>JAOTQM010000449.1:1200000-1822500 GCA_026939265.1 Oreonectes daqikongensis | reverse complement strand
CAGTAATTATGTTCCTCTGTGGCTCTGTGTGCTTGACGGATTATGACATAACACCATTATTTAACTGAGAGATGATTAATGAGCTATGAAGTACATAAGCAGTGAATCCCCCCCCCCGCCCAACTGACCCTCACACACCTCTGAAATAAACACACTATTAGACACTTGAAAAATGAGCTGAATTAAACGCTTTGTTCTCTGTGTGACGGCCAAACACAATTCATTCACAATACACTCCAGTGTGATAAACTCTTCAGAAAAACTCAACAAAAGCTTCGTCACTAACTGACTGAAAACCTCCAAACTCACAGCCGCACACCTGACCGAGTGAAGCCACGGGTATCTGTTTCATTCAAGTAACAACTGAATCTCTTACAATTTCTCAGGAGCAATAAAAGAGAATGAAATGAGAGTGTAATTGTTGAATGTAGATTGTAGAGGTGAAATAATCTGGATTTGAGTTCATCTGATGAGAAATCATATTGAGATATTCAATAAAATTGACTTTTGATTGCAGACTAGACAAAAAAACTTGACTGAATTAATCCTGAAATGAGATCCCTGAGCACATCTGTACTATATATTTCATTTATCCAAAGTGACTTACATTGCATTAAACTATACATTTTGTTTTTAGTCATGAATAATTTCTTGTCCTTCAATGTCACATTAAAAAGGAAGTTGTCTCACCTTCACACTGTGTCTCAAGTCTTAGTGGGTGGTTTCCAGAATCAGCAGTGGACCAGAAGACAGAAGCATGTGGACGTGTGTTATCTCAGGTGTGTGAATACATTAATATTCAACACGAGGAAAGACGGCGAAACGTGTCGTGAAAGACAAACGGCTCGGGATGTCTCTTTAAAACGAGTTTAACTTCCATCAGTTCTCAATCCTCCGAGCAGCCGAGGTATTTCAGATTTCACCGGCGGACGAGGAGACTCTGGAGGAAAATGTTAAAATAGTCCAGACGAAGATCTCAGCAGAGCGTTGGAGGAGAAACATGAGTCAGTATCTTATCATCCCTCGAGTTTATACGACTCTGAAACGCATGTTTCCATCTTTCTGTTTTATCTGACGTGTGTTCTTGTGTTCTGACTGCAGAAGATAATGCTGAAAAGATACTTGTGCTGCATTTTCAATTACCATCTCTTATAAGTTAGAAAAATCACAAATGAGATCTCTTTAATATCTCAATTATTTCTTCTAGACATCAATACGACTTTTGAAGAAATCTTACAAATAGTGTTTCAGAAGAAATGTTAACAATGTCTCAAACTGAGCTCAGATCAAAAAATGTATATTACTGAAGATCTCAATATGATCTCAAACATTTCTCATCAAATTGACTCAAATCCACATTCTTTGACCTCTACATTCATTCACACCTCCAGACTCTTCAACTATCCTCATTTTATATAAATAAATCAATATTATTGAATTCAGTGTCAGACTGAATGGCAAATTATGTCATTAGAATATAAGAAAATGACAACAGTGTTTGGGGCTTAAATGATGCAACGGTTTGCGGATTTCTACAGATTTGGCTCTTAAGGAACGAGTACAAAAATGCACAGAGATGAAGAAGAAGAAGAGACAAAGGAGAGGAGTGTATAGGACACTGAAGAACTCTCACATACTTCCTAATACACAAATCTGTTTGATCTTAAGTGAAGATCAAAACCCATCAGGTCTGTAAAATAAGATCAGCACATGTTAAGCTTCACTACTGTACATGATATTCTCTAGTCACAGTAACACATCCACACAGTGTTTGTGCTTTTGTGTGTGTTGAGGGAAAATGAACTGACGGGAAGAGAGAGAATCAAATCGCACTGTTTAATTGTATTGAATTCTGTGTCATTTTACATTTTTGTATGAAAAGATCAAATGAAGATATAAGACACAAGCCAGACTGAGAGTCCGATTACATCACAGACAGAGATTGAAAAGAAAGAAAATGAACCACAAAACCTGCAGTAGCTGCTATACAGTATATATAGTCACACTTTCATTAGAATGTAAAGATGTGTAGTGTACACGCGCGCACGCCCACACACACACACACACACACACACACACACACACACACACACACACACACACAGTCTATGACTGAACCTGATTGAAAACACCTTGTTTTGTGTCATATGTTGCCAACACAGTAGAAGACACACCAGGAGTGTGTGTGCGCGCGCGCGTGTGTGTGTAATTGTGTGTGTAATGACATCACAACAGTTAAGGCCATTGCACAAACAGTCAGAAATATTTGCATGTAAAAAAATATGTGCAATGACCTTAAACCTCCTGGTTTCATACTGTTAGAATGAATAAAACACACACATGCATGCACAGCACAGTGTGTGTGTGTGTGTGTGTGTGTGTGTGTGTGTGTGTGTGTAAGAAAACATATTTCTGCAGTTTCACATGCACTTCATAATGAAAATTAAAATAAAGTTTCATGAAATCTAACAGGACTTCACAGATTTAAAGGGATAGTTCACCCAAAAATGAAATAAATGTGTTTGTTCTGCTAAACACAAAGGACAATATTTGGAAGAATGTCATTAACCAAACAGATCTCATCTTCCATTGACGTCCATAGTATTCATTTTCCCTACTATGGAAGTAAATGGGGGATAAGATCTGTTAGGTTACTGACATTCTTCCAAACATCTTCCTTTAACTGAATACAGGTTTGGAACAACCTGAGGATGAGTAAATCATGACAAAATTGAACTGTCTCTTTAACACAAAAAAATCTAATCTAAATCTAAACCCTACATTTCATTAGTGAAATATTTACAAACATCCGTATTTAATGTTTATTGTTGCTAGAAGGCAGAACAGGGTTGTTCGTGTAAACACACAGGATGATAACAGCAGAGATTTATTCCTGGATTTCACAGTGATTCTTACCTCCATACACACACACTGCTGTTCATGTGAGCGTAGAGTGAGTGACACCACTGAGATTAAAACATACTACTGCACACGCACACGCACACGCACACGTACACACACACACACACACACACACACACACACACACACCACACACACACACACACACACACACACACACACACACACACACACGTGTTTTGTCTCCAGTAATATGTTTTAATCTCAGTGGCGTTAAACCAGGGGCGGTTCTAGGATTTTATTCTTAGCTCTCACTACTGTTGCTGATAACACTGTTGTGTTTTGGCTGTGTATTGCAGAATTTAGATACAGTAGTACAAATATAAACAATCACATATGTGAAGAACTTAATGTCTGTTCGTTACATGTTGCAGTTACACAAACGCAGTCATTAATGAAGCAATATTCACAAGTCATAGCTTAAATTATTGTACACTTAAAAACTTTGCCGTCTTTGTTTTATTGCTTCCAGTATGAATGAAACAGACATTACACGGGTGTTAACACTCTATAATATTACTGCAATTAAACAAATATTACAAATCCGTCAATATTTTTCTAAATATGCACAAAGAACGCATTTGGACGTCAACGTGAAATCTATAACTTATTACCTCCTTTAGTAAACCATAGCCAAGGCCCATAATTTAACTAAATGAAATGAATTCTTCATTTATTTGCTACGTTATATTATATTATGTGCTAGGCTCATTTGAGATGGCAAATTTGTGCGAGGCTAAAGTTTGAAGGGAATTCCTTGACACTGAAAAATCAACACTGGATAAGTGTTAAATATCAGCTGGAGCTGGAGATACCGCTGAGGTTTTATAGGGATTTTAGATATTGATGTTTTAAAGCAGGTTAAAAACTCACAGGGCTGGTGAGATTTCAAACCTCTCGGCTCATCTCTGTCACAATATTCCAGCCACGTCTGCGAGTCTTTCTGAAACAGATAACACAACATTCATGTGTGGATGAGAGGAGAAAAACACTCACTGTCTCACCGCCGCTGCTTTACTTGTGATAAATGACTCGAATGTTTCCTGTGCTGAGTTTCTATCTGAGGAACACAAAACCATTTCATTTCATTTTCAGAAATATTACTCTGAAGTTTTAGATTAAAGTTTTTATTCTACACGATCACAGACATCTCTTATATAAAGATAATCCAAAACACTGCATATTAAACCTAAAAGAAAATAATTATAAGCAGAATTGTTTACTTTATGTAGGGTCCTAATATTCATATCTGAAATATCTGACTGTCATAAATCAATTGAAGTATTCTGATGTCATATGTACGTGTATGATGTATCTGTGCTATAGTTAAATATCTCACATACAATCATTTACACTCAAATCAATAAGAAAGTCAGGCAAAAGCAAATAAACAGAGAGAAGAAGAGCGTCAGACAGATCAATCCTGACTGACTAATGATCGCTAAACTGAACATTTCAGCCATTAGCACACGTGTGACTTTCTCTCACGTCCGCAGATGCATTAATGCGGTGAAGTGTGCGTGTAATGAAGGGTTAATGCGTGTATCTGTGATGTCATCAGTGAATAAAGTGCCTGCTTAGTAGGCGACGCGACTTAAGAGTTCAACGTGATGCAAATGAGCAGCCAACCAATGGGAATGCAGAGAAAGGTCATGTGACCCACCAATAGATATAGATGGATGCTTGATTATGACATCGTTTGTGCATTGCGCAAGATTTACAAAGAGGGGACTAATGTTGTGTATTTAATTGCGTGTGTGTGTGTGTGTATTGTGTGTAGAGGGTTGACTGGGGCTTTTAGACGCTCCGTCTGTGTGCCATAATTGAGGTGATGTTATTTAAAAAGCACTCAGGAAGAGAGACACGTGAGAGATGAGACGCAGCGACATGTTTTATTTCCGAGAGCGAGACGATTTAACACACAAAAGAGCGAGAATCCGTGCACATCCACGACCTCTCTGTGGGGATCTGGTTCGAACGCACGCTTCTCGGAAATCCAAATCAAAAGTGTCCATGAAATCAGTGAAGTTTGTTGGCTTGTCAAACTCTACGGAGAGAGAGCTTCACCTTCCAGCATTGCTGATATAAGACCCACATGTCACCGCTCTGAATAACAGATTCCTGCCGTAATGAAGACGCCGTGAATCATTACTAAACCTCGTATGAGTTCACATCTAAACTCTGGGCCAGCGGAGGGTTCAGCTCGGACCACTGAAGCAAATTTAAAGCCGGCGTCTGGCTGGTGATGGGCTCCCGTGGAGAGCGCCTGTGTTCTCTGATGAGTCTGAAACTACAAGACTGACGCCTTCTCTTCTACTTTCATCCTCTCCTGCAAACGGACACCAGCTGAATTTATAATGCAGGATTATCTGAACTTTCATGTGTTTGTTTGTGTGGCTGGTAAACAGAAGAGCGAGGGCCATGAACCACTGACCTGCTGTTAAACAGCAGAATTCAATCTCATCACGTCATGGCCTTAAAACACAATATACTGCTTTTAAAACGACACAAACATGATGAAATACACACATTATGTGGTATTATTGTGCACGTTCATAACATTGAACGTTCATTGAACGCTGTAAATGTAAATCTCTAAAGGATCTTTATATCCACATGACAGGAAAAGTGTCACATCAGAGCCAGACATTTATCTCCAGGTTGATCCAGACGGACTGTGGTAGCTAAATAACATGGAAAAAGAAATCATAAAGCTGGAAATATTCAGGAGACGCCTGTATAGTTCATTAGATTTAGTGCATGTATGAAAGTTAGCTAGAGATTCAAAGCTTCACTGTTCTTTGACAAGTTGTAAAACCCACATGAACACACGCACACAATCCACAGAAGAGTTTTTACATTTTCCTGTCAATGTGGCTTAATTAACCAATGAATCTCTCTCTCTCTCTCTCTCTCTCTCTCTCTCTCTCTCTCTCTCTCTCTCTCTCTCTCTCTCTCTCTCTCTCTCTCTCTCTCTCTCTCTCTCTCTCTCTCTCTCTCTCTCTCTCTCTCTCTCTCTCTCTCTCTCTCGACCGTCAGATTAAATAAGACTTGAAATAAGCATCTGTGTTTGAGGGTCAAAACTTCTAGCAAAGCTGAATTTGTGGAGTTCACAGCTCAGATGTTTCTCTATCAGAGTTCAGCAGATTTAATAAATGTTCTTCTAAAGTATCTCTTCACCCAGAAATGAAACTCCTGTCATTATTTATTCACCCTCAAACACATGCGCTGTTGTTTAAATCCTACGGCTTCGGCTCTATATTCCTCATTCCCTGAGAAACTTGTTATTTACCGAACATCTACTGCTTGAGAAACATCTGAGACACTAGTTACCATTTGCTTTCCATTTGATCTCATTGTTCAGGATAAAAGAGCAGAGATCTCAATTGTTATTTTCCTCTCTCTCTCTCTCTCTCTCTCTGTGTTTATCTGCTTTGTTCTGTACATCCGTTTAAAGCGGATTTGTAACAGCAGACTTTGATTCTTTGATAGATGAATATTCATTCCCATAAGAAATATAACATGAGATGAGATCTCTTTAATATCTCAGTTATTTCTTCGAGACATCAGTGAGATTAAATGTAATAATGCAGAAAACATAAACGCTGATGGTTAGAAGAATAAAATATCATTCAATCACTTCATGTAATTCCTCTTGGGAAAGGCTTTCTGAATGAACCGAGTGGACATTAACACACGCGCACGCACACGCACACGCACACACACACACACACACGAGACAGAGATCCGACGAGATGCATTATTATAAACAGATCACAAATTTGGACACTTACTGTAATCTCTAAACTTGTGACACTATAATGAACAGGACTGATGTAGATTTGTGCGGCTCTGCTCACTTCAAGCGTAACAAATACACTTTCCCATCATCCATAGGTGCCTAAGGATTTAACACCCAAACCACAACAGCAGTGAAAGCAAAGAGAGGTCAATATAATCTGACTCTGTGGTGTCATGTGCTCAATGGTTAAAGCAGAGAAACAGCAGCTGTCACATTCAACACCAGATAACTTCAGAATAATGCAGCTAAAGAACTCGAGCATTACAACAAGTCACACAAACACTGAAAATATCACCAATTAATTTTCAACCTTTCGGCACAGATCCGCACACAGATGAGCTCGCCGGCACATCCTTCTTTCTCTGCTCCACAACTTTCTGCAATTAATTCAACACAATTCTGCACTAATGTTGTTTGGGTGAGCGATCCGTCTTTGTTTTTTGAGCAAAAAACGTAAGAAATGGTCAAATAAATCTTTCATTGAAATTCAATAATACAAGCCTATTTGCTAAAATGTATTTTCATCGATTTATTTTGTGCTGCTGTGTCTTTAAAGGGTAAAATAGAATAGTTAAGATGTGTTGTTTTATACGTGTGTGTCTGGTGCACATGAACAGCTTTCATTTAGCAGAAACAATGGCTACACTAATGGAACATGAGAGACACACAGAACAGAGCAACAAAGGCACTTTACACACACACAGACGCGCACAGATTGTGCGAATGTGAAACAGTTGTGTTTGTGGTCTGCTGATAAGCATTTCTTTTCGTTTGTGTGCTGATGTTGCTAAAAACCAGGGCCACTTATTAACCCACACACGCACGCGCACGCACACACACACGCACACACACGCACACACACACACACACACACACACACACACACACACACACACACAGCAGTATGTGTGACAGCGAGATTAACATTAAGTGTTCAAATTGTATAAAAAAATACACACACTCACAGGTCTGGTTTATTATCTCTGTTGGGACAGTCCATAGGCGTAATGATTTTTTTACCATATATTCTATTCCCTACCCATAAACCTAAAGATCATAGAAAACATTTAGCATTTTTAGATTTTCAAAAATGATCGTTCTGTAGGATTTATAAGCTTTTTTGGGACCAGGTTTAAGGATATTAAAACAAGGCCACAGATACACACACACATGCACAATACACTTCTATTGCTTATAAAGCTTATTATAATGCCTCCACACTGAAGCATGCTCACGGCACGCTCCACTGCTCCTGCGGATCAGACCGGATGCAAATCCAGACTTTAATCTCCTGATTTCTCCCATTTATCTCTTGAGAAAAAGACCTGATTTATATTAATAAGATTAGTATGCAGAAACTGTTTTAAAGCTTCACTTTCACAGGAGCCCTAATAAGTGTGACAATGAATCACACATAAAAATGTGTGAATGTCACTATTAAAATACACAAGAGCAAAGCGCCATCTCACAAAAAAAATCCTGCTGGAAGTTTTTCACACAACTTTGGTAGTTTGTTTTAATTTTGAAACTCAAGCGTTTTATCGTGTCAATCCTTGGGTGAAAGTTAGTTGAGGTGTTTTTCTTTTGAACATCTCTGACGTTTTGTTATCTAACACAATTACATTCAAACTTTTATAAATATGGCTTTAGTTATCTAAAGACGTCATGAGGACAACACTATCATTTATATTCACAATACTCCAGAAATGTGTCCGCTCGCTCTCTTTCATCAGAAATTATTTGTTTTCACATTTACACAATCTTCTGGTCACATCCAAGCTGAGAACACACACACTTTATTAAAGTGCCACTGTTCAGCAGTCACCGAACAAATGGATATTGCTGGAGGTTATGAAGAACGCTATCACTTAACAGAAGTGTGTTCGTCTCCAAAATGACTCACTTAGTGCTTTAAATATGAACAAATGAATGAGTGACCTGTAGAGACGAAGGGCAGACGGGTGGATGTGAACTGAGCTGACTCTCTCTGCCGAACTTCAGTTTTCTATCCGAGACCAATTTCTGTTTAGCGCCACAGAATGATGCAACTCGCACCCAAGACCACGACGTGAATCTGAAGACTGTCTTCAGGATAAACACTTACAGAAAGATTCAGACAAATATTCTGTCATCATTTATTCACATGCACGTCATTCAAAACCTCATTTTCAGCTTCAGTTTGTTTCTCATGCGCAGCTATCGTAGAGCTTCAGAAGACACATAAAAAAATCAATCACAAATAAGATCTCTTTAATATCTCAGTTATGACATTAAATGAAAAGTCTCCTGAGAAAAAGAGTCTGAATCTTGAGTTTGAGAAGAGCTCAGATTTGTCTCGTCTACAATCAAAAGTCAATATTATTGAAGATCTTAATATGAACTCAAACATTTCTCATCACATTTAACCAAATCCAGATTATTTCACCTCTACAATTCATTCACACCTCCAGGGGTTTTTATTTCTCCTAAGAAATCGCCATCTGAGCAACAACTTTCTCCTCTTAAATGTTTTATTCTTTAACCTTCAAACTACTCTCAAACGGTTAGCAATGTTTAAATAACTTGATATAAACAACACTAAAGATCCAATGCAATCTTATATCTTTTCACAAATGCACATTCATTTGGAGACGTTTAGAGGAGAGGTCACGTCTAAATGAGGGATTTTAAAGCAATTTTCTTTCAGGTCTGTCTCTCTTCAAAGCTCTGTGTGTGTTTATGTGTGTGTTGTTCTCTTATGGCACACATCGATCGGCCTCTCCTCTAATCCGCTGCGCTGCTAAAAGGCAAGACTTAAGCTTCACTTGAACACGTCACCGAGAGAAAGAGAGAGAGACTCCAGAGACACATTGATGGAGCATGTGGATCGTCCGCAGGTTTTCTCCCTGGGGGTCCGTTCGCACTGAGAGAGAGACATTACTGTGTGTGTGTGTGTGTGTGTGTAAGCATAACACACACAGAGAGAGAGAGCGAGAGCTGTAAATATAATTTAATATATACAAATAACACAAATCAACCTTAAGTGCCAAACACAAGATTTTTTTCTTTTCGTGAGAGCTAAAAAAAATACAATGAAGCTAGGACTGTGCCAGGACGTTGACACAGCAGGTGCTTACAAGAGTGGTTGCTAGGGCATTACTATGCGGTTGCTAGGGTGTTCTAAAGTGGCCCAAGTTGAAAAAGCCGACTCCAAGATTTTCTGTTTTATTCGATTTTTATACAAATTTCACTACGTAAATGTACACCTGCGGCACAAACAGAACAGCACCAAACTTAAATACTTTTGGTTTACAAAAGTAACACCAGACAAAGGATTTGGACGACTGGAAAACAAAACCACACAGTGGTAACAGATCCTCTCCTTGTATTTGTCCTGATCCCCGGCACGAGTGACAGACGGCTGACAGACAGTTCATTTAAAGCGTGATATTCACACAATCATTCCGCTTGTCTTTTCCTCCGTCTGTCCTCTTCCTTTACTCCACATTTCTTTTCTCCAGCAGCAGACAAAGCTATCGCCGCCTGAGGAACGACTCTGATTGTATGCGCGGCCATTGTGCTCCGTCTTTCCTAAATGAGAGACGAGAAACAGAAGCTTGTCTATTAGCAGCTGTCAATTAAAGGCTGGGATGGGACTGTGGCGGTACAGACGCACGTATCCTCCGCCTCGGCTCGACGGCGTGGGCTGAATTGGCATGTGAAATAATGCAGATATGCGACGAGGAATCAAACCACAGGCGTTAATTAAACGCAGAGATCAAGCTAACGTCGCCGTCTTCTACCAATCCAACTCTCATTAAACAAATTCAACACAACATCATTCATGAAGAACATCATGTCATTGTGTCCTGCAGGCACTTACGTGTAGTGAACTGCCGTTACATGCAATCATTTTATTGACATGATGCGCGTGGATGTGAGTTCAGGAGTACAACTGCGCACGCCGGGGAGAGAGAGAGAGAGAGAGAGAGAGAGAGAGAGAGAGAGAGAGAGAGAGAGAGAGAGAGATGGCGCGTTCCTCCAGTAGATGTCAGTATATTCTTCAGATATTAAAAGCGCTCTGCAATCTATGTCAGATGCATTCATGCTTAAAAACCTTTCAGACACACGACAGACAAAAAGTACTGTGGTTGCATCATCCAATACATTTATACATTGTTTCCATGTTGTTTTTGAATATGGTATTTTTGCAACATCTGCATAAACACACTGAGCGCATAACTCTCATTCAAGAGCTGCTTTGATCCTGAGTTCATTAAATCTGATGTTTGGCTAAATGATAACATGCTGGTTCAATGGGTCTGTGGATAATACTCTGGTATTCTTTGATGCACGCTGGAGTATTATCTAAACAGCACTGTATGTAAATGTGGTGTGTACTAAAGTCACTCCAAATGACCTTTCTGAATGTTAGTAATGTTTTTGGACACGCATCATAGTATATTCATATAATATACAATTCCATATGAATACAGCACTGGGTTTACCCCCTGATACCATTAGTGTACCATAGTACCGCCACAGTACTCCTGTATAAGTGGATTAGCGACACACAACACGCGCAGCGGTACATTTTTCGCCAAAAGGTTTTTTCATGGTTTAGTTTCGACACAAATCTCCGAGGACGCGCTGCGCAGTCACGGCACGCTCGAGCAATCCCGTTTAATCCAAAGGCGTCGGAGCGCGTCAACGCGCCGCCGGGCTATCGTATCGATCCATTGGGCACCTGTGAACGCGCTGTCCGTGGTGCTGAATCCAGTCAATCACTTCAGTCAAACACGAGCGCTACGCTACACATTCATTTATGCGTAAACATCACGCATATCCTACATTTAATAGGGACATTTTTAAGAGAATAAAACTGAGTTTCATCATAAAGTAGAGTTACGTTAATGAATAGCCGACGCGTCCCCCTCCTCGCGTGTAAAGTGAAGTGCGTTGATGATATGTGAGAATGATGCTGGAAAGGGTCCTCCCGCGTTTCCTCCCCTCCCTCCTGTTCTTCACTCCTCACTTCCACTCCTCATTTCGCGTTCACCCACGAGAAGAGTTCCAACCGTCCAGCATCATGTCCTCAGACGTCCAGCTGCGTGACCGAACGGACCCACTGACCACCTGCGACCGGGAGAGCGGAGACCCCGCGGGCACGAGCGACTGAGAGCAGGTAGGTGAGCGTCTCCACACAACTACGCGCTTTTCCTGCAATATCTCTTGTTTGTGGCGTGTTCTATACACTTAAGAAAATTCATTATAGCGCACAACATGGAGATAAAAGCATTTTTAAGCATGAAAGCTGTGATGCTCTTACGAAACCAGACGAAATGCCCATTAATGAATGCGCAACACGGAGAGTCCAGATGCCCAAGATTTCTAAAACAATTCAAAGCATCTTTGAAATTTGCCATTTAAAATGCTGGGTTAAACATGCCATTTGTACGAGGTTATCCAACTTTGCTGGGTTATTTTTACACCATCATTTTATCCCAGGTATGTTGGAGTGTGTAACCTAAAATCAATATAAACCGCAGATTCAGTCTCTCCGTTTTTCTGATTGAGCTGTTGAATTTGACAGCTGTGCCACAGAGACACAGTTCGATCAAGCATCACAACACATCAGTCCTGATTTTTAACAGCAAAGCCTTCACATCCCAGTGCAGAATCAGACCCGAACTAAAAAACGGAGTTCGCGTGCGCACCGACTGAGAGACTCACGCACAAATCAACTAAAACTGTTCTGGAAAAATCTGGCTTCAATCTCACATTTAGTCTTCTGTATTAGTTTTCACAACTAAAGATGAAAAACTTTTAAGATAAACAATTACGGAATGCTTCACGTAATTGCGCGCAATTAAAACCAAGAGCGACTTTAACACGACATATTGCATTAATGCTCACAAACACACTAGACAGATTTATTATATAACGGGTCTACAATCTAATTGGTTATATATCTTCCCCGAATAACCCAATATAGCCTATACGCGCGTGTGCGTCTGTTGGAAAAATTGATTCCCATCTCCACCTGATGTGATGGACAAGCCTTTATGGTCTTCTGGCGTTTGAATTGCTCCCAGTTTCACATCACATTCACACAGCTCGTTTATTTTCCACTAAAGGCTTGTAACAGAAACAACACGAAGCATTAACATCGATCAATCCGCGCAAATGTTTTCGTTGAAGTGAATTCTGCAGAGCAGTTCCATTTTACGCACGGGAGTGTTGCATTTCTAATGCGCATTGTAGTTTTTGTTTTCTGGATGAAGCCGGTTAGTTTAATATAATCTTCAGATAAAAGCATCATCTTTTGCTGGCTAGCTGTTTGCTTTTTGTGGAGCTGATTCATTAATTTATTGGAGACGGTTGCGCAACACCAGAAGCTCTATATGGCCCCAGAAAGAAAAAATAATTGGGGGTCTTCTTAATGACACGACACATATGTAAACGAGAATAAAATCTGTACTTTATTGAACAATATTTGTCAAATCAATTCTCAAATATTTAGATTGTAATTAATGGTCTTAGTTTGATATTCAGAGATTTGTAATGAGATTTATTTGGTCTATTGCTCCATTCATGGATCAGAGCCCGAGAGTGAAATCGATCAGATGTGTGATCTCATTGATAATCAAAGCGCGTGCGGCGCTCGGTGGTTGTTCCCGTTTTCGATCTCAACCCTAAAACTGCTATTTTTTAACCCTTTATGAATGATTCCTTAAAGATTCACTCATGACTGATCATAATGTAAGCATCGATTTCACTTGTACTGATAAAATGATGGATTATTGCACATATCGATTGTAAGTGGATTGGGGGCTAATGATGCTGTAGATAAAATGAGGTTAAACGCGGATGTCCAGGACCTGTGGACTGAATCAAACGCGTCAGGTCATCACGCGTGACACTTACAGCTCTGCTGATCTGGAGCAGATGGTTTGTGCACATTTTTAGTGAAGTGTATTAACAACGACATGTTGAGGCTAAACGTCTATTTTGGTGCGTTAGAGCGCGCGTTAAGGTACAGAGGAGAGCGCGCACGAAGATGTACGGTGACGCGCACAGGTAGGCAAAGAACACCTCGCTGTTACAAAGATCCCTGAATTCAAAACTCCTAGTTTTAGATCATTTATATTGAAGTCGACACATCTGATCTAATAGCTCCGTTAGAATCTAGAATTTACAGTATTGGCATATGTGAACACATTTGGTTTCCACGACCCCTGGTTAGATTAAACCTTTGAAATATCAGGTGTACGCTACAACCCCCCCCCACACTAAACATGCTTAGCATACTCAAAGACAACAGTACACAGTATTTAATCTAATATACAAAAAGTATAAACTTGTTACACTTGCGGGGCGTTACACTGTAAAAAAAAATTGGGGGCTTAACTTAAAAAAATAAGTAACCTGGCTGCCTTAAAATTTTGAGTTCATTCAACTTAAAAAACTAATGAATTTCATACAAACTCGTTATGTTAACTAATATATTTAAGTAGAATTAATTCAAAATTTTAAGGCAGCCAGGTTACTTATTTTTTTTTACGCTGAACCAACATTTATATTTTACAGTGTAGCTGCAAATGAGTCCTCACCTGTTTAAAGAGTTCTGAAATGGCACGAGATCTCATTGAATAACCTTCAGGGCAGCCGTGCGTCTCATCTTCATCACTACACACTTGCTCATTTTAAACGTCTATTTTAAGCGTCTTTCTCTGCCCGGGTGACAGCGATGTTAAAGTTAAAGACATAATTATCTCTGCTGTACACACAATAACAAGCACCAGCCGCCGCCAGACTGAATGAATGTGTGCCAGTGACCTTTCCACAACACTGTTTGTATTTTCGAAACCAGGCCGTCAGTCTTTCAGCAGGTGATGGAACCTTCCGGCTTAAAGAAAAAGCATAAAGCGCGTATGACCTCTGACCCATGTGTGTGTCATGATGGTGTTTTGTGTTCAGCAGTGCTGTGAAAGCGTTTAATGTCAGCCATTCAGAGCTGAATGTCAGTGCGAGGGTGGATTGCTCAGAGTTGGGTGTTAAAAGTTTGTGCAAGTTTACATCACGCTGGAGTTGTGAGGTAATGCAGGATATGGATTATGGGATTGTTTGACGCTGGTGTGATGTTTAGTGTTCTGGTGACTGATGTAACATAGATGCTGTTTCAATCGTTTCGAACACTAACAGGACCACTGAGAGCACCTCAGATTGATTGACAACATCTCTCACTCCCCCCCCCCCCCCACACACACACTTCATCACCTCTATCTCAAGAGTACAAAACCCTTCGTGTTATTGACCCACAGCAGAAAATGTGTGCGCGTGCGAGACTGAATCACAGCTTTCCCAGTCATTTATCGGAGTAACTAAATGCACGAGATGTGGAGAAAAGAGACACAGCGTGTTTGATTTGAATGGAAGCATCTGGCGGGTTTCAAAGTAATTTCTGTCTGTCCTCGTCTCAGAAGCGAGAGCGTGAAGTAAACCGAAGAAGTGCTCGTCCTCATATATTATAGTAACAAGAAACGAAACACAATTGCTCAGGAGAACGCAGCGGTTACATCTCATAATCTGTTCTTCACAGCAGGTGTCATAACCTCCGTCATTTGTTACACAAAGAGACGAGCACAGAGAGAGACAAATGACAAATGCATGCAAATTCGCTTACTCGTGTGCATGTGCGCTGTTGTGGAATATCACAATGCTTGTGTTATGTAACATTAACACAAAAACACGTAGCCGTATTCTGCTCCAGGTATTTATAAATCGCAGATTTATGTTACATTAAATTATGTGCAGAATACGATTTTCAATACAGATTATTAAAAGAAACATTATTACAGTATCAACCAATGACAGACACTGATATGTATGCATTTGGTTCATAGGATTTTGTTACAATAGTCACATATATTGTGATTTCCATCCAGAAACATGTCACACTACTTCTTGACCAATCATGGCTTGTTGACTTTAATGTGCAACTTTAACAGATTCTGCTCTGTTATTGGTCAATTTAACACATATTATGAGACCTGTGGTGGAGGATTTAAAAAAATCAAACCACCAAACATCACAGACGCACATTAAACAATGAATTAAGGACCACGAGTCCTGGGTGTTGACAAATCAGGCCGATATTGTGTGTATTATGCGTGTAATGTCACTTCAGGACAGCCACTGACCGTCACTTATTCACGTTCATGTTGTCGTCTCTGCATTAGGGTTCATCTTTAGTCAGTAGTCGGTCATGTGAGCTGAATTTCATCCCTCCCGTCTGTGCGTGCATCAATCCTACAGGAGAAAAGAAAAATCACACGCAGTTATTGCCCCGAGAGATGCGGGACCTCACTACCAACACAAGCAAAACACACACACACACACACACACACACACACACACACAAACACACACACTCTCATGAACTTCATGACATTAAGAGCAGTGACACACACACTTCTCTCCCCCACGGGCGTCTGTCTTAAATGGCACACGCTGTGGCCGCGCTTGTGTGTGTGTGTGTGTGTGTGTGTGTGTGTGTGTGTGTGTGTGAGTCTGTTGACACACTCGGCTGATCTTCATCTCTCTGGGTGTGCGACGCGGCATGTTTCAGGCATTTTTCTACATTTCACATCTGATATTCTCTGTGCAGAACTCTAGAGGCACAAACGCTGTCAGACACGAGCAGAACTGACAGAAGTGTGTGTGTGTGTGTGTGTGTGTGTGTGCGTGCCTAAAGGTTGTTCAGAGCGTCAGTAAAACAGCAGGACACCCCCGGACACACACCCGCTCCGTCTCTCTGCCTGCATTTACACTGTAAGGCCAAATACAGAGATATGATATTTTGACACAAATATTATCTTTTGTTAAGTCTGTTTAAATTCATAACATAAACATGTATGATAGACACAGTAGATTGTAGAGGTCAAATAATCTGGATTTGAGTACATCTGATGAGAGTTCATATCGAGATCTTCAAAAATATATTGACTTTTGATCGCAGACAAGACAAATCTGAGCTCAGTTTGAGACATTAAGATCTCTTCTGAAACACTAAATGGGGACTAATGTGAGATTTCTGAGTCTTTTTCTCAGGAGAAATATCTGAGACGCAGATGAGAGCTTTCCATTTCACGTCATTGATCTCATTTGTGTTTTTTCTCGTGTGAGTAAGCTATACACAAGCACACATGAGCTTCAACATGACTATAAAAACATTAGATGTAAGTCAGATATTAGATGTACAGATTTTAAGTCACATTTAAAAAGACCTAAATCAGATCTGATCTCACGTGTGTTTCTACTGTATCAGATATCGGTAAAACAAAACAAAAACCGCTATTATTCGACAGTGTATACTGTCGCTTCTTCTCTTCTTTCTTTATTTGACAAAACCATAAAGCCAGACGCAGTATTGCAATTTAATTCCTTTAAACTATAATCCCATCTGAATTGAAACATCATTATTACAATATAGAGAATAAAGAGTGTCTCTCTAAACGTCTGGAGCTCGAAAAGTGTCAAAGTTTAAAATGGAAAATCTGATGAATTATTTTATGCATAAAGAAGAAATCTGGACCTTCAGAAGACCTTTAACAATGAATCCAAACTGATTTAATAAGCAATAAGAGTTGTTTGATACAGGCTTAGGACTGGTTTAGAAGAGGATCAAGACTGGTTTAGGACCGGATAAAGTGTTTATTGTCAGATAGTCCAGCGGGCATCAGTATTCATGGACGGCATTTATTCTTCATTTAAAGAGCATAAAGTGATGGACACAACCCAACACAAGGTCATCAATCTGCTTTCCTCTGCGCATGCACGCACGCACACACACACACACACACACACACACACTTTGGCTTTGATGCTTTTCTCAGTGAATGCTGTACAGTTCTGCCGTACTGTCTGTCTTCTAAACTAAATTAGATTCAGATATCTTTAGAGCTGAAGCATTAGGACAGACTGTCCCAAAGACAGAGAGGAAATTGAAGCGCAACAATGAGAACTCCAGGGTTACATAAACCGAACATGAGCACATATATGATGTCAGGATGTTCTCCAAGCATCACATTTTGCATCTGGCAGACGCTTTCATTCAAAGTGACTCAAAGTGCAGTACAGTGTACATTTGAGCAGAGAGATAAAAATAAAAATCATTTCTTCTCTCTCATGTGTTTGCAAATCTGTACGTGAGTCTTTCTTCAGTGGAACACAACAGAAGATATTTTGAGAAATGTCTTTGTGTTCATACAATGGAGTTCAGTGTTGTTTTGGTGACCAACATTTTTCAAAATGTCTTCTTTTTGGGTTGTGAAAGAATGAAAGAATTATCATGCATATGTATTCAATGCACGCAGTGAGATTTTCTTCACATTGTTGCTCAGTTCACATTAAGATCCGCAGTGCTGAGAATAAAACACACTTAAGACACATTTGATGATGCAAATACATGCAATATGAAGCTGGAAGCGTTCACGCTCTCGCACGCTACGCCCTTTGTGTTATACCGAGACAAACGCGCGCGCACTAAAGCACCAGCTGTCTCAGTACAGGTGAGGCGTTCAGATGGTTTTACAGGACAAGAGACCCTCATGAGACCCCAAAACCAGAAACATTTACATTCTACACACACTCCTCCGTTCTAATTACACAAGCGATCTGATAGCCTCTATCCAATTATCTATCTGCTAGCAATTCATCTTTTCTCTTTCTCTCTCCATCTATTACACCTCCACACATTCACTCGCTCATTTCCTCCACCGCCTCATTACTGAGAGAGAGAGAGAGAGAGCATTGCTGAGTGTTGGACAGGACCCTCTCTCTCTTTCTCTCCCCGTCAGGATTTCACCTGTGTAATGATGAGAATAATGACCACATAAAACAGCGTTCGATAAAAATATCCATTCGGGATGACTGTCTGACCTCGGCTCTGTGTGTGAACACTGTTCAAACGAATTCACTTGGATTGAAAACACTTTAAAGGAAAAGTTCATGGAAAGTGAAAGCTGGTCATCTTTAGCTCATTTCACGACGCTTCCTCTCCAGGATCTCAAAGACAGAAGCTCTGAGGTACAGGACACATCAAACACGATCATTGACTGGAAATATTTTATCGATTATATCTCAAGGGGACTTGGAACATGATGCGCACATAGCGGCTCATCTTACCTACGTTATACGTTTTATAGTTTAGTATAGCGGCGGTCACGCTTTGCTGCATTACTGCAACATTTCTTTAATGTTTTCTCCAGGAAATGTAGAAATCTTTCCGAATGATGGAGGAGGACGTGTGTGTAATGTGAAGTCTGGAGGTCAGGATTACACATTGTGACACAATGTTATTTGATAGTTCTCTCTTTAGCCGCTGGTCTGAAGTCAGCTGACGCCCAGTTGTCAGAACAAGACAGAAAAACAGCCTCTTTGAATTGCTTGGGGAGACGCCAGCGGCGGCAGATTGTCCCGGTCACCCCGCTAACCCGTCTGAAAAACACAACACAACCCAGGATCGAACCCTGAGGCCCGACGTGCCCGCAGGAGCGATACTCCGTTCTCTTACCGTCGGCTTTTATTACATGTTTGTTGTACAAATACGAGAGACCAGATGAAACGATAATCGTACTTTGAAGCAATATCCTACCAAACATGGCTGAAATATGAAGCAACGGCAGAGAATCACCCTGGAGATGATAATGTTTCGTCCCGCGGTGACCATCTGAAGTGTTTGACGGCAGGCCGAGATGTTCAAAAGACAACAGACCTGCAAGAGAATGAGTTTCACTCCCTCCGTGGACAATTTAACAAACAAATGACATTAATTCAATACTTATGCCCCAGAGGAGGATATTATTGCTTAGAGGTTTCTCTCTTATACCTCGAGGAAGTCTCTCCATCGCAGGTTTTTCCTCTTTAAACTGTGGAGAAATAAAAACACAGTTGTTAGAGCATATGTGACCCTGGAGTCTTATGGGTCAATATTTTGAAAATGAGATTTTTACATTATCTAGCTTTCTATCGATGTATGGTTTATGGTTTACAACTATTTAAAACTGAGCGTGCAAACAAGAGAAAATGGCCTTTAAAGTTGTCCAAATGAAGTCCTTAGCATTGCATATGACTATCAAAAATAAAGTTTTGATATATTTACGGTACAAAATATCTTCATGGAACATGATCTTTACTTCACATCATATCTAATTTTGACCCTTACGATGTATTTTTGGCTATTACTACAAATGTTCTTGTGCTACTTAAGACTGATCCTGGTTTTCTGATCCAGGGTCACATTTATAGAGGCATAAACTGAATGTGTAAAGTTCAGATGATTGAATTTGGTGAATATTAAAATAGTTGACTTTGACTACAGACGTTTGAGATGTCTTCTGAAACTTAAAATTGTGGTTTTGATCTTACAGGTTAAATTTATACCATGTCTGTATATTCTCTTTAAATACAGAACTTCTGGAAGATCTGTACATGCCGCTTTTACTCTTACTGTCCTGAATTTCTCCTGAACTCTTGTGACTTTGAGATATCAGTGCTGTGTTGTCGATCACAGAGATGCTCGGCTGAGCGAAGGATGTTATCAGGTGTTTGTGTGTTTTCCTGAATCTTCTGATGAAATATCCGGGCCGAGTGCTTTTGACACTTCTGTGTTTTGAAGCGTTTTTCTGTTAGATGAGCAGACGTACAAATGAAAGATTCCACGATAATCGTACATATTGTCGTACTTTTATCGAATGTTTGTTTTTTGTCTTAATAAAGACGTAGTCTCCGCTTGCTGCTGGGTTCACGCTGTTGATGAATGTTTGCGCTCGCTGGATTATTGCGACATTTTTTATTTTAAAAGGATTTTGTCGTGTAAGTTCTCAGTTTATTTGAGCGCACTGCGGGCTTGTAATTACACCATTAGTGTTGCTCTGAAAGGAAAATGAAAGCCTTCAGCCAAAGAAACCGCATTCAAATGAAAAGCTTGGAAATTTACATCACAAACAGACAGCTGGAAACATCGCAGGGCTTCTAAATGCGCTAACATGTAGTTTTCCTGACATTATAGTTGGCGATGTTAAAGCGATAGT
Organism: Oreonectes daqikongensis; assembly: GCA_026939265.1. Classification (NCBI taxonomy): domain Eukaryota; kingdom Metazoa; phylum Chordata; class Actinopteri; order Cypriniformes; family Nemacheilidae; genus Oreonectes; species Oreonectes daqikongensis. The sequence goes on along the minus strand of JAOTQM010000449.1, from coordinate 1,801,701 downwards.
TCACCCGAAAATAAGAAAAAACCTCCAGCTTACTTGTAGCTCCTGAAAACCCGACCTATTTTCCCCCACGGCGCGATCTGCCCGTTCACATTAGCGCTTCAGTTAAGATATCAGGTATGGAGAGGTGTTGAGCGAGAGGTTATTCCCGAGAGCTTCGGCTCTGTCACATTCAGAAGCGCTCGTAACGTTCACATCTCCAGACAGCAGTACATCGCCCCGGGCCTGGAAAGCATGGAGTCCCATCCTGAGATTGTGGGAGAACGGTCCTGTTATTCTAGCAGGACTCAATCCAGAAGGCTCATTATCAATGTGTCAAAATGTACAATGTCAGATTTGGATGACATAATCTCAATAATTTCACTAAAATCTTGTCATCGTTTGGTAACAGAACAACTCTCATCATTGCATCACAACATGAATATGTGCAGGAGACACATAAACATGTTTATTAAACTTACATTTGCGTGTGAGGCCAAGTCTTCCTTTATCCTCTCTGCTGTCGTCCACATCATCTTCTGCACACACACAATAACACTTTCATTTATAAACCATCATAGATTTAAAAAAAATCATCCAAACATAATGTTATCGCAGATATTCAGACATTTCAGACATAACATTGCATTTGGAATATAAAATTCCCATTTCTCCCAGTTTTTTTTGTTGTTGCTCGGAGCAAACATGCATTGGAACACAGCCCTGCGCGTGTGCATGCGACAGAGCGAGCGGTCGTGATGCGCCCGCAGTCAGAGAGAACACACGCAGTACATACTGCACACTGCATTCTTAACATGACCTCATTCTCTCATCTAATTGCAAAATAAAATAAGCGCAAATAACGAAGAAGATATTAAAGACTGGGTTTGATATCCCAGGGTTGAAGTCAATTCAACTGCATTGCATTGTGGGATACAGAGCGTTCTGCAGTACAGTCATCTGGGTATTTCATGCACACAGAAAATGTATAAACAGTACTGCACAAACACAATCTCTCTTTCATCGCTGATGATGATCTCGTGCAGTTGTGTATCTGAGGTTTGGCATCACTGGAGTGTTGACACGTGTGTGTGTGTGTGTGTGTGTGTGTGTGTGTGTGTGTGTGTGTGCTGGTGGATTCCCTTCCGTTCTGTTCACGCTCCAACATCACTCAACGATCAGCCAACCATAACCATAAACCTGACAGCACAGAGAGAGAGAGAGAGAGAGAGAGAGAGAGAGAGAGAGAGAGAGAGAGAGAGAGAGAGAGAGAGAGAGAGAGAGAGAGAGAGAGAGAGAGAGAGAGAGAGAGAGAGAGAGAGAGAGGCAGGAAAGGGCCATCGGTCACACATGTGTCCAGTGGCTTTGAAGTGTTTCCGGGCATGTTAGCGGTGTGATTTTTCCTCAGAGAGCGAGACGGATCAGGTATACGGCACCTCGGCCTCCAATCACGACTCGCTCGGCACGGAGCGCTCGCTGCTGATTTTAAAGAGCTTTATATGTGCTGTAATTAACCCAGAACATCTGTCCCGCAGAGACGCTTTCATCAAACCTGCTGAACATTTCTACTCTAAACTGTTTTACACGCACATCATAAAAATTAACATAAAAATGCTCTTCGCGACCCGTTTTAGTCATCATGACGCACCTCTGAGTGGAACGAGACGTTGAATGAGAAACGCAGGGCTGGACCATAAGAAGCACACAGACCAGGGTTTGCTAAAATGTTATTGTTTAACATTATTCAATATCAGTATTGATAGAAGAGGTCGGACAAAATGAAACCAATTTATCACAGTTTAATGAAGTTTTATGAAGACAATCTGCTTTTTAAATAACACATCACACTGAAAAAAAATTACCAATTTACTAAAAAAATTTGGTCACAGCATGATTTTTTATGTTTGGTCATATAACATAAACAGAAAGCAGTTGTGCTGTTTAACATAAAATTGTTACAAGTGTGCATAGGACTTATATTTCCCAGCATGCTTTGTGTATGACTGCATTTTTAGAGATATTGTCTTAAATAAGTATAAGAAATACTTGTTAGTGTTTAATGTTCATTTATCTTTAAGATTTTTTTTTTTAATATATATTTGAGTGTTCAGAAAAGCATTGCCTTTGGTTAGGTATTGGGCTCAACCACATTGCCAAAGACTTTGAATTTCTGTTGAGTTCTTAATATCTTCTTATTGAAGACAAATTCAAGTTTTGTCTGATTATTCTTGATTAAAAATTGATAAAATAAAAAAAATTCTTGAATGTATTCATTGAATAAATTGATCGATATTTTGGTTAAATATAAAATATACACTTTAGCATAATTAAACTTAAGTTCAGGATTTAAAACAAAAACAAGACTCTTAATCTGATTCAACCAAACAGCATTGCATTAACTTTATGTAAGTAACTTAAGTTTACTGAAATAGATAATGTTACTTAAATTCAACGTAATCCAGTTTGTGGAACCAGTTGACATAAAAAAGTCCAACATATCTTTTTTTGAGTACAGGACTGTGTATTAAAGAAGGTAAATAGGGTCAATGAGTGCAATGTCAGCTACTATATAACTGAACACAAAGTGTAAAACACACACGTGCGCACGCAGACTTTTTAATAACTTTACAGAATTTTAACACACCTCAGGCAGCACTTATACAATGCCATCTTACAGCTGTGTGCGTGTGTAAGACAACGCTTTGACTGCGGCGTTTGATGGAGAACGTCGGCCCTGCGTTTCAACGGCAGCCTCAGTGCATGCTGGGATTGATTGAGCTGTCCCAGCATCCCCCAAACCTGTCACCCGTTGGAGTTATGACATCATCAGGCCTCTCATAAGGCTCTCCATTGTTTTGAAATGAAAGAACATCAATTTCCTGCCCAGTGAAGCCTACGGGATGATTTGTGGCCGCTATTATCCTGCCAGAATGTGAAGAGAGTGCACAAATAAAAACTCAGAGAAGGGAAAAATCCTCCAGAAGCCCCAAAAGTATTTGAACACTTAAAAATGTCTGAATGTCACACCATTAGATAACAAACACACTTCTCAAGACAAGCATCTGAAAAATAATGTGTTCGAATTTAGATGATAAAACGAGATCACCTTAAGAACCGGTTGCTTTTAAAGTCTTCGGGGGATAATTTTAAAAAAGCTAAAGTTTGTTGAGAAAAGTTTCAGCATCATTTGTTCGCGTTTGACACTTTTGATGAATATTTTGATGAATATGGTGTCATTCAGACATTTCCACGTCGCTTACAAATCTCCACCCGGCCAACTCATTCATGTTTGTGCGCGGCTCCATCAGCGTTCTATAGAAAAGTGCTGAACCAGACAGAAAGTTTCATCAGGGAATTTGCTGTCTAGGTGCTACACGGAGATCAGCTCTTTACACCAAAATGAGAATTTCAGTTTTTCAAAAGTATATCTAACACACACACACACATCACTGCAAAATGGCCTCGTGCTTATATTAACAGCAAGCTGTGGACGTCTACTGTTCTCAGGTCAGTTTGGTGCCGTCCCACTCTGTGAGGCTGGACAATAGCAGGAGTTATCAGACAGATGCAGACAGGCGTCCCCCTCCCGTCGCAGCACGCCGGATTAATCCCGCAACGGACACGCGACACGGTTTTGTTCACTGGTCACCGCGTGTTCTCTGCATACTGATGTGATATTGTTGTGCTGCGTGTCTCCAGCACAGAATCACTGGCGAACCAAATGACATCCAACAAAATGCAAAACAGCGTCAGCGTTTCCCAGCGAGTCCTCTGATAGAATAAAGTCTGAGAATAATTCAGCAGGATTCCAGATGTCAGAAAGCAGCTTTAATCTGTCCGATCTTCCTGCCGCTAGTCGACAGGATTGTGCTTCGCCTTTTAATTTCAGGCAAACGCTCATGAAAACACATCAGCTCTGTCTCGGGACACAACAGGTGCTTGTACTGTACACATGTAAAATGTGTTTGCATATGCTGCCACACTTACAGAAATCAGCTCTAGTAAATACAACACAAGTCAAATCCAGATAAACATATAAATGTAAACGCCGACCTGACAAAGATCACGTGAATACTCGAGAATACTCGACTAGTGAAGAGAAAACAGCACATTTGAACCAAAAAACAGACTTTAGCAAAATTGTGCTGCGTACATGAGAAGCATTTCCAACTATTGACACATGCAACTGAGCATTATGGGATATCTACACTGCCATAAATTCTGCTCTTTCCATAAAGAGAACCTGAAAGAAACATCCAAATCTGTTCCCATTGGAACACACATGATTTAACTCATGATGTTAAATTAAACTATAACTATAAATGACACACGAAGCACTCTATACAGACACATGAATAACTGAACCCAGTTCAGTGTGAATCCATTTGTTTGTGGGTTAAAAGCGAGGATGGTTTCCTGATGCTAACCTCTGCTTAACCCTGATTTCTGTTCGCGCGTCTATCAGAGGATCTTCCCCGCTGCCGCCGAACGTCTTACAGAAGAGAATTAAATTTTAAAGGGCTCCCTGCAAATCTTTCATTGTTGATTTAATTACGTCTCGCAGAGCAAAATCCCCAGACCCCGAGCCTGCCCTGTCTGTCTCTCGCTCTCATCACACACGCGCACGCACGCACACACACACACACGCACACATACACACACACATCCTCCGTGTGTCTGTCGGCTCAATAGTGACACAATCACTCCAGTTATTCACTACTGCTAACAACCTTTCAAAAATGTCTTGAATTGAATTTTTTAATGAGAAATTTCGCTCTTTTTAAATATGACTACATCGCAATATGAATAAATGATACAAATTTGGATGAAAGCATCTGCTAAACTTCTGAACTTCTGAAACGTTGGTCAAAAATGAAACCGATGTGAAGTGGGGTGCTGTGACACACTGGAAATGGCAATAATTTGTGACTATTGATATTGTGTTAATAATACACAACTCTTATTCGGACTCCCCCATCGTTGCTGTGTCTCTGTTGTACAAGCGGCTGTATTTATAAGTAAAAGTATTATTGTAGAATATCTTTGGCAACGTGACGCACACTCTCTGCTCTACAATTGTGTTTTAAGGCCAAAAAAGAGAAGATGATTTTGAGCATTATTTCTGTCCTTTTCAGCTAAAAAGAGAAAAACGTACTTTCATTTTTATGACTCACCACACAAGCAGTCGATGAATTTATTAAAGGGTCAATCCCTTCGGGGTCTTGATGATGACGCCTCACGGCTCTGGTGACCATTACAACACACCTGCCCTGGAGCGGCCGGTGAGGAACAGATGTTGCCATGGCAATGCCCTGCGCTAGCATCTGTGGCACTGTTGTGACATGGAAAATGCTAATCCCAAAGTCACCTCATTAACCCAGGAATGTTCCTGCGCTGAACAACGCTCGAGAGAACAGCTTTCCCAGCAAACCATCGGAGCATGTTTTCATGTTTGCTTCGAAAGGTGACGCGTCGTGGAACACGGGGTTGTTTTTTGATCTGGCGAAGGCGAGCTTGATGTATTATGTAGACGTCAGGGGTCTCTAACACCCAAAGGTGATTTACATACAGAAGAGACATTGTTGGGTGGAAAAGGTCATGAACGACTAACTTATTGTTAAACTTGGACTTATAAGTGCACTTCAGAAATGCTGCAGAAGAGCCGAATCCCTTTACAGCAGACGAACTTGAAAAGCTGTTTTACACGCGGTCAGGTGGGAAAAATTAAATGACCCCTGAAGTGACGATTCAGTGACATGAAGTATAGTTAAAGATGAGAGGATTGCATTTCAATTATTTCAGCTCTCTCGTCTGCACATGAGAGCCGCTCATGGAGGAGAAAGTCAACGAGGGCACTTTTAATTGAGTCATAAAAGGGGCCGTGGAGTTATCGTGTGCAGCTGCGGGCCAGAAATCCAAAGACACGGGAATCACAACATACCGTACGCGTCTGCTTCCATAATAAATCCATTAGTGACTCTTTATAGGAGTCTAGAAGAAAGACAAACAGATCGGATTCAGTAGATGGACTCAAATCAATAACTCATGACAGCAAGACCACATCTTTCGACAGAACCTAACACACTCAAGAATTTTGTTTAAACTGAAAAACGTGAAATTTTGTGATTTTATGTTTCCTCCTCTCTCTCTCTCTCTCTCTCACTGGGCCTCATTCATTAAACAGGAGCGAAAGTAATTTGTGTAAACGGTTTGTAAAAGCGCTCGTGCATAAGCTGACTTATTGAATCCAATGTGAATTTATGTAAGAACAGTTTTACAAAGAAACGATCAAGCGCTCAGTGAACAGAGCTGAAGCTAAACCGAGTGCTGTCGTATCATTGAGACGCACGGCACGGTTTGAAGATAAACGCTGCATTACTACATCTGGAGGTTTGGATGGGGATTTAGGAAGCATTAGACGCATGTAAACTAATGGAACGCACACGGCACGTGCTCTCCCGAGGGCCGCTGCAAATATCAACACATTTAAATACCTCTGCGGGTTTAATATGAAGGTTTCTCTTGCATTAGCATTAATCTGAGCAACACAAAACCATTTCCCTCACAATGGTGTGTTTGTGGGTGCACTTTAAAGGCAAATTTGTACACATAAGTGAAGTAAAACCTCCTGCTGGGGACAACTGGGGATGTCATGTATTTGTTTATAGCGTTTTCAGAATAATGTGATGTTTATATTAAATTTAATGTAGTTATGTGAAATGCATTTATGGACTAATCAGATGGACGGAAAAAATTAACATGGTTTGAACACGTGTTACGGTTTGGTTTAAAATTAGTCTCAGTCGCCAAAATGTGATTTATATAAGCACAATACTGTTACAGTTACATAAAAAACATGTGGCATTTTATAGGCGTTCAACGCATCATTAATGACGCAACTTGCAACCCACACACACAGAGTTTCAATGTCTAACACAACATATTTATAGACACAACATACAGCGTCCTCATCTCAAGAACTCAGTCCAACAACATTCAAAAGAATAACTTCAATCAAGAGAGAGAGAGAGAGAGACAGAGAGAGACGGAGAGAGAGAGAGTTTCAATGTGTTACGTGGGACCAGGCGCAGCTAAACCTCATGTAAACTCACACTCGAGGGACGGGGTCTGCGCAGACGCAGACCTTTTAATTGCTTCCATTTGAGCGTCTGTAAAGCCTATGGTGTTATTAGATTATATTCCTCCCTGGACGCGGCTGCTTACATCATTCATGTAGAGAGATTAATATTCCACACAGATTCATCTAAACAGACGCTCAGATGATTTACAGAAGACTGCGTTCAACATCATTTAACAGCATCAAACACACTGTGATTTTGTCTCATTTCTCAGTTTGTAAATACAATCACACTAACTTGTACAGTAAACGTGTGAAGCTCAGATGTAAAAAAAAAACCAAAAGTGTTTTATTTCATCTGCGAAGTGTGCTTTTAAAGTGTGATAGCGCTCACATGTATTTCCATCTGTAAAAGCACGTTTGGTTTGTTTTTTTTAAACGAAGGTACATTTATTTTCGCTGCACAGCATCCCACAGACGCCGTCCACAAAGCTTAACTCATTTTGAACCCCGGAACGTACCTTTACAAAGCCTCAAATGCAAGACACTGTTTACACAAAACAGCAAGACTACCTGAAAGAGAACAGCAGACGAGTCGTTTAATGTCTCGCAGCCGCAGGAGCTCCGCCGACTACAGTCATGCCAGCCAAACACTTCACTGCGAACATTAACAAGAGAAACGACATTAAATCTCACAATCCAAACGTGTGACTCATGTAGAAAAGAAAAATCATTCCTGAACTCATTCCTGACAGAGAAAGAAAAATCACAAACAATATTTCTGTAATGTTCTTCCTGTTAACAGCAGTGAGATTAAAAGGAGACGTCAAGTCGACAGCTTCTCAAATGAGAAAAACTGCAAATCAACTGTAAAAAAAGAAATGTTGCTTTAACTTAAGCAAGCTGGCTGCCTTATATTAGTTAACATAACGAGTTTGCATGAAATATTTTAATAAGCATTAAAAGTTGAATGAACTCAACATTTTAAGGCAGCCAGGTTTTTATTTTTAAAATATTTTTAACTGAGTAATTTCTTACCAGATTCCTTCAAGATAAAATAAACTTACGCTATGCTATCAATATTCCTTTTATAGCTCTATAATAAATTTGCATTTAGGCATTTAGCAGATGCTTTTATCCAAAGATATATGTCAAAAATCATTAAATATTTATATAAAGCTCTCAGAAGAGTGATGATGTTTCTTCTCTCTTTATAAGACACACACACAAGATAACATGACCATCATCAAGCTGTGTCTTGAAATCTGTTGCACATGATGTGTTTGTTTTCACAGTATATGATGGTGTTGTGTAACTAAACTGACTAAAGATAAAGCTGAGATTACTCGTCTCTCTCTCTTGCATTAGCAATTCATGAATAAATGAAGACAGATCTATTCAATAAATCTGTGAAAGCGCTTCACAAAACCACTCTTTACGATTCCTTCACATAATCTTTGCCTATAGTAAGAGCACTAAGAGCGTAATGAGGATTTGACTGATGACTAGACTCACTGAATAGCTGATATTCTACAAAATGTATTAAATATATGTTTACGTACTATATAACAGTTTCATCTGCAAACTTCGGCGCGTTTTTGTAAATGCACAAACTTTTCTAAACGAGACATGTAAATGAATTTTAATATGGTTTCAAGCAAGTGGAAATTATATTGCGCTATAAAAACAGTTTTAGAGAAAACACAGATTGTAACGGATGACATTATGTGCTATCAAGATTTTTCTCAATTATAGCTGCAGCAAAAACTTGTACACACTAATTAATATAACTTAATACATAAAAACATAATCAACATATGGCTCGATTAAAATGTGTTAGAGAATGTAATATGACACACTGGTAGCAAGTAAAATCACAATTTATGTTTGATATTAAATATGCCATCCTATTTATCATCATTTATTTTCATAAATACAGTTGTGTTATCAGTAAATATATTTCACACAGAGTTATAAAGGTGCCGCTCTTTACACACCCAATAACCCAATAAGTGAATATCAGCAAATAATATTGATTAAACTAATAATGAATCATCTGCATATGTTAGATTAATAAAACTAGAATGAAAACGACTCTCATGACGTCTGTCATGTCACTGGTCTACCATCACTGTACTGACACGAACGCATGCACACACGCACGCACGCACGCACGCACGCACGCACGCACACACACACACCTCATTAACTGGTGAAATGTTGTAAAATGTGCATGTCATATAAAGCTCTTATTAACAAGACAAAATGGAGTGTAAATGCATGGAAGGATGTCTTTCCTGTCAAATCCACACACACACACACACACTCCGGATCCTGCCGTTCTGGAGCAGCACTGTTTGAACACCTCAGCCCAGGTGCCAGAACTTTCTCCCACATATTAATAATGAATGAAACCATCCACAGACGCACTTTATACTGCCGAGAGAAAACTCTGAATTCAACACACACACACTCCACAAGACTGTAAACACAATCCTCAACATAAGGATGACATAACAAAGAGCTTTCATTTCACACATTATATCTGCACACTCAATTATTTATTGGTGGTATACTGGTTAAATATCAGTCCTGCTAACACAAGGATCCTGGGTTCAAACCCTGAAGACACACTCACCTCTGCAGGGTTTCATCTCACCAGCTTGTGTCCTTGAGCCGCTCAGATAAGGCAAGGTTTATAAATCTACTGCCAGCTCTGTGGTGAAGTCTGCTAAATAGAAAGCAAACAGATAGATAGAGAAGGTTATCGCAGGTTTAAAACTTTAAGAGAAAAGAAGTGCACCACGTCTGTATGATGTAATGTTTGTGTTAGCATGCACACGCGGGCATCAAGCTTTCATTTTTTTACCTGTGTTTAAAGTACGGGAGAAACTAATCTGATTATAATCTGAATGATAAAAGACAAAGTCGTAATCTTATGTAATTGTACTTCCTTTGTGCAGTTACAGAATGTATTTCTGCACAAATATCCAAAAATGAGAAAAAGATTGTTGTAGTGTGATTAAAGTATCTTTCCACAGAATGTAGGACACAAAAGTTAGTTGATTTTTATAGAGAATTCAATCTGATGGTCAGTAAAGTGAGTTTGTGTGTGTGTTTGTGCGTGCATGTGTGTGTGTGTGTAGGCTGTATTGATTTCTGTGACGGCAGTAAATTGAGGAGCTTGTAGTAACATGTGCCTCTCAATGCTGTCCTGATGGAAATGACACAAACACACACAGGTCACATCACACACACTATTGTTTAGGGTTCACCTGCGGCCTGCGCACACAGTTCAGACATCTGTCATTCACAAACAAACACAATCCAACACACGTACACAACACAACTGACTTACTGATGTGTGTCAGACAACAATCGAAAACTAAAAGCTTATCTAAATATTGTACCTTCTGTCCCTACTCGCAAAACTCTTCCGATGTGTGGGAACCAATTGTGCAAATTAATCTTCCTAAAATATTCACTATATGAAAAAGTCAAGAGAAGATATTCTGTCAATATATCATTTCTGTCTGCTTATCACACATTGTAAGGCTGCACATAACAGATGTTATGGTCACGATATGCTTTCATTATATAAGAATTATAATGTCACACAGGCTATAAAGACAATAATGATGACTACTCCTTTAAGAGACCGTCTTAAAGAATGAAAAACGTGATTTATGTATACGCGGCATTATGCAAATTAAATGTAAAAAACCGAGAGCGGTAATTGTAGCGGCAGATTATAAAGAATATGAAATGGAAAGCTGCGTGGGACTCATTTTCATCCCAATATGGATGATTGTTTCTGTGCTATTGATCTCACGGCTTGTTTGTCTGTATCTAAATGTAGCGTTTGTATCGGCGGATGACGCGAGTTGTGCGTTGTGCTTATTTTAGAGCACAAGAAGTGCTTGAGTCTCGTTGGCTGCTAAATGAGCATTCAGACAATAACTGCTGATATGATGGTGTTCATGTCTGATAACACAGACACACATGGTGTGTGTGTGTGTGTGTGTGTGTGTGTGTGTGTGAGAGTTGCTGGCCTCTCCTGAATCATCTCCTTTAATTAGGATTTAAATGTCAACATGTGAAACTTCCGTACATTTTTTTGGAGTGCGTGTGTGCGCGTGTGTGTGTGTGTGCACGTGTGTGTGTGTGTGTGTGTGTGTGCGCGTGTGTGTGTGTGTGTGTGTGTGTGTGTGTGTGTGTGTGTGTGTAATTTTCGAGTCTCTGCTTGACCTACTTGTTAATTAGTTGAGAATGTGAATGAACTCAACGCGCCGAGAAACTTCAAGACAATGTGACATCTTTATCTCCGTCTCTCTTTCAGCCTAGCGACTTGTTAAAGTCTCGTAATGGTGCGTTTCAACACACACATGGAAAACCTATGAAGAGAGCAAAAAATCATTAGCGTTTGTATTTACACAAAAAGCTGGAACTGTAACGACAATACAAACCAAAATCCGGTTAAGTTTAGCATTCACACCCCCGCATCATGACTGAGGCTGGCTTTTGGACCAAATAACAGCTTGGATGTTCTTTTCCTTCCTGGCCTGAAGAACACTATGACAATTTTTTCCAAACATATTTGAAATGGGGACTGGACTGACAATAAACCACAAATCCGCTGTTCTGTCTCTGCTTTTAAACCGGGTCCAGAGCAGGTGGTTTCTCTGTGGAAATAGTGGTGAAAAGGGTTGACTGGCAAACATTTACTGTAGTAAAGTATTCATATGTCACAACATCAATTACAGACGCATGATTTTTTTAAGATGTGGTGATGTCTGATGTCCTGCCCTTTATTTACAAGATTCTTTCATTTTAAATATTGTGTAGTGTAGAGGATGAAATGCTCAAAATTCTAGCAATCTGTCTTTGAGAAACTGGATTATTTGGCATCTGTGGTTATAATGTCTGAACAATTCATCTGCTGCTGACCACAGCAACATTCACCTGTGAGCACAGAAACACATTTAACAAACAGTCAATACTTCATTTAGTGAGCTGACAGCATTTCAAGTCAATACGAAACACTGTTAACAGACCATTTTATAATGTGAAACAGCACATTCAAAGAACAAATACACAGCAGAAGTTTTATTATAAATTGACTGGATGTGAAAAATGATCTCTGTGTGACAGCTCGGTGATGAGAAAAAAGCGACGGTCCAGAGACGGAAGACATGGTTTTGACAATAATATTCACATTTGAAGCATATGAACAGAAATGCCAGATAAAGACAATAAACAGAGTTGACATCACAGTGTGAGGATCCTTCTATAAATACAGCTCTTCTTAAAGTGCTCTTTTTCATGCAATAATTGTGTACTTAAGAAGTACTAAAGAATAATTTTTAGTACACAATTAGCGTGCGAAAATAGACCACTTTAAATTGTGAAAGTGCACTTTTCATCATAAAAAAACATTTGAAAATTACACTGACTTAATATCATAAAATTACATTTACTTGCTAAAAGTATCATCTAAATGGTCCGACGAGTTCAGCGATGGAGGTCTTTAGGACCCTCGGGGCACCTAATCAGGATATCTCAACCCTTATGACATCATCATCTCCATCATCATCATCAGCTAATGGGAGGCTCATCACCATAGTAACTGGAGAACGAGACCTATATGTTGGTAATGATAGATCACGACTTGTGCAGAGACAAACAAGCACACTCACAAAGGAGCTTTTCACACATTCTCCCCTCCGCTGTTTGGTTTTTCATGAAATATGAAAGAGGGAGAAACACTGTGGCACGGGTGGATGCTCGCCGCGTACACACACACGCACGCGAGTCTAAATCATTAACGGGCCTCCCGCTTTCGAATGGAGCCGGCAGAAAATCTCAGTTCAAGCTCTCTCAAAGGTTTAAGTGAGAGATGGAGCCTCATCCATCCGTACACACACATAAAACAGACTCTGTACACACTCAGCATGATCTCATTAGCTGTGTGTAAGCCGATAGTATTTTATACAGCTACAACTACTCATTCAGAACTGAAGTGGAGAAATAAAACCCTCTAACACCGACTCTTGTATGTGATGTATACAGTACACTACACACACATGTATAAAATATAGCATACATGCATGTATATATATATTCGCCAGGTTACTACCCACTATATCTTTATTTGCAGTGACATTTCTATTGCAAGACTGGACTTCAGATGCTCCGTCTCTCACAGGCTGATGTGTGTTAGAACGCAGCTAGATTCAGCTCTGATTTGATCCTGCAGCCGTTTAATCAACCTGAAGAAAATTGAGGAGATACATCTCCTTTTACGCATTTATGTAACATATCAGTTTCGGCGTTCGCGCAAGACAGCGGCACAAACACGCACTCGCCACATTACCGTGAGCTCAGACGTGACGGAGACAAAAATAAAGAGAAAACATGCAGTCCTGCAGCAGTGAATGAATGCAGGGGTGTCAGCGGTTGATAAATGCACGCTATCACCACACGTGTGTGTGTGTGTGTGTGTGGTCCTCAGCTGACTGATACAGAGCGAGTGGAGTGTACAGGATGTCTGTCGTCGTCTATGATAAGGCACGTCTCTCTCTGTTCATGGACGGATATAGAAACCATAGATGTGTCGCTCTATCTTAGCTGCGGCTCTAATCAGAATCCTGTCCACCCACTCCATTTCCTGGCACGCTGGAAAAACACACATTTCCCAGAGGCATCTCATCACACAAATCCATAATTCAACTTTACTGCGTTTAGAGTCGACAAACAAACAAACACATCAACCTAAAGTACATTACGGAAAGCAACATACGTGTTACAGGCATGGCTCACGGATCTTATTTAAGCGTGTTGTTACACTAAATAATATTCATGAGGTAACCATCACTGTGTCGTGACATCACAAAGGGTTGATAACAGGAAGGTTACCGGTTTATTGGCTCTATGGTTGCATCATGAAAACATATTTCGCCTCTGGTCGTGCGGAAATAAATGAAAATGCAACGAGTAAGCAGAAAGTATAATGCATATGTTTAGTGGCTTACTGCTTTATAGACAATTTTTTTTTTAATGAATAGTTACATTTTTAAGTATGAATAAACATGGCGCTAGCAATGCCAAGGTCATGGGTTCAATCCCAGGGATTACACATACTCATAAACAAATGTATAGTGTAATGCAATGTAAGTCGCTTGGGATAAAAGTGTCTGTCAAATGCGTAAACGAAATGCTGTTTGTATTTGATAAAGATCTTTTTGGGTGGAAAACTAAGTGTTGAAAACACTTAACTTACCCCAATTCACAACCAAAAGCTTTTCATCATTTGTGCTGTTGGGTACGACGTCAGTCTGACGTCACTTGATTTCAACCCCTGTGAGGAAAACCTGCCATTTGTTTTAAACAGAAGTGAAGACAGAAAGGCAAAAGGTATAGATTGCAGCTTTAAGTAGAAATTTTGTATCATTAATGTGGTCACAATTGAAATTTTGCAACACCTTTAAGCACAGCTTTAGAGTCAAAACTTATCATTCTATAATAAAGAATCTATTCCGCTATAGACTTGAATAATTGCGTTAAATCTCGTTTTTTTTAGCCCAGGTTTCCTGAAGATATAAATAGACAGAATAAAGCCGGTGAAGTGAACAGCATTAGTCGGGACACTTCACTGCTGTGAAGGACAGAGCTTTCATGTGAGCTGACCGCACGCTCTCTGACCTGCACCTGTACACAGGTGTATAATTAATGAGTGTGTAATGATACTCTGTAGGCAGGAAGACTGTGCAGGTGTCCAGCAGCAACACACATCATGTTGCAGTTCACCATAAGCCCACAGACCACCTGACGCACAGTCTGAAAACTCAATGTGACTGACTGGCTTTAGCTGTGTGTGTGCACAGGTTTCTATTCATCCAACTCTAAACTTAATGCAAAAAAAAATCCGTTACCTCTACGTGTCAGCCATATATCTTCCTGTCTTAGCGGCCAATGAAAAGAAACAAGAAAAAGCACCTGACCTATAGCGTTCCCACTTGATATGAAAGCAATATGCTTCAGCTTTACTGAAGGCAAACGCCTAAAAAAATCCACTCAGACAAGAAAACCATCTATCCTAAAGGAATGAAGACAGCGTTACCCTCAAACATTTACTCGGCTCCTTTCCGCTCATACCTCAAAATAGGATGCGTTCTTTGGAGGAGATGGGGAGGAGAAATGGCATCCCTCCCCTGAATGAACTTCACAGCAGGCAATCTTTGCAGGTGCGTGTTTTCAATCTAAACGCGCACCATGTGCTCAAGCTAATATATATTTATAAACAGCCGTACATTCAACAGAGAGAGCGCTCCGCAGGCCTCCCCTCAGGAGCCGGGCGGTCTGTCGGGAATATAGAGCCATAAATGAGCAGAAGGCCACAGCCGTCAGACGAGTGTCAGTGTGTGTATGACATGTGAGAGGATGAAAGTCATCGCTCAGAGGTGGAATAACTGTTTACTGCCACCTCATGTTGAGGGATAATTCAATCAAACGTTAGCGGACGGCTATCAGGCTTCTGACAGCTTACGGTTGGCATGTGAGGAATGAAAATCATTGAGGAAACTTGCATGGTATGTTAGAAAGTACAGACAAACTCTCACCTTTATACAAAAAAGCTTGAAATTAATTTTCAAGAATGGCGAGCTTTTAATTTGGTTTTCATAAAATGGCAGCGTGTTCACATAATTACACATCAGAATAATTTCACACAGATTATACAGTAGGTGTTATGACAGATAATTCAGAAGCGGTTCATACTTTTCATAAACCCATAAATCATCCTGATTTATTTATCACATCCTCGAATTCAGTACTTGTGTTTTGTGTTTGTTCTCTTTGGGGAGCGCCAGCTGAGAGTTTCTGTCCAAAACATTCTGTTATTCAATAAACATACAGAAAAAAAAGATATTTTTTCTATTTCAAAATTTTGCCATTGGATTTACTGTGAAAATGTTTTATTAAGAGTGAACAGATCCCATTTCAAAATCAGCTTTAAAGCCATTGCAAAATAGTCCAAATTCACACACCTGTGACCATACGAAATTAAGCCAAAACACATTCTAAAAACCTAGAAGTCTATTCAAAATCAAACTCCATCTTGCTATATTGCAAAAATCAATCTGTTAAAATAGATTATTATTATTAATAAAAATATTTGTATATAATATATATATTAAAATCTCCAGAACAGCACAGAACTCAATTGGTGTATCTGTCGAGTTCTGGTCACATGTGCTGATGAGCTACACGCACGCACACGCGGCTGCTGAGAGAGCGTTTCTATCACAGACTCACCTGCCGTAATCTTTCACACACACCTTCCTCATTGAGGTGCAGTAATTACAACATGCATTCAGTGAGGCTGATTGTGAGACGCAGCTAATCGCATTAGCTAATCCTGCGGCCGCAGAACTCATCTGCAGAGAGCACGAAACCTCTTCATTTCCCCTCGCTGAGCTCCGAACGCCTGCGCACCTGAGACAGGTGAACTCCAATCCTGAGACAGACACACAAACAACAAACAGACTTGTTACATAGACACACATGTGTGTGTGGATACATCTTGATGAGTTTATTCTCATCAGAGTTAAAAAGAGCACAAAACCCATCACACACATTCAGCGTTGAACATGAAATTTTGATCCTCCGTCATCAGGTAACTCATACAGACTGTTTACAGATTCTGAAAGTGAGATTTAAAATGAAGGCAGCGTTCATCTGCGTTCTGAATATCACTGTGAACATCTTCCTCTGTGACATGAAAAGACCATTTAAAGTCATTCACCTCTGCATTTCTACAAAAAAATATAACGTGTATAAACTATACATATTTATTCTTTACAATAAAACTCTATCAGAGCAAACCGAAAGAAAAGTGATGCTTGTAATAGAGATTGGCATCTCTCAGTGCTGTGAAGAGTCAGATTGGATGTGAAGCTCATAAAATGGGGACACAGAAAGGGCATAAAAACAGCTTATACTCCAAAATGACTCAATCAGTGGAAATAAATGGGATTTAAGGGATGAAGTGTGAGGAATATTGTGGGATTATCCTTGAGCATGTAATCACAGGCAGTGATGCACACCTGACCATCTCAGGGTCGTGATAATCACAGCATTCACATGCACAGCTATTACAGGAAAAGCTCACTCAAAAACCGGTACTACTATCTGTAAACAATCGGTACTGTTTAGTGTGTTGACAAAATGTTTTATGCTCTCCTAAGTTGCTTTGGATAAAAGCGTTTGCCAAATGAATAAATGTAATAATGAAAATTCATGTACTTGCCCTCACATCAGTCTGTCGTGTGGTTTATCAATGAAACCATTTTGCGTTAGTAGTAGAGATTCCAAATATTAAAGGTACAGTTTATAACATCTTTACAGTAGAATATCCAAAAATCACTAGGCCAGTGTTATATAATGTATTTTGTTAAAATATCTTAAATGTTTCCAACTACTTGTAAATCGTGAGAAAATCGGCATTCTAAACAGTGACAGGGCCGTGCAGTCTTATCCGCATTACCCTTTGTTACCGCCTTTACTGACGTAGAAACCGCATGACAACAATTTCTCGTTCCCGTCTGATTAATAGCCATCAGCGGTGGAGCAGAATACAACAGATCCCATAATTCCACGCTCCTTCACAGCGTCATCAAGCTAAGCCATTGTTGTTGTTTTGATCGTGCGCATCTTATAATACTGCCTGCATAGGCAGCGGCTGGCTAGGTGTTTGGAACAGAGCCGGCGAAAGGGATGCAGATGCATGTATGTTAATAGAGCATCTATTGAGTGAGATATGTTCTTCTGTCCCAGCGTGCACGGCGTCTGCACATTAAAGCAGCTCTCCGCACCGGCCCGCAGCTATAACACACCATGCACTAATATATATGATAATCACAGCAGCACACGGCAGCAAGGACTAATATCATTTTCCTTCCCATAAGAGATTTTCTGTCTCGCTTGGCCAATGTTCCTGCTGTCAGAGTGAGTGCCGCCTCCTGAGGGTCCCACTATACACAATTTACACTAACAGCTTTATACAAATCATTCACGCTCACCCTGTCCCATAGCACGCCTCATATATACATCACACGGTTGAAATACATATGCAGTACGTGGAGTAAACAATTATTTTATTCAATCAGACTAACAAAGCCAAATAAACAATTTTAATTCAAAGACAATGACACTCAACCCCTACCTAGTGTGCACTTCATATATCGTATATAAGAGATGCAGATCAGCTCTGCAGGAGGTGGGATAGTACACAAACAAACTAATCAAATGACGTATACGGCACACAATCGACAGGAGAAAGCCCTCAAAGAAGCGTTAATAGCTCATTACCCGGCGTAAATGAAACCCCACTCGCTCCATCAGCCTCTCTGAGCGGCGTGTTGGCTGACTGCTTATTCACGGCCGCTTCGCTCACAGAATTTGATTTTGTAAATCAGGACGCTGCAAAGTTACAGCCACACTGACTGCAAACGTCTACCCGGCAGGAGGACGATAGCTGGTGGCGTATAGATTTAACAACAACAGAACAAACATGCGTGCTTATGGAGGAACGGTTGCATATTAATGGAGCTCATAAACACTTCCTTAAAGCCAACATGAAAACAATTTCATTAACATTTTATAAATTACTTCACCTCTGGACAACTTACTGATGTAAATAATGAAGGCTTCGCATGCAATTCAGTTCTGGTTAACACATGATAGAAGCTGCTGATAATAATATATGGTTGCGACACACCGAGAAGCTCGAATGTGATGGTGATGATTCACCAAAACTGATCTCAGTGTTTGAAAAATGATCAGCGGGGAACTCGTACTTTCTTCATCAAGTGTTAAATTGAGTCATAATGTTCTGTGAGTGTATTTAATCCACCCACCTGGATATTATTTCAATCTCTTTTTGTGTTCTGAAGAAGACAGTAAGTCATTCAGGTTTGACGCGAGGGTGAGTAAATGATGATAGAAGTTAATGGACGAACTGTTCCTTTAAACGCCGCTTTCACAAAAGCCCTGGAGCCTTGTTGCCCTGGTTTATTTGCACGGCTCTTAATGACGATGTATTAGCGTGCTTGTTTTGGCAGCGGCATTGAGAAAGACTTCAATAGCTGGACACGTGCCAGTCCCCTTGCCTTTACAAACACCATCTCCTCACGCTGTATCTCAGGGCCAAATGACTGCAGACGAATAATGCTAATAGAAAACCTGCTCATTACTCATAATAAACCCACAGCTGAATGATCAAACGCCACCATGCGATCCATTTTACTGTCTCGTATCGGGCAAGTCTGATCCATAACGGTTCCTGCATATGGATGGACGTAAGGATTTAAGGATGAGCAATCACTTACTACATGCGTTCAGGGAGGACAAACTAATGACGAAAAGGTGACATCTGGTTAAAACGCGACATTATAATGGCCACGTTTCAGCAATCAGAGTCCAAAAAAAACAATGATGATGATCTCAGATGGATGGTGGCAGAGGTGAAGAAGAGAAACTTTGGGCTAAAGCTGAATTTTAAAGCTATTACTCTTGCACGCTTTGGCTGGGAGGAGAGAAACCGAAAACCAATCACCCTCGAGCACATTACAGACTTCACTCAGCTCAGCCTCTTGTGTCCTCTTATCCAACCAATAAATCTCTCTCAGCACGGCACAATGCTGTCATTCACATACAACGCTGTCCTCATGTCATGAGTCCAGACAGAGTGATGTTACAGCAAACCTCTCACAAGACACAAGCACACAATCGCATCATCATACGCGCACATGAGTTAAAGGAATATTCTGGCTTATTTTCCGCTTCATTTTGCGGTTTCTGTCTAGAAGGATTCCTGTCAGTTTAATCATTCACATTGAAAATAATATGAAATGTTGGTGCACAGCATTTAACATGGTATTTTGTTTATATAAATTGTGGTTTCCAGTATGTTAATGATCTGAACTGTTCACAATTCAATAGCATTAATGTATTTATCGGCATATTCAGTGTCATTTTTTTAGATTTATGTTGCAGATGGAAGTGTAGGTAATGTCAACACTGAAAAAAAATACACACAAACACATCAAACTGACTGTCTTGACATTTTTAAACCGTTTAAAATATCCCTGAATATCCCTTTAAAACCATGAGACACAAAGCAGAGGTGAAGGAAACCGCAAAGTTCAATAACGCCACACTCTCCGGCGCGTTTCTGTTCTTCTGCCAACTGGGATGCTGAAAATTATGCAAATGAGAGGATGTGCAAATGTGATGTATTTAATATACAGTATGCATAATTGATGAGGGCAGAAAAGAGAGAGGCATCGGCGGGCGAGCGGGGGATAATTGAGATACGGTTTGTGAACAGCCGAGAACTTCTTTGTACGGCATTTGATGAACAAAAAGATTTTCAAGGCTGATTTTCATACGCCGGGAATATGGATGGAGACAAACGCATTAGAGTGATCCAGAGAGCCAGCCGGCAGCGCAAAGAGCAACAGCACACTTCATTCATTACGGCCGACTCATTACGGACCTGCCCGCTCACATTTACGCTCGGCCGTGTCTGACACGGGCCCCGCGCGAAAGGTTAAGCCACTCGAAATGTGAGGTGTCCTGTAAGCGCGAGATGAGCCGGATAAGGTATCGGGTTAATAGCGGATCAAGTGTGTGCTGTTATGACGGCTGCGGGTCGTGCATACGATGGGCTCAAAACTCCATTCCAGAGATTAACCGTCATCAGACTCGGCTGATCCTCGGCTCTCAGATGGACATCGTCGGCTGTCTGTGCTGGATGTGACATTTCCTCCAGACAAAAGCAAGTGATGGCAAATCCCAGTTCTGAGGGACACGGTGTAGTAGATAATATACAAGCTGGTAAATGAAAAGTTGCAGGTTCAAGCCCCACAAGGGGCAAAATACCCAGGCCAATAAAATGACTCTTAACCCAATATAAGACTTTGCGGTTATGATCCACCTCTCATGTCTGGCAAGTGTGATTGGGCACATAAGGCATATCTGTCTCTGATTTTAAAATAAAAACATACACACACCTCTCGGTATCAGATGTGTCTCTCTACAGGATTATAAAGTTGTGACCATGACACTGCCATGAGCAACAGTGACAGTTGAATTACCACCTTTCCAGTGGAAATCATAAAACCCATTTAACACTGGATCTACAGCGTGTCACGTGTTTACATCGTGAGATGAGAGAGATGGAGAAACACAGAGAGAATAAGAGGTCAGTGAAAATAATGAAAAAAGGAACAACTCCAGAAAGCAAACGCTTTATCTCTTTCTGCTTTTCTCTTTCCCATTTTCTCTATCGCTCCCAATCTTAATGAGTACCACGGTACTCCATCCTACAGCGACACACACACACACACACACACACACACACACACACACACACACACACACACACACACACTGTACGACTCGAGACGAGCCACAGAAAACACAACTCAGCAACCGCACCGATGACTAGACAACTCCACACACACACTTACGCTCTTTCTCAAGGGCATCATTTAAAGCAGCATTTTCTTCCTGTAGCGTTTCTCTTCTTCCCCTGCCCCGGCGCTGTGTGAGGAACTGATGCCTTCATGTGGCTCTCTGTGAAGAATGAACGACCGTGAACGTGGCCTGTAGGAAAGCAAAATCACACATGAAGTTTCAATAGTTTCACATTTGCATTTGGCAGACGCTTTTATCCAAAGCGACTAACATTGCATTAAACATTATGTTTTTGAGTATGTGCAATCCCTGGATCAAACCAATGACCTTGGCGTTGCTAGTGCCATGCTCTAACCACTGAGCTACAGCAAAGCTTCACCAAAAGAGCAGTTAATACAGTCTCTGCGTGATTCACCTGGGCACATTTTCCCAAAATAACACTTTTTTTCTTTTGTTATAATCTTAATCCTAAAAATCCAAAAATGTAATAATTTGCTTGTAATCTGAAAAGTCTTCGTCTGTCATCACCGAGATGTCAGACGAACACCATACAGAGATGCTTTACCATCCAATCAATTCCCCATGAATTTAATCAAGTCTCTCCCTCCGAGCGTTTACGAGGGATGGAGGTTTGAATATCTGTTAAAGAAATCAAGAAATCCAATCTACAAAGACTCAGTATCGCTCTTCTGGTGCTGTGCATGTATCTGTAGTCTAGACAGTAAAGCACTGCAGTGAATTTCAAACACACAGATGTGTTCAGAGTCGACCCACCACAACACCACACCTCTGACCTTCTCTAACACAGAATATTCATCATCGGACACTGACAGACCACATTCTGATAACAATCGCTGGATGCTATTTAAGTGTGTTGTGTTCTGAGCGTCGCCACAGCGGACATTCGATTAGAGTATTCTTGTTTATTCTCGGTTTTCTCTTCAACAGCTGTCATGGCAGAGCAGGAGTTTGAAGGGAATCGTGTTGTTTAAGCATTAGCTTATGTGCATACCAGTGACATTTTTAAATGGGTAATTTATGCTGAGTGGTAAGACCAGTAAAGTTAGCGGCCTTTGCTACGTTTCACTTGAAAAGATCCCCGCCACTCCCTTCACATTCCGCACACACCAGGTTTAAAGAGATTTGAGGCAAGAACAAGTAGTTAAGTCTGCATGACAGTGTTTCCTTACTGATTGAATCAAGTGAGTCAATGATTCAGATGCAGCTTGAATGAATCGGTGGAATGATTGACTCATTATTTAAAAAAGACCTGGTGACACCTGCTGGTCGGTATTAGAGTCTTATTTTAATTCTATTCAATATGTAATGTCTCTGTATCTATTTTTAATTTCCAGTAAATATTATTAAAATGTCTTACCCAGGTGATATAAAACGCTGCAATGTGATATAGTGCAAACAACAATAAGTGACACAACTGCATAAGAAAAACAAAGGGAATAAAATACTTTTGTACATACATTTTATATAAACGTTTTTTTATTTCATTATCACTTTATTTACTCGTCTCGAGCATGATGCCAAATAACACGTATCAGGACGAGTCATAGCAATACAGCTGAGGTGCCAAAACTGCTGTAAATCCGCTTTCTCGGAAGCTTCCATAAATTATACAGATTTACAAAAATGTACCGTCATCTGGCAAATAAATAATTTACTTCCTTATTCCCAACAGTTCATAAAATATAAATTTAATGACAATGATTCAATTTATAAACTTAGCCAGTCCGCGAACTCATTTTCGCAAATGGCCTGGGATTGCGGAGCCACTTTTTATGGACGCCACTGTCTCCGGTCTGTTTACATACTGAACGCACTGGGACTGTTATTTAAAGAGTAAACATTTTGTTTTAAGGTCCTACTTTGGTTTATGGAGTGTCTAACAACAAGTTTACGAACATACAAGGTTTAAAAACATTTTAATTCTCTAATAATAGGCAGTTATTATTACCTTACTTCTTGACTGACTCTCAAATGATTCGTTCAGCGATTCATCTGTCTAATCCCCGCCTTTCTGTGAGTCTACACTGATCTGATTGGTCAGATGGTGTAGTCTGCTGTGATTGGTCGGCGGGCTTTGTACCAAGTGACGCAAATCTGACGCGGACGACTGGTTCACGTGACAAGAGAATTTTACATAATTAATTTATGTCTTCTGTTAGCTAAATTTCATATTCATAAACAAAAGTTTACTGGCTCGAAACCTCTATTGTCTCTGTTCAAAGTTGACTTAGATGAATATGTGAAAACTATCCAAAATTCTACTAATTTGACAGCTATGATAAAAACTGTATCTCTGTATTCATCCTTTGTGTCTTCTTAAGGTGTGATTTTATTACCTTTTTTTGTTAACCCTGGCAATTACAGGCCTATATAAAAAAAAATCTATAATTGTGGTTAACTATAAAAGTAATACATTAAAATGAATTTAAAAAAGACTTGTTCGTGTGATTCAGAGTCGATTCCTTTTATAGCAAGCCAATAACTTTGTTATTCGTTCACTTTTGGCTTTACAACTTGGCAGACTGCTTACATTAACACACAGCATGAAATGTAATTTAAGGACATTGTAATAGTTATTCTTTAAAGTTGCCCTAGTGTTCACAAAAGTTGCTAATGAGTTAGTGAAGTTATAGATTGAGAGTGTAATATATTAATGAAGTGAAACAGATCCTGTTTCCCATTTCAGAGTGGATGCTATATTACAGGTTGTGGCTATTAGACCCTGTGGACACACACACACACACACACACACACACACACACACACACACACACACACACACACACACACACACACACGGGTCTGGCCTCATTGAGATGCATTATGTGCAGTCTGGCAGCAACAGGAAAACCCAACACTAAACAGCTCGCTGTCAGGCCGTAATGACCAATACTGGAACATTACCCACGAGACACACATTCCCGATACCACACGCAAACTTCTCACGCACTTTATAATGCCGAGATTATGACAGCAGGCCAGATCTACATGATAAAACGGGTTCCTCGCCATCATTGTGATGAAACGTGTGGTTACAAAGAGGAAGGCCATTATCCAGAAAATTGCAGCGAAACTGCATCCAACCTCATCGAATAACCCGAGACAACAACACAGCGTGCAAATGTCTTTCGCCAAGAGGCATTTGAAAGTCTTTTAACAAAACAACATTATATACATGAGTTGTAAATGTGTAAATAAAAGCAGTAAAATGAAAAGAGCTGCATTTTCCAGGTGGTTGAGGCGAAACGCTCGTGTTTCAGGAAAACTGTGATTTTTAAAGCTCCAACAAAACTATTCATGTGTCCAAATCCAACAACAATCTTTTGTGCAGATGACCAGCAGATACACACACTGGTATAATTGTGATTATCTGTTCAGTGGACACAATGCAGTCTTGGTGTGGATTTGTTAAGCACGTTCATCTGTGCCCATGGTCAATGAAGTACACTAAACAGGCATAGCATAGCATATATGAAAGCACATAAACTATTAGAACACATATTACAGATGGATGCCAGGGGGAAAACTGTAAGAGTAAAAGCGCTTTAATTAAGGTTTGACTCTTACGCATGTGTGTTAATACTGAGCAGATATTCAGGCTGCCAGATGTTGCCATTACGGTATGTTTGTGTGGCAATAATGGGTTCATTTGGGGGCACTTTCAGCGTCCGCAGTATCCCGCTGCACACCATCTCCATCTGCCAACACTCACAGCTGAGACCTCACAGCCCAGTGCTGGCTTAACCTGTCCAAAACACACACAGCGCAAGGCCTGAAACAAGCTCTATGAGAGTACCCGCGCTCTCCTAAAGATAAAGACAAACAGGTAAACTGTCGACATGAATAATACATCTGATTTTATTAGCACGGACGTCTGAAGGAAACTCTACCGTCCCCTGGAGTACTGAAGTTTCCTAACATAGGACAGCAAGTCTAATACACTTGTCAACGGAGAGCCGCTCAGTCCTGTGAGTGATTCTGAGACGTCGAGCTTGTTTATCAATGCGCTGCCATACGCGAAACGTCCAGACTGACGGCGGCAGATGGGAAAGCAACACAAACACTACTGCTGTCTGTCAAGAACAATCTGATGGTCGTCTGTGTGCACAAACACAGAATACTCCGAATCACACAGTGTTACCCAATCTTCCCCTAAGTGGAATCTCATTTTCATTGTCAGCTTTTGTTTGAGTTTAAAGCGTCTCTCCTCAGTTTGTCATTAACCTTTCAAGCTGCCCGACACACCTGCTATATACACACCCGTACACAACACAGAATCAGATATCTCCCTCTGCAGTTTTCCCTTCAGTCTCTGGCGTTTCTCCGGACACAAACACACCTCCTCACCGTCATCAACTGCACAGGAAAGAAGATCATTAAAATCTCATTGAGGAGTCATTCATCCATTCAGATCGAAATCCGTCGGAGACTCATGCTGCGGGACGGCCGCTGACAGAGCCCTGCACTCGCCAACAGTAAATCACAGATATATAACAACAGGCCCAGGAAACATGGATGGCGATCAAAACGTCATGTGTGCAGAATGCATTTGAAACGCTTGGATTACCTTGAAATGTCTGTGGCGTCAAACCGGATGTGTTATCATTCGGGTTGCTCGTAAGAGAAAAGAAAAGAGACGCCACAGCACCCCTGCGGAAACAATGAGAATGCAAAATGTGTTTCATTAGATAAACACACAGTACCCTGCCTGAACTCCATCAAAACCTGAACAAAAGCTAATTTAATAACTATAACTCATTAAACTATTGGCAAAGGCTCATGTTGTTGTTTAAAGCAATATAATCAGCTCAGTGTGTCTTAGTAATGGCTCCATTCCAGAGAGTTTCAGTGCAAACAAACGCTGATGTTGCATCTACTGCTATACAGATTATGAGCCTTAGCTCCGAGTCTTGATGTAAATACGGACGCAGCAGTGGAGCGGCTTCTCCTGGAACAGAGAAAGAAAACAGTAAGCAAGGATAGAAAGGGGCAAAAGAACGGGGTAAGAGTTGAAGATCAGTCCTTGGAGCGTCCCACAGGGCAAAGGCAATTTTCAGCTCTACTGAGCCAGAGTCCAAAAGGCTGAGGAAACTTATTCATAGCACCAAACTCTATTCTGTCATTCAACATATTGCTTCAGCCTGCCTCAGATCAGAGAGAATGCCATTCGAGAGCGGCAGGGGAACGGCAGAATAATTCTGAGGGCAGTTTGGCATTAGAATACACAGACGATTAATGAATTGCATTATACCAGATTAGTCAAACAGGTCTTTTATGACTCTAAATAAAAAAATAAAAATCCTGAAGTGCAGTGACTTAAGTGTTTTGAGGTTGATATTAAAAAAACGGAAGCTAGAAGATGTCCGAGATTCCTTGTTTTGTTCAAACTCACATCAGCATCGCATGTATCCTCTGCAGAGAAGCCAATCCCAGAATGCATTGCAGCCAGTTTAAAGAGAACGATCCATGCAAAGTCAGCTATTTGTGTGTTCTGTGAACATCTATGATATTTCTACGTTATATTTACATGCATTATATTCTCCATAGGCTAATGTCGAACTGGAAGGATGGCAAGGGTTTTAAAACAGAACCAATAATAATGTTCATGTGAACGTATTGAGCGTGCAGATGCAGGTTACGGTCACGGCGCGCTCCGTCTGCATTGTTGGCGTTCGCCTCTTCTTAAAACACAGATTGCTGGACATGAGCATTTTTACAGGGATTAGTTTGGCTTAGTGCCGTGTCTAATGCCATGATTAGGGCTTTCTGGCACTGGAGATAAGTGAATTTTCTCTGGTTATTCAGAGGCTGCTCTGGAGGGAAAGCAGCAAATAAGGCCGCGTTTTAATGGAGAAAAACAGAGCGAACTGTCGCTCAACAGGACTGATAACCTCTTCCCTCTAATCACCATTACCGGACTCATATCTATTCATATACACCGACAGAGAAAGGGAGAGAGAGAGAGAGAGACTGGCATTAGATTCATTTTGCCCGCGAGCGCTGGTATGGGAACAGTTCCTTTGCTCTAATCCTGGTTTTAATACACAGACGAAAGGCACGACTGAACCAGAGGAATATTAAACTCCCAATCCCGATGCTTTTCCTTACATCTTCAGTGCTAAAGATCAGAGCATAATACGTACATACACGAATACACAAATCACACAACACAACTGTCCATTACACATATTAAAAAGCACTGGAGCTCACCGCAGGCTATTGATAGCATTTTTGAGAATATGACTTTTTTTTTACAAATGTTGTAATATGTCTAGACACATTAACAGAAATGAGAATAGTGAGAGCAAATTATGCTTAACATTCATTAAGAGAAACTCTCTTAACGGTGAAATAAAATGTCTTAATCTACTTTTAATACAATATATTTCTTCGGGCTAAATGTAACCAAAACAAGGTTTTGTGGGATTAACTTATTAACATATTAAGTATTTGTTATATCAATAGACTTGTGCTTTAAACAACCCAGTAACCAATACGCTTACTTATATTATAAACGTAATTATAAATGCAACTATATAAAGAATCAACAATGTTTGTTTATGATAAAAAATGTTTCATCTTTGAGTGTGAGAGAGAGAGAGAGAGAGAGAGAGAGAGAATAGTCTGAAAATCGCTCTGAAACAAGACTACACAACAAAAATACACAAGATGAAAACATCTTCATTACAATCTAAAAACGGATTTAAAGAATTGAAATATAATTTCAATTATTGGTCAATATAAATAAATACATCTAAATATATATATATATATGTATGTGTTTGTTTTCATAAATAGGCTATATTTTCATATATTATGTAAACGTAAACTTTTTATTCTGAATGCGATTCATCATTTGACAGCTCTAGTAGAAAGACGATGGTTAATGTCTGGTTTATTTCTGTTCTTTGTATGAAATATTAAGTCGACACTTGTTTTTCTCTCTCACGCAGGTGTGTGAAACCATAGTGAACCGAGCAGCTGTACCCGACGCCATGGACACAATTAACTTCACCTTGTGGAACGCCTCCGAGGGCAACGAGACGGCGGAGACGGTGGCGGACGAGAGCCCGTATAAGACCGTGGAGGTGGTGTTTATTGTACTCGTGGCCGGATCGCTCAGTCTGGTCACCGTGATCGGGAACATTTTGGTCATGCTGTCCATTAAAGTGAACAGGAGCCTGCAGACCGTCAACAACTACTTCCTGTTCAGTCTGGCGTGTGCTGACCTCATCATCGGCCTCTGCTCTATGAACTTATATACAGTCTACATTGTGATCGGATACTGGCCGCTCGGGCCTGTCGTGTGTGATCTGTGGTTAGCGCTGGATTACGTGGTGAGCAACGCTTCCGTCATGAACCTTCTGATCATCAGCTTCGACCGCTATTTTTGCGTCACCAAGCCGCTCAGCTACCCGGTAAAGAGGACAACCAAAATGGCAGGGATGATGATCGCGGCCGCCTGGGTGTTGTCCTTCATCCTCTGGGCTCCGGCCATCCTGTTCTGGCAGTTTATTGTTGGCGGGCGTACGGTGCCCGAGAAAGAGTGCTACATTCAGTTCTTCTCCAACGCGGCGGTTACGTTTGGCACGGCCATAGCCGCTTTTTACTTGCCAGTTATCATCATGATGGTGCTGTACTGGCAGATCTCCCGGGCCAGTAAGAGCCGCGTGAAGAAAGACAACCGCAAGCCGTCGGGCGGCAACCTGGAGGTAGCGTCTCCGAGTCAGACGCCGCGCGAAAACGCCGCCAACAAACCCACCAACAACAACGTGACGGCCGAAGAAGCCGAGCGAGGTCAGACCCAGATCACGGACGCCGCCACCAACCAGCTTCAGAACGGCAAAGCACCGTCGACGGACGAGGGAGGGAGAGGCGACTGCGTCCCCGCTGAGGAGAAAGAAAGCTCCAACGACTCCACCTCGGGCAGCGGCGGCGTAACAAATCAGAAAGACGAGGCGGCACCGACCGCGGCCAATGACCTTCCCGCCAGGCGCCGCGCCAAGACCGGAGGATCCAAACTCACCTGCATCAAGATCATCACCAAATCGCCCAAAGGAGATTGTTACGCTCCCTCCAACGCCACGGTGGAGATCGTCGCGGCCGCCGAGAGGCAGAACCACGTGGCGAGGAAGATCGTGAAGATGACCAAGCAGCCGCCCAAGAAGAAGAAAGCGCCGTCGTCTCGGGAAAAGAAGGTGACGCGTACCATCATGGCCATCCTGGTGGCGTTCGTGGCTACCTGGACGCCGTACAACGTGATGGTGCTCATTAACACCTTCTGCTCCAGCTGTATTCCCAACACGGTGTGGACCATCGGATACTGGCTCTGTTACATCAACAGCACCATCAACCCCGCCTGCTACGCCCTGTGTAACATCACCTTCAAAAAAACCTTCAAACAACTGCTGCTCTGCCAGTATAAGAACATACGCTCCACTCGATGAGAAGTGCACGTGTGTGAAAGAGGACGGCTCACACCGACAGCCACGCGACGGCTTTACATATCCACCCTGTGCTTCATTTCCATAACGCTGAACTCCGCTGGATTTTGTCACATCGCTGGTAGAAATTGCCAGAAAACGAGGCACTTCCAAACGGCTGTTAGTGTGAACGTCCATTAAGACTTCGGCAATTCAAACAGGGAGATTGAAAAGGGTTTGGAGTAATGAGACGTTCCCTCACCGTCATTCCCAGTTTCTGGTGAATCTCATTACGCTGCATTGCTGTCAGCTCCATCGAACACATTCAACTCCAGATTAGAAATGTCAGAAATGTCATGAGTGTGTGTTCGTGTTTTTATAGATAATATGTTTGTAGCACTTTACACGCGTAGATGTCGCAAAAGATGGAAGAGAAGTGCTCGATTCCTGAAGAAAATAATGAAGATGGTCAGATTAGAGTCTGTACGATTCAATAATACACAAATACGGGGACAACAGGGCTGACTGAACGTCCAAACCCAATGTGTTTGAGCTTCAGTATAAAATCACACCTGTATATAAATGTAGATATTCACGTACCGTATGTGTCGCGCGTGTGCATGCTGAACGATGATCTGTGCGCGTGTGTTTAAAGTCAACAGGAACTCATTTCACTTCGAAAGCACAATGTTCCACAAGACAAATGTAAGACGGGACCATGAAGGATGTTGCACAATAAGACCCTTCTTAAGAAAGTCTATTTTGACTTTAAAGCATTCATCAAACGAAGTGTGTGTGCGTCTGTCGTGTGTGTTTGTCGTGTGCTCTCAGAGAGCAATAAGAGAGCTGGAGAGGCTCTCTGGTGTGGCCGTATGTTAAAGTGGATGAGCTGTGAGTGCTTGCGGGCTCCAGGGATGCAAATCTAAAGCTTTTAAAGTGAGCAGACGTGCAGGATAAAGAGGCTCTCAGCCACGCGCTCGCATTAGCATCCCGCTCACCTCTGCTTTGCATTTACACAAAACAGTTCACTCGCGGCTGGGTGAAAGAAAAGGAGATACCAGCTCCGCACAGACAGAGGAGAGCGCTAGTGGCCAAGCTGTAAAAAAACACTCTTAAAGTTCTTATTAAATAGGCCGAGGCTCACTTTCAGCCTCATTGTGAATGACATGAGACATGCGTGTGTTGGGCTGCACACGTGACCTCATGATGCTCTGATCTCTGGGTTCATGATCTGCCTGCAGGCGGTGGCTTTGAAACGTGTGTCTGTGTGTGTGTGTGCGTGTGTGCGTGTGCGTGATCGAATACCCCGGAAAGGGGTTTAAACTAAATCACAGGTTTCGGCCTTGTGAATTTAAAGGGCTAAAGCATATAAGCTTTCTCATCTCATTATGAGACGCCGTGTCGCCATACGTCAGTTTTGGTTCATTAAATCAGACGTACAGAATCCTGCCTGAAGCAGAGGATCATGGGATAAATCAATCAGTTGATCAGAGAAAGTGACAGTGATGCATGCTGGGGGACATGATGTTTGATGTCTTGTTTGTGTTGAGTGGTGTTGGTTTGTGTGCGCTGCGCTGCGCTCGTACTTTCCCCCTGTGATGACAGTCACTCTCAAACTAGAGACGTCTCACACGACGTTTAACATAATTTCTTCATCCTCATGTCATGTCGAACCTGTTTCTTTCTTCTCAAGAACACAGCAGAAGAAATTTTGAAGAACGTTGATGATCAAACACACTGAACCCCATGAACACAAAACACATTTCTCAAAATCTCTTCTCGTGTTCCACTGACTCACATACAGGTTTACAAAATAAATGATGACAGCATTTAGATTTTTCCCTTCAAAAGTGAATAAGGTACTGATAGCATACATATGTTAAGATGTCTTTCTCCCACACACATCTAATCTCTGTCAGTACTTTCATCTCATGATGTTTCATTATTTTCAGCTCTTTGACCAAAGCGTTTATTGTAGAATGTGTGTAGAGCTGAGTCACACATCCACCCGCTCACATGAGCTCCACAGCGCCACCTACAGACCTCACAGACACGCTCATGTCACAAACTATCATTGTGCATCTCTCACTCTTATTGTTGTGTGTCAGTGAGTCAGCTGTAAACATACATGTTGATACAAATGTGGATGCAAGATTTAAGACACTCATGTTTGGTACAATTCAATTCTTATTTTGTTTTCCTCACAAAAAGCATGAGGTAACAAACAATTAATAATGACCAGAACATTGAAAAGAATAGAATAGACAATAAAATACAAACCAAGTATACTTTAGAAACAATACACATTAAAAAAAACTATTTAGATGATAAGAAAACCTGTTTGCAATAACAAAATATGTTTCACTTCAAATATATATTTTGTATAGTTTATGAATAGATAATGAAAATAAATATACTTTATTTGGGTGTTTTTTAAGGTATGTTTTCATAGCTTTACTACAATTGACTGATGAAACACAAACATCTATGTACATACTGTATGTACAAATCGTGAGATGTAGTCGACACCTCTGAAGAGTTCTTAGCTTGTGTGCGTGTGTGTGTGTGTGTGTGTGTGTGTGTGTGTGTGTGTGCTGGAGGTCAGAGGTCGTGACAGATGCCCGCTGGTGTTGTGGCGCATGCGGGACAGATAATGCAGGTGTCAGATTGAGTGTTCAGACGGAGATCTGTGAGCTACACGCTCTCTCCTGTGACCCCGTCCTTACATGGGCCGACACTCGTCTCACACACTCACTGTGTTCTTCAGAAAGATAAACAGATGAGAGAGTGACACTCATGATATTTACACCAACACACACACACAGTATACAGTACGTGTGTGTGTGTGTGTGTGTGTGTGTGTGTGTGTTGTGATGTTCAGGGAGCTCAGACCATCATCATCCTCAACAGTAAACTGACAGCACAATTCATATAAAAGGGCTTGAAAATATAAATCATTTTATTTGTAGAATATAGTTGTTGTATTTATCAGTTATTGATTTGATTGAATATATTTCAGTGTTCTTTATAAGCAGATGTGAGTATTTATTGTGTAAAGTATTAGACTAAAACTGATTTATTGTTTCCAGTACTTATGGTTAGCAAGTTAAGTGTAGCTGTAAATATTTGTTTCTCTAATAACTTTTAAGCACAAAGAGATTAATAATAATATCTGCTGTGTGTGTCTGTGTGTGTGTGTGTGTGTGTGTGTGTGTGTGTGTGTGTGTGTGTGTGTGTGTGTGTGTGCAGGTCACACATGTTGTGTATGTGTAGTTTGCAGACTCATGACTCAGAGATCATGTAAAGCAGCACATGCTCACGGTTCTTGATACACACACACACTGACTCATGTGTGTGTGTGTGTGTGTGTGTGTGTGTGTGTGTGTGTGTGTGTGTGTGTGTGTGTACATGAAGTGAGTTCAGACGGTCGACGCGTGTGTGTGATAAACTCAAATGTAGCGTGTGATGGAGGTCATGAGGTCATCAGAGCAGAAACACAAACAACGAACCAACGTACACCGAAGATGGATACAACAACACACAATGTACAAAACTGATCTTCATCAAACCACAAACATGCTTTTGTATAGTTTTTTAAATCAACTTGTAAATATAAAACATCCGCAACGTTGGAATTTCAGTCGGATGGGATTTTCAAAAGAACCAAGCCATACGTGGACAGAAGGACAGAAAGCAGACAGCGTGAAAATGAAAGATGACTTTAAGGAACTTGTTGGTGGCCATAGCAACTAAACCACTTCTTCACACATTTTTTCTCTCATTTTTGGCTCATTAATGGTGACTTGACGACGACAGGAAGAAAATGTGCTTCAGGCCAGAAACAGACTCGGCGCAAGTATGCAAATACAGAGATGAGCGCTCGACCGGCCCGCTGAAGATGTGTTTGTGTGACGGTAATAAAGCTCAGCGGATCACACTTCCTTTACAACAATAAACAGGTGTGTTGTTCGATCATGTCAATCACTTTTTTACTCCAATATGTTATAGTGCCAAATGCAGATGTAGTCCAAAAAACAAGTATAGTTTTCAAGTATACTTTTAAGTGTACTATTTCAATACTCGAATAGTATATTGTTTTATTTTTAGTATGAAAGAAGTATAAGGGATGAGATGAGGTGACGCAGATGTAGAGGCCGTTTACACAGCATGCATTCTTACAGATTTGATGCTCATGGTGCAAACAGCGAGACGTGTCGAGTACATACGAGTACATACATATTATAAAGAGGAATGCGTTCTGTGTGCTGGTTTTGATCAGATATCAGAATCACTCACGGGACACAGACAGGTGAAGCTGTATATACAGATCTCGGCTTGTGTAAATAATATTGTTTATTTTTCATGGCTACATGTGTCACGTGCTTTCTATTCACTGTGAGTTGTGACTTTCATCCAGTAGATGCCGTGTGCTTTGTTATCATTTGTATTATAATATATAGTGGACATTCTATACGTGTAGCACAGATGACGTGTAAATACACGTGTTTATTAATAAATCTGAATGTTCTTGATCTTTACGAGGGCAATGATTCTGGATTGTCGATCATTGATGAAACGGTATAAAGTGTTTATAAGATTTGCTGTATTGTGAGATATACTTTTGAAGAAGAATTCTAGCAAATAAAGGTGTTCATTATAAATGATTCTGCCTGAGTTATTACAGACACTGAACCAACGCAACTGGACTCGCATGTGAAATCATGTTTGATGAAATGAATCATTAGAGGTTTTATTCACACATGAAGATAAATACATTTATGCATCAATCTGCATTATTCAGCTGCGTTACATTTATCTTCTTGAACAGCAGGAGAAATTCAGCTGCATATCAAATTCTCTTTAAAACATCAAACTAGTGTTACTATATCTTAAGTATAACGTTTCTCTATATCCCACAATGCAATGCACTTGACCTTCTTCCAGTGTGATGAATCAATGGAATCACAGACAATTTGTCATCTGCCAAATGTTAAACATTGAAAAGCACAAAAAGGCAAATTGTTTTCATGATGATATTGAATCTCAATAATGTGGATTGATGTCTAATATTTCATGTAAAGTACAGTACAATATTCACTACATATTCAATGATAACATAAAGGTAAAGTACATCCAAACTATTAAACTCTTTCTTCCTAAAATAGACAATAGAATATAATGTTAAATTCTGCTGTTTTTCATGTAACAAAAGTCAAATTTTAAATGCATTAAAGTACAAACCGAGATTACGAGGGTGAGTGGATAAATGTCCAGTATTAGTTTAGTAACATTAGAATATAAGATGAGATTTTAGTACATACGTTTGTCTTCTGCTTTTATTTTTTTCTTTACCAAGATGAAACTAAAAGAGCTAAATATGTCCTACTAGACAGAAATGAAATCTCTTCCCCTCGTTCTGCATGAAGACGTCTCTTCTCTCCTCATTTCTCCGGCCGTCTCCTCTAGTTTGTTGGGTTTCGTTCCTTCTTTCCATCTCGTTTCGGCTTCTGTGAGTCTGCAGATGAAGATGAATGAGGATTTAGAAAAGGTGATATATTTGCTCTTTTATTAAAGTTCATAAAGTACAGTACATAAAGATGTGAAACTTTGCAGAGTTCATTTCCTTTAAGCAGTCTTTCAGGCACTTCAGGCTTCCATTGTGATGCTATGAAGTGTATAAATCACCTCATCAGAAATATGAAATGATCCTTGACTTTAATTAACATATTAGATGAAGAGAAACTGAGTCGGTGTCTGAGGAAATCACCTGTTGATCAAACTCTATTACAAGACATCAAGTGAATGATCTCAGAAACACCAGCTGTCTGCAGTCGTGTCTGTACTCGCCTCACTTCACCCAACATCACAATCTCCAGATTTAACTCAAAAATAATCATTTGATCTTTCTGAGGACCTCTGGTACCCTCACACATACACATACACTTCACATCAACATCTTATTATCCCAACGGTCATGACTCTTATTCTAGAATTAGCCTTTAATACGAGCCAAGTCATGTCAGCTGACATTTACCAGACAGAAATGGGTCGAGGCGTTTCATTCTCATCTCGAGCTTTTGTCCGTGCTTTCAGCCAATCAGAGCTGGAGAAAATCCCTCTGTGTCTCGCTGTGAATATCAGCGCAGGTGTACCGACAGACACAGACTTTACCTGTTCTCCATCTCCCACAATCCTCTCTGCCTTATCACCTCAAACAGAGGCGGGTGACAACACGGATCTTGGGAGAATTTGATGAGAAACGTTCATGATGAAATTGTGATTTTGATGTTCTCAATATAATGATTGTGATATTGTTGTTTTCTCCATACGTCTCTGTTGTTCTTTTCAGCCGTGCGGATGGTTGATGATGGATTGGTCTTTTTAAACTCTTTCAGGGTTGCTGGAGCACTTGAGTTCAAAATCCTGATAGATTTGACACGAGTGCAGGACCCATCAGATCCACTACAGAGTCAAATCTATCTCACTTCCATCACCGCTCTCTGTCTCATGTTTCTGATCTGATTGTGGACAATTCATTGGTTCACATTATTTCACTTAAACTACATTTTGTCCTTGTGTTGTTTCATCAAAATGCATTTTAACATAGCACAAGTCTCTTCTTTTTCCCCACCCGGTCCTATAGATGTTTCAGTTTCTAATTGATTCCTGATGGATCTCAGACTGTTGTGTTTTATTCAGAAATATGTCACATTATGGTAATAAAACAGCTTGTGAATGTCATGAGTCACTGACACCTGCTGTCTGCTGTCCACATCATCCAAACAAACTCCAATCACAGCACTTTAATTCATTCAACCTTCACAACTACACAAGACTGTGTGTGTGTGTGTGTGTGTGTGTGTGTGTGTGTGTGTGTGTGTGTGTGTGTGTGTGTACCTTGCAGCTTGCTCTTGGGTTGTTTTGCACAGGGTTTGGTGGCACTAACAGTTTCCGGGCAGTTTGCGTCCATCAGCGCTCGCTTTAGCGTACCGTTGCGTGTCTTCATTCCTGTGCTGAAGTCACACTCGCCCCATGCCTGGAAATCATACTTACACTCACCTAACAAAGACAACAAACATTAGAAAAGAAAACGGTAAACAATTACATCCTTATTAAAAAAACAAATCTTGTTTTAAACAAAAATAAACACAAAACATACAAATATGTATATGTATATATATATACGCTTAGAAGAGCAATTCCACATCAGATTGAGTATTATTCTGCAGTAGTGTCTCTGTCAGGACGGATGAGGGTTAAATGGCTTCGATCAAGCACAAGATTGAGTCTAATGACATATATAAAGACAGAGAGAAGAGAAGGACATGCAGTGGCTCTCTGCTTAAATGACGGCTCTCCTGAATCCAGTCCAGTATAAAACTACACACCCACCGTCACTTTAACACTGAACTACACTGACACAACTGACACTGAACTACACAAGAAAAACATTTAGTGTCTTCATGTTTTATTGATGCTGTGAAGTCTCAAACACACCACACTTCCAATGTTTGTTGAAAGTTTGTGTGCATACCTACAAAGCCCGAGGGAATGTGGCATATTCTGGCGCACACACACACAAACGGACACGCACGCACGCACGCACACACACACACACACACACACACACACACACACACACACACACACACGCACACACAGTGAAAGTTCTGCCAGATTGTTTCTGGCTCTCAGAGCAGACGTGTCATTTCTGAGGACATAAATCTGTGAGGTTCTTCCTCGTGTTTCTGATCAACAGAAACGTGTGTACACTCATACCGGTGCGTGTGTGTGTGTGCGTGTGCGTGTGCGTGTGTGTGTGTGTGTGTGCGTGTGTGTATTCTAACCTCCAAACTGTTTTTTCCAGTTGCAGGGGATCTTGCAGCGCTGGGTTTTGATGGTCTGTTTGCAGTCATTGCCGCTGCGTGTGCCTTCTCTAGTGCCCAGACCACAATCCCCTTCATTAGCCACACAGACACTCCACTGCCACTCACCACAGTCTGACTTACGCTCCTTCTTACCTGTCACACAACAAACACACAAATATATTCACAATGCTGAAAGCACCTCTGCGAGGTCACACAGAGCTGTGATGATGTCAGTGATGATGTCAGGGAGCTGTGATGATGTCAGTGATGATGTTGTGGAGCTGTGATGATGTCAGTGATGATGTCAGGGAGCTGTGATGATGTCAGTGATGATGTTGTGGAGCTGTGATGATGTCAGTGATGATGTTAGGGAGCTGTGATGATGTCAGTGATGATGTTGTGGAGCTGTGATGATGTCAGTGATGATGTCAGGGAGCTGTGATGATGTCAGTGATGATGTTGTGGAGCTGTGATGATGTCAGTGATGATGTTAGGGAGCTGTGATGATGTCAGTGATGATGTTGTGGAGCTGTGATGATGTCAGTGATGATGTCAGGGAGCTGTGATGATGTCAGTGATGATGTTGTGGAGCTGTGATGATGTCAGTGATGATGTTAGGGAGCTGTGATGATGTCAGTGATGATGTTGTGGAGCTGTGATGATGTCAGTGATGATGTTGTGGAGCTGTGATGATGTCAGTGATGATGTCAGGGAGCTGTGATGATGTCAGTGATGATGTTGTGGAGCTGTGATGATGTCAGTGATGATGTCAGGGAGCTGTGATGATGTCAGTGATGATGTTGTGGAGCTGTGATGATGTCAGTGATGATGTTGTGGAGCTGTGATGATGTCAGTGATGATGTTGTGGAGCTGTGATGATGTCAGTGATGATGTTGTGGAGCTGTGATGATGATACAGAGTGTTTTAACGTTTTGTTAAATAGAGAAATATGTTGTAATATTTTATTACCTTGTTTCTCTGTTTTTGCTCCATCTGCCAGAGTCACTGTGATGACCAGCAGGCCTAATAAAGCCACACACATCCACTGCTGCTGCATGCTGGGAAAAACAAACACACATGAGGAGTCTGGCTCATAACACAAGAAAACAAACATCAAACTGTCAAAGCTTTATCAACAAATCTGAAGACAGAAGACACCCCCCCTCCTCTCTCTCTCTCTCTCTCTCTCTCTCTCTCTCTCTCTCTCTCTCTCTCTCTCTCTCTCTCTCTCTCTCTC
The DNA here is from genome assembly GCA_026939265.1 of Oreonectes daqikongensis. Classification (NCBI taxonomy): domain Eukaryota; kingdom Metazoa; phylum Chordata; class Actinopteri; order Cypriniformes; family Nemacheilidae; genus Oreonectes; species Oreonectes daqikongensis. The sequence goes on along the minus strand of JAOTQM010000449.1, from coordinate 1,762,620 downwards.
TCTCTCTCTCTCTCTCTCTCTCTATCTCTATCTCTCTCTTTCACATAAGAAAAAGTAAAGGTGGAGTGAATAATTAGAAAGCAATTTTATCCCAAATGCTCGGCTGCACTTCAGTTACAGTAACGCTCCAGCCCAGCGGCGACATCACCTCCATTTCAATTACTCATGAGCCTCCCTACTGCCGTCTAAATCTCTCTCTCTCTCTCTCTCTCTCTCTCTCTCTCTCTCTCTCTCTCTCTCTCTCTCTCTCTCTCTCTCTCTTTCTCTCCGCCTCAGCCTTCTTTTCTTTCCTCTTTCTGCTTCACTGAGTTACCACATTGTCCATAAGCACCGGCTCTCGGCACTGCCTCACGTTAAAGACTTTTCCTGTTTCCCTTTCCCTGTGAATCGCATCAGAATATCTAAAGAGAGAGAATGACTCCATTCTAAACTCCAGCTGCCTTTTGAAAGATCCTGTGACCAAAATCAAACCTCAAAAGTGACTTAATTGAGTTTTGATCTACATACAGATATTACTTCCCATGTGAAGCTCATGGAGACTCACTGCTCATCCTTGATTTCTATAGAGATTGATCTAAAAGTCATCATTTCTTCATCCTCATGTCATGTCATTTTTGCTCAACGCTGCTATACATCATGAATATCTTTGTGTAAGTTCTGCCGATCATCCAGCAGAAGGTAGATCACATGAAAAATCACCTGTGCTCACACACACACACACACACACACACAGACCCGAGGGGTCGACCGTGTGTGTGTGTGTGTGTGTGTGTGTGCGTGCGTGCGTGTGTGTGCGTGCGTGCGTGTGTGTGTGTGTGTGTGTGCGTGTGTGTGTGTGTGTGTGTGCGTGTGTGCGTGTGTGTGTGTGGTGGGGTGAGGCGGTTATCCCACTCTAACACTCCATTAGCTCATTGATCAGTGTGGAAGCAGGAGGGAGAAACTGACAGCATGATCCATCAGACAGAAACACACACACAGGTTTTATTGCCAGAAGAAAGCTGTAGTCGTTGTTTGCCACTGACAGATTTCTGGAAGAGTGCTGCATTGGCTGTTAAAGGAACAGTTCACCCATGAACATTCTGGTATCATGTTCTCACCCCCGTGCTGCTCGAAATGCATCAGATTTCCTTTTTATCCCTGGACTCACAAAGCACCTCATTTCTCTGTAAAATGAACATGGAAAGTTGTAAAAGTCAGTATAGAGCATTGAGATTTGATGATGATGTCTTTTGTATCTGTCCTCTCTGATCATATGGAGAAGAGCGTTATGGATTGGAAATGACATGAAAGTTGTGTAAAACACTGATGTCAAGTCCTGTAGAGTAAAGCCTTCATCCGCTGCTTCAGGTGTGTGTGATCCGGGACACTCGTGTGTTTTCCATGAGCTGTGATTGACAGTCTTTTATCCACGTCTGAGACGAAAGCTTTGCACTTGATCCAGCTATACTGACTCGCACCCAAAACCTGGATCAGTCGAGTTCTGTTTGTTTCGCAGATCAGTGGGTGGATGAAAACCTGATGAAATGCAGATGAAAAACAACAACACAAATACGTGATAATAGCCGACTGACTGTAGATTATTCCCCAGACTACAGAACAGATAAATACATATTTCTGTGTGAAAGCGAGCACAATGTAATGACATCAACGCTTTTGTGTTTTTGTATTTCTAGGCTGGATACTTCAGTTAACTGATGACTTGGCACTGGATGCTATGAATCGTGTTATCTCTGGTGTGATAAATTGCTCGTGATGTTTCTCATTTGTAAGTGGTTTTGGATAAAAGCGACTTAATGCAAATGTGCTTCGGGATGCTGCGACTGACCAATAAAGAAAGATAGAGAGCCATGTGAAAAGAGAGTCAGACAGAATGATTGTTGTTGATATTTCCATGTTTTGTTATTAATGTGAGCACAGACGTCTGATGTCAACACAGGCCACACAACACAAACCAGAGAAAGTCTCTCTACTGACATACACAGAACGACACTAAAGACCGAGATGTGCGCACGCTCTCAGACTGATGAAACTGCCCCGGATACAGCCGCCGGGGTCCGATAAACCTGCCAGGCACCTGTAATCCCAAATCACTTTCACACATATTTATACACACGCTCGCACGCGGCTCATCGGCAGAAAAGCCCCCGCAAATAGAAAATAAATGGGATGGGTGTTGCAAATCGACTTTTTGACATTTGTGTCTTTCCACGAATCTCACAGCCGAGAGAATATCTTTCAGAAAGCCCCTCGCAGAGAAAGCGTGAGATTCGGCAAAGAAAATCCTCCTCACCCCTCTCAACCCCATACGCACAATATCACAGACTATGATCTGAACACTACTCTGCCATACTACTCATGCTATTTTTAGAAGTATGCAGCATGCGTAGTGTACAGTATGCAAACTGTCTGTATGCACCGAATGAACAGAGAATGTTGTTGGGCACGGCATCCCACAATGCAACGCAACTGACCAAGAAGAATCTATTTTATTTCATTATTATTCAAACTAAATGCAAATATTTACAGATTTACTCTAAAATTGTTGACTATTTGCTTTAAAAACAGTACAGTTCAATAAAATATGTTGATAAAAGGATATCATGTAACAACAATGTAGCATCCTATATTTGAAACGTGAATACTTATGAAAAACATTATTTTAGTACACAGTATACAGTGTTGTACACGAGGGTACCATGTTTCATTTAGACGCCTACACAATAAAAAGTCCAGCATTCAGACAATCGTTGCATGTCTCTATTAATAGAGATGTATTCTTATTAAAAGCAGGGATGTTCTTGCCATGTCTGTATTCCAGATCATAATTTAGACGTAACGTGCTGGATTGTCTTGTGAGTTTTTCTCGGGCGGATGACAGATGGTGCGGTTGGAAGCAGGTGCGTGAACAAAGCAATTACAACCGAAATAGAGCCATGAGTCCATCATTAGCAGCCCCACCCACATACATTTACAAGTTTTTATCTAAAAGTCTTCATACTCCTCCCAAGAGTTTCAATGAGTTGAATATACTGTATGGTCCACATTAAGAAACTTTCCAAACAGAAGATTCATGTGAGAACTTCCAACAAATCACTGATATACATGGCAAGCATTCAACATCTACTATGTGCTTTAATGTGTGTTCTGTAAGCCTTCAGAGAGTTCATGATACTGTTTTCTTGAGATCATTGATTGATGACCGGATGGTGTTGATAACACAGCGCCCCCTGCAGGAATCATACAAAGTTTTCAAAGTCAGACTACAATCTAGCAGAGCCTTCTCTTTTTTTCTCATTTAGTAATGCAAATGTATATATTATCTACATTTTAATTTTGTATATTATAATTGTTCCAGTTTTCACATTATTTCCTCTTTTTGGACATACCTTCCTAAAAACATTACTTGTGTGCATTTTGAGACGACACAAAGGCACTGATGTATTTCGAGATAATGTTTTCAGTTTCTTACATTTCTTTTAGTCTAGGACTAGTCTAATCCCTGTCTAAATGTCTCAGAGTTTTATTTTAATTGATATATGTTTCTGTTTTTTTATATATAGTTCATCTAGTAACCTCACAAATGTTTGAATGCCATTACATTTATATTTTGCTCTCCACAGATAAATGACTCATTCCAGACGAGGACAGCGTTTTCTATAGCTGTTGGCACTTCTATTCATCTGAAAGCAGCGTGGTATCAGACACACAACAGATTTTAACTGTATATACACACATAATGAATCTACTACCATTACACATGTCCCAAGACATGGTGTTATCCTGACACCTCCAAAACAACCATAGTATTATTGCGGTACTTGCTTTGTTAGTGTCTGTATTGTTTAGTACGGTGGACACAGATATATATATATATATATATATATAACTGGAGGAGTTGTGTTATTTTTGGAGAATGAGAAGAAGAAAGCGACAGGAAGAGAGAGAGAGAGAGAGAGAGAGAGAGAGAGTGGGTGGGTTCTTTAAAGAACATCCCTCTCCGTGGGGCATCGGGTTTTGAAACGGCTCAGATCTCACATCAGTAACACACACACGGAGAAGACGAGGTCATTGTTCTTATCCCACAGCAGGTTCTTCTAACTTCAGCTCAACGTCAGATCTCTCAAAGCAGAGAGAGGTGTGAAGAGAGAGCAGGCGTAGCGGTGGGAGGCGACTCTGACCCAAACTCCTGACCACAGCCGTTTATCTAGCGCGCCGGAGAAGCTTTATTCACGGCGTCTGTGATCATCTACAGCCGGGTTTCTGTGGGTGGATGCGTCCCTGTTTAGCTTTCTGAAAGCCCTCCTCTTCCTCATTTGACACATGCCATGTGTTTGAAGAGATATCAACCAACACAGCTCTGCTTTAATCCAGATTACAGGAGGAGATCTCATAATCTCAGATTAAAGTCTTCGTGTCCATCTTCTCACTGTAAACTGGTGACGCCTCATTTAAACCCATCAAAAATACACACGTCACCTGTTTACATGAAGGATCGCAGATGAGATCTCTGTACGAGCTATAAAAGAGATGTGCTGCTCAAACAAAGTCATCAAATGAGCACAGAACACTGTTATGATACTTTAATGACTCTGTTTTTGAGTTTGAGACTAGTTTGATCAAAATGCGAAGCAAGTAAATAACCGTCAGAATCATAAAGTATATGTTCCAGGTATCGATGATATAAAAAGCCATTAAACATCAACAGGCAAACTGATTGGATATAATCCATAATTTCCCCAGAGGCCGGTGGTCCGGCATCTCATCCGCTCCGGCTCTTTAATTGGGTCTGTGATGCTGACAGCTGTAATGACTCTGGGGCCTCAGAGTTTGTGTTTGTGTTAAAAGATAGAGACAATAAAAAATCAATGTGTCCTATAACGCTCGAGCGGGGTCTCTATTATTATCTGTGTTCACTATAGAGGCTCTTAAGATTAGATGTGCATTATGTTCCCACCCGACGAGCTCTAAAGCCCAGAGAGAGTCAGACGGGCTACAACACCCCTATTAAACACTTATTCCAGCTCACTGCATCGGCCATTAGTGGACAACAGCCTATTAGCATTGAGATTACAGACAGCGCACACATCACCGCTGGACACCGGTCCTTCTGCATAATGATCTCATGTACGCGCGCGCGCGCGCACACACGCACACACGCAGACACGCACGCACACACACACGCACAAGCACGCATGCACACGCACAAGCACGCGCACACACACACACTCACGCGCACACACACACACACACACACGCGCGCGTGCGCACACACGAGCACGCACTCACACACACTCACGCACGCACACACGCACAAACACACACTCACGCACGCACACACACGTGCACGCACTCACACACAAGCACGCACACACACACACGCACTCACACACACGCACACACACACACAGCTGTGGGCACTTTGGTGTCCCCGGAGTCTATTAAAAGAAACAGATGAAAACTTTGCACCAAGCCTTCATCTCTCATCTTTTCTACTTTTTTTTAAAAACAAGAATTATGTACAAATTCTATCGCTGGATTTCAATCTTACACTCCTTTATAAAAATATGCATTACTACGTTTAAAAAACTCGGGATCTTTAACGTGAATATGCTCCAGCAACACCCATCAGATGTGACATAAAAAATATATTCATTCCTTTTTTTGCTTTTATAAACAGTAACCTCATGCAAACGTTTCATTTAACTGTTCTTTTATTAAGAAAGTGTCTCATTTTTCGAAACTGCATGTGTTATTGACATATTGATGCAGATCAATGATAGTTTCCGCTCATCTCAATGCATTCTGGGTAAAGTTAATGACCTCGAGCCTCTTCATTATCATCACTGACAACATTTAACAACGTCACATCATCTTTAATAATTCAATTGACAACAGACTGTAAATGAGCACATGTGTAATGATCTCTCTGTCACATGCACACACGGGATTTAAAGCATCCTCAGAGGTTTTTTGTAGTGAAAGCCGTTTGTCTGTGAGATGATGATAAAGATTATAAAACTATTTTCATTTATCATTTTAAAAGTGCTCCACTAAACAAACCCACGGGAAAGACGAATCACATTCCAATCTGAATCGCTTCTCTTAGAAGGAAAACAGCGATGGAAACTTTTGCTTTAGTCTCCCACACCTCAGATGTTCCTCATGAGAAGTCATCCCACATTCCTCGAATCGTTCACGAGGAAATCTTCCAAGACAAAAATGATTTGAGCTGTGCTTGAATGCTCTATTCTCACCAACAATCGTCTCAGTTTACATCTTACAATCCTCAAATCCCAAGATAAAGTCTGTACGTTTACCTAAATGAAACTTTAATATTCAGACAATAAATGATCACTATTTTATTAAAACATGTCTTAACTGTGCGTAATATTCTAAAGGAAATCATATTTGTCAGCGTGATCTCTTATTAAATCCCAATCTCATCCTTAACACTCACCTGCTGAATAAAATCCTTTCCTGAAATACTTTTCCATTGCTAGGAAATAGATAACCAACCAAAGTAAAAAGGTTGTTTACTTGAAGTCTCCTGAGCTTTGAAAGAGCAATCCAATGTGTTTCTGTGCGACTGAACCACCAAAACCTGATGAAACCATTAATAAAGACACATCTTAAATATATACAGGAAGATTGTGCATATTTTAAGAGTTTCCAGAAGTTTCTTGCTCCGGCGTGTATGTTTTTAACACAACCCGTGTGTGTTCACTCACTCCGCCTGTCAATCACTCTGTTACCTTACTGCTGCTTGGCTTTCCGTCTCTGGTGACTTCATACTGAGAGACAATCATCTCACTTCATTAGACAAACACAAACAACCCAGCACTCCCGCTGGGACGAAGGGAAGAGACAAACACAGACACAGAGAGAGAGAGAGAGAGAGAGATGGTGCTGGATTTATCGCAACCTCATGTTTGTGCATGTCCAAAAGATCAATATTGAACACCATTCATTCACGCTCGTCCTGCTCGCAGCAACCTGTACTGTACAGTGAGATCAACCAATCACAGCGCAGCCAGAGAGATGCATGCTGGGAAAAGCAGTTTCATAGATTAATTGATTGTGTTTTCATTTGACTTCTCTAAGAGGAGGAAACGATCATTTAAACACATGTAGGCATTTAACAACAACTCTTTTAACAGTCACCTTATAAAAAGATGTTTATTCAGGTGTGCTATAGTATTCTTCCTTTAAAATAAGAAAGAATACTTTACACCTTTAATGTAATACCCAACCTGATCTCACGGAGAAATCGTAAGTATTTTACGAGGTGGCTAGTTCGTATGAATTCATATACGATGTGATTAAGCGATACTGAAGGTCCACCCTGACCCGACCCTACACCTAACACGTCACTGCGGCGCGATAGTAAACCGTATTAAAATGCACGAATTCATACGAATTAGCCACCTCGTAAAATACTTACGACTTCGCCGTGAGATTGCGTTGAAATACCATTAAAAAAAGTCCCAAGAGCTTTTGAAACAGTACGCTATACTAGTATTTACTACATTAAGTAAAAAATATTCTTATACTTTGCTTACATGTACTTCATAAAATGAACTTGAAGTACACTCATTTTTTAAGGGTTTTGTAAGCAAGTTCAACTCAAGCAGACGGGTCAAAATGAGCCTCAATAACATATTGGTTTCTGAAACCTACACATATTAACCCCTCGAGCTCCAGGACTAGTGTGATGCAGAAGGGAAAAGCAAGTTTGAGTTTCCTTGGAACATCCTTCTGAGAATTCTGTGTGTGTTTCTCTCAGTCAGCCTCCTGCACCTCTGTGACCCGACGTATAAGAAAGTGGTTTCAAACGGCTCGAGTGAAAGACGGAATCAAACAGAACAGAAAGAGAAATTCGACAGCCCCCTCCATCTCTACCCAGCATGCTTTTGTCTGTGGATGTGTATAGCCACCAGTTCCCACATAGTCGAGCAAACCCACGGGAGATTAATCTCTACAGACCAAACGGCCAGCGTACCACTGATCCCAGAACAGATTCTCTCTGGTTTTTAATATCTTTCGCATTAAAGTCCCTAAAGAAATTCCCAGCTGGGTTCTGTTCTGGATTTAATACAAGTTAGGCTTGTGTGGTGGAATATTGATTAGCACAAAAATGACCAAACATGACATAGAGCTTCTCATAACACATGGAGACAAAACTTTACACAAGTTAATCGTTTTTATTACAGTAGTCTCATGTTAAAGCTACAATGTGTACTGTTTGCCTCTCTGTCGCCCCCTTTGTTTACAATATAAAACTGCAGGTTACTTTAGGAACTTGTGCTCATGTGACATTTCCTGCTAAATCTGACCTGACATCTCTTTTCATTTCTTTCAACATTTTCAAGGATGTTAACCAGATTGTATGGCTTTATAACATCCATCACAATTGCATCACTATAACCACAGATTTAGCGATTAACTTAAAAAAAATTAAACCCAAACATTCGTTTAAGCCCAGACCCGAGCGAGAGAGAAACGAGCAGGAGTGGTTGTGATAGGTTAACCGATAACTATGGCAACAGCAGCGGCGTTGAGGCCCGACGCTCACGGGGTCGTGAGCACCCCACTGATTCTCATTCCAGTCAGGAACGACCCACTTCACACACCACCCTGGGAAAAACCGGCCCCTGAAAGCACACACATGCTCTATACGTGTGAGAGCGAATGTAGACTATACACCCCCACACACAACACGCTTTCAAAAGAAGCCAACACAACACAAACCGTAAGCCGGTGAGATTTTCACCTGTGACAGATGAGAGAAGTGAGAACGAGAGGAGCAAGATGTGTGTGTTGATAAGGAGAGTAAAACTCTTCCTTCAGCAGGATTTATCTCTGGCGCTCCTGTCGTCCTGGAGGGGACGTTCTTACACAAACGTGAGGCCGATAGATAAAAGGTGGACCACAGCAAACCCATTTCAATGCTTTCTTAAGGAAACGCTTTGATGTTTGTACAGGAACAGCACGCTGACAAAAATGTAATATAGTATTACATCACAGTTTTCTATATAGAGGACCAAACCTGCAATCATTTAAAATAAATATATAAATGATAGAAATAATATTTGGAAAATTAGGAACGAATGACTTGATTAAACAAATATAAATGATTCAATTTATTAGAATTTTTAAAAAAAGTACTTTTTCCTTTAATGATTATATTCTATATTTATTTTTTACTTTTTTATCATTTAAAATCATTCGGATTACATATATATATATATAGGCTATTTATTTGAATTTTATATAGTAATTTATTTATTTCCTTAAAACATTTACTTGATTCATTTGATTATAATTAGTAATTTAATACATTTATTTCTACTTTTAAGTATTACAGGTTTGGTCGTTCATAGTTATATGACATCAGATGAAAACAATTTCAACTTTAACACTTTATCCATCAGGAGACGGAGAGGTCAGCAGAAGAGATTTCTCCGGGTGTAAACCCTGACAGCAGAGGGACATGTTTAAGTCACCCATCGCTGTCACCAGCTCACCGCCGAGCACAGAAAGGCCTCTAGAGCTCAAAGCGCAGAAAAACATCAGTTATCTCTGCAATTCATCCTCCAGCGTACTTGAGATATAACAAGAGCACAAGACAATCCTTCACACAAAGATCTGAGGGCCGGATTGTGTGGCTTTCCTAAGACGCTTGCTCAAGTGTGAAGATTCTCTTAAAAATCAAATCTCTTCCGAGTCCTTGTTTTGCTCAAACAAGCTTAGCGTAATAAATTCAGAGTAACGGCTGCTCTGAGATTCTTGACAGAGATTTAAAGTTACCCACCTTCAGTCTGGAAGATAGTTTGGGTTGAAATCCACCTGTTTTTTTGTCTTTTGTAACTCTCTCTTACTTTTTCTTTAGCTTCTTATTTCAGCACAGAGCCGTGTTAATAGTGTCCGTGAGAGCGGCAGACCTGCTGAATGCATATGTGTGTGTGTGTGTGTGTGTGTGTGTGTGTGTGTGTGTGGAGGGAGGGAGGGATTGTTTGTGTATTTGCTGTGAGGCGTACTGAAAGCCCAACTGACTCGTGATCACACACTCAATAATACAAGGTCATTCCAGGGATGAGAGAGACAGACAGAAACACTGAGACAGTGAGAGAGATGCGGTGACAGAGAGAGACAAAAGAGAGAGAGAGAGATGGGAATAATGAGAGATGAGAGAGTCAGACAGGAACCGTGAGAGAAAGAAGAGGAGAGAGAGAGAGAGAGAGAGAGAGAGAGAGCAATAAAAGATGATGGGATATATTCTCTGTCTGGTTTGTGTGTGTAATATTATGCTTTACAGGATACAAGTTTGTCAATTTTTTGAAATGGAGATTTTTACATCATCTAAAAGCTGAATAAATAAGATTTCTATTGATGTATGGTTTGTTGGGACAATATTAGGCCGAGATACAACTATTTAAAACTCTGGAAAAAATCTAAATATTGAGAAAATGGCCTTTAAAGTTGTCCAAATAAAGTCCTTAGCATAGCATATTACTCACAAAAATAAAGTTTTGATATATATATATGGTAGGAAATTTACAAAATATCTTCATGGAACATGATCTTTACTTTGTATCCTAATGATTTTTGGCATTAAAGAAAAATGGCTCATTTTGACCCATACGATGTATTTTTGGCTTTTACTACAAATGTTCTCGTGCTACTTAAGACTGTTTTTGTGATCCAGGGTCACAAGTTTTTTATTTATAAAGTATTATTATTGTATTTTATTAAAGTGGTAATATGAGGCTGTAGTCATGTATGCAAACACTATTTTATCACTGAAGAGTATAAACGTGTAGTGTATAGCTTCTCTTCCTCTGTACTGTATGTGTGTGAGAAGTCATTCATTGTGTTAAGAAGATTGTCCGGTCTAATGCGTGTTTTTCTGGCCAACATGCCGTGTGCAGAATAAATACTGACAATCAGCTTATACTGTGGTACAAATAAATCAATCCTTATCGACCCTGAACAACAAACAGCCACATGAGAATATTCAAGAATGTGCCCTACAGCCTGTACACAGAGCCCATGACCAAAACAAAGTTATCTCACAGTGTAAAATCCATAAACGCACACATTTTACACTAGTGAAAGTGACAGCACGTCATCTATAATGCTGCTATATTGAAAAGTGTGAAAGTTTAAAGGAAAAATATATCTCAATCATTCAATGATTAATAATTGTGGTCACACATGACTGTCTTGTGTTTTGACCGTATGAAAGCAAAAGCAATCGATGTCCTGATCCATTAGTATTGTCCAAACACACACAACAGTGTGTCACGGGCCTGAAGCTTCACGCTGTCATGTTCAAAAAGAGTTTTAGGCCACCGTAATACGCACACAATGAAGATGAAATCTATAGAATATCTCGCACACGCACGCGCAGTGTTAAGAGAAAATCAATATTAAAACATGCAGTGAGACACACAGAAGTTTCTCAACACCTGCACATCTACACATCTCATCTTCCTCTTCTCATTTCCAGCTCATGAATAATACACTCCATCCATCCGCATCCCTCCGTCTCCCTGCGCTCTCCATCTTCATTTCTTTATTTTCCTTCTTTCAGAGGGAAACCCCAGGGCGTAAGAGGTCACGTAACACATCCGCCCTTTGTCATTTACGACAAACCGCTCTGTCTACCAACAGCAGCCTTCTGTGACTCATGAAATCGAATTCCTGCTTCTGCTACTAGATCATACAGGACACCTTCTGAATTTACTATAACACACTCAACAACACAAAGATTCACAATCAACACAAATTCCCTCACATATACTCGATTTACAAAGGCCGATGTTTCGATGGGGTTCTGTATGCAAGTCATCCAACATTATTGAAGTGCTCAAATCCTGTCCGTCAATACTCGAGAGCTGATGCGAGTCTGCAGCTATAGTTATACACACATGAATCTCAAATGTTATGTGCTGTCAGACCAAAACATTAGAATTGGTAAACCAACACAATACAACAAGACAAGGATGTTAGCTAACATAACATTAGCCTAAGCAAGTTTCCATAGTTTGAAATCCAGTAATATAACAAAACACCAATCAACACAATTTCTTTCTTTTCCAAACTTTTCTTTACAACCACAATGATGTGGCATCTTGAAAAACTTGAAATGGTTTTTACTGTGAGGGGTGACAGCAACTGTACTGTTGACTGTTCCAAGATGGCGGCCACATCAGCGCAGTCAAACGTGGCATCTGTGTGTACAGATAACACATTAAAACTGAGACTACTTTGTTTTTCAGTAAACATTTTGAAAATCACATCAACACAGGAAGCTTACAATGTGTGACAATTACATATATTAATTGTAGCAGTAAACATTAGTATTTTTATGACACCCATTTTACAAAATTGTGATACTTACAGCTTTAAATAAAACGAAATATTAACACTACAGACTGACTAAACCCGTCTTGTAATTACTGTCCTCAAAACGGGATTTAAAACTCATTACTTAGTCCCCCAGCCCAACAGTAAGACAGTAAATGAATCTGCTGTAACCTTTCTCTCTCACTTAAGAAGCGCATGTCTCTCTCTCTCTCTCTCTCTCTCTCTCTCTCTCTCTCTCTCTGTATGCATTTCTGAGGCCATGTTTGTCTATTTTAGCTCAAAATCCCATTAATGTAGAACAAGGGTGTTTCATAACTGTGAAACTGCACAAACATGAGCTAATAGTTTTGCATAATTCAGTACAATACTTGTAATGATAAATAAATTGCTTCATTTTCCTCCCGTCTGCTGTCATTTGTTTGAGATTGTAAACGTGTATGTGGTATCTGGCTGCTCACGCTGAGAGAAACTCATCCACTGTATCCTACCCACAAAAAAACTCATCTCTCCGAAAATCAAAGAGAAAATCAAATTAAACTACAAACACACACACATACACACTCACACGTCGCTTTGATTCCTGTCGCTGTTAAATAACGCAAACAAAGCAACGACCTTCCGTGATGAAATCCTGCCAAAAAATCCTTCAGCAAACTCTGAATCTTCATTCAGCCAAAAAAACAAATCTGTAGTTGATCTAGCGTGTCCGTGTGATGCCAGATTCGGAATAATTGGACTTTTGGAAAGCTGTGTGTGTGTGTGTGTGTGTGTGTGTGAGCGAATTGAAAACCCCTTCGAGCGGTTCAAATATTAAAACCACGAGACGGCTGTTGCTTTGCATATTTCACTGCATGTGCTCAAAAATCTGCTGTTTTTCACTGATCCAGAAAAACCAAGTCAGGCCGACACACGAGTCCACACGCACACCTCCTAAAATAATGTTCCGGTTCAATACAGGTTAAAACTGAAGTGTGTTAAAATATGTCTGTCTCTAAAGATGCAGACTTTTACCATTAACTTAAACCAGAACACTAAAGAAGATATTTTGAAGAATGTTGACACTGAACTCCATTGACTTCCATTGCATGAACACAAAATTTCTCAAAATATCTTCTGTTGTGTTCCACTGAAGAAAGAGGTTTCAAACCACATGAGGGGAAATAAATGACTTTTGGGTAAATTCTCTCTTTCATTAGCTTGTTCAGGTTTGTTTGGTTAAGCTTGGAGCTAAACTTGAGGTGGACACAATCCTGTAGAATAATAAAACCCACCGCTGCTACACAGTGCAGAAACATTACGGTACTCTGCTATTCCCAACACAGCCCAAGTGTGATGAAATGAGAGAGGCGGGTAAAACAAGACTGAATGGGCCCATAATATCCCATTACTGATCCGAGCCACATGTTGTCCCTGATCTCACTATGAAATGTTATTAAACAGAGCCGGATTACACAGCAGACAGGGCTAATCTCTAATCTAACTTTAACGTTGCCCACATAATCCCACATAATCTGCCGGGATTACAGACAATAAAAACTCTAATCTCTTTAAACACAACTTTAAACTTTGATCATACTTTTCAGAGGGCGTGATGAATCTCATGTATTATTAATGGAAATATATTAGCACTTGGAAATTTAAATACTTGGACGCGCACAAATTGTGCATTAATTTCCACGGCAACCCCGGGCCTGACATTCGAACTCAATAAAATGTTCTTTGCTCCCAAATGACTTCATTAATGAAGAGAAGGTGGATCTGCTTTAATCCGGCTTCATATTAGAAGGATCGACACAAAGTTGCTCTTTGAATTTTTGTTACATCCGTGAGAATGTGAAATTCAGATTATCAATTTTAGACGGGTATGAGATCTCCATCCACACAGACAAACTTATTCTGTCTAACGAAAGCAGCAAGCATTTCAAAAAACATCTTTATTTTCAAAACTATGTTCAATTCAATCCTAACAAACATTTAATGCAAAATCCTCCCGACGTGTTTACGAGTGACAGAAGTCTTCAAATGCTCCTTAGGGTCACTGTATATTGAACTCATGTCACAGAGCAGCGATGCAGCGTATTAGAAGATTGATGTTTATAGCCGAACTCCTTTTAACTTCACCCTGGAAGAATTCATCAGTTTACGCAGCGAGTCATTAAATAAACGATCGGGGCAATATGTAAAATCAATAGAGTCATTATCCATAACAGGACGTCAATGAGGAAATGCTGCGCCACAAACTCAATAAAGCACGACCTTCACTGGCCGCAGACCAATCAGAGACACCCGCTGAACGATTATTCAGCCCACTTCCTGTCGACCAGCATCACATACATCACTGCTTATCAAAATCAAAGGCAGCGGTTTGACCCGTATCGAGCCGGATCTTATTAATGAAGAATGCTCTCTCCTCACGCATATAAACAGAGAGGATCTCAAACCTATTACAATGAAAAAGACATGATGGGATATTAAATAACACCTCTTACTTCGTTTCTAATCTCTTCCATAATAAAACCACATTACATCATGTGGTAAAGTGGATTATAAACTTAAACGTCATTTTATATATATGCATATATGTTTCGTAATTGCTTCAGATTTGCATTTAAAATAACATCATGTTTTTTGGGCCAAGAAAGTTCTGAATGTACTAGATCATAAATATTCACAATAACGTTAGTAAAGAAATTGTATTTTTAATAAGTAATGTGACGAGCACATTTCTGTCCGAACAATTGACATCTCGATAGTAGCAAACTTGATTGTGAAAATATGAATTAGTATTAAAATGCTAAAAATCTCAATGGTACAAGAGTAGGCTTCATTTTGTACATGCAAAACAATTTCTTACTTGTGAAATAAAAACTTTCATTACCCAGTATTGTAATGAAGTGATTCACAGAGAGGTTTGGGAGCTTTTAAGATGAGAGACGATCTAGATGTGTTTGGTCCACAGAGTGATATATAAGACACTTGTGTAACTTTAATAAACTTTCTGAGTTCTGCTGTTCTGTGCTGCTTGCCGTCATTATAAGATGAGGCATTCCTGTTTTACATCCCTGCAGACGCCTCTACCCACACACAGAGAAACGCCGGCTGTCTGGTTACCTGAGCAACGATTTTCCACTGTCCCATCATTCATCACCACACACACACACGCACGCACACACACACACACACACAGTTTTACTAATGATGTCTTCACACGAGCAGAACTTTCTAGAACTTTCTGTTCTCATGTGTAGGACTCAAGTCAAGTGTATAAAACTACTCAACAGAAAAAAAATCCCAACAGAAATGGTAAAAGATCCCTCGCAATGCATCCTGGCAGCAACGGAATGTCAGAATCCTCTTGGAAATGCTTTTCATTTGTATATTAAAGCGATTATTTTGGTATAGTGCCAATACACATGTTTACAAAATAACAACAGAACTCTACTTGCATTAAACTAATAACCCCTCAGACCACCTTAGCAACAGTATAACGATGCCTTGACAACCACCCCAGAATACCCCGGCATCACATGGGTGAGGTTTGTATACAGCACTTAGATTTTCTTCAGGGAAATCCAGTCATAGGTGCTACCAGCGGCTTAAAAACCACTTACTTCAGCTGTATGTAAGATTGTGTGCATTTGTGTTTTTAATGCATTCGTTTGAATGACATCTGTGTGCGTGTGTGTGTGTGTGTGTGTGTGTGTGTGTGTGTGTGTGTGTGTGTGTGTGTGTGTGTGTGTGTGCATTTGCGTACAGATCGTGTATTCTGGGAGCCAATCTCCATCCCTTCCCAGTGATCCTGTTCATTTCTCCATCCTGTCGACTCAGAACATGCATCTCATACTGCCTGCTAAAAGGAAAAAACAACAATTTAAGGCGTCTCTGGCCATGAATTCATTCACAGTCTCACAATATTTCTCTGTTTCTGTCGCACTCGCAGGTTTGAAAGACAGATACGACGGCGGTGGTGAGCAATTCAGCTCAATTGCGCTGCTGTGTCATCTCTGATTTTCTCAAATTGATGTTTTTCTTTTAAAGCCCACGTAAGAGAGAGCGAGATCAGAATATTCTGGAGCTGTAAACGCTGTACGTCTGGCCATTATTCGGCCCCCTGAAGCTGAATCCCTACAGCTTCCTCTAAAGGAAAATGTATTTCTCAAAGGTTGCTCTTTTAATTCCTTCCTAGACATTTTTTGCTAGAAAATATGAGTAAAATCAGTTGCAAATGTCATTTCATTCCGAGTTTCAGCCGTTTCATTTAAGCATTATCTTTCTCTCTGATATTTTCTCCTAATATATGAACTCAGACTGATAAAAATAGACATTTAATCTCACCGCTGTATAGAAAAAGCAATTGAGATATTAAAGAGTTCTCATTTGTCATTTTTATTTCCTACAGGGCCAAAAAACCTGAAATATTCCATTTCCCATGACTCAGAGCCATACACCTGCATTTCAAGAGGCCTCTCAGAAAACAGACTTTGTCTCTTTGCCCTTGGCATTGATGGTCTGTTTGTCTGCGCGTGGCACCGCTCAAAGCATCAAGTGAAGGGTGACTGGCACTTAGTAAGCAGCTCTGGTCCATCTAGTGAAATTGTGCATTTAATCCAATTTCTGAATTCATGTGTGAAAGCTCAAATAAGATGCACTCTGATTTCCATAACACAAAGACAAACGTGGCGGCCATGAAAAGCGGCTGTTTGACGCGCTACAATTCATTCCTCTATGAGAGATTTCTAATATTCAGAGATCAGAGATCGAATTTGGACAAGACGGTTTGTTTTGCTTTCCAACAGCCAAATGTTATTCGCATTGACAGCAGTGAAACCAACAAATGAAACAGGCTTATTCAGAATTTTATCGTGGTCCAGTGGTTAGAGAGTTGGACTCATGATCAGAAGGTTGCTGGTTTGATTCTCAGGGCTGGCGGGTAACGGCTGAGGTGCCCTTGAGCAAGACACCTAACCCCCACTTGCTTACTATACAAAATGTACAAATGTATAGTACAATGTAATGTAAGTCACTTTGGATAAAAGCGTCTGCCAAATGCATAAATGTAAATGTAAATCTACTTAAAGGGAATAATTCTGCAAAAATTATTACAAAAACAAAATAGAAACAGTAATTGCATACCGTATGAGGTTTCAACAACATGATGGCAAGTAATGACAGAATTAACATCACTGAGTGAATTCTTCTTTTAAAGTTATAAATGAAATTCATTCATAATTTAATCTTTCTTCTTCAGAATGCAACAGAATATATTTAGAAGAATGTTGATAATCAAACAACAATGACACATTTCTCAAAATATCTTCTTTTGTGTTTTACTGAAGAAACACTCACATTCACATTTACAACCCCATTAGAGAGAATAAATGATTATTTTTGATGAAATGTCCATTTAAATACAGAAACACATTCCAGCAAAGCGAACTATTCGTGATTTTAGGGCTGTTTGTGGAGACTGTAGGTCTCAGTTCAGACTGAGGTTTTGTTTATTTCAGTGAGAGCCGTCCAGTGACACGAGATAGAGAGAGAAATGAGTGTCACGTCCCACATGGATGGAGAAGGACCGTAAGCACAATAGACATGAGATATGGTCAAATTATTAACCGGATTTGGTCAGTGCTTACAAGGTTGGGATGGAGAGCCGCAGACAGCCGTGCAGAGTCCTGGGAGATAAGTGCACATATCAGAATGTACACAGACACACCTGGGCCCCTCAAATATCAGTTTGAGTTCTGCCTCTCTTTCTATTTTTTACTTAACCTCACAAACAGCTTGTATAAATAACTCTGACTGGTGGATTTTAATAACAGATGAGGTTAAGAGAATGATGACTGAATGTTGGGGTGAGCTGTCTCTTTAAGTGCTCTGACACAGAGGTTTCGGTACAAACAGCAGCTGCAGGACCCCACTGTGAATAATAAGAACAACACAAAGCTCTGCACCTCATGACGCTGTAAAACTTCAAGTTACCATATGCCGAGAAATGAAATCACAGCACACGAATACACATGTAGACCGTATTTGGAGTTTTTAGAATATGAAATCACAAGCAGTGAACATTAAATGGATACATACTGCCATCTAGTGAAGATTTTCTCTGCTGCAGCCTCTTCTTCGTGCGTCCTCTGACCTAAAGAAAAAGGACTGGGAGGAGTTATTTGCTACGGGTTCCACAGAAACGAAAGCTTACTGAATGAAAGTAAAGGAAAAGAATGGGGTGGAGATACCAGGGTAAATAAGATAAGACACAGAATACAACATATGGTATTAAAGATAAAACAAGTCGCTCTTTACACTTTCTGCATCTGGACTTGGACTGTTCAGTCATGGCTGATGCTTTGTTGTCTATGGAGGAGGATCTGACCTGTGTCATCTGTTGTGATGTCTACACCGATCCAGTCACACTGAAATGTAGCCACAGTTTGTGCGAGAAGTGCTTAGAGGAGTTCTGGAGCACTCAGGACGTGATGCAATGTCCGGTCTGCCGAAAGAAATGCTCACGCGATGAGCCCACCAAGAGCCTGGCCTTCAAATCGCTCTGCGAGACCTTCAAGATGAAAAAACCCACAGCTGTTTCAGAAGACATCTGTCAGGAACATAACAAGAAACTCACATTCTTCTGCTACGAAGATGAGAAGCTCTTCTGTGTGGTCTGTCATGCTTTAAAGATCCATGAAAATCACAAGTGGTCACCTGTCGAAGAGGCTGTCGTGAACGTAAAGGCGAGAGAAGTTAACTTTAATATTTTCTCAATATTGCCTTGCATGACCCTATTAATATGCATCTTTTCTCTCAGGCTTCTCAAAAACACGGCTATATCAGCCATGTATTTATATCACTTTGTCTTAAACTAATTTTGTGATTTTTAAGGTCCTACTTTGGTGTTTAAAAAACACTTTCATTTTCTAATAGGCCTCACCGTCACTTTAGACTGAATCTCAAATGTGATTCATCTGTCTAATCTCCTCTTTTCGTTTTTGCTCTAATTGTGCAACACATTGGTCGGCATTTATGTTGTGGGGCTATATAAACATACCTTGACCTGCATTAAAGACTTTATCCTGCGATTTTAGGAGGACCTCGAGGAACATATAGACAGATTGCAAGCAACCTTTGATAAGTTTAAGGAAGCCCATGACAGCTGCATGAAACAGATCGAGTTCATTGAGGTATGAGCTTTGTGTAATAAAGGTGCACCTGTCATTTCACAGAATTCAGTTTCACGATCACATGTCATATCAATTAAACATTACATTTGGAAAAAACGTTATGCTTTGGATAAAAGCGTCTGCCAAATAAATAAATGTAAATGTATGTGACTTTGTCCAACATTTTGTCAATAAAATTAAAATACCTGTTCAAAACTATTTTAGGAACGCAGCAGTGTTGTGGAAAATAAGATCAACGAGGAATTTAAGAAACTGCATCAGTTTCTTAAAGATGAGGAGGAGAGATGGATCCGTAGCTTGCAGAAAGAAGTGAAATCTCAAGAGTTGAAAATCAGGGCTAGAATGGAGAAGCTGTCCAAACAGACCTCAGACCTGTCGGAGAAGGTGGCAGCTGTATGGCAGGACATGGAGGCTGAAAACCTCACATTTCTTCAGGTACAAACATTAACACAGGACTGATCACTCACATGCTTTAGGTCAGTGTATGAAAGTGCTATAATCTAGAGCTACTGTGTACAGTATATGTTCAAGGCCTCGGGTGTGACTTTAGACTAATTCATGCTAATTTATTTTTATTATTCAGAATTACAGTAAAAACCTTCAAAGGTGAGTTTCGTTCCAGTCCGTCTTCTGATATAAAATGTATAGGTCTCTTGCTGTTTTCCTGTTTTATTCCGTTAAACCTAAATATCTCATCGTTCATTTACATAGAGTTCAATGCTCATCAGATCCAAACACAGCCCCAGAACTAGATGAATATCAACTTCATCTTCCCCAGACCATGATCTTCACCACTTGGGCCAGAATGCATGAACTTGTGGAAAACTGTAAGCCATGATTATGATTTATGATCAATTTATTATTACCAACTTTAAAGTAAAACTTCCACATACTTGAATGTGTCATCTGTGTTTACAGCTCCTGTGACTCTGGACCCAAACACGGCCTCTAAAAAGCTGCTGGTGTCAAAGGATTGCTCCAGTATCCAGTATGTGGAAAGCAAATTGTGTGTGTCTGAGAATCCAGTGAGGCTATATGTGGGCGTTCTGGCCTCACAGGGCTTCAGCTCAGGTCTGCACTGCTGGGATGTAGAGGTGGGAGACAATGACCACTGGACACTGGGTGTAGTGGGGGCAACTGTGAATAGAAAAAAACTTTTTAAAATGGATCCTATGAGTCGTTTTTGGTGTTTTCGTTACGTAAATGGCACATACCGGAAATGTAATGATCCTGCCATAGATATTGATGAGGATGAGAGGCCGTATATCATCCGACTGCAGCTTGACTTTGACCAAGGAGAGCTGAGCTTCATCGATCCCTTCAGAAACAAAAGTTTGTGCACCTTCACTGGTGGGTTTCCTGAGAAGGTGTTCCCATATTTCTGTACTGGAAAAGCAGGCAGACCACTGAATATTTGCATGGGCAAAAACACAGTTTGCTAACCTGGCATGTTTATTTTTTACACAAGTAACTCATAAGTTCATTGAATATGAGCACTTATACGCACTTTAAAGCTTTTCCAAGGTGTTTGTAAGCTTCTTCAGCACCTTATAGCTGTGGTACATTACATATTTACATATCAGGGCTTGACATGAAGCATGTCTTTCGGTTTTTGAACCTTCCTCTATTATACTACCGTGTTATATAGTTTATACATTTTCTACAAGGGTACTACAATTTCCTTTAGCAAATACTATAGTACACTGACTGTTCAAGATAACGGGACTTTTATCTTTTTTTATTTTTACGGGTCGTCAGGAAGACGCTCGAGTTTTGTGTTTGACGCTGTTTTATACGGTCTATGGTTTGACGATAGCTTCACTCAAACAGTATAAAGCTCGTAAAATAAACTCTCAGAGGAACTTGTTCATGTGTTTTATATCTTCATACAGTGCAGACGCAGACAAATCTACGACTATAACTTGTGTATAGTATGTTAAACGGTGTAAAACACAGCCGAAAGCAATCGACTGCCGAACACAGTTCAGTGATTAACTTACAACCCGTAACACGACGCGCCATTGATTATTGACACAAACGCAATTATTAAAATGCTCTTATTGCAGAAATAGACCTAGATATCCAAGATAGTGCTATTGATTCCACATTAAATACCTTAACAAAAGATATCTGGGAAATGTAGTGAGGTTTTTACTATTTAACATTAAAATATGCAAGGTTTACACTGAAGAGTACGCTGTTAGGATCCAAAGTAATGCATTTATTAAAGATTCATGGAATTAAAATTCAAACATGTAGTTGTGCAAAGTTACTGGTTTAAAATAAAAAGGTTTTGTTTTTGATATATAATGGACTGATGAATATCTACACAAACAACAATGACATGAATAAAAACAAGTTCACTAAGCACCAACAAATGTGCTTGAATTTCTTTTGTTTTCTACAGTTTCTCATGATGTAAACACTTCACGACAGTATTCAGGCACTATATATACACTACAGCAACTTTCACAATCCATGCAGCAGCGGGAATAACCCAAAAGATTTTCTGAAGAAATGTGTGTCATTTCCACTGTTTCTCCTCTTTAATCTGGAGGGTGTGCTAAAATATTACGGTAAGCAGAGAATTCTGAAATCAAAATTCAATTAAAAAAGACAAAATACTCCAGATTACTAATGACACAAATGTAAAAATACATTGATGTCCTCCAAATCAATGGGTGAACTATACAAAAACATGTCCAGTTTTAAATTACATAATACAATTCAACTTTACATAAAGATATTTTGCCTTTTGACATTATTTACATGTAATGCATTGATGTTTACTTTTGTATTTACTTGCGATTCCTATACCCCCCCACCAATGATGATGCTCAATACTGTAATACAATCATTTTGTACAGTATATGAGCAAAACATTACTGTAAGTACTGTAATGAGTGTACACATTTTAACAGGATTAAATACAAAATATAACCCAAGTATAATATTGACAAATCATTTTCTGTGATTCATGCTATCAGTTTCTGCTTCAAATCCGTAAGACACAGGATAAACTGATCACCTAAATTGGCTTAGTTTAAGAATATGCTCTGTCGGTCCATTAAAGTATTTGGTGAGGGTGTATTCTCTTTTGGAAGATCATTCGAGACAAAATCTCAAACAACACCATCACTATCATCAAAGGCAAGAAAAGTCTGAATGATTTCATGTGTTTTCCATAATTCGGCGTGTCAGTTTTCTACAATTTGAAGTCGGCCATCCACAGGGAGGACAGGTGAATTGTGCTCTTGTGTCCTGAGTGCAGGTGTGCGTTTGTGTGCATGTGTGTGTTTCACGTAGAGATGTGTTGGGCTGGGTAACGGGTCACTGGGTCACTCGCAGGCCAGTTTGCTGTCAAAGCTGGACAGGCCGATGGCGAAGGCCTGCAGCGCACACATGGGGTAGTTAAAGTCCAGAGTGAAGATGTCTTCTGCCACCCGGCCAAACTGCATCACAATGTAATCGGCTAAAAACACAACAACAACACAATCACCACCAGCGCAGCTACAAAAGAGACAGACACTTTTCTTGTACATAATGTCAAGTGCTTTATTTTCAGGTAACTTACGGTCGTTGTCGTGGACTATCTGAAAGTTCTTGACGGAGGCTTGCGTGACCCTGCCGTGGAAGTTCAGCACGTAGGACTGCGTGTCGTCATTCCACACCGGGGCTTTATTGTGTAGCTCTATCAGATTCTCCAGCGAGTGATTCTGCCATTTATTCAGCAGACTCTCCTGTTCCTAACACACACACACACACACAATGGTTCAGTCCCATCACTGTCTCTGTGCTAATAATGATGATTTGATTGACAGATGTGGGCACTCACACATATGGGCCGAACCGGAACCCGTTCAAAGTTCATGTTCATGCCAGGAATGATCACCGTCATCTTCCGCGGGCCCTTAAATCCTAGAACATTAGTCTCCTGAAAAGAGAACAAACACATCTGTAAACACTGGGCTGGCTCAGAGATATCAGATGTGTCATAGACTCACATAGCAGATAGCGGCGATTTCCTGTCTCGTGTTGTTCTCCTCCAGCAGAGCTCCGGGGTTTTTCGTGGGGTTTGTGCCGTTATCATAGACCGTAAACTTAGTTCCCATTAGATTCGACCTGCAGGAAACACACAACATCAGCACCATCAAGTGTCAAGTCTAGATAAATCTTCAAAGTCCAGTGGCCTCACCTCAGTTTTCCTATAAAGCTCTCGCCCTCACGGGACAGATCTGTGGCATCTACTGAGATCAGATAGTTTGATGTTTTGCTCTTTTTCCTCTTCCGTCCAGCCAATAAAAACACCTGGAATGAGAGAGAGAGAGAAAGCGTGAGCGAGAGAGGACTTATGCGATCATAAGCGTGTTAATGTAATGTGACGGATCTTCACCTTCTTGCCGTCTTCCCTCTCGAGGTGCATGAAGTACGTGGGATAGAGGCCGCGGTCCATGCCCTTCTTATCCCGAGAGATGCGACACTTCACCGTCACTCCCCGCGGAGCCGGCCGGAGCACGAACTCCTCCAGATTATCCACCTCGATGGAGGTTCCCTCGGCAGACGGGGAGCTTAGAGGAACACACTCCTGACATAAAATAAATAATCATTTCAGATTCACTGAGTGTCACGTAAAGTACTGAAATGAAACGTATAATTCATCTGACAGTAGCAGAAACGTCCCGTGGATCTCACCGTGGTGGATTTATTGCTGGACGCTGATGCGGGCCGTGTGCTTTCTGTGTTTGGAGAGAGAGAGCGGCTTCTCTCATCATCTTCATCATCCTCACTCGCCTCATCATAGTTCACGCTGCCGGAGAGCCCTGAGAGGAACATATTGAGACGCAGAAGATGAGAAACAACAGCTGAAGCTTTGAGACTCACGCTGTCATTTACACTTAATCTAGTGAGACACACGGTCATCACAACACACATGTAATGAGTAAAATCACAGTGTGTACAACTCACCCCGTCTCTGCAGTAGTGTGTGTATGTCTGTTTTGGGTTCCAGCAGAGTTTCGGTATCAGCGTCTGTCTCGAGCTCTTCTGTGATTGGGGGGGGCGGCTGCTGCGGTTGACTGACAGATAAAACCTGGATTTTACTGCCCAGGTCTGGACCCTCTGAACCCAGCAGTGCTGCGGGCCCATCGATACCTGACAAACCAACAAACACACACACACACATCATCTGTAATCTATAAAACATCGCAGCATGAACTGATGCATGAGATGATGCACTCTATGATCAATAAACAAGAAATAACTTTAAAACCTTCCCAGAGATAAAAGATATAAAACCAGATAATAGTACGGAAGAGAATAATATTACATATGTTAGTCTGAAAATGAGCGTGTAAAAGCTCACCGTCTAAGATGATGTCATTGGCCATGTTGACGTGGGGCTCCACGAGGGGTGCCTGCTCCTCACAGCGACGGGGCCGTGAGCGCCTCGGCCGTCCCTCTGGATTGGGCTGCACCATCAGAGGCTCCTGACGTTTCCTCCTCTGTTTCTGCTCCAACAGCACCCTCTGTAGAAAGGATGCACAATGTCACGTTCACAGATTACTGCTTAAAAAATCTTATCCAAAAAAGCTTCAAGAGCAGAGGATGGAAAACCTGTTGGTTGTGCTCAGCTGTGGGTTAATATGGCAGAGAATATCCAATCAGATCATGAGACACTCACAGGGAAGTCTGGGTCATACAGCAGGACGTAAAGATGCTCATGTTTCTATGGAAACTGAATATAGAGCTATAGTGCTTGAGTTAGCTTTTGATGCTCATGTTTTAGGCCCTGTCCACACAAACATTTTCAGCTTTTCTATGCGGTTTTGGCCGTTCTTCCACAACGGCCAGGGTGAAGATTTTTCGAAACTCCGGTTTCAGTGATGTCGTGTGGACGGTGAAACTGGAGATTTGGCCTATGACATTGGAATGCTCGCCGCTATCTCCTTTGTTTGACGTCAGATTCCGGGCTTCGGATTGGCCAACACAGCTTTATGGTTTAGGTTATATCGCCTGTTGGTTTGGCATGATCCTGACAGGTCTTCATAGCATGTTTTTACCTTTTTATGTGGACACCATTTGTTTGTAAACGAAGAAGGAAAAGCTCCGGTTATACAAATACCCGTGTACATGTGGACTTATTTATAATTGAAATAAACAACACAACACACACAATAATACCTAAACAGATGTCATATTTCAGTAAAGTTTAGTCCCAACAATTTCACAGAAAGAAAAGCACATTTTTAAATATAAATTCATCATACCTCATATGTACAGATGAATCAGGGAAAAATCTCAAGACATGAGTGACTGGTTATAATTCAATTTCAAGAGAAACTGAAAACAGTGATATACAGGAAGTGACGATCACACAGCCAATGAGAGCATCAGAAAACACACGAGCTGAATGTGTGCGTGCGTGTGTGTGAGAGAGAGACTGTGTGTGTGTGTGTGTGTGTGCGTGTGCATGCGTGCATGTGTGTGAGAGAGACTGTGTGTGTGTGCATGCGTGTGTGTGTGTGAGAGAGAGACTGTGTGTGTGTGTGTGTGTGTGTGTGTGCGTGTGCGTGTGCATGCGTGCGTGCGTGTGTGTGTGTGTGTGTGTGCGTGCGTGCGTGTGTGTGAGAGAGACTGTGTGTGTGTGTGTGTGAGAGAGAGACTGTGTGTGTGTGTGTGCGTGTGCATGCGTGCGTGTGTGTGTGAGAGACTGTGTGTGTGTGTGTGTGTGTGTGCGTGCGTGCGTGCGTGCGTGTGCATGCGTGCGTGTGTGTGAGAGAGACTGTGTGTGTGTGTGTGTGTGTGTGCATGCGTGTGTGTGTGTGTGTGTGTGTGTGTGTGTGTGTGTGTGTGTGTGTGTGTGTGTGTGTGTGCGTGCGTGCGTGTGCATGCGTGCGTGTGTGTGTGTGAGAGACTGTGTGTGTGTGTGTGTGTGTGGATGGGATGGTGGAGAGGAAGAGAAATCAAGGCTGCCCACACAGTTACGCTAACAGATGCTTTCACTAAACCGTTTCACACAGGAAATAATACACAGAGCGCTCGTAACGGAAAAAGATCTATAAAACTATGTTTTGAGAAATAAAAGCTGACAAACTGTGTGTGCATGTGTGTACGGGTTTAGTTTTATATATTGTGAAATATCATGACAACCAACAGTTGTAGAAGTTTTCTGCGTGTGTGTCTCACCTGTTTCTCCAGCTTCTGCTGTCTGAGGCTCAGACTGTCATCCTCCAGTGTGCTGAAACGCAATAAAACCTTCATCACATTTGCAATATACCTGCAAGAATTTACATTTTTGCGTTTGTCGTGTAATCCAGTGTATTACATTAATACATTTACTCTTCCACAAACACCTCTTTAGTGACGTAACAGTGTGATTGATCTGATCAATCTGATGTGTGACTGTGACACAACAGGCGCTAGCAGCTGGTCAGTGCTCTCATTGTGTTGCTAGGCAACAAGAGTCACCCAAACCAAAGAGACCTACACAGGTAGAAAATCTCACCTACACACACATATACATGTCTAAAAATACACACAAACACCCACATATACATGCAGATGCATAAAACTGCACACACACACAGTGCAGTGATTCTCTTTTATTCTCGCTACAGTAATACAGCGTGTGAGGAAGAGGACAGATGAGAAAGTGCGAAAGAAGATCATGTTTTGACACCATTTATTACAAACGCCTTAGCAAGCACCTAGCAACAGGCCAGCAACCATGATGCCTAGACAAAAACCAACAACACGGTGACGCATTACAGGCAGTGTGTGTGTGTGTGTGTGTGTGTGTGTGTGTGTCGTACCTGGTCATAGCTGCGGACGCAAAGCTGGATGAACTAGACGGTCTTGGTTTCCATGGTGATAAGACACAGACAAAGAGGAGATAAAAGTGTGTTAGTGCGGAGAATGACAGTGATGAAGATGCTCACCTCACCTGCAGGTGTGACAGTATGTGTGTGAGCAGGTGTCTTAAGACGCACCTGTATGAATGTTTCATGTGTGACGCAGGTAAGATGACACACTCCAGTGTCTGATGTGACACCTGTGTGGTTACCTGCGCTTGACACACACTAATAGATGCTCAGAGAGAAAAGAAAGAAAGAAAAGAAAGAAGTGACAGCAGCACTAATCCACGGGTGAGTGTGACGGGTGGAAACATCAGATCTCTGTGGGTCTACAGCTCTCAGTAGACATCAACACAACACAAACATCATCTCCACTCATTTACCCGTGAAAACACATTATGTACACTAAACAGTCGACAACAGTCCAGTCATAACACTGTCAATTACTGCAAACAAACCTCACAAACACACACCTGTACATCTCACACGTTTCCTCACTACACCTCTGTGTCACATGTGTGTGTGTGTGTGTGTGTGTGTTCGTGTACCTGTACGACCAGCGGCTGTAAGCGGGCTGTGAAGAGCTCTCCGTTGTCTCCATGTCGTATGTGTATGGACACGTTCTAGTGTTTTACCTGTGTTCAGGTCATGAGGGAGCAGATGCAGGTGAACCCACAGGGCTGCTGGTTACTATGACAACAACACCCCATAGACGCCCTTTGAAAAGCAGGACGCTACCGAGTGTGCGGTGAGGAACCGATACATCAGTGAACTACAAACACTTCCCCATCTGAACGCTCACACACACACACACACACTGATATGTACCAGCACTGAACGTTCTTCTCAGTGATGCAAAATATTGAGTCAAAAGCATCATTTAAACATGCTGTGCCTCAACGCAAACAGTGAAATGAGAAACAGCTTTTATATAACAATCAGTGCTGCACAAACTGATCAGAGATCATCTGACAGGATTCTTCAGACAGTGTCAGTCGGTACGCGTCCGTCCGCTGTGTAAATGCTAATAAATATAAATGCAAACCGCATTCATCTGATTCGCAGCGTGTCATTTCCTTGATGGTAGCAATCTCAGGCTCTGCTGTACCTCCACATTCAGCTAATGGAGACTAATCAGACCATAATTACCCATAATAACTCTATCAGACTCATTCATCAGACCAACCCAGATACTGTGACATCATTCACTGACTGTATTCTGTCCTACTCAATGAAACTTCATGAACAATGATGTACTTTTGTTTACTGTCATATACTATGTGAGGTTTATGTCTTTTAAGAAAAGAGAAGAGTGCTGAAGAAGTGAACAGAAACTTTAAGAGAAAACAGCTCAGAGGAAAACAAAATATGACATGAAAACATCAGAATTCTTATTCATCCAATCCAGATTATTATCCATACACTTCATGGTTTTTCTTGTTTTTGTTTATTTCTCCTACACAATTTTAGGAAAAACTAAGCCTAGAGAACGGCTATGTCACAAATAATGTCACAATGCTAAAGTGTGGCTCAATTGTACTGTGATGATCATCAATATCATCAGAGTCTGAATCATGTCTCTAGTCTGAATAAACCAGCCATAATGACGTGACGTCACACTCTTGCGTCACAAGCGTGAAATTCATCACTGGTATCTGTTTGGGCAATAACTGATAAAAATCATTAGAAAACTAGTGACACGTTTAAAGAACACGTCTGAATATCTTTAACAATTTAAAACAGTTCAATCACGCTTGACTTTGACAGATCAATATATATATATATCATGTAATTTTGCAAAACATTCATTCAGAAGCGATCTGCTGTGATTTACGGACGATAATCTGATCGATATGTTTATTATTTTTACGTGAATGTATAAAAGACATATGTGGTAGACGACCGATCGTCTCTGTTATCTCACAGCTAACTGTTTCTCTACCGTTACACCCCTTCACATGCATGAATTCACTCTGTACTTCTCTTTCATTCTCTTTATTTCTCTGTTTCCCTCCTATTTCAAGTGTCTTATTTTGTGAATTCCTGAGTGTTTCGTTGTGTTTTAGATCTGATTGATGTTACAGCTCGCGCGAAACGCAACAGGAGCCGAAGAAAAAACACAGAAAAGTTCCGAAAGACACTCGTGCCGATCACACACACGCGATCGCGCGCACATCAGTCCCCGACCGATCGTCACTTTTGGGTCATTTCTGAGAAATGTGTTTTCATCGGTGTGTCTTACCTGCTGTAGTAACTCATGTTTATCTGCCGTTGCTATGGATTCGTGCGCTACTGCGGCGTCGCGTCTCTGTGAGCAAAACCCGCTGCGGCCGTGACTCCTGCACGCATGCGCGGCCTGTCGCAGATGAACGCGCCTTCCACTAGGGGGCGTGTGATGTCCAAGAAACACGATTATCCGAGGGTTTTTGTTAGTTTCTTTACTTTATAAAGAAATATGCACACTAAATGTTAGAATATTTTCATATATATATATGATAAATGACGTGTCTGAAAAAGTTTGATCCCTGAGCAAAAAACAATAATCTATTTTATTACTAACGATTGGGCCATTCTGTCGGTGATGGAAAACTATCACGTGACAACGCTTAAAAAATATATTATTCAAATATAAGAGTTACAGTCAGGGAGGAGGATTATACAAATACATAATAAACATAGAAGAAAAAGAAAAAAATAATCATTGAAATGTTTGCAACAACGCCGTCTGCTGTGTATTTATTTAGCTTATAACGTACAAATTGAAATCAACTGTTTTGAAAAGATGAAATAAATAGATCATATAGGATAATATTTTAAAAACTCATTGTGCCCGACCAATAGATCCTATTTATTAACCGACCAATAGATAGATTTATTAATTTAAGTTCCCAACATCTCTACTAAGTGGCAGCAGTGTTTTATATGGTCTGCATCCTTTTACAGCATTCCTGAAGTCTCCATGCACAAGGTGGCACTTTGGGAATGTCTTGGAATTGAACCCTTATCCTCTGCATGACTAGCATCATGTTCTTTTCAATAAATGTCTCATTCAGCACGTGCATCACTCATTTCTTATTCTGCACCTGAGTACACATATTTCTATAGAAAAATAGTCCAGAATAGTCACACAGCAGGGGTAGCGGAGGTCTTTTCTAACCCCTGCGTCACACGTCATTCAGCGGTCCAGGGAAGATTCGGGTCAGGAACATGTCTGTAGATCTAGAACGCTGAGGACATGAGAGAACACATGAAGGTGGACGAGGTTACGATGAGAAAAACACAGCTGCTAATCCATCTGAGGCTTCACCATACGTACCTTCAGTTTATTTATACAGATCTCAGTGAAACAGATGAAAACCTTTGCAAACAAACATGTTTCGCTTTAACACTCATACAAACATTAACAGGCAGTGCCTGAATGAGAATGAGGCAACAAAACTTCTGGGAACTTGCTGTTTAAAGTACAGTACAAAGATCAAGAACAAATGAGATCTTCTGGATCTAATTCCTGCTGTGTTTGAGACAGTTTAAAGCGAGCTGGTGCGAATAATGACATGATGGAAATAAAGCAGGTTACTTGGAAATGCTCCACTGCTCTGTGGAAAAATACAGCGATTACTTCACGAACAAACATAACATCAGATTAGCACTGTTAGTGCAAGCAGCAGTTTTGTGAAAATAAATGACACATGATGACAAGAGACAAACAGTCCAGCTCAAGAAAGAGAACTGACATCATTCAAATCCTGTTTAGGTCTATGACGTTTATTTGTTATTCAGTGATCTGTTGTCAAAAATACTCCCATAAAGAATAACCCTGACATCATTTTAAACAAGGGTTAGTTCACATAACTTTGTGAATTTAAAGTGTTGAAGAAAAGAAATGCCTGTTTCATGTATACATGTATTATCAAACTCATGAACTTTGTGTTCCTACTGCAATGCTTAACAGTGACCCATGTAATACTGACGTAAAGTGTCTGAATGTCATTTACAGGTTTTATCACTTCAAACTTAACAAACCTCTTTTTGTGTTTGTGTGTATGTTTTTATAATATAATCCACTGGGACACTGTTTTGGATTTGACACTTGATTGAATTGAGTGTGTGTGTTTACAGGACAGTACAGAATGTGACCAGCAACATTCCGGCTGTGCAGGGGCTGATGGGATGCCTTGGGATGTCTAATTATTACTGGACATTCACTCCTCCCGGCATCCGCAAAAAAATAAATTTCCTAAAGTATTGTTTACTTAGCATTTTGTTTTTATTTAGATACTTAGTATAAATGTCATGTCTTGTTTTCAAGTATGCATTTAATAGATTCGTAGTTTTGTTTAAAGTATGTTTATTAAAACGAGCAAAAATATCTGCCAATGGGGTAAGCAAAATAAACTTGAAACAAGTTCAATGAATTAAGTTGAAACTTGAATTAAGTTTATTTTACTAACTCAATTGACAGATATGTTTAATTGTGTGCTTAAGTATTATTCTTAAAAAAAATACAAGACTAAACATAATTACTAAAAGTGAATTAATTTCTAATGTATATTGATTGAAGATTTTTCAGAAGAAGGGAAAAGCATTGTTTTGCAATGTTCTATAGATCTGTCACAAACCGTTTTTCAGACCGTCATCTCTCTTTCAGGACATAACGGTCTTCCTGATGAACGTGCAGACCTGGACAAACTTCACATCCCATTTCATCATCGAAGCTTTGTTAAGGACCGGCCTTATGAGCATCCGTCTGTGAACCAAACCAAAACATCAAGCAAGTTATATAACTGCCTCGATAAATAAAGAGATCAGTCGAGCAGAAGAATCAATTATGTGAGACAAAACATGACTGTGACCATCATTTTATTTTGGACACGTCGAGTTCCAGTGGATGATTCTTAAGTAATAATATAAATGTCTAATTCATCATCTTCAGTGATGAATGTAAAGGGTCAAAATTGCAAGGGATTAATATTGACAAATAACATAAAAGGGTCAACATGTTTACCACAAGGACGAAAAGAAATACCACTTTGGTTGTTGTTTGGCGTTTTGATATGTTTAATATGATTCTGCAGATGAAATGCCATGAGCACTGTATTCTATTTTGTTTTGCACCCACTCGTGATGACCCGGCACCCCCCCACACCCCAGTGCTGTTAAACCCACATGCATACAGATGTGTGACTGCTGGACGTGGAAAACACATGCAGCTGCAACATTCACTTTACATGCCGACCCTGCAAAAGTTTGTATTCTGCTCACATGCAGCTCCTTGTAAGAACATGTCTATAGACATCAGTAAATTTACAACTTCACGTGTGAAGATGAAATTTTTTTAATTCTACCCAAAGTGAACATTTTCATGCACTCCTGCCGTCTGTTTAATATATTTTGTTTGTTTTAGTAAATTAATGTTAGTCCACCGCTGAAGATGAATTAATGGCAAAGTGCAGAAGAGCCATAACAAACAGACACACAAAGCTTTCACCTAATCCTGGGTGAAATTAAGAAAGAATGTGTAGAATAATGAAAGTTAGAGTGCATACATGTGCGGTGAGATCATGACACACATCATCGTCCACGCTGTGATTGATGGCTCGCTGCTGTTTTTACAGTGAAACCAGCAGAATGTGCCAGAACCTTAAGGCTTTAAGCACAAGCTAAAACGGGTTAGTGGAGGATCGGACATCTGACACTGTCAAAGAATCCTCAAACAAGATGATCATCATGATGATGTTTGAGCGATAATAAAGGATCAAGATCTATAAGAACTTTAATGTTCCAAACACTTCTGTGTAAACAACAAACATCAAGACACTTTACTGTGATTTAGAACAGAGATTTAGTTTTTAATGCAAGCGTCTGTATGCTCTTCTCTGACAGGAAGTCTATTTCTGCTAACTGTCCTTCCAGAAATACATGCAGTAACTTCCAGTGCACATCCACCTGATCACAACTGACCACTGAGGTTCACGTTTAGATTCAGATTAACATGCTGGTATAACATGGACTATTTTTCAGAAAGCAGTATGTATTCTGTGCACTGTATGCACATTCTTTGTATGCATATGGAAAACCTACGGGCAGTATACAATACTATACAATATACACTGTGGCTTGTATGTAACAATACCTATATGGTTACCTTTGAACATTTTGAAAGGTTTACATTATTTGACGAGTTCTTTAATAACAGAAAAATAACGTGACAACTTCATATTGAAATGTGTGTGTATTTTGCTCGAAGACATTTGCATGTTTTCACACGTCGAGCAGCAGCGATGGGTTCGCTTTAGGAAAAGCAAAAATCATCTGAATCAACTCAAATGTGTGTGTTTGACTAAGCAGACATTCAGGATAAACTAAATTTAGTGTAAATCTACAGCAAAAATCCCAATATTCCTTATACATATACATACATACATAGGCTATAACATTCAAATAAATTATATTTAGCCTACTGGTGATAAAAATACTAAATTAATAGAATGTTTAATCAAATTAATAAAATAATGTGATACATTCACCTATAGTGTTATGAATAAACAAAAGCTATTGTAGACACAATGTGGACGCAAAAACAACCTTTCAGAATCAGAATCGGAATCAGAAGAGCTTTTTGCCAAGTTGCACACACAAGGAATTCTCTTTGGTGTTACAAGTACACACATTAAACACAATGACAAGACAAATTATTATAAAGATTTATATAAAGTAAAGACTATTGTACAGAAAATGGGAGTAATAACATATAAGAAACATTGTGTGTAAAAATAAATTAACATGTAATAAGGCATTATAATATATGCTTATGAAACTGATCATATATACCACTCAAATTACATAGCCTACTAAAACCAGTTTCTCCAGAAGAGACCCCCGTCCATGACTCCAGCCCACCCGCTCAGTGTGTGTGTGTGTGTGTGTGTGTGTGTGTGTGTGTGTGTGTGTGTGTGTGTGTGTGTGTGTGTGTCTTTTAAGTGTAACTTGATGCCAAGGAGGATTTACTATGGAAATTTCCACGCACTCCTCCCAGTTAAATGGGTTTGCCACCAGTTTCTCTAAACACTGCGAGATTTGCGGCAATTCGTTCAGGAGGTGAGTTCTCACATGCACACACATATTTATTTATCGAGATGAAAGCGAATTGTGTGGGTTTTGTGAGATATAAACGATGCATTTAAACACCGGTTTATACAGTAGCTCTAAACCATTCATACTTCACAGTTTAATGGTGTTGTTTAACGTGTATGTTAAGTATTTAAAGCAGTAGCATTATGTTGTTTCACGGTGTACTCGTGTATCATTTGCATGCAATATTTTCCTCAGCCTTTATCTAAAAACAAGGGTGTAGCCGTGCAGTGCGATCCAAGCGTGCACAGATACACGTGATATGTGCAAAATATTATAGTTTTGCTCAACTCCACAAATCGCAACGAATATGTGTTAACGACTCATTTCTAGTGTTTTGATAGACGGCGATTTTCTTGGTTTCGCGCTTACAAAGCGTTTGTGTTTGGCGCGCGTCAGAGCTCGAGCCTTCGACATTAAAGAGTCAAACACACGCAACTCTCTCATTGAAGAGCCATTTAACAACATTATTTTGATTAGTTTGTGTCAAGTTAGTTTTTGCGTGTTTCTCTGTTTGTCACAACAACGCTACACGGAAACGACATCAAACAAACGAGCTTTGAAAGACGCACGTGCTGTGCTTTAAACTTTAAATGTTGTTTTGAAAACATCCATTTACGTTCACATTAATATAGTGCAGACACGTGTACATATAAAAACCTTTATGTTTTTACAATTGAAGTAAAAACGGATGGTTTAGCGTGTTGTGTGGTCTCCTGGGGGGGGCATTGATGCTGCATTGACACAATAAACGCAGGAAGGTTTGTGCACGCGTTGTGCAGCTTTATTAAGCGTTTTTTATCTTCAGTTTGGATTGATATCTTATTTATTGCCCTGTCTCGTTGCTAAAACTTGACATTGTGGTGAGATTAGTTGAAATACCTGTATACAGTACCACTGGAGGATGATAATAGCTGATCCTGGATCTGATTTCAGCGATTCTCCTGTTAAAGCTCATGAATATGAGTTTATGAGCTGTTGTTTTATTGTGGTTTATGGTAATCTGGAAACTTTTGTCCATTCACACACACATGGTCCACTATCCATAATTCATGACTTACAGCCAAGCAGTTGACTGCTTTTTATTGCATGTAAATGGGTTTTACACCTAAACCTCTATTTAAAGGGAGGCGTGTAAATACAGTCATTATGTCGGGTAACTGTGTTTCTGTCTATTGTTTGGTGTGATGTTGAGGAAAGCTGTTTGTTTGTTGTCGGTGTGTTTGGATGGATGTTTTCGGCTTGTTTTGCTTTTTGACAAACATAAATTGTTTAATAAGTAACTCGTTGTGCAAACAACATTGAACCTTTTTAAAACTCATGGTGAAGTTTGTCTTTGTGTAGTTTGCTTTGACGTCCAGCACAGGATGTTCAGTACTTGCGCTTACATATAATTCCATAACCCACCAGTCAGGTTTGTTCGAGTGGACAGCTGTCAATCATTTGAGTCAGATCAGAGTACACGGACAAAGTTTGGCTTCTAGCACCTTAGTGCACTTGAACCTCAGTTGACTGATTAGGGTGTGTGTGCACACTGCACAGGTATTTCAGGGAGCATTGATGGATTTAAAATGCACTTTACAGGTACGTCCAGGTGACGTAAATCTCGGTTCATTTCAGTACACAGACGTTGGTTGAAACAATCCACTGCAGTGCGACAGGACGGAGGCCAGCTGTCTGTCTGCTATATTTATTTTGGCATGTATTGAGAGAAAGAAATTTAGAGAGCAAACACAGATGAAGCCACAGTGTTCCTGTCAACCTGTGCCTGTTTGTAAATCATCCCTCAATGTGTTCTTTATCAGGAATATAAAGAAAAGCTTAAAGCTTCAAAATTCATCACTACACCAGGAGAATTTGAGTTGTGTCAGGACTTGTTTACTGAAACTGTTTTGCTGTTTGGCATATAAGGAACACAAGAATGACGTTTTCATTGTATGTCGTGTTTTTAAAGATCAATCTCAACATGTTGAAGGAGCTCAGGTCAGTTTGGTACATGTTCTGTTACATCACTGATGACATAAGCAATGAACAAATCAATAAACTGATAAGATGATGAACAGAGAGAAGAAACCAAGGACATGAGAAACCAGGCAAACAGAAAAATACACATCCTCAGGATTTTCCTTTTTAATTTAGTCTAGCAGTTTATCGCAGAAGGGAACGGGCAGATATTCTGTCTAAAGTTTTGCCATTACAAACCTGTATGAGTTGCATGAAAACCACAGACATTCTTCTGTTGTGTTTCACTGAAGAAAGACTCGCATACAGATTTACAAACACATGAGAGAGAAGAAATGACAGCATTTCTGTAAGTTTATCTTTTAACATGGCAAATTTAGAGTCTAACCCTCTAGCGCCACCAAAAACTCAATGTTTGAAACTTCGTTTAAAGTATTTTTTTGGATCACCTTTAAATTTCTCTCAATCCCTTTTAGCCACAGCGACAATTAAGCAACATCTCAAGCAGTTTCATGTAGAATATAACATTAAAGAGGTTTTTTGTGTGTATTGTCTCATTTCAGTTTTATGGTTGAGTAGATGTTCACAGATGTTTGTCTGCTGTGTGTCTCAGTAGGTTGATATATATCTGTAATGTAACCTAAAGCCGGGGTGGATAATCTTAGAGCTGAAGAACACGAGTCTCGCTGAGGGCCGTTCAGCAGACACCCTGTATTTATACAGACCGTGATGTCGTCGTTTCACATGTCTTGTGAAAGTATGTGAAATGAAGCTCCGCCCTCTTTGCGAATGCATC
The DNA here is from genome assembly GCA_026939265.1 of Oreonectes daqikongensis. Classification (NCBI taxonomy): domain Eukaryota; kingdom Metazoa; phylum Chordata; class Actinopteri; order Cypriniformes; family Nemacheilidae; genus Oreonectes; species Oreonectes daqikongensis. Next base: position 1,725,328 of record JAOTQM010000449.1, on the reverse strand, counting down.
TATAAAGTGATTTTTGTCAAGGTTTGTGTGAATATTTGGTTATTAATCGTGAAGTTGAGCTCTGAGGGTGTTAGTGTGTTGTTCCTCCATTGTGCCGGAGCAGCTGATTGGCTGATTGAGAGGAGTGACTCCATATAAGGAAAGGCTTGTGAGCACAGGAAGCCTCTTTTTCCTTGAGATAGGAGCACCTGCATCAAGACAGTAAGAATTGTTTGTTTGTTTTACTATGAATTTTTTTATCATTCACTTGCATTTTTTGATTATAGATTTTGTTTTCTGAAAGTAGCCTGTGATGTAGTCTTAGGACACATTATTTGGGATGCCTTGAGTGGATAGACTGGGATCGGTTCTGTGAAGGGATGTGGTGTACTTGTTGAAATTTAGGGCGACAATCAAAATAATTTTAGTTTAATCCCACCATGTATTTGTTTTTGTGAAAAAAGTTGATTATTATACCAATAAAGACCTTATCAACCAATGTCAAGTCTCGATCAGATGGTTGAATATCGGCTGGGGTTTGGATATGGATCGCTCTTCAGTACTAATAATGGTTTCGATATTTCTGAATTCGCTAAAGGATTTCTGCATCTCTCAGCCTCTGGTCAGTGACCCCGCAGTTGTTTATGCACACGCCATCAGGACTGCATGCGGATTGGCGGCTGGAGTCAGGCCGTCCCGCGGTGAGTCATCAATATCTGTGTCCGTGAGGACGTACAACCCCATCCACCCGCCGGATTCTTGCCTCACTGCAAACACAAGTTGATGCAACGCGTCGTCTTATCTCCAACTCGTTTTTGGAAGCTCCTGTGGCCTGAAGTGACGCAGGTGTCACTTCAGGCCACAAGCGTTCTGATTGGTTAAAGACGGCCCTCCCAATGATCTTTAAAGCTGCCACTCACCTCCGGGTGCTAAAAGCGAAGCTCATCCTTGTTCTGTCAGCACATCTCGTATTCTTCATCTGAGCCGGCACACGCTGTGAGTAACCAAACCATTCAAATCATCTGCTTCAAACTGGAGTGACTGCGTTCAGTTTGTGTGTTTAGGTGCGTGCGTGGTTTCAGTGGCGGTACGGTTGTGGAATTCTGCTCGAGACACAAACACAGACAGTCTCTTTTAAGTCTCAGTGTTTCTCGTCCAGTTCATTTCAGCTGTCTTGAGATCTGAAGCAGACCGGTCCCAACTGGTCTGCAGTTTGGTTTTGGTTAAATGCTGCACTTTATTTTTGTTGTCTCAAATGTTGCTCTTTTATTGCTCATGAGGGCATAAACACATCAAAAAATTGATGTACAATAAAAATGATCTCATATCATTTATTCTAAGGAGATCATTTGAGAAATGTTTGAGATTTGTATTGCATACTTTGGTAAATCTGGATCTTGACTTACTCCAGGAGAGAGTCTCTGGAGGCAGGTTATTTCTCCATTTGCTCTTCATGTTATCTCACTGCTGTTATGGAGAAACAATTGAGTTGTAAATGAGCAATCTGTCAGTTCCAGAGTTGTTTTGTGACTGTGTTGAAGGTTAAAGGTGTGGTTTGGTTTCTTTGGTTAATTGTCACCAGCTTCATCTATTCTGCTCACTGGTTGAACTGGTTTGACTGGGCTGGAGTTCATGTTTGATATATCTGTTATAGTTGTTTTTTACATCAACATTTGCATGATCTGTATCTGTATAAGTCAAGGTGGATGCTATGACAATATTGTATTGCTGTTAGGGCTTCAAACGATTAATCGGATTCAGAATAAAAGTTTGTTTTTACATAATAGATCTGTTTACTGTGCATATTCATTTTGTATTTATGAACACAAACACATACATGTATATTTGGGAAATATTTAGATATATTTACCTATAATTGAAATTATATTTAGATATTTATAATTTTGATATTTTTCTTAAATATATGCATGTATGGGTTTGTTTTTATAAATACAATATTAATATGCACAGTACACAGACATATATTATGTAAACACAAACTTTTATTCTGGATGCGATTAATCGTTTGACAGCCCTAACTGCTGTATTTTGAAATCACAGTAATAATACAAATTATTATTTTTCCTGGATAAAATGTTTCATTTAACATAGCAATGTGGTGAAATCGTTGTTTGTTGTTGTTGTTGCGTTGATCTGTTTTGTCATATTTGTCCATCATCATTGACATCGCAACTTTCCTGACCGCTGACGCACATGCAAATATATCCACCGCAGTTAAGTATAAGTAATATGGCAATCCCATCACTACATTTCTTCTGTCTTGTGAAGGATTTATTTTTAAAAGAGAAATCTGTAATTGAAGGAAAGCACCACATCTCAATCGGTATTATTTTCCTGGTACTTTGTGCCGGGCGTGCATTCAGAACGTTCATGATGTTCAAAGGATCCGTGGCCTGTTTTCAGCTTTCCATGAGTTTCTAGTTAAGTGGTTATGAATTGTATCAATGAGGTCTTTGTGTATGTGAAGAGGAGAATTGTGGGTAATTAGGGATGCTAGAATGGATCTCGAGTGGTCTCTAGCTCATCAGAGGCTTATGTAATGTTCTCCATCTCCGGTGGATTAAGAGACGGTTTGTGCATATGCTGGAAATAGCTGACCTGAGGCCAGTAAGTGTTGGCTGCACATGACAGGTGTGTGCTGGACTGGACTAAACGTGGCTGATTCCAGAGCTCGGACGTCACGGAGTACACTCGGATACATGAGTTCTCAACCCAAACACCGAACAACGCTTTCATTATGTGGACCTGGAAAGAGAAAACTGATGTCATTTATTCACTCCTTAGTGTTTATATGTGTGTGGATGTTAGGTGACAAACAAATGAATGTGATCTCTCATCTGTCAGGATGTTTTAATCCTTCGGGTTAAAGATCAGGGTTGGTACCCAAGGGTTGTTGGTTCAAAGAGTGTGTTATGTTATGTTAAAACATCTTTCAAACTTGACTTCCGTCAGACGATATCCTGATCACATCTGTAAACATGGACCGCATGGAGCTGAAGAAAGTAAACACAGAGGCGGATGATGAGAGCAGCTACACAGAACCCATGGATTCAGAAAAGGCCACCATGAGCAGGTCAGAGACACGTGGATGTTCTGTAGCTCGAAACTCATTGTGTTTATTGTGTGTAACACGGTTCACATCCTGTTTTCTGTCAATTCCAGTCTGTTCCTGGATGAAGATGATGCAGAAAGCCAGAAGTTTCTCACTAATGGAATGATGAAGAAGAAGAAATATGAGGAATATGATGAAGAATATGTAAGTACACAACTGCAGTTTCAAGTCAATAGCGTGTTTATGTTCTTTCTTGAGTTATTTATTAACCCTCTCTCTCTCTCTGACAGCATCCGGGTCACGCGTCTTTTGGTATGTCCGTCTTTAACCTTAGTAATGCAATCATGGGAAGTGGAATTCTGGGATTGTCCTTTGCCATGGCCAACACGGGCATCGTACTGTTTGTGTGAGTATATTTGTATGCAGAGCTGTAGAAAATAATACAGACGTACCAGATGATATCCAGCACTGCCACAACATTTGCATCTGTGTTTGAAACGATTTCTTACACGTGTTGACGTTAAGTCAATGTCAAACTGATATTTCCATAATTCTCAAATTCTAAATCACCCCCCCAGATTTTTGTGTACTCGTTTTGAACCGAAAGTAAGTTACGGATTGTAGCTTTAATATCTGTTGACGAAACAAGTGATCTGTGAAATGAGATTCCAGTAACACATTTCTGATATTTTGTATAATAGAGACCAAAATGTGAGCGTTTCAGATGCGAAGCCTAAACAACAGACATTTTCAAACGGCAGCACTATACAAAAATAAAATGATCATCGTTCAGTTTGTTTGTCACATATGAGGAGATCAGATTACTGTTTCTTCATATAGTTCCCCAGCTGAGATGAGGGCATTTGTATGGAGTGTGACCTGGACAGGATTTTATCTACTGTAGCAGTCCGCTGGAGGACATTGTGTGTTGGTGTGTCAGGGGTTCAGTCTGTAGGAGAGCTGCTGGTGTCTGTGACAGATGCCACAGTGTATATATCACACATTAACCCGGCCTGAAGCGGACGGCCAGGATATTTATAACTCGACCGCTCTCGTCTGCTGTTCACTCAGGGTTAGCGTATGCGCGTGTGAGTGACAGCAGTCAGCTGTGGACACTGCAGTCCATTGACCTCACATTCTCTCTACAGCAGATAAAGCCAGCGCACACCTTCAGCGCTAGCGTACACTTATCTCGCATGTATTCTCTGCTGTTAATGTCAGGTGGTTATTTCTGCTCATGTCAGGTGACCACCTTCTCTCACGAGGTGTGTTGTTGGTTTGACGTTTAGCTCATTAGGGCAGCAGATGATAAATCGCTTTGGATTTAAGCGTCTGCCGAATGAATAAATGTAAATGTAATGATCAAACACATACTGTATATTTGCACATGTTGCATTTAGAATCGCCTTAATAAAATAAAGGTCACAGCATGTTACGTAAAGCTGCGAGCCGTCTTTTTATTTTTTAAGTTGTTTCAGCAGTCGATACAAGCAGTTTGACGTCATTTGACTTTAACACGCGTAAACATAAAAACACAAAGTGAGCTGCAATTTTGTCATTCAAACGGAGATTGCGATGGAGAAGAAAACGCTTTTTATGGTCAAGAACACAGGAGGAGACCAGAACATGATAATAAAACATGACATTTTTCTGTGTGTTGTAGAGTTCTTTTGTTTAGTGTGGCTATTCTGTCTTTGTACTCGGTTCATCTCTTACTAGTGACGGCAAAAGAAGGAGGTGAGTGTGTCCAGAGACACAAACACACACATTAAAGTGTGAAACACGCTAGAGAAAAGCTTTAACCGTGTTTCCCCGCAGGCTCGCTGATCTATGAGAAGCTCGGCGAGAGAGCGTTCGGCTGGCCGGGGAAGATGGCAGCATTTGGGTCTATAACTCTACAAAACATTGGAGGTAAACACTGACATGCAACTGAAAATTGTCCTTTTGTATTTGGTTGACTTTGTGTTGTTGTTTTCTAACGTGAGAACCGCGTTTGTTTTCAGCCATGTCAAGTTACCTGTTCATCGTCAAATACGAGCTGCCGGAAGTCATAAAAGCTTTCATGGGTCTGGAAGAGAATTCTGGGTAAGTCAGCGCCCGCCCAACATGTGTTTGTGTGTAACAGTGGATAAAAGTGTAATGTTTATTGTGAATTTGTACATTTTGTGCTTGTTTCTTCAGTGAATGGTACCTGAATGGGAATTACGTGGTGGTGTTTGTGTCCATTGGAATCATCTTACCTTTATCCCTGCTGAAGAATCTCGGTAGGACCTCCGTGTGTGTGTGTGTGTGTGTGTGTGTGTGTGTGTGTGTGTAAACCTCACTGTGGTCATGTTCTGCAGGATATCTTGGATACACCAGTGGTTTTTCTCTCTCCTGCATGGTGTTTTTCCTGGGCGTGGTACGTTTACCTTTCAGTCGCTAATGTTTGTTCACCTTTACTATTTGTTTTTAACAGCACACGTTTCATCTGTAATCGTGTTTCTCTCTCCATCAGCTGATCTACAAGAAGACGATCCTCCCGTGCCCTCTTCCCTTCTTTTTCCAACACGACTCTAACATGAGCGCTAATGCATCAGATGCGCTGGGTATGTTCACTCTGCAGAACGCCTCGGCGCTGGCGTATATCTCTGAAACGGCCATGAGCGGAGCTCACCTTGATCCTCACTCACCTGTCCACGACTCCACGGTTCAGTTCACGGCACACGCCGAAGACGCAGAAGACATGTGCACGCCCAAATACTTTGTGTTCAATTCTCAGGTGACGTTCACATATGAAACTTGATGGATGAGGCCTGTGTTGATGTCACTCACTCATGTTTGTTGTTGTGTTGTTTTAGACCGCGTACACTATTCCCATTCTGGCTTTTGCCTTCGTGTGTCATCCTGAAGTTCTGCCCATCTACAGCGAACTGAAAGAGTGAGTTATGCACACATGCACAACTAGGATTTTATCATCCAGATATCTGTGGAAAACTGTTCTGATGTGTGTGTGTTTTTTCAGTCGTTCTCGGAAGAAGATGCAGGTGGTGTCAAATCTTTCCATTCTGGCTATGTTGGTCATGTACCTGCTCTCGGCTCTCTTTGGTTATCTGACGTTTTACGGTATATAACGCACTCTCTAGTTTAACAGTCCAGTCAAGAAGTGACTTGTTACCATAACACATTTCTCTTTCTCTCTCAGATCACGTGGAGGCTGAGTTATTGCATACCTTCACTAAAGTCTATAAGTTTGATACAATGCTTCTGTTGGTGCGTTTGGCTGTTCTGACCGCTGTGACGCTCACTGTTCCTATAGTGCTGTTCCCGGTAAGTGTTTAATTGCCGTTTGACAAATGTGTTGAAGCTCAATGGCTTAATTTCATCTTCCTGTTATTATGGAAGTTGACAGCTTTATGAAACACAGGACTGTGGTGATTTATAAATCCACCAGAGGGCGATGTTGTGTCAGTCAAAGTCAGCTTTATTGTCAATTCTGCCACGTTACTATACATACATATAAGGGACTGAAATTGCTACTCTCAGACTCTAGGTGCTTACAGATAACACAGAATACCAAATATTTACAAATTATATATATATGAAAAATACAACATTACAAGCAGTGATATGTAAAAGATAGAGTGCAAAAATATATGTATATGACAGTTCAGGTGTGTCATTGGTTACTTGACCTGTCTCATTTCTTATTGTTTCGTCTAAATTGTTTCTTTCAATTCAACTAGCATATTTAATTATTATTCAAATTACATAATTGCTAGAAAAAAACGAATGTTTTTGGACTAATGTAACATTAACATTTCATGGTTTTGTACTTGGGACTTATCTAGATTATATTTTGGTAAATACTTCCATAAATAAAAACTAAATAAATTCTGTAATGAAGAAATGTAATGGAATTGCCCTTTTATTTTTTTGGAAATATTGCCATTTGACAGAGAGAAAGGGCGCTCAAGCTGTTACTTCTTTAGCTCTCTCTCTCTCTCTCTCTCTCTCTCTCTCTCTCTCTCTCTCTCTCTCTCTCTCTCTCTCTCTCTCTCTCTCTCTCTCTCTCTCTCTCTCTCTCTAAGGGAGGGGCAGGTGCAGGGAATGGAATATTACCAAGATGCAGTGCAGAAGTGACCTTGTAGAACATGCTATTGCATTATTTGGCCACCAGAGTCGCTATAAACACACAACACACCCCTGCAGCTGTGAGATTAGGTTTTTATTTTGGGTTTAAAGAGAGTTCCCAAAAAACAAACATTCACCATCATGTAAATCCGTATGTGACTCTTTCTTCTCTGGAACACAAAAGGAGATATTTTGAGAAATGTCTCAGTGGTTTTGTGTTCAATGCATAAGGTTCAATGTTCATTCTTCAAAATATTTTCTGTTGTGTTCTGCTGAAGAAACAGACTCATACAGGGTTAAAACAACATGAGGATGAGTAAATGATGACATTTTGGGGAGAACTATGGCTTTAGTACTGAGGAATTTGTCCTTCATCCACACAGATGAGATGTTTTAGAAAAGGGGTTGTAAGAGTTGGTGAGATGTGACATTTTGTGTTTCCATGGAGTTTTGGCCTTCACGTTTGTCTTAAATGTCACGGCCTTTGTGCGTGAGATTTATTTTGCTTTGACTAAGAGCCACAGGGACCTTGAGTCAGCCACACAGACAACACTTACTAACAGAAGCATGACAAACAGATGATAGCACAGCTCTTATTGTTATTCTCAATGTGCTGCAAACATTGTCAATTCTGGAGGTGTTTTCTGAAAGAAACACTAGATCACTAAGAGTGTTAAATGAGTCGTCTGATAGAAAGAAATGTAAACTGTTCATCATCAGATGCTTGTGTTTACATGTAGGTCCCACCCTGTCACATGTGATGATTTGTGTCTTTACCATCATTCCGCGGCTGTAATCGGATGTGGGTTTGTCTTCTGAGCCTGTTATTAAAAGCGTCGTCTCACCTGAAATGAGATTTCACATCTAATGTCTCGCTTCTGTCGGCGGTCCGTCACACTTGCTGATGAGGAATGGAAGAGTGGCGACAGACTAAACATCTGTCTGTGATATTTCTCAGGTCTGATCAATGGCAGTGGATTGTCTCACTCCAGAAGCTGAACAGTGATATCAAACATGCTGGATGTGGTGTGACGTCCTTTGATTCCAAATCATCTTAAAACTCCAAGTAGATGTGGTGATTTAAAGCCGTCTGTGACATCACCGTGCACCGCGGGGTCAGAGGTCATGTCAGGGTCAATGAGGTTAACTCACATGATCGCTGCTGGTGGTTCAACCCTACAGGTTATATTGGCAACACTGTTAGTTAAAAAGGTCAATATTATTGAAGATCTGAATATGAACTCAAAATATTTCTCATCACATTTACTCAAATGAAGATTATTTCACCTCTACAATCTACGTTCATTTACACTTTCAGACTCTTCATGTGCTTTAACATTTACGCTCTCATTTGATTTGGCAACCTGAATGTGAATCGTACAGATAGTCGTAGGAAAAATCGTAGCTGTGTTACCTCGTCTACTTGTTCTCTGACACTGAAAGAAAGAGAAGATACGTGAGTTGAGAATTAGGCTCGCTGGTAGAATATCGTGTGGTCAGTAAAAGGTTTCAAAGCGAATCGCCGACAGATGCCGAATATTTGGAGGTCGAACAGCCAAAGAACGTAAATGTCGCACTCATGTGACAAGCTCAGACTCTCAGAGGGGTCACAAACCAACATCTCTTTGTTGAAGAGCTGTGTATGTCTCTATACGTGAGCTGAGGATTGTTGATTGTTTTTAAACCGTTTTCTAGGTAAAAACATTTACCGTCTGTCCTGTGACATGCACTTAATTTCACACTAATATTTGATCATCTGAATGTCAGAGACGCGTTTATCACAATCTGTCTTAACTTCCACTCTAAACACTAACTGTCATGTCAGTCTCTTATGTCCTGTTGGCTGATGCAATAGTACCTCTCGCTTACACTGTGTTCATCCTGTATTGGGCTCCACCCTAACCCTGCTGTGTGTGTGTGTGTGCGCGTGTGTGTGTGCGTGTGTGTGTGTGTGGTGAACTTTGGCCCAGTGTAAGCTGGTTCTCATGCTCTGAGCGGATCACTTGAGGTCCTGTGACCTGATCTCAGATCACTCGCTCCTGGGCTGTACAGTACCTGATCCATTCACAACGTGTGTGTGTGTGTGTGTGTGTGTGTGCGTGTGTGTGCGTGTGTGTACGTGTGTGTGCGTGTGTGTCTTCAAGTGTTAAACAGCTTGTGGCTGTAATGTTATTGGTTTTCAGTGCCCCTTCATTGGAATTGAAAGAGATTTACATTGTAAATTGTGTTTATATAACATAATTTTTTTCGTTTAATTTGTTTGGAATGCTCTTTAAAGACACTGCATTTCTGTTCTGGTAAAGAATGTCATTTTATTCTAGCCTATAGCTTTATCGTCTAGACATTTATTGCTCAGAGTTAGACGGCTTTCAAATCACTTAAAAAACAGATTTATATTAAAGGATAGAAACCACACACACACAAACTCCCAACATCCAACAACATGTTTTTTAGACAATGTTAAAATCTAGCTTAACTATTCATAGTTGCATACATTTGTATCTATTTTTGTTGAATTTCATCTGTATTACTTTGTTTTCTTTAAACATCAAAAGTTTAGATTACAATTCATATAACTGCATTAGAAAAGTAGTTTATATTTAGGAGAGGAAAATGTACAGATGAATTAGATTTTTATTATGAAGGTTGTTTAATGCTCTAACCATGTGTGTGTTTGTGTTTACAGATTCGGTCGTCCGTCATCACGCTGTGTTTCGCAGGAAAAGAGTTCAGCTGGATCAGACACATCCTCATCGCAGCTGCGATACTGGCCTTTAACAATCTGCTGGTGATCTTCGTGCCCACCATCAGAGATATATTTGGATTTATCGGTCAGTTTTAAAAGACTGATGGTCAAATGACCTGAACACATATAATCAATCACATCATTAATCTTTCTTTTCATCTGCAGGAGCATCTGCAGCCACAATGCTCATCTTTATACTGCCGGCAGCGTTTTACCTGCGACTGGTCAAGAGTTTACCATTCAGATCACCACAGAAAATATCTGTGAGTACACACTAGATATTATACTATCATACTAATGCATGAGTAATAAATGTTATAAACTTGCTAGAGGTAGAAGATGAAACTATAATTTCGGTGGGTTAACACATAGGCTAATACACAATCTGTCTCTCTGCGTCTACAGGCGGCCATTTTTCTGGTGGTGGGCATAATCTTCATGATTGGCAGTTTGTCTCTGATCGCTATGGACTGGATTCACAATCCACCCGGTTCTAAAGAAGCTCACTAAACCCCCCTCACCCCTCACCCAAAGGTGCTGAAACTGAAACCACCTCATCAGAGAACATGTCAACATGGACTTTCAGTTCTGAATGAACCCTGTGCCTCTCTCTCTCTCTCTCTCTCTCTCTCTCTCTCTCTCTCTCTCTCTCTCTCTCTGAGATCTCATCTGTCGTTTTAAACTCTCCTTTCTGTTTTCTTACGACTCAAATCTCTGCGCCCGCGGGTCTCGGATCGGCGTGAAAGTAAATTCACGGGGGAGAGAGACAGCGGGCGCCAGCGTCATTATCTGTGGGAGAGAACATTGATAACCGAGAGAGAGAGAGAGAGAGAGAGAGAGAGAGAGAGAGAGAGAGAGAGAGAGAAAGTCAGGCAGGAGGTTCATGGAATAAAAAAGCACTTCTGGATTTTTCTCCAGGACACGCCAACAAACACACATTTTATAATCACGTTTGACTTTCATTAGGCAACATTAGTGCTCATTGATCATTAGTTTGTCGTTTTTTCTGTTCGAGTGTTTTTAAAGAGATAGTTCACATAAAAAATACAGCTCATGTCATTTTCTCCCCCTCATGTTGTTCCAGACAGTCAAGTGAATGTGGACATGTGCTGCTGAGTTGTAAAAAGATCTTTAAATCATCATTCACTGTGTTCACTTCAACGTAGGTTTGAAACTACACGAGGGTGAGTGAATTCTGAGCAAATGGTTTTGTTTGGACTATTTAACATTACCGTAAAAATCACATTCCCTCTTTGTGAGGGGAAACGGTCCAATGATCAATCTTGGAACCAAAACGAAGAAGTTGAGCAAACAGGCTGCTTTTCCTTTCAAAGTGATCTATAAAACCAGATCAGCACAGTTAGATCGGATCTGCTTCATTCAGTGTAAGATGACTAGACAGAAACGTTTAGTTCGGATGAACCAAATGATGCCACGCCAAGCGGGCAGGGAACGTCTGACTCATTTAAAATCCTAAGTCATCTCATACAAGCCCAAACCTGCCGCCTTAAGAGCCCAAAGATCAACCGCCCGCCCGATATCCGGTCACTGAATGCGGTCGGATCGGAGATTCATCTCCGGAGAAGAATAACGTTTACACACGTGCCTGTCTGCCGGTTTCTATGTGCACAGGTTCTGCTCTGGTCCAGTCAAAGCGGACGATATTTAAAGATCAGTTGGTGATCTACGTACTCATAAAGCAAATATTTCAAGTGAAATGGTTATGATATTTTTGCATGTTTTAAATCACAAACATGGTCTTTTTGGACATTGTATATGGTTTGTAAATAGTCAGCTTTTTTTTGGACGTTCGAAGGGATGCTACATCAAATGTTCACCAGTAGAGTTTTAGTATTATATTTTAGATACGGAAGTTTTTTCTTTTGTAAATTTGTAGAGAAGCTGTTGTATTTCTATTGTTCCTTTTGTTGGACGGTTTGTATGATGAACTGGAGCTGTGTGTGTGTGTGTGTGTGTGTGTGTGTGTGTGTGTATTGTTGTTTTGTGTATGTTACTTGATGATTTTGAGCAGCTGAAATGGTACTTGACACCCAGAGTTTCTGTTTAACGTTCCTCTTTGGAATATTATCTGTGAATCAGCAGACGATTTAGATGGGACGATGTTCGGCAAACATCCAGCATTTATTTTTTGTGTTTGTCTCAGAGATGTTGGGCAGTATTGTCTTCCACTGTTTACCTCTTTAAACAGCGTATTACATTCTTACATGTGTGCGTGTTCATAAGTGTGAGTTTATATGGAGTTTAAAGTCAATGTAAAATCAAATTGGACCCTTTTAATAATTTCGGTGCACAGTTTGTCTTCCATAATCTTTCCTCGAAGTGTTCGTCTCTAAAATACTTTGTAGTCGTCATATCGAGATGCTTTGACCATCCTCTCAATGGATAAATCACAATTAAAACATGTTGACTTGAAGCGTGTTTACTCACCCTTGAACATGACGGTCAGTTTGAACTTTTGTCTCACAGGTCTGTGCCTGTTGCTTTCTTCAGGGAAATATGCAGGAGTATTTAAAACTGAATGTAATAAAACCGTTTACTTGTATTTTGGTAATGTGACATAAACGTTGTGAGAGAAATAACTGCGCACAACTGCCTTACTTCAATCTCACAAAAGTGCCGTTTGACCGTCGCCGACCAATCAGCTGCGGCCTCCTGCAGATCAGCCAATCACGAGCAGTCTTTGCATTGAGGGATTTTTGTATCACTGAAGCTGTTTCTATTTTATGTAACATGACAAATAAAGAAATGTGAAGCGACGTCTTTTTCTGTGTCTTTTTCTCGATGGCTAATTGATGTTGGCCTTATTTTTTTTTAAAGATTTATTTTTGGCCTTTTTTGAAAGTAGTAACGGAGAGGACAGGAAATAAAGTGGGAGAGAGAGAGAGGGGGTGGGGTCAGGATAGGACCTCAAATCGGGACTCGAACCCGGGTCACCCAGAGGGCAACCGGACTATATGCCGGCACACTGTCCACTACACCATCGGCTCCGGTGATGTTGGCCTTATTTCTGTTGCCATGGTGATGTGATGATGAAGGAAAATGTCAAATATAAATTCATTATGATTAAGAGATTAAATCTCACAAAAACACATTCAGCTCAGTAATCATTTGTATGACAAGTAACGTATTTTTTAACAATGCCAAGAAATATTACCATACAGAATAAATATTTTTTAATTGTAGTAATATATCATTATTGTTAAAAAAAATTGTAGTGAAAAATTTAAAATATTTATAATTTGTAACATTACAAAAAATCGTATTGCTTGCTTTATAAAATAGGCTTGACATAATTTTTGCAAGGAATTCTGTCATACAATAGTACGATTTTTTTGTGTAACGTCACAATAAAAGAGTAGCTTCATTAATGTTTTATTATTTTATGACACAATGTAAGCAGGGTGAAAGGTCAATATGATTAGTAGTCTGATACTGTAGTGTGTGTGTGTGTGTGTGTGTGTGTGTGTGTGTGTGTGTGTGTGTGTGTGTGTATTAGTAGATGGTCTATCAGGATGCAGGTCACACTCCTCAGTGTGAATCATGTCAACAGCTGCTTACATAAGACCACCGCACAAGCACATCTGGATGCTCTGACTCTCTCTCATGAATATTTACTGTGTAACACACCTCATCCGAACCTGCGTGTGGGTTTTCATTGTGTTCTGGTGTTAATCTGAGCCGGAACAACATCTACAAGGTTTAAAACAACTAAAAGGATGAATTTTAGACAATGAAAAGCTGGCAGGTTTTTACTTTAAACTTAAGAAATATTTTTCATTTCAGTGCAAGCAAACTATACTGAACAAGAGATATTGTGAAAAAGCTTCCTCTCATTAAAGATTTACTTCCACCGCAAACCAAATCTACTTACAAAGTCAACACAAACCTCCATTGTGACATTCATGTGTGTTCAAACTCTATGAATTTTGGTTCATCTTAACATACACAGGCTGTGGTGTGAAGCGAGGAAAGAATGCAAAACATTGTGTCGTAAATATTCGTCATGTATTCCCATCATGCGTGTCATGTGACACTGTAACTGGAATGTAAATAGAATAGTGACAGGCTCAATGTTGACTTTATGTATGCAGTACAGTTTACACTTTTATCTGATGTGACACATTATGAGCTGATATAAATGTAAAATCATTCAATCCCCGTGTCAATATCAACATAACCGAGTGTTTTAGTCCTGATGTCTGCATTGATCACAGGTTACAGAAAGACTGTAAGAGGATTTTATTTGATATGAACTTCATTTGTTGATCTGTAAAAAAGACTTTATGATGTTGCATGTTTATTTATGTGGGTCCGCTATCACACATTTGACTCCTGTAAGGAAGTTAATAAACCACAACACTCTTCCGTCTGTTCCTCTTCTGATGAATAAAGCTTCAACACTATAAAAACACCAAGCACAAATGAATCGACGTTCACGGCATTGAAGACGCTCAAAACACACTTCAGGAAAACTTCCTAACACACACATAAATATACACAACACATCTATGCTTCACTATTGTGATTGGATATTCACAACATTCTGTGCTGCGGTTAGATCATTTTGTATAATGACGGCCGAGCAACCGATGTTCTGTCTGTGCTTGTGTCATGTCTCGTAAAATAATTTCTACTCAAATTAATATATCATGTATTAAGTGGCCATGTTAAAAAACAGGATATTGTACAGTCATTACAAAGCCCTTCAGGATCATACAATATATCCGTCTCTGTTATCCTTCATTAAATCCTTTACTCCACCAAACGTGAATGAAAAATGTTTCATTCTCCTGTCCGCAAAACACATCTGGGAAGTATTTTAATGGCAAAAGAACAAGAATATATTCTTGATATTTTGCACACATATGCCTGAACAAATTACAAAACAATCGGTTTGTTTTCATGAGGAAATCTTGTAATAATTTGCCAGGTGGAAAATGTGCAGAATGTTTTGTCTATATTCGTGGTATATGATTTAATTTCATGTCTTTATTACTCGAAGAGAAAGTACAGAACCTAAGACGCTATCCCACACACATACATTTGAAAAGAGGACACAGAGAGCAATATTGTTCAGTATAGTATTTGATGTTCTAAACATGTGAGATCTAGATTTAGTTCACTGCTTTAATGAAATCACTCCCGAATTTTGTTGAGGCATGCAAGCGGGCAGAGTTCCTGCGGTTGGCACACATGCTTTCTGTGCCAAAGGCTTTCATTTAGGACCCAAACGACCCCATAAATCTCCATTCGCAGGGAGTGTACAGTACAGTAGATGAACACACATTTAGTATGAAATCTTAATGACAACACACCTAGGAGATCATGTAAGAATTGAGTTCTCTGGAATCACTAACTTTCACATTTCTGAAACCAGTTTAACCTGCAGTTTATTATGTGAAATGTTTTTCTGGTGCGTCACAGGTCAAAAGCTGAAGGTATGTATTGTAGAAGAAAATGTCGCCCAGATTAAATACAGGTTGTGAATGTGAATACTATGAATTTGGTTTGAGGATCACATTGTGTTTTGTTAAGCCAATTTATACTGACATTTGAACAACAACAAACCTCCAAAAGTAAAAATTACATAACTGCTTTTGCAGGTCAGGGTTATCATAAAAGTAAAACTATTAAAGCATGAAAATTAGCATGAAAGCTCAAATCTTATTAAAAATGTGCATGAACGAGCTTTTGCAATGTATGCTGCACATCTTTACTATCATGTTCTAGAGTAAAATTAAGCCGAAGTTGAATAAATCTGTGAGATAAGTGAGAAAAGATCATCCATTACAGAATGTAATGCAGCATAGAGAGAAAACCCTTTGATAACAGTGACTCAGTGTTTTAAACCTGATATCACCATTACACACGCGCACGCGCACATGCACGTGCACACACACACGCACACGCACACGCACACGCGCGTTTGTTTTACTATACGAGGAGGTCATTTCATAATCTTCCATTGATTTTACATCATGCTAATATTTTATATTACCTAAATCTCACAGATACATGAATGCAAATAGACTTAAAGACAAACACGATGATGCCAATTTCTGAGCCTTTTTACTCAGAGAAGACCAAAACATTTTTCACAAGCTTATATTTATGTTAACCCATACAAAAATGACTAAACCTGTACACACACACACACTTCTGTGGTTTGCACTCATGTTCGTATGATCTCAGGTAAGCCTCACCTATAGAGACGCCGTCACATGACCCGCAGAAGCTGCGTCACACTGACTCACGAGTTTCTGAATGAAGCCGAGCGCTCGATCCACACAGTTTACATTCACTGATGTTTGATAAGACACGTGCACTTTTACTATTGCCCATGTTATCTAAACAAACCTTCCCATGGGGAAGACGTTATTGCTCAGATGATGCTCTTTTATAGCTCAGGAGATTAGATTCGAGTCCTCAGATGTTTCTTTTAAAAGGAAAACCGTATCATTATTTCTAATGAGATCTCATCTGTGATTTTTCTTTCTTACACACACAACATTGTGACACAATATTCAGAAATGATGTGTGACCTCTGACCTCACACCTCTCTGTTTCACTCTTTAATCTCTCAAGACATAAGAGTTTTAATAACTCACACGTGGGGTCGAGGGTCAGGCGTCTCACTTAGCGCCCGTGCATGAAACACATCAATCAAACAGCTTACAGTCTAATGCAACATTACAGCATCATTCATGTGAATGTGAGGCTCAGTTTAAGCTGCTCACAGCAGTCGTGTAATATCTGTTTGGGTTTGTTCGGGGCATCTCATCACACTGAAGACCATCACCGGGTGTTCTGCTGCTTTTTAAAACTTTCTTTTGAATTGATTTGATAGAGGCATTTATTTTCATCATTATCGTTTATGTGAAATATATGTAAAATTATAAACATGTCTGTTCAACCAGCCTCATGATGTTAAGATCCTTCAAATCTGTAGCACAAACGTTTCATTTCTAAGAATTTGATCAAATAAACCATAAGTCTTAGTAACAACGATCTCTCTAACATGTCAATTCTTTTTATGATTTGATCGGTCAGGCAATATCTAAATGTGCTGATGCGGTAATAAAGAAATGCTTTACTCGTGGTGAGATGCTCAGAACTTGTGACCCGAGCAGTCACGTAAAGCCGGCGTGAGCGTTTGATCAAGGCCTGACCTGAAGTCTTTGGCCTCATTGAACAATAATCTGCCGTCCTGTATAATAGGCTTACGTGTGGTGTGGGAGGTTTTCAGACATTTACGAAGATTACAGAACAGTAACGTTATCTCTCCACAGGATTCTGAAAACAAAAGATGCTTGTTGGATGTAACCTTGAGAAAAGCAAAGCAGTGGAAATTTCCCAAATGCATTCAGATGAAAACCAAACGCAGGCATTTTATCTGCAGCACCTGCTTCTGTAGGAGCTCACATTCGTGAACTGATGACGTGGATAATGTTGTGACCTTCCGGCTGTATCTCACCCACGTGGAGATAAATGACAAACGCAGGTTTCAGATGAAACACACTGAGTAGCTTTCAGGCAACTCATTTATCCAGAAATGTGTCCAGTGTTTCCTTACAGCGCAGGACAAAATTCAATGAGAAATAATCTTTTTCTAAAGGGGAGAAACATCTTCTGGGTTGTTTCGGATGTTGTATTATAGTCTCTGAGATGAGCGGATGAAATGAATTTCAGGACATGTTAATGAGGGTCGGTCAATATGGTGATGTCATTACATACAGCGGTATGAGACAGGTGTTGTTCCTCCTGTCTGCGATCGCTTGTTTGGGGCATCAGTTTCCTCGCTGGCGACAGATCTGCACAACACCGGAAATATAACGGCATTGTTATTTGACTTATGTTTGTGAACAATACTGACAGTGGTGAACATTCTGTAGACTCATGGCACTGCGATGGAGCTCAGTCGCTGTTATACGATCATCTCACGGTTTAACAATGAGACCCGATCCCAGTTTGTCCGGCTGTCTCTCTCTTTAACTCCACCCCTCACCAGAAGTCAGCGGGTTTGTGCGCTTTAGATCCGGGCCACAATATTTCACAATATTAATGGAAAGTTTTTTTCATGTCGGTGGCTCAGGCTACTGCTGCCCTGCGGTCCAGGAATTCGGAGCTGAAACTACCTCTTGATCTGTAAGAGGATTACAGGCCTAAAGCTTCATATCAAAAAGATGCCCATATTCTTCTCATCTCCCACCGGCTCATCTGGAAAATTCTTTCATCTTATTTCATGGCTTATTGTGGGTACATCCTGACCAAAAGTACAAGTGTCATTCTACACTTACCCTAAACTCTGAAGCCACTGTACGTGATGTGCCCATAAGAGAGATAAAGCACATGAGAGATCTTTAATATCTCAGTTCATTCTCCTAACCATCAATGAGATCTCAGATGTTTCTCATGAGAAGAAAAAGAGTCTCACAGAAGAGATCTCAACAAGTCTGCAATCAAACATCAATATTATTGAAGAAACATTTCTTAGCAAAGAGCAATAACACAAGCGTAGATCAGCTTTACATGCAGATGTGAGTTCCACTTCCCGTCTGTATGAAGTGTTTGCTTTCCAGTCTGATGGATCAGTTATGAGCACATGAGCTGTCCACATCCCAAACATCTCAACACAGACATGAAAGTGTTCGTATGAAAGGGATAGTTGACCCATAAGTCCTGACCCAAAATGTCATGTCAAACCCGTATGAGTTTCTTTCTTCTTCGCAACACAACAAAAGATATTTTGAAGCATGTTGATAATCAAACTGAACTCCATTAACTTCCATGTATGAACACAAAACCACAGAGACATTTCTCATAATATCTTCTGTTGTGTTCCACTGGAGAAAGACTCACATACACATTTACAAACACGTGAGGTTTATTTTGCCTTTACATAAACATTTGTAATCATATAAAACAACAAAATATCTGAATAACATACATTGACTTGTCATTTCTTTTCACATTTCTTAACAGATCCAACGCATATTGTTGTTGCTCTACAAGTTCTCATGACTGCAGACAGCAGGCGGCTGTTTGTTTATTACGGCAAATAAAATGATTATATAAGAGTTAGCAGGGGAAGACGAGCCGACCTTTGACCTGCTCTGCAGGAGACCAGCGGCCCGTCTTCTGTCTCACGGATCCCTGTGCTCAGGAAATCCAGACACATTCTCTAGAATCGTTTTCATTTTCTTGATGTACCCAGGATTTCAAAACTTTACCTGGGAGAAATTCCAAGCCATTCGCTGCTCTACATTGAAACGTCAATGAACATATAACTTAGATTTACATGTCAGTCACACATATTCTGTCCAGGAATCACGACGTTTGATAGATAACACTATTCATTAACTAATGATTAAGGTGGTAAAATGTGGTCAAGTGAAATATTAAAAACTGATCTGAAGAGGTGAGCGAGTGCAAGAATCAGGAGGGTTTAGAAAAGGATTACTGTATACTTGGGCCTCTTTTAGCACACAGTCGGTCAGATAGTTTACCAGAGGAAGAAATTCAGCCCCATTGTACCTCTCCACAGGACTGGACGTCCTACAAAGATTCATGTGATGGTGAACTGTAAAATACTCAAACAAGTGACAGAGAATCTCAGGGTGAGAGATTAAGATCTGCGCTGATCTTCTGACACGTGAGAACATTGGTGTGCATCAGAAGAACATTACAAAAACATTCACAAGATCTGTGTTCACGGGAGGCTAATCCAGAAAAAAACATCTCATGTTCGCAGAAAACCTGGAATATTTCACATGCAGCTCGACATTTTGTTTAACGTACATATTGTTATGTTTCGAAAAAAGCGATATCGCATACCAACACCAAATCCTAATCCCATCTATGATCACAGTGAGGAGAGAATGCTTTGCTGTATATACTTTAAAAACCATTCATGCAGATATAATTCCAGTAATCTCAATCTTTTTCTCATGGCTTGTGGCGTCTCTCCAGTTGCAGTCGAGTGATCTGTTGACCTGCTCTGAATATTTACTGTACATTCTGCATCATACAAGGTTTTACTTCTGTTCATGACTTTGCGTTCGGTGGATGTCACAAAGGCAGAGCTAGGATTCCTCTGTCTGTTGTGTGGAGACCGAAAAATGCTTTTGTTGATCCAGTCTTACCTATGGAGTCGGGGCGTCGCCTGGGGCCCCGCGGCCTGTTTCAATAGGTCACACATTCCATATCCTTGTTCCTTTGTGCTCTGCGCGGCACAGGCTGCGAACTTCAGCTCAGAGGACGCGGTGGCTTGTAATCCGGGGGTAAACCGCTATCATCCCAGGTCCTGTTCTGGCCGGCTCCGCCTCCACCGGGGGATTTGGCCGATCGGGGGTGGCAGAGAACTTCTGTGTGAAGGTGCTCAGGCGAGTGATTTGGTGTGAGTTATGCTGAGAGGAAAAGAAACAACAAACTCAACTTGTTGCTCTCGTCTGCAATGACCCAAAACAGAGCTAACATCAGATGCTTGTGTGGCCTGATTCACTCCCATTAGAAGAAATATCCCAATTATGATGTTTTCAACATGTCAAAAGCAGCAATGAGATTAAATGTAGAACAAACTGAGACTTTTTGGATGTTTGTCCTTGTCAAGCATCACTCAGATCATTTTTGATGAGATGTAATGTAATGTGGAGTTCATATTCTTTAACGTTGGCAAAGCTGTGAGATTTTGAGGTCTTTTAATCAAAGAGAAGAAATCTTAAAACCATTCGCTCTGATAGATGTCCATGAGAAACATTTGACATATTAAGGAGTTTTTGGAGACATATAAAGGAGAGTTTCTCCTTTCATCTCTCTTTCTTTCTACTCTGTGTTTGTATACAATCCACGTCAGTGGGCTCCACCCACGAGTGGCGCTGGCTGATGCAATTCAGCCGGTGAATATAAACCCACATTGAGCAGCAGACAGAAGAGTGTGATTCCGGGACGCGCCCAGAGGACATCTGTTTTAACCTTCAACATTTATATTATTGTCATGATATAGTGTTGAGTTTAGCACTACAGTATTTATTTTTATCATTCGCTTAATTGATCCTTATAATATAGATAGGCCTAGTTATTTATTAAGAAGGATCATTCAATATAGCTATCAGTTCCGTAATTGATCACTGGAAAATTCCACAGGACTGGGAGGATTTTGCCTATTTTTTTCGATCACACAGAAGCTGAAGAAACGGAACTGTGTTCTTTGATTCTCGAGGTAAGATGTCATGCCGGTTTGACAGTCTTCATGTCCCTACGGATGTCACACCGCAGATATAACTAAATTACACTAGTATTTATTTGCTTCATTTACATGAGTTTTGTTTATTTCTTTTATATGTATTGTCATTTGTGGGCTCGTCTGTCTCGAGCTGTATGTGTTCAATATCTCCGGCGTGACTCATGCGTGTTATTTCATCATCTCATTTGAACACATCCGTTTAAAAGAACATAACGACACACTGTTACAATGTTACAGATTCACTTGATCTCGTGCAATTATTGATACAATGTATCACAGAAAATCCCGCGTGTACAACATTTCCGCTTGAATCTCTAAATTATTGATTATAAATATTTCCTTGTTAAAGCGTGTGGCAGGCTGCAGATTATAGGCTACTACAAATTGTTATTTTGTGGCTTTATATTTATTTATTTATTTAGCCTATGTTCGTTATGTCTCCGGTGAACGCGTGGGCGTCTGCTCGCTGCTCGAGACACTGAGCATCTCTCTTCGTGTCCTCAAGATTACATTAATGTCTTCAGTCTTTTACGTAAAATAATTATTCTTCTGGTTGTAAACTAAAATATGGCAGTTTTGATTCCTTTTCAACAGTGTAAATATATCTTTAGTCAGATAATACGAAGTTTTAAATTTAAGTCTATAAATAAATAAAGTCAAGGGTAAATATTTGTTTATAGATATATAAATGTAAATCATTTTGTTCTAAACGTATAAATATGGTCTGATGAGACACTGGTCGGTATTAATAGTTGATGACGGTGCGGCTGTCGGTGCCGGTTTGTAATTTTCCACTCCGCTCCGACCGGTCACGTGACCACACACACACACACGCACACACACACAGAGATGCGCGTCTGCGGTGCCGAGGCGCGGCCCCACGCTAATCCATACGGTTACGCGCGTGTAGGACTCAGGAAAGGGAGCGCGCATTGACACTTGCATGTCTAGAGCAGAGATCGAAAGAAATGATTTTATATAAATGTACGTAACATCTTACAATTTGTAATGAAATGAAGCGTCCCTAACTACAATGTAGCTACATCTAAATTCATATAGAATAAGCAGAATAATGTTTGTGTTACAGAATGAACAAAACCCCTACAGAGATGCATCACTTTAACACTCAAGACATGGACAGCAGCAGCTCCAACAGCAATGACTTCTTTCCAACCAAAGTCCCTCTCAGCGGGTACATCTAAAGCTAAATTTGCTGTAAATCTATAAATCAGATGCTATATGAAATTAAATGAGATTTTATGTGGTTACAGTTTGCAGTACAGCGACATTGATGCCGAAAACCAGAACTTCCTCTCTGATCATCATCTTGGCAAGAAGAAATATGAAGATGAATATGTAAGTGGTTCATCTGGTCTGGGAAGTTTAATCGGATTCTTGAACATGTCCATTTAAATCCGTCTCTTCCCCATGGTTTAGAGTCCCGGCTCGGCGACGTTTGGAATGTCAGTGTTTAATCTGGGCAATGCCATCATGGGAAGTGGAATACTGGGGCTGTCCTATGCCATGGCCAACACTGGCATCGCCCTGTTTGTGTGAGTACTCATAGGACAACTCCTCTCTGAATATATCATATGTCACCTAATTGGGTCTCTAAAGAATAAAGGAGCTTTTAGGACGCATGTCCATAAATGTACCAGATTATAACACTGTTAATGTGTCCAGCAATTTGCCCCAGATTGTCTTGAGTAAATCTCAATCCTGTGGTAGAGGAACGCTCTGAAAACCTCTGCTTAGTGTTTACAAACAAAGCTGTGTGTGTGTGTTAATCTCATAACAAGCGTGCCAGGGTTTCCTCGGTTATATAAAGGTATTGGGATTTCTGTGAAATCCGTCTGGAGGTATTTGGAGATTAACACAGGAATTCAATAGTGATGCTGTTAAGCATTTTAGATGGAAATGTACTGAAGTGATCTGGTCTGGTTCACGTGAGCAGACGATGGATCAAATGACTGTGTGCGAATATAATCACATGTGTGGTGATCTTTGATATTGTCGATTTACTTTTTAAATCAGCTTTTAGGGCCTAGTGTCTTTAAATAATTCAGGACTTGTTTTCTATGTTTGTAGGATCTTGCTGGTGGCTGTTGCCATCTTCTCCTTGTATTCAGTGCACCTGCTGCTCAAAACAGCCCATGAAGGAGGTGAATGTCTTACTGTATTACTGTGGTTCTATTTTAAATGTGATAACTTAAGTTTTAATGCTCTCTCTCTCTCTCTCTCTCTCTCCAGGGTCTCTGGTTTATGAACAGCTGGGGTATAAAGCATTCGGGATTCCTGGCAAACTGGCAGCTTCCTGCTCCATCACCATGCAGAATTTTGGAGGTAAAAGCAGACTCCTTTGACTCTTCTTTTAGTCTGGTTTAATGACTTAAAATGACATGAACTCTGTTTTAACCCCAGCTATGGCGAGCTACCTCTACATCGTGAAGTACGAACTGCCCATCGTCATCAAAGCCTTTCTGGAGGCAGATGACAGGTAAGACTTTATGTTCTGTTGTTATGCTCAGAAATGAAGGATCTGAATGCGCTGTTGTTCTGTTGTGCCGGATTGTTTTGAAGCACGGCTCAGAACAGTGTGAGCGCTTCATTGTACAGATGTCCGGCCGGGGCGATATGAGGGGAGGCGGGGGAGTTGGGGGGTCGAGTCTGATTCAAAGACCGCGATTTCAAGTTTGTGCCAGTGATCTAATACAACAAACACTGACATCAAAGACTCAAACCCCCACACAGAGTTCAGGGCACAAAACCACATGAAACACGACCTCGTATACAGTAGAAATACCACAAGATGTGAGAGAACAGCTGTGTGTCATTTTCATCAAAATTTTGCTTTGTTTTTTGCAGTTCTTGGTACACTAATGGAGATTATCTGGTGCTGATCGTCACCGTGGCCATCATTTTACCTCTCTCCCTGCTGAAAAACCTGGGTACGTGTTCTCACAGGTCATCCCAAAATCCAAATGATAGAAACTTGTGGTTTGCTGTGATGCTCATGGATTGCATTTTGTTTCAGGTTATCTCGGCTACACCAGTGGCTTCTCTTTGTTGTGTATGGTGTTCTTCCTCATCGTGGTGAGTTCAGAGACATGCAGTGGTTTTAATGCGGGGTGAGGGGGTGCTTTACAGAAATTTGAGTTGCGCTCAAGCCGCTGTTGTTTGTCTAACGGCTCGTGTTGTTCTTCAGGTGATCTACAAGAAGTTTCAGATCCCATGTCCTCTACCTGAAGACTTCATTAACATCACAGTGAACGCCTCCGTGTCTCATCTCAACGCCTCAGAGGAGGCCTCCAGCTGCAAACCCAAATACTTTGTATTTAACTCACAGGTACGACAAGTTAGATTCGCATTGTCGCAGTTTTGCATTCGAGTTGCTTGTGTGTCTAACGGCGGGTGTTTTATCTCAGACCGTGTATGCCGTGCCCATTCTGACTTTCGCGTTTGTCTGCCACCCGGCCATTCTGCCCATGTATGAAGAACTCAAAGAGTGAGTAAAACCCACAAAAACATACATTACACGTTTATATTCAGTAATCAAACATCACACAAAAACACGTCTTGAAATACTGTTTTGTGTTTGAAAAAGAAATCAACAAAATCGCCTTGTTTGTGTTCTCAGTCGTTCCAAAAAGAAGATGCAGAACGTGGCAAATGTGTCGTTCTTGGGAATGTTCATTATGTATCTGCTGGCTGCTCTGTTTGGATATCTGACCTTCAACGGTGAGCATTTTAACACACACGCACGCACACATGCACACACACACGTTGAATCAGGTGTGTTAGATGAGGGATATTTCAGAACAGGGTCACTATGATGCAGGTAAAGAGGTGGGTGTGTTTATCATCACAGGAGGTGTGTCACATGATGAGCTCTGATTGGTCAGTCATGTATCTGAGAACCGTTCAGCTGTTTGTTTTGGCACGATTTCCTTGAAGATGGGAAACGTTATATATAACTCTGAAGGAAAAGTAAACATTTCTGTTTGGTGTTCATGGTTTTCTTTGTCAACACCGTGAAATGTGTTTTTATACAAACTCACCAATAACAGAGTGTAAATATAAAGAATGAATTTACCTTCTTTACACTGCAAAAATGACTTTCTTACTTGGTATTTTTATCTTGATTTCCAGTACAAATGTCTAAAAATGCATTTTTCTTGAGAAAATAAATCTTGAAACATATTCAATTGAAGTGAATTTGTGCTTAAAACAAGCAAAGAAAAAAGGGTTAAAAAAAAGTTGAACCTTTTTCCTAGTCACTATATTCAAGATCCTTTTTTAGCCCATTGGCAGATTTTTTTTTACATTTAATATGTTTTGTCTACAAACAAGACTTCTTTTCTTAGGTCCTTCCGCTCATCAAGAATATGCATGTTGATTCGAGAATGTTTAGACATTTGTACTGAAGATAGAAAGTAATTTTTTGGTTGTAATAAATAAATAGCTAGTGTAATGTAATGATTGTGTTGTATTTTCCAGAGGCTGTTGAGCCCGAGCTCCTGCACACTTACTCCAGGGTGTACCGCTCCGATGTGGTGCTTCTGATCGTGCGTTTGGCCGTTCTGACCGCTGTCACGCTGACTGTGCCTGTGGTTCTTTTCCCCGTGAGTATTTCACTTCATGTACCATCTGAAGAATTAAAGCCACAGTGTCCTGAACAACTTCCTTTCTTGTTTAGATTCGCACCTCCGTCAACCAGCTGATGGGCGCGTCTAAAGACTTCAGCTGGGCACGGCACATCGGCATTACCGTCGCCCTCCTCGTCTCCGTCAACATTCTGGTCATCTTCGTTCCCACCATCAGAGACATTTTTGGATTCATTGGTAAGTGCAGACAGGATGTGATGTCACGTATAGCACGTACAGCTCCGTGTGTGTGACTCGAGTGTCGTCTGTCTGCAGGTGCGTCTGCTGCTGCCATGCTCATCTTCATCCTGCCCTCCGCCTTCTACATCAAACTGGTGCAGAAAGAGTCTATGAAGTCTGTCCAGAAGATCGGGGTAAGACGAGACGCAAATACTGGGATATTTCTGGCATCTGAAAATGACTGGAATATAAGAATATAATCATTTCTTCCCCACAGGCAACTTTGTTTCTGATCATGGGCTTCCTCGTGATGACCGGCAGCATAACTTTGATAGTCCTGGATTGGATCCACAACGCCGGAGCTTCGGAGAACCACGGGGATGGTCACTAGTGGGCAAAAAACTGCGATTTAAAACCTAGAGAAGCTGCTCTTTTATCAGCATGGAGCAAAAACAAAAATCCCATTCTGAAAGAATGTCTGAACTCTGTACAGTATGCTATTAGACCACACAGATGGTAATCCACTTTTATTGTCGTGCTTCTGCTCTATGATTTTGTTTCCTTTGCGTGTTGTAGTTTCGATACAGTTCTGGTGGTACGTCACACGAGTGTGTGTAATATATGCCACGTTCAGGTTAAGCATCTCGTACTCGTAACCATACCGTACTAATCTCACGATCGACATCGACATCCGTCTGCACTTGCAAGATATATCGATGTTTGTATGTGGAAGAGCACTGAACCTTCAGCGATTGTGAAAATGTCCTTTTGCACAGAACGTTTGTTACATTTATACTGTCTGACTCGAGTCACCTGCTGTTTAAATCTACCAATGAACAAAAATATCCACATGTAGTTGTTTGTTGCGGAGTGACTGCACCAGTTTACTGTAAACGTATTTAAAATCTGAGCGAATGGTACTTTTAGGCCCGTATGAAATCAAAATTTTATTTTAATTCACTCGTCAGGGTTGATCGGTGAACCGTATGCAAAAGAGAAAAACCTTTGAATGTCTTTGTAGTCCAAATATATTCAAAACGTAACTTGCTTTACATGTAAAACAGCTTTAATTTTGGGCTAGGCTGCATGGACTAGAAGTTAATGTTCATCTATAGCCAAATAATGTCATTTTCAGCTGCAGCCTTTTTAAAATGATGTTTCACTTGAAGTAGCCACATTACACGAGCTGTTTCATGTTGGACTTTACAGGGGTGAAAAATTTCATTGGTTTACTTGACTTACCATTTCAGTGTTTGCAATGGGTGGCTTAGAGAGAGAGAGAGAGAGATAGAGAGAGATTGTGTTTTCACTAGTCACACCTCACTGTGCTTCCAAAAGCTAAACCTCAAGTGTCATCCAACCTGTTACTCTCCAGCAGTTATTTATGAGAAAACACCAATGTAATGTAATTTAATCTATTTTACTATATTTATATATTGTACATATGTGTATATAGCACAAATTGAAGTGTATATATGCTGTTGTTTATTGTTTTTTTTTCAATTTTGCTCAATATGTTTGAAATATGAAATGGCTTTAAAACTCAAATATTACTCTGTGTCGGGCCAAAGGAAAGGGGCTCTGAATATCTGATCGGCCTGTCTTTAGAGAGGTTTCTTTTGACTTGTTTTGGATCTGTCCCGACACACATACACACACTTTTTACACTATACTAAAATACTGTACTCAGATCTGCGAGGGGTGAAACACTCCTCATATACAAGAGGCCATTCCTGCGAATGCTACGCTCTTGTTTCAATGAAACACTGTATATCATGTAATTAATGTCTAATAAAGGTTCATTCAAACCCATCCATCTGTCAAATCTCCTTTGTAAAGATGAACTGATGTCACATTATAGATTTTCTTGCCGTTTTTATCAATAAGTGTCATTCAAAATGATCACAAACGAGACTCGCTAACATACATCATAAATTTGATATAGAGTCAATAGTTATGTTCATTTCTAAGTAACGTTAAATAAGATAAGTGTCTTACAACACAACTAGAGCAAGGTCAACTGAACGCAACATGTATCTGCTGGACATTTAAATCTATTTTCACAAACCAGCAGATTAAAAACTATAATATTCAAGTAATAGCGAGGGATTTGAACAGAAACAACGAGTAATAATACAGATGACAATAGTAATGACATTTAGAAGAACACAGAAGTAATGTGGTGGAAAGGAAAATGAACATAAAATAAATAAATAACCATGGCACGGACGTCATCTCCTATTGGCCAGATATTGATGGAAAATAACAGGATAGCATCGTTGAATGCAATAGAACATAATTTCAAATAAACAGGCCTATTTAAATTAATACATGTTTTGTAAAGGAAGAGATTGGCTTTTTTGAGTCATACAATTGCAGACGTTTATGCAAAAAATCTAGAAACCATATTAAATTAAATAACCTTTGATTTGTGACACGCACTATATTTACTTAAATGATCTTTTGGCGCCTTAAATACAAATAAAATCACAATACAATCACACGTTTTGTTTTATTTTCTATTGAGTTTGTCATCGTTAACTCCGTCATATATTTTAAGCCTGTGTTTAATGTGCCATCTTGTGGACATTTTGTGCCCTCGCATCGGCCCTTCTAGCGACTTGTATTTCTGTGAACTTTATTCCCGACGTGATGACGCAGGAAGTCTCCCGGCATGCCCCGCTACAGCGCCGCCCCGCGGTGAAGAGGTGAACTGCAGCCTCTGACCCACATGTGGCTGGACGGCTTTAATTCTACAGCTAATACACGCGTGAGCTCACATGAAAGTGTACAAAAAGTGCGTGTTTTTGCGCTGAGGAGCGTAACGTGTGTTTTTATATGACCTGAGGCCCGTGGCGGGAAGCGCACGGAGGTAAGTGTGTGTGGATGACAGCAGATGCTAACACGACTAGCCGCGTCGCACTGATAAACAAGAGTCGAAACTAACAAACACCACCTGTAAACATGTTTACTTCGCATTTATTACGTGTCTCCGTGTAATACTTGTGTAAAATATCCACACGGGACTGACTTCGATGTGTACAAAGCGTTATAAATACCTCTGTTACCTCAAACAGCTAACGAAGAACTCAAACTTCAGCTGTGCTCTTCGAGAGTAAATAAAGCGACTGAATAAAGACACGGTGACGGAGTTACTAAATGTTTAATGCGATGTTATTATGTATGAAGTGTATTTATTGTGATATGTTGAGATTTGAGATTCTTTTGAATGTGTTAATCTAGTAATTCTGGGCTCAGAGCAGCTGTGACCCGGGGCCAAAGATGCGAGAGGGGCCAAGAAAGGGTGAGTGGGGCTTGACTTTCCTCTGTTCGCATAAGAAAGACGAATCACACAAGAGATTTCTTTAGTTGCTTCGTTATTTCTCCTAGACATCAATGAGATGAAATCGAGAGCAAATGAAAACTTGATGTGATCAGATATTTCCCATGAGAAAGAGAATCACAACTGTTTCAGTAGAAAAGATGTCAAGAATGTCTCAAACTGAGCTCAGATTTGTCAAGTCTGCGATCAAAAGTCAATATTATTACTGAGCAATAACGTTTTCTTCTGGCTAGTTTTCAGAGATTTCGTGATTGTGTTTTTTTATTTGTTACTTCAGATAGATTAGATCAGAGATGCCCAAACTAGGACCCAGGGCCAAAGTTGGCCCATGGTAACTATTGATTTGGCCCGCCATGTCATTCATGAAAAAGGGAAAAAAGCCATTGACTAAAACTTTTTTGGGGTGACATTTTTAAATGAGATTTAATACAGTGACACACAATAATGGAGAGATTCTTAAATATAGTTTGGTATAATTCAACATTACATTCGGCCAACAGCCCTCATTCAAGTTTAATTTTTGGCCCTTCGTTGGAAAAACTTTGGGCATCTCTGGATTAGATGTTTACTTTTGTGTGTTCTCAGATGGACAGAGTCTGGAGGATGAGGCAGCCCAGCACTGTCCCATCTGTCTGAACCGACCCAGACGGGCGGATAGAGCGATACCAGACTGCTGCACGCATGTCTACTGCTCTGCCTGTATTCTCCGCTGGGCGCAGGTCAGGTCCTTTCTACATGACTTACAAATCTAACATGCATGCATCATGACGTGAATGTTTTTCGGATCATGGTGACTTGATGTCAATTTATGTCCTGATAGTTTTACTGGAGCTGCGCAGTATATAATCTGAATTATTGAAAGTTTGCAATGATTGCAGATGGTTCAGTCCTGCCCAGTGGACCGCAGACCCTTCAGTGTGATCTACCTGCAGGGCTCCTCGCAGCGGTGCATTAAGGTCAGATGATCTTCTAATGTTATGGATATCTGTCTTAAAGGATTCTTGATGAAACTGAGTGTGGCTTTTCTGTGTTTCAGCTTCCTGTGAAAGTGGCCAGGCTGTCAGAGCCGCACATGTGCAGTGGTCAGGACGCTCAGAGGATGTGTCATGTCTGTGTGTAAGTGCCGTCACGCTGCATGTGCTCGAGTTTCTTTAACAGCTCACTCTTCTCAATTTCAATTTATTTGTGTCGCTCGCAGGGACGAGACCGAAGAAATCAAGAGAATGCAAGAGAAAAAAGCTAATGCCAAACAAAAACATCACAATCGAAAATGTATGTATTATTGACTCGGTTATTGTTTGTTTAGTTTATACCTTGTGTGTGTGTGTGTGTGTTATTTGAATAAATAATTCAAAGTTTTTTTTAAGTACTAACTAGGTTAAAATGTTCCTCTCTCTAAATGAATCAACATCAAATGTATGTAGTTTCTTGGCCTTTGATTTGTTTGGATAAGGTTTAAGGATAAAATGTTGTAAGCATATCTTGTTCAATGAAACAAGAACTTTTCAGAGAGTTTCCCAAACCACTTGCCAAAATTAAAGATTTCAAACTCTTTAACAGGTGACTTGAACAAACTTGTGCATAAAAACAGAAAGGTTAGTCCTGCACTTATTTTTTTGCTTCAGTTGTATTTTGGTTTGCTTCATGAAATCAGTGAAACAGAAATTAGGCCTCACATATAATCTGTTTCTGTGTTTCTTTAATGTGTAGATGAGCGGAGACTCATGCCACGCTCTTCTGCGCTCTCAGCATGTTTACTCATCACTGCCCAGCCAGCAGGGGGCGTCAGTCGGTACTGTGACTCGTATCATGTAAGCGCACATTGGTCAAATGATTTTGCATGAATAGACTGTATCAAAATACTTTATTTGCAACTTTGTGTTTGTTACATGTTACATGTGTTTTGTTATTGTAGAACGGAATCCGTTGAGGTTTGTGAGGAGTTACCGGATGACGTTCAGTGGAGGCGATTGGAGGGGAAACCCCGGTGGTTACCTGCCTCTGCACCTGCCGTCTCTACAGGTGTGCCCAGGTGAGGAGCGTGTTTCATGTACATCATGATGCCAGAGTTTCTGTAGTCAAGAGAAATACCAGTAGATTTAATCTTATATTACAAAAGTGTAAAAGTGTTTGCTTACTGATTATATTTAGGGTGTCCCTGCATTCACACCTGCTCCTGTCAGCTGTCTCTGCGTCTCTCAGCGTCTTTCTGCTCTCAGAAAACACAAGTGAGCGATCCCAATCTTTGTTTGTCCCAAATATGTTTATTTAAGGTACAGTGCTCACACAACTTGTCATTTGTTCTGTGTTCCTCAGTTCCTTACGGCAGAGTTTGTGCCGTCACGTGTCCCAAAGGTGAGGAAAGAAAGGGAACCAGAGGTTCAAAGAGCTCAGCAAAGCCAACAGAAGCTGTTGCGACAAGACGCTCCTCTCGGCACAGTCGAACTGAGACGGAAGATACCGCAGCCGAACAGTCCCAGGCCACAGATTCAGATGCATCCTCTTCCACCAACCACACAACTACACCACAAACCGTAAATGATACCCATGCTTCTACCAGCAGAGACCAGCAAGAGAACAATCAGAGGGCAAAGACGAAAGGTCGTGCAAAGAAAACTTCTTCGGTGGAGAGACACGAAGAGGAGGAGGAGGAGGAGGAGGAAGCAGAGCCTGAGAGTCATGAGGAGGATGGAGTGTCAAAGGAAGAAGAGTCTGAGGAACCTGAAGAAGAGTCAGAGGAACCTGAAGCAGACAAGGAACCGAAAGAAGATCAGAGCTCTGATCAGGCCGACAATGACTCGGAACCAGATCCAGAGCAGAAGATGGAGGAGGAGAATGACAAGAGTCCGGATGAGGATGAGAATGAACTTTCCCCTGATGTTAATAAACATGAAGAAGAAACGACCACAGTTGAGGAAGAGGTTAGTATGGATACTGATGAACATGAAGGAGACATGTTGGACAACAAACAAATAATGGATAAATGTGATGAAAACCAAGAAGAACCATTGAATGTTTCTCCAGTAAAGGAAGACAGTGCGCCTCCTTCCTGTGCGGAGATTGAGTCTGTTTCTCAAAATGATGAATCATCTCTCTGTGTTGAACCAACGGCTGAGCTTTCAACAGACACTTCAGACAACATCACTGATCTTAAACAAGAGTCTGACACCACAGTGGAGAATACTGATGAAGATCTCAAGCAGGAGTCCTGCACTGAGGATCCTGTTGAGGATCAAGAGCTCCCATTGGTCATGCAAGAGAATGCCACCAATGCAAGAAGTCCTCAAGATAACACTGACCTTATTCCCATGGAGTGTGATTCACCTGCACCTGAGAACGAAGTCAATGCTGCAGCTGAGACCGATGCTAAAGTGACTCGGACACCCAGTCAAGACCCTACGCCTGATCCCAAGACTGAATCCTGTAAAGATCTGAAAGACTCGGACAAGAGGGAAGGACGAGCTCGCAGGTCTCGATTTCACTCGCCTACGACCACCTGGTCACCCAGCAGAGAGTCTAGAAACGAAGAGTCCCGCAGATCACGGTCGCGGGACCGAAGTAGCAAGACCCGTTCCACGTCAAGCAGCCGTGAGCAACAAGAAGATGAGCGAGACGGCAAACGCACCCGCAGTCGTAGCAGAGAGCGCAGTCGCAGCAGAGAACGCAGTCGTAGTAAAGAGCGCAGTCGCAGGCGACGCAGCCGTTCAAGATCCAGAACCAGAAACCGGGCCAATCGCAGGAGCCCATCTCAGGAGCGCGTGGACCACGCAGGCCACTCCCCTCACAAGAGAGAGTCGTGGGGTGGGGACGGATGGCGAGGCAGAGGCGCTGGGAGAGGTTTTCGCAATTCCAACTGGAGGAACAGTTCAGAGAAACCTGGACATTTCCCAGCGAGAGAGCCCATCTCTTCCGACAACGGCAGCTTCAACGAGGCGTCGCCAGACCGGGGCAGGAGCGAGAACCCGGACTGGGTGAAGGAGAGGGAGAGGCCTTGGATGGACACTGACACCAGAGGACGTGAGCCGAGACGAGAAGAAAACATGAGCGATCCTCCGGCTGAGTCCTGGTCGAGAGGTGGCTGGAATGCGGATCAGGGTCAGCGTTCTGCCGGACGTGGCAGGGGTGCGCACTGGTCATCCGGCCAGCAGGGGGATTCAGCAGATATTTGGAGGCAACGTAATTCTTTCTCAGGGACAGCGAACAACACAGATTCATACAATCGCTTTAATGAAAACCGAGCTGGAGCGAAGAGAAAAGACCCTGAAGGCTCTGACACGGCAATGGATCGTTCGGGGTGGTCGACGGCATCGAGCTGGGCCGTGCGTCGAACTCTTCCTGCTGATGTGCAGAACTACTACTCGCGCAGGGACAGAGGGGGCGGCGGAAACGTCTGGAACAAACAAGAGGAGGAGCAAAGTGCGTCAGGTCTCACGAAACAAGCAGGTCTGTCTGCATCCCAAAATTGATTTGCATTATGGGGTGAAATATCTCATGTGTTTGACAGATTTTCAAGAATGCCTTTAATAATTTTTGTTACATTGAATAACACAATTGCATCTCTGTCACATTTCAGATCCACTCCAGAATCAGCCAAATGCCCCACTTCAAACTGAGGTTGTGCCCCAGCCTCTGCCCACCCTGATGCCCCCTCAGCTTGGCATGCTGGGGGTCTTACGTTACCCCATGCCACCTCTGGTACCCAGAGCTCCCGGCTTGCAGCCTGCTCAGTTCGGCATGCCACCTACCGTCCCAGTTCACCTCCACCCGGCCGGACCTCTCCTTCAGGTCCCGTCCATCGCTGTGCAGGGTCTGCCACCACCACCCCCACCACCTCCACCCATGCAGCAGGGATTATTCACTGCTGTGCCTGCCGAGACCCACACACCTCAGGTAGTTTACCTGTCTGACTCTGTTTAGTGTTCACGTACCAGAACGTTGTTTTAAACGACACACACGTGTTTTACAGCAGCTGATGCCCAATTTCTCAGTACCGGTCAAAGCTTCCTTCAAACCCATGCCAACCAGATTGGGTGCGGCCCTGCCCTCCCATACAGGGATCCTCAGTGTGGCTCAGCCATCCTCCACCACCCCCCAGCCCGCATCCCACAGTAAAGCTCATGCGGACAGTTCAAAGAAAGAGAAGGTCAGTGTGCATGTTAAACAAACAGCTGCTTTTCTAAATATCAGTCACACTTAACATGATTCTCTTTTCAAGCAGAAGTTGCAGATTCAGGAGCGCGCCATCAATGAGGTCAAAGCCGCAATCAAGCCATATTATCAAAAGAATGAAATTAACAAGGATGAGTATAAAGAGATCGTACGCAAAGCTGTGGAAAAAGTAAGTTCTGCGTTTGTTGTACATGCCTCACACATCTCGCTGTATTTCTGCTGTAGACCACATTAACTTTTGCTTTGTTTTGACTTTCTTCCTGTAAAGCTGCTTTGAAACGGTGCAACATTGTAAAAAGCGCTCGCTATATAAATAAAAGAGAATTAAATTGATAGTAAAGCACTGTCACAAGCACAATGGTTGATCCAAATAATGTTAAATTCATGTGTTTTCCTCTCAGGTGTGTCACAGCAAGAGCGGAGAGGTGAAAGCAGATAAGGTGGCCAACCTGGTGAAAGCGTACGTGGACAAATACAAACGCATTCGCAAAAACAAACCGGAGAAGAGCTGAGACTCGCACAAGTGCAATTTCAGGTGTCACTGACTGGAGCTCTAAACATATTTACATAACCAGAATGAAGATTTTTCTAGAGATGACATATTTTGTTTAATTTGGATTTGATATAGTGCAAATGCCCTTTATTGGATTGAGTCTCGTGTGTGTGTGTGTGTGTGTGTGTGTGTGTGTGTGTGTGTGTGTGTGTGTGTGTAAGTGGGGGGGTCATAAGAGCTGTAAAATGGGGAGGGTTTAAGGGTTTGTAATGGTGTTGCTTTCATTTCAATTTGCGAATATGAATAATTATTGAGAACGAATAATCAAAGCAAATGATTCAAGAGGTACTACTGGGCCTGCCTGCTCTCTCTCTCTCTCTCTCTCTCTCTCTCTCTCTCTCTCTCTCTCTCTCTCTCTCTCTCTCTCTCTCTCTCTCTCTCTCTCTCTCTCTCTCTCTCTCTCTCTCTCTCTCTCTCTCTCTCTCTCAGTAGAATGTATGTGCTTTGGCTTTATTATTCCCTGCAGATCGCTGAATGTGTGTGTATTTGAGTGTGCGTGCGATTAAATCATAACCTTGCGTGATAAAACACGGGTAGATTGTCTCTGAGCTAAGATGATTTTTGTCATATGCAGGTTACAGTCTTGAATCTGTTCATGCAGTTGAATCACTGTGTATGTTTACCCTCCTTAAATAAACCAGCTCTCTGTACACCGTCTTGTGTCATTTCACTGAAACCTCTGCTTGTGTTTAGCAATAATGTGAATCAGCTGGATCTAAAAGCCATGAAGATGAGCTTGCATGTGAAAGGGATTATTCTCAAATGATCTGATCGACTGGTTGAGGTGCTTGTTAACTTTTAAACTCGTGATTTTATTATTGGTTGACTTGCACTTGAACCGATGACGGACAACATGAACATGTGCAGCTTAAGACTATTGAGGACACAACAACCTAAACCCGTAAGTCTTAACCTGTTGTTTGAACTTAAATAATATTTATTATATTAATGACTTAATGATAAAAATTGCTTTGTAAAAGTGTCTGCTAAAAATACATGTTTTAAGACCATAGATTATTACATTGAAATAGAGCATTTCTTTGTTCGAAGTACAATGTCTAACCATAAAGTATATAATGCATGTGTACAATAAATGTCTAACATATAAATAATTGTACATTTTCTGCTTTGTTCTTGGATGATTATCAAATCATTTAATCATTGAAAGTTATCAAGAAAGGCTGATGAGTTCTGCATGAGTTCAATAAGAGTTACATTACATTGGTGAATCACTAAGTTATAAAATACATTTATACACTATATTGCCAAAAGTATTGGGTCACCCTATGTAATAAACAGGTTTGATGACTTTAGTATAAATCTTAATGCTGCAGAATATCATGATATTCTATGAAACTGTGCTTTTAATGTATTCGCAACAGTTTGTGAAGAACCTTTTTCTATCCCATCATGACAATGTCTGTGTATGAGACAAGATTCAGAAAGAAATCATTGATTCAGTCAAGTGTGGAAGAACTTGGTCTGTATAAAACCAAGTCCTGAACCCAACTGAACACATTTTGGTGTCATTTTAAATGCAGACTTTGAGCAAAGAACTCATCACCAAACACCAATAACTTGTGCTCTTTCCCAAACTGTTGCTATTAAATTAAAAGCACAGTTTCATAGAATATCATGATATTCTGCAGCATTAAGATTTATACTCATGGAAATTATTAAAGTCATCAAACCTGTTTATTAGATAGTGACCCAATATATTAAATATGTCGTTCCAAGGTGCACATGACACACGTGACCACAGGAGGGCGCCCTTCAAGTAAGTTTCTTTAACAAATCAAAAGACAGACTCAATAATCTAATATTATATATATATATATATATATATGTGACCCTGGATCACAAAACCAGTCTTATGGGTCAGTTTTTTTAAATTGAGATTTTTACATCATCTGAAAGCTGAATAAATAAGATTTCTATTGATGTATGGTTTGTTGGGACAATATTTAAAACTCAGGAATCTGAGGGTGCAAAAAATCAAAATATTGAGAAAATGGCCTTTAAAGTTGTCCAAATGAAGTCCTTAGCATAGCATCACAAAAATAAAGTTTTGATATATTTACGATAGGAAATTGACAAAATATCTTCATGGAACATGATCTTTACTTCATAATAATCTTTGGCATTAAAGAAAAATGGCTCATTTTGACCCATATGATGTATTTTTGGCTTTTACTACAAATGTTCTTGTGCTACTTAAGACTGGTTTTGTGATCCAGGGTCACATATATATAGATATAGATAACAAATATTTTATTATTTTGCCCACTTGTAGCCTATTGTTTATTAATGTTTTAAATTAGTCTTTTTAGAAATTAGAACAAAATATATATGAAATAATATAAATTATTTTATTACAGGACAAATTAGTCACTAAGTTATAAAATGCGTTGCTAATTAAATCGATGTAAAATGCATCAGTAAAAGTTTCTCTGTGTCCGTATCAGGGTGCAGTGGAGACACATGACCACAGGAGGGCGCACTTCTGTTAAGTTCCTCGGTCTCGTTTCTTTAATAAATCAGAAGACAGAACACTCAATAATCTAAATAAATAAATAAGAAAGAAATAAAGAATAAATATTTTATTATTTTGCATGGTTCACTTTTTTTTGAAGGAGTTTGTTTAGGAATTTCCAAAAATATATATGAAAGAATATATGTTATACAATTTTCTTACTGGACTTACTTAGTAATTAACTAAGTAATTAAGTAATTGAAACGCGTTGCTAATTAAATCGATGTAAAATGAATTAGTCAAAGTTTGAATGTCATTATAGCTAAATAACGGTGCAGTGGTGTAATGGAGACACATGACCACAGGAGGGCGCACTTCCATTAAGTTCCACTGTGCGCTTTTTTATTTATTTATTAAGACTGAACACAATCATAATGATATAATTAAAGAAATATAATATAATTTATACAGAAATAAAATGGTATTTTGCTCACAGGTCTCATACATAAGAAAGTAGTTTTAGTTAGAATTTAACAAATGTTCTTTCAGGTATATTTTTGTTAAACAAATCTTACTACAAGACAATGTGATCACTAAGTTATAAACAAATGTATATCTTTGTACAATTAACTCTGTGAAATAAAGACACACGTGACCACAGGAGGGCGCCGTTCAGTGAAGTTTTCGCTCTCGGTTTTTAAACTCAATAATCTAAATAAAGTGATGTGTAAAATATTATTTAATTATGTATGCGTTTTTTATTAATGTTTTAAATTAGGAATTGGCAAAAAAACAATTTGGAAGAATACAAATTATTTTATTACTGAACAATGTAGTAAACTAAGTTATAAAAGGCGTTGCTAATTAAATCGATGACAAATGTACTGATAAAGTTTCTCTGAATGTAATTTCAGCTAAATCAGGGTGCAGTGGTGTAATGGAAACACATGACCACAGGAGGGCGGTAAGTTCCATTGTGCGCTTTATTTACCCATCCAACCAAAAGAGAATTCTGTCAGTAAAGAAGCCCTTCAAAAAACCTTCGACATTCTGTCAGTCTATAAGTTAAAAAATCTTTTTAATTTCGATTTTTGAATAAGTATTAAACCACAATTGTGAAATTAAAATATGTCTTACTTCAGAGAAACGATCGCTCCTCCTGTCAGACGCGGCTCTGCTGTGAACCCGAGATATTATTAATGAAAAGTCGCAGAGTGCAGAAGTGGCCACAGGAGGGCGCCGTTCAAGTTCACTGGTTCATAATATTTTGCAGCATGAATAACAAAATAACAAAATTAGCTTTCATAACCTGATGACGGCAAAACAAACACATCACGCATATCTGATATATATTGAAATAAAGATTAAGAAACTGATGCGAATTTATTTTAATTTCTATTAATGCTGATATATTATTATTTGTCCACAGGAGGGCGCAGCCTGTTTCATGACGTGACGTGACGTGACGTGACCAACTGTTTACACGTGTTTCACCTAAACAGAGATGTTTGTGTTTATCCTGCAGATGACGATTCTCTTTACAACAACAGCACCAAACACACTTTGATGAAGAGCAGGAATGTCAAACAACTCACCTGTGAGTAACTTTAAAGCATTTATTGTGTAAAATGAATAGCGTGTGTTAGCTTACCTGGTGGTCATCTTGAAGTCGAACGATTTCAGTGAGTTCTCGTAATGTCACAGCAGCTCATCTCTGTTGTATTTTCTGCAATGCTTGGATTCATATTTCCATCTGTCAGGATGTGTGTGTTATGATGGACACATGGATGAATCACAGGATTTATCGGTTAAGTGAGCAATATATCACACTGACTGACACGTGTTTGTTTTAATGGGACAGTAACTTCCAAGCTGTCAGGATGTGTTTTTCTTCCTGGAGGTGGTTTTAGTGAACAAATCTAGATTCTTTTGACTGTAAATGACAGTGAAAGTTGTTGGGACTTTTCTTTTTCAATGACCCCATTATTCTTTAAAATGTTTTACTTGTGAGCTGTTAAAGGAAGAGTCTAGTTGGGTAATGTGTTGATATTTTGTGACATTGTGAGTTTCTGTTGCGTCTTGGTCCGGACGCTTCTTAAAGAGTTTTTAAATCTCAGCAAGTTCTACTTTTCCTGGTTAAATAAATACATTTACTGTTGTCATTTTAATTTTAAATATTTTTTTAAACCAAGTATGTTCACTTTGTTCTTAACATTGACATCCGAACAGGAGAAAATGTGAGACAGTGATGGTCCAGTGGTTAGAGCTCATGCTTGTGAAGCTCATCTGGACACGAGAGATCTGGTTCAAGTCTCACCTCTGCGATGAAGAACTGAATGTGCTCAGGTGTGAGGAAGAGCAAGAGCAAGAGGAAGAGCAAGTGGAAGAGGAACAGGAACCGGAAGAGCAAAAGGAACCGGAAGAGGGCTGAGGTGAGGAAAAGGGAGACATAAAGAATATTTTTTTGTAAAATTAAAAGAAATGTTTTTTTTGCTGATTGTTTGCTTTTCTTTTGTCTTCTCTCTGTCATCCACTCCGCCTTCTCGCTTCCATCTTTCCATCTTTCACATTCACCCCCTCTTCTGTCTCTGTTTCTGTTTCTACCTTCGGATCTTTCCGGCTCATCTGTCCATCTCTGGAGTTCTCTTCAGCGCTCCTGGCAGAGGTGGGGTTTGAACCCACGCGCTGGTTGCAATCCTGGTTGCGGAGTAACCGCTTGTAACCAGTGTGCCATCACACCTTTGGCTGTTAGAGTCGATGTTTTCTGCTGCTTTGATGTCAGAACAAGTGTTTCATATAAGCAACAGTGAGATTCGAACCAAGACTTTCAGGTACGAAAGTCAAGTGTTCAACCCCTGCGCCATTGAGTTTGTGTCGATTTGGATTTTTTGCAGGTTCTTCAATGTCTGTGATCTACAAACCTTGAAAATGTGTGATTTGAACCAAGACTTTCCGGTATTAAAGTCAAGAGATCATCCCTGAGCTGAGTTTTCAGCCGCTTGTTGTGTTTTTTCTAAGTTCATTCTTTAATGCAATGTAAAACTTTTGAGACCTCAGATACGAGAAACATGGGTGCAACACCTGAGCTATTGAGCAAAAAGCAGGTTTTTTTGTTTTTGGTTATGTGATTTAAAAACTTTAAAACAGTGAGATTCACACCAAGACTTCAAGATATGAAAGTTCTACCCCTGACCTGTTTGCTGTGTTTGTTTCGAAGTTCTTAGTTTAATATCATTTAAAAATCTCAAGAGTGAGATTTGAACCAATACTTGAACTCCTGAGCTATTGAGTTTGGGATGTTGTTTCAGGATTCTTCGTTTTATGCAATGCAATGTAAAGTTTGGATTTGTTCTGGGTTCTTTGTTTTCTGTGATTTCGAATAAGACGTTCAGGTGTGAAAGACGTTCTTTGTTTTATATGAGTAATGGTACCAAGATGTTTAGGAATAAGAACAAAGATTTCAAACTCTTGAGTCAATGAATTTGTGATTATTTAACACATGGTTATTGGGATTCAGTTCAAGTTCAAGCCCAGTGAATTAGAGTAGATTTGGGGTATTTTTATGACAATAGACACGTTCAAAGCAGTTTTCACAGAAGTTCAGTTCCTGAGCCAATAAAACTTGCACATGTGATGCCTTTAATTGACATAAATCACAATAACATATGAGAAATTTAAAGATGATGTGATTTCAACACAGACTTAAACATCTCAGAATAATGCTTGTCTTTCATATTTTAATTTCACAAGGCTTGTTTTTATTTTTGTGATTTATATTCGCTTATGAACTCGGGATGAAATCTGAATCGGTCAGAATAAATTACTGCAGTAGAAATGTTTTACTCGTCTCGTCAGACAAACAGTTTTGCATTTGCACGTGTCATGAAATGTCCTATATAAAACTAGAACACTTTTAGATATCAAATGTGGGTGGTATATGTTTTGGGCCGTGTTTATTTCACACCGGAAATCAATAAAAAATCATCAAAATAATCTGCCAACTGAGTTCAATCGTGATCCTTTATGTAGAGTTTAGATCCCACTGAAACACCTGAAATTCATCAGTCTTGATTTTCCAAAGGCATGTGTGAGTTAGATCAGAGGTTATAAAGTCTGTGGGAAGACCGAACTGTTTTTATTTTGCAACACAAACAGATGGGTTTTTTCAAATGAAAGGGCACAAGAGTTTCCAAAGAAAAGAGCAAAAATGTCAAAGCATGTCAAAAATGTTCATTCTTTTATTTAAAAACTATAAACAGTCACCAAAGTAAATGAAGCCAATCTATATCAGACTGTTAGATATATGTATCATCGCACACCCTACAGACACTGCAAAAATGGTGAGGGGGGTCGTGACCCCGCTGGGATGCTAACACAACAGGCAGTAATAAATGTTACACAACACACACAGCAAGAGAGGACAGCCTGGGGTCCGGGAGCCGGAATGTGGCATGGTCGTAAGAACGAATGGAAAAAACAAACAAACAAGAAAAAACAGTACAATAAAATCCCCACACTATATTAAGATAGAAAAACGATCTGGAGGAAAATATCATACCTGCACAGAAAGCAAAGAACACAGGAGAAAACCTGTATAAAACTCCATGTATTTAAACCAATTTACATATACAAAAAGACTGGCGCACGGGCGGGCAGCTCGTACACTGGCGTTACAGTGAATACAGGTTGTGGGGAATACCTTCAATATTTGTGGGTTTTTCATCTCTTCTACAAAATGACATACGATATATTATTTCATACTCTTTCAGCCAGCAAAATGAGTTCTACAAGTTACATAGTACAAAAAGAAAGAGGGGCCGAGGGGGGAATATCACAGTTCCACAAAGAAAACCTTGTAGGCCTCTGCCAGCCCTCCCAAAACTTTACAGCATCAGTACCTTTGCAGAATATTTACAGGGTTAAGTACATTCATCCACTGCTGAGTATAGAATCACATCTCATACAAGGGGTTAAAATAACAAGAGGTGAGTCTGAATCTACTAAAGTAATGCTTCTGATATCAACGGGCTGCAGCGGCATGAAGGAGACTCATTTAACTTTATATCTATTCACAAATATTTACACAATTTTTTTTCTCATTTACTCATATCGGTATTTATTTCAATAATAAATAAGTGAAAATATAATCGGCTCAAGTAAGAAAACCAAGCTATCAAGTTACAAAGAAAAAACAACAAAAATCATCTAGCCACACCTCTGCCGACCCGCACCGTGTGTCCACTTGCCCCGCCCACATAAATCCCCTGCGC
Source organism: Oreonectes daqikongensis (assembly GCA_026939265.1). Taxonomy (NCBI): domain Eukaryota; kingdom Metazoa; phylum Chordata; class Actinopteri; order Cypriniformes; family Nemacheilidae; genus Oreonectes; species Oreonectes daqikongensis. The sequence continues at coordinate 1,682,523 of JAOTQM010000449.1, read as the reverse complement.
TCCTCTGGGACTATAAAAATGTGCTCGTTGGGCCGGGCGTGACGAGGCGGTTAGAAGAGTGAAATGGGCGCTGGTTTCTGAGTGGCTGGTGGAAGACCCGTGGCAGTTTGTAAGGGGAAAGGGAGGGATGGGGTTCGGTGGAATGGAGAGACAGAGGTGGGGTTTCGGAGGGGTGAGAGACGTCGCCCCGTCACCCGACACTGCTGACGGTCTGTGTGGCAGCGTAACGGGAAATCGGATTTTTAGTTTCCTTTTGAAGGTTTTTGGGTTGAGCTGAGCTCAGGCCTGCAAAGAGCGCGTCAGTTCGTAAAGGCATTTAGCGAGCGTGGTGGAGACCTCCATATTGCTCAGAGCCAGCACGGAGAGATGATTTTCATGCCGCCTCACCAACCTGAATACACAACAAACGAGACAGTGGTCAGACATCATGTGACTGGCAAAATAAGTTGTTTAAACGGGTAAATCTCGAAAATGACATTTTGCATTATAAAACTAAACCATCATTAAAGATAATGAAGTCGATCATTTAATATTAATTAGGCTCAATTCCTCAATACTATAACTTCAGGAGCATTTGTAAATTTTAAAAGATTGAAAAACTAAATGACACCTGAACAGTGCAGACAGTAGAAATCTATAACACAACAATAACAAGGATCACTTACTTCCGTCCACAATCGGAGTACTTTGCGATGTTCTTTAACGTTAAGGCAGCTGTTAATCTGATGTGTTTGGTCATTGGTCCCTCCTTATCGTCCTGAGCAGAGAAAACGGAAACAAAAGTTTTAACTACAGGACATCTCTAAAGCAGTGTTCCTTCAAGCGGTCAAGATTACTTTATCTGGCAATTTATTATTCAGGGAAATTAATAAAAAAAATAAAGTCTTTTTTGTTTTGTCACGATATACTCACTGTGAAGTCCCTGAACACGAGATTTCGCGAGCCCCTGCGTAGAGCCATCAGAGCTGCGCTGGGGTGATTGCCAAGCGCTTTCTGCGGTCTGGGAGCGGGCGGAGGACTGCCGACCGCTGCTGGAGGAGACCTGCACAACACATACAACATCAATACCAATATTTCCAAAAACATCAACAAACACAATTGAAAAGATTTTGTACACACTTGGAAGTGTTGGGGTTGCTGCCTTGTGTTTGCTCCTCCAGTTTGAGTCCAGCTAAGAGCGCATCCCTCGAGCAATGCTTATCCTGCCAGACACACAGATGTCGATTAATAAGACACACATGAACAGCTATCAAGGCTGATATCATTATTATTGTCAATACAGAGAAGAAGGGCCGTGCCTGCAGATGTGTGATGAAGGATAGTCTTTGACGAGGAAACGGGTCACATCCCTCCCAGAGGCACTGGCCCGGGTATGCGTCTTTACTGCCGTGATGAGTAGCTGCGTGGTAGAACACCTGCGACGGCGTGTCAAACCACCTGAAATACAAAATAAACCGCGTTACGGGTATCGTGTGCCAGTGCTACAACTCAATCACAACCAGCGGCAGTGCTTACCGTCTGCATGCCTGCCACAGACATTTAAAATTCTGTCCAGGTTTACGTGCTTGACCTGGAGAGGGAGCTTGCGAATTCTGATTGGCCTGGTCTGCTGAGGAAGAGGTCTGTTCTGATACAGGCTGCTGTTGCGAAAAATTGAAATGTTTTGTTCAATCGGTCAACGATCACAGATTATAACTTAATTGAATCCTTTTCTGTAGCAAATTTTATGTACTTATTTTGAGCATTTTATTTCTTGTGCAAATGCAAAACAGAGAAGTGAATGTAACAAAAGGTGTTTGGAACCATTATGCTTTATCACACATTTCAAAATAACGTGTTACCTCAAAAGTCAAAAGCTTTAAAACACATTACCTGAGTGTTGTTTTCAGGAAGCGGGGAGGGCACGCTTGGTCTCTGCTGCACTGCGTTCTCTATTGCTACTTTTGCTACTGTGCTTGGATCTGCGGCTGCTGGCACAGCCACCATGGTGGCACTGTTGCCAGCATTGTTGGGGTCACTGATGGTCACTATCCGTACGCCCATTTTCCTTGGGATTCCGGAGGCACATCTATCCCCGTCTTCATGCGGTCTTTTTAGCGGCCGGCTTTCAGAGGTGCCGTTAGCGGGAGGTGAGAGAAGCTCCTCTCCAGGCGGGTGCAGAAGGTTTGATACCGCATCGGGTGGAGGTGGAGAGTGGTTATGAGGTGGGTGCTGTTGCCTCAGGCCCAGTGTTTCAGAGTTCTGAACCGAGGGGCCGTTGGAGATCTCAGTGCCATGGCTGGAGACCTTGGGCCCATTGGCCAGGCGTTCTTCCTGCTCTGCTTTGGCAGTGTCCTGCTGAGGAGCAGCAATAGAGTCTGTGAGGGCTGAAGGCCCATGCACTTTCTGATGTGACAGCACCTCCCCGTTCCCCATGTGTTTGGAAGCCTTATGATTTGGAATGTTTTTGCTTGGATGGCTACCATCAGATCGTTCAAAGTCACAGACCCCATTCACCATGAGCTTTTTAGTGTCAGAGGGCAGGCCCCCCAACGTCTGCTTCCCAGGGCCATCACCACTCTGCGTGGCAGGGCCATTTAACGCCTGCGTGCCCTGCTCTGCCTGGCTGTTCCCTGAGTGGTATGGAGGTAGACTCGAGTCAAATTTCCTCCCGTTGAGCAGCTTACCCGCAGGCCCGTCCACCTCCGCCAAGTTGCCGTTGCTGGTTTTGGCTGAACCATCAGCAACGGAGGAGTTCTCCATGACCTCAATCCTACGCTCATGGATGTGCAATCCCGTGTCATCCTTGGCCGCCTCCTCCTTTTGGCAGATGATCTTGTCACCTCGGAAAGGTGGCACAGGCGTGGGGCAAGCAGCTCCTGCAACTGGCAGAGGCGGAGTCAATTGCAGTCCAATTGTGGGCGGAGCTGTGCTGCCAGACAGGCTGGTCTGAGATAGGATAGGAGCCGGCGCTCCCTGGCTGACAGCTGCTGCAGCAGGGAAGCCAGAGTTTGGCACTACTGTGAAGGTAACTTGATTGCTGGATGCCGCCTGCAGAAGGGTGCCAGGAGTAGAGGTTGAAATGATCTGCCCAGGTAGGATGGAGATGGGGACAGCATTGGTCGCCTGCAGGGGACTCTGCACTAGCTGCACGTTTAACTGTGGCTGAGGTGTCCCCTGACCACTGTTGGATACCTGGTATAGGACTTGAGGGCTGGGAGCCCTGCTGCTAGCAGGGGCAGGGACCTGGGGAGCAGGGAGTATGAGTTTTCCTCCAGGGGTGGAAGGACCACGTTTTGGAAGCAGTAACTGTTTGATCAGACTCGATTCTGTGGAGGTAGGTTGGGCAGGTAGAGGAGGGGGGGGAGGCGGCGGCTGAAGATGAAACTGCTGCTGATGACGTTTGATGGAGAGCATTTGGCTGACTGTATGTGGCTGACCCTGCTGGACCTGGGTGGGGTTAGGTACTGATGCATTTGGAACGGCACCTGCCTGGACAGAAGACGCAACAGGCTGTGAAGGTGCCATGGGCTGCCCTGGGAGCTGAATAGTTGGGGCACTAGGCATGGCTGATGGGTTGGTCAATACAATTTGATGAATAGCTGGAGCAAAAGCAGTGTTGGGTTGTGGATTTGGACTGACGATGACTAAACTTTGCTGCTGCTGCGGTTGTTGCTGCTGAGGTTGTGGCGACTGCGCTTGTGGTGCAGGTTTGGGGGCGATGTTTTGAAATCCAACACGAGGCCCTTGAGTGCTCTGTACACCCGCGACCGTAAGCACCTGCCCTCCTGCCATCAGTGAGGTGCAAGGTGCGCTCATGTACTGAGTGGATGCAAGTACCATGGCCTCCTGGGAAGCGGCACATTGCTGTACTTGAGGGGCAGGCAGGTGTTGCTGGCCTATTGAAGAACATACACCTTGTATCCGCCCTGCAAATATGTGTCCCTGGGGCGGCCCCTGCTGGATCAGTGTAACAGGGGCATGATGAAGCAAAGGCTGCTGGGAAGGTGAGGCAGCGGTAAGAGTGCTGTGGTTGGGAACAGTGGGTGCAGCAGACGCCATGGGGATGGAGCTCTGGATCATGGCCGTTGTCAAAATGTCATTGGGTCGTGGGGGGACTAGAGCAGTGGCCGGAGGGCAGGGGGGAAGAGCCGCCTGTCCTGGCGGGTTCATCGGGAGTCGTGGAACAGTCGGAGCTGGCGCAGGAGCACTGGGAGTACCATGCATGGTCAAGGCCACCTGTGGTGCTGCCTGGCCGGCAGTAAGGCTTGGTGCTGGTGCCCGGACGAACTGCCCACCTGCAGCAGGGGGCAGCACTGCACATAAAAATAAGATCAAGAACACAAACAAGCTGTTAACATCTTGAATAAAAAACATCAGATCCCAACTCAGAATAAGGGTTTCTGACTCAAATCTGTCCATACCTGACTGGGGCTGAGGGGATTCTGTGGGGGCTTCAGGTTTGGGAACTACTGCAGGATTGGCCTGCTGCTGCTGATAATAGAGCTGAACAGGAAGAGGAATCGACCTCTTCCGCAGACCAACCACATGGATTTGTGCCTGCCCACTCAACCGCGAGTCCTCCACGCGTTTCACCGTGTGATTAGGAAATAGCGTCCTGGGGAAAAGACAAAGACAGCATTGAGTGTCTAAGCTGTAAACCTCAGAATCTTAAGGATTACCATGTGGGAGAACAGACCAACTTTATAACAATCTGGTCAAACCTCACCTCAGACATTTGTAGAAGTTGTTGGATGTAAGCACGGCACCCCGTGCCATCTTACTGCAGGTCGTCAGATATTCAGAGTACATCTCAGAGCGAGACACAGAGCCCTCTGAGTTAACCTCAAAATGTGCATTTAGCCTACAGAGAGCATAAAATATATTTTATAAAAACAAAGAAATTTCATGAATTTGACTTGCAAGAAAATATGAGGCATTTATGCTTACCACTGGGCTGCAAATTTCTCTCCATCTGCTTCTACAATTCCTGGTGGAGGGGTAGGCTGCACCGGCACTCTGTTCACTATTAATAAAAAAGGTTTTGCAGTCGTTTTTAATTCAAGGCTTAAGAGTGGTTCATTCTGCTTACCAGCAGATAGCAGCATACAACAAAACACACGAACATGTCTTGTATTTGCAAAAACCTTACATTTTCAGAGCGGCACACTGTCCCCAAACACTTTAAATGTTTTATCACAGAAACAAGTGCATGTTTCCTCATTCAGCCTCAATAAACATACTTCAAAGACAAGAAAGATTAAAAAGTACTAGATCAAGCATCTTACCAGATCCAGGAGTGCCTTGTGTGGGAGGAGGAACGTTCTCTACAAGCTGTGGTCGAACCTCTGATACCTGACAGCTGGATGCCTGATGCTCGATGAGTTTTACCGCCGTCAGGGCATCTGGTCCAAACGTGTGCAGATCCACTGACACCAGCCGCACTAGAAGATCTGAGACAAACACACGCTATCTTGTTAGTTCACTATAGCTAATGGGTAGAAGAAACACTTAGTGGTTCTCACTGATAGCTTGTGAATATGTACCTATGCTTCTGTCCACTGAGGTGATTTTAGAGCATGTGACCTCCCCGAGCTCAGTCAGCTGATAGAGAACTTCCAGAGCCGAGATGACCAGCATGATGTCCGGCAACGTTAGGAGGGCAATGACCTCTCGGTACGACTCCTGATCCACATACTCACAGATCAGAACGCCGTTATCCTCTACTTTGCTGAGGTTTCCCAAGATCTCCATGGCTGCAAGGGAAACATTTCATTTCTTATTTTAATTCATAGCAAAAACCCTTAATGAGCACAGTGCTATTTCTAGTCAGAGCCAGGGTAGAAAGCTTTTTATCCGGGATGCACCGAATGTTCAGCAACCAAATTAAATATTTGAATAAGTGAAATATGGCCAAATACATTTTATTGGACATGATGTCTAATGCGGTCAAGCAGTAACCAGAGCGGAGAGAGAGTGATCCGTGGCGCGGGAGTCGGTAAACTACACAGGAGTCGGTAAAACTTTGGTGTACTTCAGATAGAAGCAGGCTGTCTGAAACCTTATATAACTTGGATTTTATTATGTTGAAAAGCATGACAAAATATAAAAAACATGATCAGTGTTTGATTTTTATTCGGCTTCAGCCAAAAAATTTTATTTCGGTGCATCCCTACATTTTATTAATGAGATAATTTTTTATGGCATAAGCACAACACTTGGTTCTTACCCCTCATTTTAAGAAAACGATCCCGTGACAGCAAACATTTCGTGATGGTGTGAAACATAGTGTGTGTTGTTCGAAAATCAACTGGATCCAGCTGAAGCTGAAAAAGTAGAAAAAAACATGTTTAACATACCACAGAACCAGTTGTGAATACCAGAACTAGCTGGGTAACTACAAGTGGGAGAGGTTAGCATATACGTTTACCCACTCAGTTTCAAATTTTGCATAACATAAATGATCTAGCGAAGTTAAAGTTAACTATATCTATAGTCAGATAAAGCGCAGCCATATGGATGTGAACTCTGACCTCTCCTGCGACATTGCCGAGCGTGTCCAGACCCAGCTGCCGCAGATGAATGAAGGTGCAGTGCGCACATAGCAGGAGGAAGCGCAGACACGTGCGATTAGCTGCCAGAAGTTTGATGTTGGTCTCCTCGAATGATAAGTTCCTCAAAATCATGGCAACCTGCAACACCCGCTGGCCCTCCACATCTCCGATGCCCACGTTACGCGGTGGGTGGAAGAGAGGAGTGCAGACGTGCCTCGTCTCTGATCTGTCTGCGAGAAACACACAGCACACACTCATGCTTAGTTACAACATCTCAACTCAGTGAAACTAAACTTCAAGTACATCACCACCACATCAAAGAAAACGAAACTGCGACTGATGTAAGAACATCCACATACTTTGGGGTGTGCAGCTCTTGTCTGAGATGAGATCTTTCACTTCGTTGTCTTCAACAACGTCTTTCCAAAACTATGAAAGTGAAAGTGAAACACTAAATATACAAGTCCGCTCATATATTTTTTTTTAGCTTAATAGTAATACCTGAATTCACATTAACAGAATGTCAAAAACAACATATTCTTGATTCTTAAATAAATATTTCAAAAAGGAGAATAAATTCTCTATAACATGACTTTTTATTCTCCTCAAATTGAAGTGTCTTTAGAAACAAATGAGTTTGAAAGCACCTTCTAGAAAGCAATATTTGCTTACCTTGACAAAGTCTCGTGAAGTTCTCTCCTGCCAGTCTGTTCCAAATACAGCAGAAAAGCTTCCCAACGCTGCGGGACAAACACACAAGGCATTAGGTCGTGCACAAACACAATGATAAATTGGTGAAGTGTAAAGAGTACTCGTACAGTCGTCGAAAACGCCCGCATGCGCCAGCAGCAGCGTGATGAGTTTGGGCTCTTTCTCCAGCTGCATGGCATGTTTGCTCTCGTTGGACAGCAGCGTGCACACGTTGATGGCGAAGTCCACCTCATTTGGGAGCCCAGACAGAAGAGACAGCACCAGTTTGTTGTAATCGGATGGTGGAACGAAATCCGTTGACAGCCCATAGCTTTGGCGGAGATAGTCTGTGATGAGACAAATATACAAAATTGTATGTCCAGAACTGTCAGTAAACATGCATAATGTATACAATATACAATAAACAAACTTATTTGCACAAATGTGTGTCTTTTGTTTATATAACATATGCAAGTGCTCAGAACACCACATAAACATTTAGATCAATGAACTTCCATGATCATTCCTGTTGGTGTTGTTGGTAGTTGTAGGATGTGTGTGTACCTGATACAGTGTGTTGCTGGTAGTTGTATGATGTGGGTATTGCACCGATCGGAAGAGAAGGTTTGGGATTCCCCGGCTGCTCCTCATCATCTTCCTCTCCAAAGTGATGCACCTTCTCATACTTCTCTAAATATCTGCAGAAACATCAACACACAGAATGATGAACAGATGTTTTCATGATCGCAGAGTAAAATGACAGAGACGTGCGGTAAGGATTTATTCTTCACACATGACGCTCTCTTTCATTCAACAAACAGCTGATCTAGAACTTCATAGCCTGAAGCTACAATAGTTCAGATATCTGACAGCGACAGGTCTCAACAGTTTCTAACGATGCACTAAAGCCATAAATAAATAAGCCTGTAAATAACAGAAATTACATATGAGCGTTTGTGTCACGAGTGCTGTACTGGTGAAGAAATGTCCATACAGCTGCCAAATGACCACAATCCACACTTCATTATATTAACCCACAAAATGCCTGTAAACAAGACAACTGCACAACTTACCATAACTGTAAAACCCACTTTAAGATGGACAAAAGACTTTTATGTGAAAAGAATAACTGATAGTACACACACACACACACCTTCTGTGAATGACTCAACAGTGATTCGCCCGATTGAATGATATTCTCTAACACACACACACACACACACACACACACACACACACACACACACACACACACACACACCTCCCACATACTACAACACAGATCACTAAAAATAGACATCTACTCACCCTAAATACTACAAAACTACTCACTACAGATGCACACATATATTACTACTAAAATAATGCAAAACCCAACCGGAACATTTATTAGCGTTTTAAATAGTGAGGAGTACACGAAAACATCCTCACACATCAAACCCTGAAGAAGTGAACCCTGTACATTTCTTTTAATGAATACACTCAACTCCAAGAGACATCAATTATAACACTGATATTCTAATAAAAGTTATTCTTTTATTTAAACATTTGAGCATGTCCAACAATGTTGTAATAGACTTTTGGAGGAAAACAAACTTACACGCACGCACGCACACACACACACCCAACACATTCAATCCATCACACACTGCACATTTGGGATTTATTCCTCATTTAAAACACTGCCAGAAGAGAGACTCATGAAGTGAACTGAGTCGTGTCATACGAGAGCCGTACATGTGTCACAATCGGACCGTTGCTCTTCTAAAAGTATAAAACATTTTTTCAACATTAACTTTAATGTATTGTGCCAACCTTCATCTAGAAATATGAAACGATGAAAAACACCTTCACATCTGCTGTCCAGAGGAAAGATAAAATCATAAACGATGTGAACAGAACTATGTTCACGTGCCTCATATTTAAAAGAAATACAGTTGTGTGCTGCCCTCTACTGGAGACCACCAGAAACAGTCAAAAGGGTCAACTTCACCTGCACATGGTGTGCAAAACAGTCGTCTGTTACACAACAACAAATACAAACATAACCGGCGATAAAACTGGGGACATGGACTTCTGTTGAATGCAAAAACAAATCTGAAATTTGATAACCAAAAACAATGCAGGTGACTAAAAAACATGTTTCAGTAAGATTATTTTATATCTGTGTATCCCTTATCAGATGACCACAATGTCTCACATTTATTTACATGCACCTTCCACACCTAATTGATGATGTGGATTATTACTGTAAAACACATGACAACAATAATCAATGCAATGTTTACAACTGGAGAAAAAAAAAGGAAATTTTTTGAAAAAATGGAAAAATGCTACACTCGATGGACAAGTACAAGCTATGAATCGAATGAACCATTATTAAATATAACATTATATGTATAAGAATAACATCACATCTTGACACTCTTGGTGCTGATTCTAAAGAATAAAGCTAATATAGCGATAATGAACCTGCCAAGACACTTACGTGTGTTGTGTTTTGGTTGGCAGACAAAGATCGCACATTAAAATGACTCATTTCAAATACCCTGATCGATGTTGAGCGGTAAGCACATCACACAACAAAGATAAAGACCTCAGGTTCAAATCTCACTCCAGATATCATGATGTAAACACAAACAAATCTACTTCTGTTTGAGAAAGAAGAGTTTCACAATTTACATCTGGAAACATCTGTATAACTGAAAACTCACACAGGTGTAAGCTGAGAAAACTAGTGGTTTCTGAGCATACGACCGGCAGCAGGTCTGTGTGACGTTCCAGCAGAAATGAAAAGTTTGGTTTTGTTAGTATTAAGTATTTAAGTATAATAGTAAACTGTGAATTTGAGCTTCAGAGATTCTTTTAGCAACTAAAAGACCTGCAAAATGTTTTCCTGTGAGCATCATATGTAGGGTTCATAAATGTGATTTAACCATGGTCCTGATGTGACCAGATCAAAACACCAGCAGCTTACAACATGAGCTTTCAAATGTGATGCTCTCACGTCATCTATGGGTAGTGGATTCTCCATCACAGGTAGTGGATCTTGCTGTAAGTGATCTTCTAACTCTTAAAAGCTTTGGATTGGTTTCTATCCGGTACTCCAAACTCCCTGAGAGACACTCACACCTTAACATGACACAAACCTTTCCAGGATTTTAAAACCAAGCCAACAATACTTCCGAAACCTTCTGATCATGACTCAATTAAACCAAAGAACTCTTTTAATACATACATGACTAAAACTGAATGTATGTAAAGCTCTGTCAATATGTGGATATATACTCTTGAAGCACAAGCCAACTCCATGTTCCTTGTGAAGTTGCATCCCTAAACGTACCAAAATCTGTCAGTCTCATCTGAAATGAAGGTGAAGATTGTACAGAATATACTACAGAAAAGTAACGGAGTTACTGAGTTCTGTTGAATGGCAGGTGTACGACAACTTGCGTGCCCACACAGCCCAAAACCTCCCGGCTGCCAAGTCTTCCTTACCACCACCACTCCCCCCCATAACCTACTAAACTATAGAGAAACACACGTTGAGCAGTGGCAGACAACAGCCACCGGCTCCACACAACTGTACATACAACAGCAAAATGACGTATGTGAAATCCTCATGATACAAAACATGACCCAACCATATTCAGAAATATACAAACAACAACCTAATAAGCAAAATAACATTATAAGTCAAACTTCAATCAACAATTAGACGTTGAGAAATGTACATGTCCAAAACAGTGACCTGCCTGCTGAATGAAATTGTATTTTAATAACTACAATATTCGTATTGTGTAATAAAGCTGCTATAAGACTTCATAAAGAGCCGTGTGTTGAGCACAAGATCCACAGAACAAAAGTTAGTAAAGTCATCCCCACTCAACACATCAACATAACACAATTATTAACAAAACACACGAGCCGAGCAGCAGACTGAAGGGCATCACAGCAGAGAAGCGCCTGTAAACATTGAGCACACGTGCTGGAGCTAAAAGAGAGAAATAAAGACTCACCGAAGGTAGTACTGTTTCAAAACAAAAGCAGCATTCGAGCAACTCCTGGGGAAATGAAAATCCTCGCCCAGTTCGGCCCACTGGTTCTTGTCGGACACCTGTGGGGTGATGAGAGAGGTGATAAGTGAGGGGGTTCGGTTCAGATGCTAAACTATTCGTTTGAGAGCGAGCGAGAGAGAGAGAGTGTGTGTGTGTGTGTGTGTGTGTGTGTGTGTGTGCATGCTAACTCCCGTTAGCACTTCGGCTAACTTGAACTTTCCCATCTGAAATAAACAAATCACACCCGGCGTCGAGAAACCACCCGCACCGGGACGGACCCCGTCCGAGCACACCGGACCCCCACGTCCAGACCGCCGTTCTGGCGCGGTTTGCGGGTGTTTTAACAGCGCGAAATACAAGGGCCTGTGTGCGGCCTACAATCACCCAGTCCTCCGCCACACGGGAGAGGTAAAGCCGCTGATCGGCACGGCCCGATCCGGACGGGCTTCGGCTGAGCGGAGCAGTGCCTCCGTCCTGATAATCGATGTAAAAGCCGCCCGGTAATTTTGAGCGAGTGAGTGTGTGTGTGTGTGTGTGTGAAAGTGTGTGCGCGCGTCTGGGGCCAACACACACTCACTCACACACTCATGCACACATACTCTTACACAGGCCGATGCACGGTAGAACTCCGGTCAGATCCGGCAAACCGGGCCGGGGAGTAAAGCTGGAAGTGTGTGTGAGGTATGATAAACGTAGTTTTGTAAGTGTGTGTGAGAAACTTACCTTTGCGAAGCCCCCTAAAGACACTACTCTCATATACAGAGCGCTCAGGTCCAGCTCCTTCCCACCCACCACGGGAACCTTTTTAAACGGAGATCTGTGGAGAAAAACAGCAGAATAAGCATCCCTGACCCGTCCGGACCCCTTACCCGGCCAGCGCGGGTCACCCGAGTTATAATCTGAGAGAAATTCCCGCTCATGTCTCGCGCTCACCCTCTGCTGTGGTGAAATTGCCGCAGCTCGTCCAGAAAAGCCTGTCCTTTTCTCCGCTGTTCGGGGAGGTTTTTCCCCGTCGAGTTCGCCATCGTTTCGCTGAAATTCGGTCAAACCCCCGGCTCAGATTCGGTTCCTAAGAGTCCGGGGATCCCATGCTCCGATCCGCTCCGCTCCGGCGCGGCTGCGTGTTTGAAAAGTTAAAGAAATGACGGATGAGGAGAGTGTTGAAACCCGCTCCAACGGCACCCTGAACAGCCCGTAAACCTGACCGAGCTCAGCCTAACAGCACCGCACCCGTCATGCTCGCGGCTGCACGGGAAATCAACGGTACCGGCTGCGCTTGCGTTGGGGTTTGGTGTGGGTTTTTTTGACAGTGCGGGACGGACGCGGCTCCGGTTTATTCGCGCACACTGTGAAGCGGCAGCGGGATCCAGTTCAGACAAAAAGACCCGAGGCCGCGCGGCTCCGCGGCGCCCTCGGCAGGCGAGTCGTGGTAGTGCAACCGCCACAGCGCCGTTCACGAACAATAGACGAAGCTCGCTGGGGGAAAGGGGACGTCGCGAAATTGTATCCGTCCATTGAAAACGGGAAGAGGCCATTAGAGTCGGTGGGGGATGGGGGATGTCCACTTACATTGTATAAGAAATAAAAGTACTTCTGAAAAAGTTGTTGTTTGTTTCTAAACAGATATCACAAACATTTTAAATAAATCATTCAAAAACACTTTTAAGACATGTAACTTTAAAATATATCAAACATTCCTGACTGTGGCTTTTTATGATTATTTTCATTGGCATCTACAATAAACAGTACTTTCTTAGTATAGTTATGACATTACTTAACATTTGGTATATGTCCTAAGACTTGTACATCACTACATATGTAATGCAATTTAAGACTGTAAGACTTACGAATTCTAGGTATTTTATAAGCAAACCTTTAAAATGTATTATAAAAAGCCTCCCTGTTCCAAAATATCTTATATAGGGCAACGCATTTGGGTTAGACATAATTTGCCTAAAATAAACTGTTGTGTCCGCAGGTCAAGCAGTTTAGTTTGCGCTGTGTTGCGGTCAATGAGTTTACACCCGGTCCCTTGTGATAACTGCCGGGCGGATATAAACGACACGGGGTGACTACATCAACCATTACACGCACCCCTCTCGTAAGTTATTCTGCCACAAAATGGCGGAGCTCGACACGAAAGACCCCATTTTGTTAAACTGGCGATAAGAACAGCTAAACGAAGCCGCCTTCTGGAGTTTTATGTTTTTGGCGACATATTCAAGCAAGTTTCAAAAGCCTTCGCAGCGCGGACTGAAATGTTGAGCCGACGCGCGGCGGAGTGCGCGCGCTCTGGCTTTAACAGCAGCGCGAGCGCTGTGCGAGTGAAGACGCATGCAAATACATTCATCAAGCTGGGATTATTTATTGTTGTTTTAGAAATAGCGTGTAATAAATCTTAACATTGACCGGAAATATTTTTATATAGCCGTAAATCCAATTGTTTGTGTATCTCTTATTAGATAGAAATAATTATTTACTGGTTTCTTTTTCATAATATTTATTGCTTTCCTTTTGCTATTTTTATGATTTACATTTGAGTATTTATATGTCTGTAAAGACATTCAGATGTCTGCGCACAGTTTTGTTTCTTAAATTTATTTTATTATTGCATTTATAACTGAGTTCCCACGGTCATGGAAAAGCATTTTATAGCTCAATTTTAGTCATTTCTTTATCAAATATTTTGATAGATTATAATATCTACTATTCGTTGAGAACTGTATAAATTTGTTTATTTGTGACCCTGGATCACAAAACCTTATGGGTCAATTTTTTGAAATGGAGATTTTTACATCATCTAAAAGCTGAATAAATAAGATTTCTATTGATGTATGGTTTGTTGGGACAATATTAGGCCGAGATACAACTATTTAAAACTCAGGAAAAAAATCTAAATATTGAGAAAATGGCCTTTAAAGTTGTCCAAATAAAGTCCTTAGCATAGCATATTACTCACAAAAATAAAGTTTTGCTATATTTACGGTAGGAAATGTACAAAATATCTTCATGGAACATGATCTTTACTTCATATCCTAATGGTTTTTGGCATTAAAGAAAAATGGCTCATTTTGACCCATACAATGTATTTTTGGCTTTTACTACAAATGTTCTTGTGCTACTTAAGACTTGTTTTGTCAACGAGGATAGGAGCCGTTTATATGCTGTGACAATAAAGAATGAAAGGAGAATATAGTAGATGTCTTATTATTTAGGCAGACTAAGTTTATCTCAATTAACCTGCAGTAATCTTCATTAGAAAAAGGCTGCTAAAACAAAATGTCCCTCTAGTCTGTTTCATGTAATTTGCTTTAAGTGATCAAATCATAGATAAGTACACATATTCGTGTAGTACTGGAACATTTCATTAGATAAAATGGTTTTAATAATAAAATAACCAGATTCAATAGAGATAGTAAAGTGCGCCTTCTTGTGGTTAAATATCAAACAGTCGAGCATTTGTGCGCTCTATCTAGTTTACTTAAATTGTAGCTGTTTGGTCTCTGTAGTAAAATGCATTATAGAGTATTTTATTATTTATTGTGTTTTTTTGCATGATGTTTATTTAATGGTGGACATTTTAGAAGGTGCAAAGGACTTCATTAAAGTAAAATTACAAAGGACATGACACCTGTAAAATATCTTTAAATATGGATGTTTAGGTTTTTGGATAACTGGGATCGTTGTATCAAAATGCTCACAGCTGTAGTGTTTTAACCACGAGGTGGCAGCACAATAACACTAAAAGCTTTCCTGTTCCGCTAGCAACGCCAAGGTCATGGATTCGATCCCAAAGATTGCACATACTCAGAAACAAATGTATAATGCAATGTTGGGTAAAATGACTTGATCTTGTATTGCAATCTACAGTTTTACATATCATACATAATGTGCTGTGCTCATACCAAATGGCTATATAAATAAATGAACTCAAACTACAACGAACCTGATATTTAAGTATGTTACTGACAACTGACTCGGCAAATAATACACTGAATAGATCTTTATTTGACAGAATGCAATGAGCATATATATATACAGATACCGAACAACAAAAATAAAAAAACTACATTCAAACAAACATCTTAAAGTGCTGGAAGAAATGCTCTCACACAACCAGAGCTTGAAACAAACAATTAAAAAGAGAAAAACAAACCCTCAACACATACAAATTATGAAATTACCCATCTAAAATACTCTTGAATAAATTGGAAATAAATCAGTTTCATTGTTTGTCATGGACAGTGTGATAAACACTTATGTGTTTATACGAGTGTGACTGAATCAGAAGTATTTGTGTGGAGGTAGAACTTCATTTATAATATCAGCTGGCTGCTTGACCAACTTCATACGAATTAAACTGCAGTACCTGTCGAATGAAACCTCTGTCATATAATGATTTGTATGAGTGTTTGATAAGTAACTACACAGATATATTCCAACAAACACAAATTTAAGGCACACATACACAAAATCCTGTTAAAAATGTGTTAAAATGTGCTCTAAAAACCTAGCGTTAGAAGCTCTTGGGTCTGATAACAGTCATGCCTTTGGTTACTGTAGTGCACAGAACCTAGTGTGAGAGTCTGGAACATTAAATAAGAGCATGAACACACACTTATTGCTTGACCTTACTAACCGTCTGTCAGGAAGACATTTACCTTATTTGTGATAAAGGAGTCAAATAATATATATAGATCAACAAAAACATTGACTGACCTACAAGAGAGGAACTGATATTAAACACATGATAAAGTTGATGATGATACGAGTTTCCAAACGTTCGAGACCTCTTAGCTAAAATAATGACAATTACAGTAGCCAAAGAAAAGAAAAAGAAATGTGTGTGTACATATTCATTCCTGATGACACGGGTATGGCACAAATGAAGGCTGTAGTAACTCTCAGACTCTCAGTTCTTTAGCCTCCTCTTGTTGTTGTTGTGGTTCATCTCAAAGTACGGCTCGTCGGATTTAGTCCGTGTTGCGTGTTTGCGGGTTGTGCCGGCAGGTGCTGGTCTGGTTGGCATGGGGCTGTCGGATGGGGGGTTACTGCTGCTCAGGGGTTTCCTGTGAGGGGTCGTTTTAGCCGTAACGGTCCGTGTGGTGCCACCTGTGTTCTGTGTAACCGATTTACTCTTGCAAGCCGGAGAGGATTTCGTGAGAGGACTGGGAGCTCTGGGTGTGGATATCGTCTGTTTGGGGTCATTTGGAGCCCGTGCCAAACGAGGGGAAACAGGACGGCCCTTCCCGGAATCCAACTGCAAGCTGGAGGCGGGGGGAGCGGGGCGCCTCTGGGCGAGGCGTGAGCGTGTGGGTCCGGGAGGCGGACGGGCGTCACGCTGGGATGGTTTCTGGGGAAGAGTGGTACTGGGTGAGGGGTGCACTGAGGGTTTGGGAAGCTTGCAGTTGGGTTCGGGACAGACGGGACTGCGGGGCTGAGACGGAGATCCACGTGGACGCAGTTTGGTTTTGGAGGACGGGGCCTTCTGAGATTGGGGAAGCGGGCTTCGTTTCGGGACAGGTGAAGGAAGAGGGGTGGTTTTGGGGGAAGCCGTTGGCATCTGAAGGGTCTTCTTGGGTGCTGTGGCCTTCCTGGGCAGCGAGGGTGTGGAGGCTGGTGACTGGGCGTAGCCGCGGGGCGTCGCATGTCCGGAAGCGGGCGTGTTGGGTTTGGAGGATGTAGAAGAAGAGGACTCGGGGAGGAGATTGACGGCGGCAATGGGGTCCATAGCAGGCGGCTGAGCGGTCTGTGCGCTGAGGGCGGGCGGACCTTTCTGATAGGCTAGAATCTTCTGTTCCAGTGTTGTGAACTGCAGCACGCGGTCTGGGTCGTATTTCAGAAGAAACCCTTTGAGAGTATCCCAACCTCCACCCACACGCACCATCACGTGCTTCCCATGGAGCATCTGAGACAGAAAAATTGAGAAATCATGAAAGCAACAACACTACAGATTGTAAAAACAATGGCTTTTACATTGCACAGACACGTGTTCACGCACGCACACACAGACGCTTCATCATGTGCTTGTTAAACAAACCAGATTGGCTTTGGTGGATTACTACACTGGTTGTGAATGAGATCTCTGTGGCAACACGCCAGCTAAAGGCCGATCTGCTCAAATCGCCCGGGTGTGTTTGCATAAGATTCATCTGCTCTACACATCGATGTGCTCGTAACAGAATGAAAACAAGATAATTGGATGCGTGTCACATGCACGCCGCAGCTAAATACGGAGGTCACTCCTCTTCTGTCATTTACACGAAGGAAGTCTGGAGCGCTTCTTGCGGACGGCTGTTTTAATGTTCATCACAGTCATGAAACTCAAGTTATTTTGTTTTTATACATGCTGAGGATCTCTTCTGCTTATAAACACAGTTGTTCCGTGTGTGACCAATGCAATGGATTCTGGGATACGCACCCTGATGAACAGGATCTTGTCTCCCAGTCTGTAACGTCCCTCAGACAGATACTCGATGGAGAACCTCTGGGAGCAGTTACAGGGTGAGTCGTCTTGATCCGCATGATCCTTAAAACAAGAGTTTAAAAGAAGAGAATCATAGAACCGCTAAATGAAAACAAACACTATAAACGTTTGTTTGTTTTGTTTCCTATCTGCTTATCATGTGAACGTTCGCTCTCACAAACTCAAGGAAGTTATGTGTGATAAATAGGACAGAATGGAGGGATGGGTGATATAACTCAAAACCTAACACTGTAGAATTATTTGAGTTGATCAGCTAAAAACTAGATCCTAGAAAATGATGCGGTTATCTACAGAAACCATTTATGACTCCATGCCTTCATCCTTCATTCAATGGAAAGCTAGTGTACCACGTACTGCATTATACCCTTTTTATTAATAGTATGCAACAGCCAATGTTTCAAACAGAAGTATGTTGTCATGTGACATGTTATGATTTAGTATGAAAAAATGTTGCATTGTTTAGGTTTATGTGTGATACTCACAGTGTGATACAGAGCTCCGTGCTGACAGCACACTGTGAATGTTTTTACCGGAGTCGCGTGATCCGTCAACATCATACTCTCCTGCAGTTCAATCTCCTTCTCCAGTTTAACCAGAACCGGAGGCTCCACCCCGTACCTGGACAAACAAACAACACGTTCGATCTGCAGCGACCCGGACACAAATTCTCTTTCATCCAGGTTAATCCGAGTTCATCCACCACAAGACGTTTTGTCAGTCGGTTTCTATTTTTGTCACGTCGAGCCCACAGCAAAATCCCCCCCCACTTAAAGCCCAAGCCCTGAAGACATGACCACAACTGTGAGATACACAGATCAGGCTCACTTACCTGGACACGATACGTCCGATCTGCAGCAGACACAGACACACCTGTCGAGGGTCTTTGTGCAGAACTGATGGGGGAGAGAAAGTATAAATTACATTATTTAAACATGTAAAGCTAGTCATGCTAACAAAAATGACCCCACTTCACCTCCTGGACCGACCCATCTCATCTCTGAGAGGGGCTTTACAGAACACAGGTCTGATTACAGAACACAATCAGTTCTGTCAGATCCCATCCCATAATACAAAGTGACACAGTATGTCAGGGTGGGCAGGTTAATGACCTCAGACCCACACGCACATTTACGTTCAGAGATTTACAGAGCGTCGGGGACGTACAGCGCAGCTCGGGGTCACAGATCCTCTGAAACCATTAAACCAGCACAGCAGGAGCACACGGGACAGACAGGACGACACCATCTCACGTTTAACACGTTCATGTTAAAGTCACCTTTTGGAAAGTTTCTGAAATGTTTTGGAGCTCCTCGTGCGACAGAAATGGTCACGAGCGGTTAGGGCAATAAAAACAAACACGGCATTGTTTGCTTACCCAAACCCTCAGATTCGAACAAGTACGTCTCATCCACTCCTATATGACGACACCAGGACAGAAAATTTGCAGTGTTGTCACGAGCGAAAAACGATCCAGGGGAGGCGTTCTTCTTGAACTGAATTTTCTTGAAGGACGGCTGGTAATGAAAGAAAGACAGAAATGACTCAAATAAACAGACAGACAGACTTATTATGGTCACATGTTTCTTTCTAACCTGCGTTTTGTCCGAATCCTGCGGGATTTTATTCTGCAGAATCCCAACCAGACGACACAGTCTGACACCGTTATCCAGCTCCGCCATGAAGCGCTCGGCTATCACCTCCTCACCTACACATATGCAGGCAAATGAGTAAAAATGTTTCATCCGGTTTAAACAGATTTAATGATGTCAATTTGTTATCATATAATGAACACGTATTCAACTCAGTTTACCACAAATCTTTACAGAAAATACAATTTATAGTATAGAAAGTATAGAAATAAGGTAAAACGAAAAAGATTTACAAAAATAAATAACAGGAAAAGTTTAGAATACATAGTGGTATTGTTATTATTGCAAACGTGTACGAGTAAACTTGTCAGTATTGCTTCTGTATATGTTAATGTTAAAAACCTCCAAAAAAAGGGCTTGGCTGAAATAAATGAAAAGCATGATGGGTTTGTGGGTGAACATGTTTTTCTGGGTGATATCTTTTCTTTGGCCAGGTGGATTGTTGAGAGCAGTAGACAGACAGGTAAGGCCAACACCCTCCATTATTTGACCTCACATAAATGAGATTGTGTTCTCTATTGTTCAGGGGTCGTATATCACCATTTACATGAGCAGACGCAGTTCCCACAATCCTACTTCACATACCAGGCTTTGAGTTTCGGATGTTTGACTGACAAAAGTAAAAGAGATTTAGTCTTATAATGGCGGTTATTTTCCCTTTCACCCACTGAAAGTGACTCACGAGCCTCTTATTTGCTGATCTGTCAACAAAGAGCATGGTAATCTGAGAGCTGATTTACCCAGCATGCCACTCAGCCAGATGGCAAGATCCTCCTGCATGGGCACCAGTGTGGCTTCATGCCGCACAGCCAACCACTGGTCATACTGGAACACATCAGCCAGACCGGGACCCGCTCGAGCGGCCCGCGGGCACCGAGGACTCTGTAATGGGGTATCAAACTGCTCACCAAACCAAGCC
Organism: Oreonectes daqikongensis; assembly: GCA_026939265.1. Taxonomy (NCBI): domain Eukaryota; kingdom Metazoa; phylum Chordata; class Actinopteri; order Cypriniformes; family Nemacheilidae; genus Oreonectes; species Oreonectes daqikongensis. The sequence goes on along the minus strand of JAOTQM010000449.1, from coordinate 1,662,187 downwards.
TGAAAGAGAGAGAGAGAGAGAGAGAGAGAGAGAGAGAGAGAGAGAGAGAGAGAGAGACTTTTATAATCTCTTTAATAGAACCTTTTTTTTTTTTTTTTTTCAAAAAGTCATTAATTAAAAGTCAAAAACAAAATTGAGAAAAGACGAGGAATAAATATATAATTGAAAAAAAAAAAAAAAAAAAAAAAAAAAAAAAATTATATATAAATAAATAAATAAAGTTCATTACTCAGACAAAGATTTGCAGACAACCATCATAATCAATTTCACAAATACAATGATTTATACCCCATTTTAAATTGAAACTATCCAAGTCATCAATCAGCTTGTAATAAGTATACTCAATATTAATACGTGATTTAACTAATCCTCTAAAAATCAAGACAACATCAGATGACCCTGAGCCTTGTAACTTCTTTTTACGTGACAACCAAATAGCCAATTTTGCTTGCCCAAATATAAAATTTAATAAAACATGAACGTGCATCCTACTTCTGCTATATTTGGGTCCATAAATAAACAACATCGGTGTAAATGGCTCCCCCAGAGTTTGACAGAATCGTTCTAACTGTAGGAATAACAATTGTAATCTAGAACAGTTGAGAGAGAGAGAGAGAGAGAGAGAGAGAGAGAGAGAGAGAGAGAGAGAGAGAGGTCTAAGAAATAGGGGTTCATTGTACTTTGTAGATACACAATTCATTCAATTTGATACATTAGAAATACTTCAGATAATAATACCAGACAGAAATGATTAACATTATTAAGCCTTAACACCAAAATAAGATATGTATGGATATAAAACTATCAACCAGAGTAAAGTGAGAAAGGGTTTGGCTCTAGGGTTAAAACACACAGGCAGTGTTAAATTTAAAGGCGTGTACAATAACCTTTAACCACAGACAGATATGATTTACATTAGGTCTCAGATTAAACCTTAGCAAACATTTCCTTGTACAAAACTGAGAACCCAAAGATGAAGGAACTCTGTATAAACAAAAACAAAACTTCCTTGTGTGACACACACACACACACACACACACAGATTCCACGCTCTCACTCTCTCTGGAGAAAATCGCAGGACGCTGACCCTGACGAAAAAAATCGAACACAAGTATTCACATCCAAAAAATAAACCCACATCAACAGGATGAGAGTAAAACAAAAGAAGTTCATGAGCTGAGAAGAGAATCTCACAGCCTCACAGTGTTTTGTTCATATAAACAGTACTAGAACTCATCAGTCTTGATGAATGACACCCAACTACATCATTCATTAAAAACCTCAGAAAATCTTCATCTGAGCGTGAAGCACACTGCTGTGCTGAGACCGACGCTCGGTTTTAAAATCACTCAAAGAGAAATCCCACAACCCCCTGTTCCCACACATACATCAAACTCCCAAGAGAAGCTAACACATCTGCTTCTACACAAAGCTCGACTTATTAAACAGAAAGGTGTTTGTGGGGCTGTTCTTACACAAAGCATTTAGGATTATCATTCCATGTCGGATTACGGTCAGATCTTTGTTAAATTTTGTTCTTGAAAAGCTTTATTCACACTTACGGTCAGTATAAATTTGCATTAGAGGACAGGTGTGACCGCTACAGTCTGTCTGGTGTGTAGACTCATGCGCACACGATGAATCCAAACAACAACATTTGTCATTACATAATGCAGTTAGCTCACATCTGACATCAGATATAATTCCAGATAGAAAACACATCATCAGGGTTGATTCACTGAGGCTGGTCACACATGCACGATTATTCAGGAAGAAATATTCAATAGTCTCTTGAACTTATAAAAACAGCATGCATGATAACTGTGAATTATAATTATAGAAATTGTTTAAAACCATTAAAATGGAGTCAAGCATGTAACACTACAGGCCATCAAACAGCCACATCATCTCACAGCAGATTTCAACATCATCTCCATCAAACCTGCAAACGTTGCTCAAGGGGATGCGGGTCTGTGTCATGCCCTGTGATCACACTTACAGGCAAAAGCCCATAAATAATATTTAAAGCAGAATAAAAGTGATGAGAATGTGTATACCTGCAGCCCGGCCTGAACTGCCATCATCCGTGACAAGAAATTCACCTCCACATTCTGAAAAGCAAACATATAAAACAATCCACATTAACACAATTAAAGCACTGCTCATATTAAACTAGTTTGTCATTTTTGTCTATTAGCCAAATAAATAAATCGTATTTATACATTTTGTATTTTCTTTATCACTGTGGACGGTTTTGTTCTGTGAGTTTTGTGTCTTGATGCATTGGTAACACGGTGTTTAAAACACCAACTGAAACTAATAACAATCACCAAAAACCAGAGAGACTAGTGCAGTATAAATGATAAAGAGAGAGTTCAGTCAACACAAGCACAGCTGAAGAAACAAAGCAAACGTTTCCTCTTCTTAAACACACACTCCTTGACGGCACTTTAACATCCAAACAATGAGACCCCCACACATGCTGTCAGTGACAGAAACATGTTTCCTAAATCTCATCATCTTCATCAGAGCACATCAACACACTCACCTGCGAAACCAGTGCAGGTGCAAACCTCACACCAGAACACGTCAACACAGTGAATCCCAACACACACTCCTGCAGGACAACACACTGACAGAGAATATGAGCGAGAAAGAGAGAGAGAGAGACTAATAAAGCCGCTCCGCAAACCCCCATCCAATCCCAGCCAAGCATTTACAATGGCCCTATTGTTACAACCCCCTTGATCGCCCTCACACACACACACACACACACACACACACACACACACACACACACACACACACACACACACACACACAGTCCAAGGTTCACTCGCTTCAGAACTACACAGTCCTTCACAACAAACGCCATGACAGCATAAAAAAGAATCCCAAAATCTTCTGAAGGGCACCAAGAGGAATAAAACAATCGCTTTTCTCTTCTGCCAGACATTAAATACCACAGAGAGAGAGAGAGAGAGAGAGAGAGAGAGAGAGAGAGAGAGAGAGAGAGAGAGAGAGAGAGAGTTCATTACTAAAGGAACAGCATGTGGGGACACAATGAGATCTCAAATCAAGTCTTCTGTGTGCATCCAGCACAAAATGTCACGCAGCGGAGGAGATGAGAAATAACGGAGAACGCACAAAACCTAGAATTGATGGCTGTGGTTTATGAAGTGGGTGGCAGCGTGGCCCCGGGTCTCAAGGGCCACATTCCTCTCTCAGCACACAAACACACTAAACATAACGGCCTGTGGAAAGAGTTTGTCACCAACGGCCACAACTGTGTGTCTTTATACCAAAGGAAGTGTGTGTGTGTGATCAAAAAAACTCTTTTCAAGCAAAGATCTCAACACCATGTCATTTCAAAGCAAATGGATCGTGTAACCATTAAAGTTAAAAGGAAAAAATGTAAAGGAATAAGCAAATGAACAGTTTGGCATAAGAAGTGTAAATCATCACACACATTAGCCTACACCTGCATCACGTTCAGCTAAACTGCACCTTGTGTATTATTTCTATTTTTTAGGGATGCACTGATATTCGGCTGATATTGGATTAATTTAACACAACTCATTGCATCCATGCAGTTAATTAATAAATCATCAGCATCTTCCTTTTTCATGCTATTGCCGATATGCTGATGGTTTATTAATTAACTGCATTTGTCCAAAAAACATTGTATGTCCAAAACATCCTATAGGTGCATCCCTAATATTTTTATCCGCGTAGCCTCATATTTATTTTATATTCCTTTTTATATTTCTCGTGTTACATGTACACTGCGTGTTTAAGAGCTCCTGTAACCAGAACAAGTTATTCTGATCATATCTACATCAGATATTACATAAGACTTGAATATCAAACCAATTTGACATGACACAAACGTAAGTACACAACAAATTAAATTAACCACACACAGATAATACAGCCAATAACACTGCCAGTGACTTATAATGCAGAAATGACACGAGGCATTCTAATGTTATAATCCCACTATAATGAACGTCTGCACAATTTGTGGCTTTAATGAAGTGCAACGACACAAAGAGAGAGAGAGAGAGAGAGAGAGAGAGAGAGAGAGAGAGAGAGAGAGAGAGAGAGAGAGAGAGAGAGAGAGAGAGAGAGAGAGAGAGAGAGAGAGAGAGAGAGAGAGAGAGAGAGAGAGAGAGAGAGAGAGACGTGGGGGCACGTCCACATGTCTCCTCAGGTCATCACGTAATCATGTAAGAGGATCACGGATCCAGACACACCCCCATTGGCCTGCTGTCCTCATCCTAGACGTGAGGGCACACGTGGTGCATGCGTGTGTGTTGCGCGAGTGTTTGTTTGTATGTGCACCGGTGGCTCGCACATGGGTCCCAAAAAGGCGCCCATCAATCATAACCCCTCCCCTTTCTGATGGGTTTTGGTTTTGTTTGTGCTCTTAATTGGCCTGTCAGTGGCTTTCATTAGGAGGCTGACCCATCAACACACACACACAAAATAGTCCTGGAGATGGTGGGTGTCTGATAAGCTTCAAATGCACCTCCCCCTTATCCTGGAGTAAAGCCCCTCTTACACACCTGCCAACAGCCCGGGACCATTGATCTCACAGACCTTATGTTGCATCACAAAATGATACAGTGTCTGGTAACTAATGGTTTGACTAGACTTGATATCTTATAGGTTGAGCATGTTCATCTGTACAGCAAAACACAGTGAGCTCCACAGTTTGAGTTAATCCATGATGAAAAGGAGAAAATGTGAACTTTCTCATGCTTCTACGATTACACACAATTTCTAGTCTCAAGATCAACATGACCTCCGGGGGTATCCAACTGTACTAGCAACCTTTCAATCAAAACTTCTATTTTCGTTATTTAAAACAAATTTTGTTGCTTCACCTAAATACATTTTGGGGAAAAAAAGCTGCTTTGGTAACCAGGAAAACACTTATGCTGACACTCAATAGCATCATGTAAAGCGAAGCCGTCGTCATGGCGATGCAATGACATGCTATCGGACACTAATAATTACCCAGCATTCAGCAGCAAACCCCTGAAAGCACCCGGCGCACCCCCATCTCTCGAATCATCTGTCGGCTCATTAATAAACAAACAGTAATCCAACATTCATAACAATGAGCAGCGTGTGCACCAGAGATCATGAGGAATTAATCCCAACATTCATTTCAGGATCCCCTCATCACAGCTCAAGAGCCCCTGATGGCACATATCAGGCAGATGGTGTGTGAAGATGCAGGAAAACGGGGCGATGTGGCAGCTTACACGAGCCTGCGTACTCACAAACACGACAACAAGCGCAGAACTAACATTAAGTTCAACAATAACACCAAAAAATGACATTTCAGTCATTGTCATTGTTTACCTTTGCACGTGTCGTTCCTAACAACAAAACAAAATGAATGGTGGCTCTGATAAAGTCAAGCTAAATAATAAAAAAATCATTTTGAAATAAATAAATTGTTAGTAAGTATAAGCTCAAACCACTGCTGTCATCCAGTGCTTAAGACTATAACACTGTTCTAACACAACACAGCATAAAAGACTTTCTATTCTTAAAATGGTTTGTCAGGATGTTGAATCTGTCGACAGCACATCAGTGTGGACTTTGGTGATAAACAGAATTCTTTGCCAGAGCTCAAGGACTGACTGAAATATCTTTATGGCTCTGGGTTCCACTAGGAAACACCTGCAGTTTCACCTCTGGCCTCGAACATGCAGACATACGTGAAAGATGCCACTTCAACACACAGCGCAACATCACTTCCAGATGCGAGATACAAAGAAACATGTTTGAGCAAAACTATGCTACACTCCCTTTACTCAAAGGTCTCACTTCCTAATACGACACACACAAATGTTTATGGAGGTTAAGATGCCACTCATGGGTTAAATCTCAGACATGTGTGTGTTGTTTTCAGTGATTCATCCTGCACTTTCCCCGGAAAGTTTCTGTTCACAGTACTTCACAATACTAGACACTATACTGCCTAAAATATACTGTCACAAATCAACTAGTAAACGATAAAGTAAATGTTGCTGACATCGTTGTATACTGAGTTGTAAACGAGTGAAACAAGCACAAACACAAACTTTACTCCGTTACTAAGGGTTCGAGGCTTAGGGGTGCTAATGCAGTGTGTATATATATATATATATATATACATATATGAACTCACCGGCGATAAGTGTTTGTTTCTGCTGTGTGTCAGTAAATGTTGTTTCTCTCTTCTGCGTTTGATCCACGTTTGCAGGGACTGCGGTGCTGCTTTTCCTCCCCGCTGCTTGGAATGCTGTTGGGCTGAATGGGATTCGCGGTTCAAAACGGCCAATCAGAGCGCAGATCGAGAGACTCATTTGAAAGGAGGCGGAGTCAGTGGAGCAGGTGGGCGGTCGCTCCGTCAAAACTAAAAAAAGACAGGATATGCCGTCAAGAAGTTATTCTTCAACTAAAACACACTTTTCTATATCAAAAAACATGTGATCACAGCTTTAATTTGAATTTGCTAAGTTCAGTTAATGTTTACTAATATACATTTTAACCAACTATCTACACTTTAACATATTTATAATGAAATCTGTTATATATCTGTGATATATGTTTCTTATTTGGATATATTTTTTAGGCTCCTCTGCCATATACGATGCATAAATGTACTCTAAACGTCATTATAATAGCTTTAAGTGGCAGGGAAAACACAAGGCAGATAACATACACATTTTCCTCAAATATACATAACTTTTGTCTCTCCTTTTCTGTTAGTATGATTGATCTGGATTTACTAGATGACATCAGACTGTGTTTTATTCTCTTTCTTTTACAGACTAACCTATTTCAATAACTTTATAACCGATCCTCTCTGGACATTGTATGGATTTGTTTACATCAATGTCCGTTTAGGCTACATGCAGGTCTGAGTCGCAGGGGATAAACCTCTTTCCACAATTAAAATTCATAAATTCAGGTTATAAAAAACAGAGGACATATACTGAGAAAAGAATAGAAAACAATAAACTTTTTTGACTTTTGTCTAGTTTAACACACGTTCAGATGACCATCAGCATTTACGTACGTCTGTGGCGCGCCCGTGTGGACATGTTCGGTAATGACGCAAGTTAACTCATGCCCCTCATTACCATATGGACACAGAGATGTAGAAATAAATTCATGTAAAAATGTGGAAATACACAACTATTAACATAAATGCATACAATAAATACATTAATGTTAAAAATGTTTAAATAAATAAATATAAATTTAAATACCCATTTTCATTTATTTTTATGTGGAATTAATTGTTATTTTTAGCTTTTTACATTTCTTCATGCATTTATTTTTGTATTCATTCATTTTTAATTTTTGAAGTATTGTGTTTCTATAGCCTACACTGTAAAACTTTGCTGTAATTTTGCAGCAGGTTTGCCAGTAACTTGTTTTAAACATAAACTTACAGTTCTTATATTTTCTTTCATGAAACACGACTAAATATATAGATATAAGTCACTTTCTTGTTATGTAAATGTATGGTGATTTAAGAAGCTTTAAATATTTTTACTAGAAAACGAGACAAAAACGCTTTTTTTCAGTGTTGCTGTGCTAATGCCAGCAATGAGATCTCTTTTTGCTCATTTTAAATCTCTAAAGTCAAAGTGTTTTCATTTTGATTAAAGAAAGATGAACTCAAATTGAAAACAATACTAATAGGAAATTTACTAATAGGAAAAATACTAATTCAATCTTAAGTTACTGCAAACCTGCTGCAAATCTACAGCTTTACAGTGTACTCCATACATACACTCCAGCGCAGAGCAGAACTTGTTACTAAACTTGAACATTTGTATATTTATAAGACAGTATGACAAAAGTAAGTGACAAAAATAGTGTAGTTTGTTTGATCAAAAGAGAAGACAAGAACACTTCATATACTTTTATAGTGTATCTCCATCAAAAAATTGAATACAACAGCAAATATACTTCAGATGTTTCTGTCCGTATACGTATATTTCTGAGAAGTAGAACATACAAAGTATAATAATATTATAAATAAATAAAAATAAAAAGTGTGCTGATGTGTGTGAACATTACATTTCTCCACTTCCTGTAGAATCTGAAGTGTTTCTTCCTTCATGCTGGAGAACAGCGCATGCGGTTAGGGTTTACATTTCTGGTAAAATCTTATATCCATTGAAAGTCAGTCTCAGTGTTCAAGCCATTGATGTGGAGTGATGAGTTTGGGCTCAAAATCTGCATTTAAAATGACACCAAATGTTCAGAACTTGGTTTTATACAGACCAAGTTCTTCCACACTTGACTGAATCAATGATTTCTTTCTGAATCTTGTCTCATACACAGAGACATTGTCATAATGGGATAGAAAAAGGCTCTTTCCCAAACTATTGCTATTAAATTAAAAGCACACAGTTTCATAGAATATCATGATATTCTGCAGCATTAAGATTTATACTCATGGAAATGACTAAAGTCATCAAACCCGTTTATTAGATAGTGACCCAACACTTTTGGCAATATAGTGTATGTGACGCATGACCAGGATCGTCCAATGATTAAAAAAACAAAACAATTGTGCATAAAATTATATTGCACATGCTTAAATTTAACATTTAAAAAACAGAACACTGTGTTATAAAACAAAGTAAAATAATTTGCTATGGCATCAGAAACATGAAAAAAAAGATCTTAAATTTGCATTTCACTCCATAAGAGTATATTCTGCTTTTGACCATTTATTCCATCAAGACTGTGGTTTAAAAATGAGAATATTATCAAATAAACATTAAAAAAAAATGCAAATAAGCTGATTTAAATAATTCACTTTAAAAAATAAATAAATAAACGCAGAGCAGATGGGAGTTCAAATCATTTTATTAAAAAGTCAGGAAAACCAGTTTTGCTCAGAATTGTCACCATAATGCTGAACGGGTCTTTAAGTGTCACGTCCATGAGTTGCCAGCATTCCACATCAAATGCTCCGGCCGCCAGCCTGCAACACACAAACAAAACACAAACTTCACATAAGCTGTCACAGTAACAAACACTGCTGTTAAGGAACAATTTAACTCCAAGGATTCTGGGAGTTTGACCGAGCCGGTGCAGAGAAAGAGAATTCCAAACACATACACGGCTATACGGTTGGCGATGGCCAGGAGAGAGACAAAGAGCTCATCCAGCTGAAGATCCCGCTGCATCTGAACACAATGAAAACTGAGTGAGAAGCTGCACACTGCACTTGCAAAGTTGGATTTGCCCACTTTTTAGAAACCGCTTTGTACAACACAGCGCATGAACACCTGGTTGTGCACAAAGCTTCCCACACACTGATGTAGATTCATGGGGTGTTTAAACAAGGCGTTTTTAGGAAAGTCTGGATGAGCCTCTGCTTTTAACCCAATCATAACAGCAATCGGACATTCAGTTGAATTTTTTCGGACAAAGCTCTATTGAAAGAGTTCCTTACTTGTGGCAGCTTCCGAAGCTGCTGCTGTTGGCGGTCCCGCTTCACCGCTGCCCTGGTGGGAATGGAGGGTGGACCCTCACACATTTTTTCAGTCGATAAGAAATTGATAAAATTTCTGGCCTCGCCTGTCCATTCTGCAAATGAAGCCATTAGGCCAAATAATACCTTTAAAAAAAAATCTGTTTCAGATTTCAAAATGATTAATTCATTCAGTTTTTCAGTTGATTCTCCTTGTGCCATCTTTACGTTGTGATCAGGTTTAATTGGATTAACATGACGAAAGAGAAAATTAGTTTAAGAAATATATATTTGTTTATTTCTTAATGTCTTAATCATTTGTAAATTATTAACATATTTGGATAAGTTTGACACGGCAATGGCCAGGAGAGAGACAAAGAGCTCACCCAGTTGAAGATCCCGCTGCATCAGAAACACAAACACAAATAATAAAAACTGCGAGTGTGAAGCTGTACGGTCTTTAAACGGTATATTTATATTTATATATATTTAGGGAAGTCTAGATGAGCCTCCGCTTTAAACCGAAATTTATCTGAATGTCCGATTGCAGTTATAATTCTGAAAATTAGTGTTCCTTACCGGTGGCGTCTGTCGGTGGGGCGGGTGGAGCTACTGGAGCCCCCCGCTGGTCCCGCTGCCGGATGTTTAAGTTGTTATATTCACACATTTTATCAGTTGATTAGAAATTGGCGGGGTCGGTGGGCATCTGAAAAAGAAATAATAATTGTAATAATTTCACAAAAAAGAAATTGATATAAATCTCAGTATTTCGAAAATATTTATATATAAATGTTACCAGGTTTGGGCATCCCAGTTCTCCAGCTCCATGTAGGACCTTAAATTTATGAAGGTCCTCTGAAACCAAATTCCGTTACTTTTCCCCACCACACTATCCTTGTTTCGGCACCTCGGAATTTAGAAATTAAGCTCTGGTAAAGCAGCAGTCAATGTAATCGACCCAATGAATAGTGCAACACATACCTCTTAAATCCATCTTTGAGAAAAGAGTCAACACGTGTTCTGTCACTCTTTAAATAGTGGCGAGCTGTTTGTAGCTCCTCCCTCTTAATTCCTTTCAAGAGGAAGAAATACGTCACCTCCACCCGGAAATCATTTATAGAACAGCAAACTTCTTATGTTAATAACTGTAATCTACTACATCATTAGTAACTTTATAGTTTTCATGTTATTAAATACCTTTAATGGTTTTTTAAATGCTTTTAAGAACATCACAACATATTCAATGTTGCATTTATAACATCCAACAAATAAAAAACAAGAAAAAAGATTTTACAATAAACTAATAAAGGAATACTTAACAAAAATCGATTTGTTTTTTTATTTCTTAAAGAGACTCAAAATAATGTCCTAATTTAATTTTAAATAATATGATGTACATTTATAAGAATATATCTCTACTAGATAAGATGATCTTTCATTTTGTTTGAATATCAGATACTTAATATCACTCAAAAAACAAAAACATTGGGAGCATACATAGACATTCTCGTTACATTTTGAGATGACTTGTTTCACTGGATAAATTAATTTATAATAAATAATTATTTATGTAACTTATGCAACCACTGTATATCCTGCACTTGCTGCTATTGCACTTCTGGTTAGACCTAAACTGCATTTCGTTGCCTTGTACTTGTACATGTGTAATGACAATAAAGTTGAATCTAATCTAAATAACTTTAGAAATTTTCTTTAACTTTATTAGACGATATTTACTCCAAACCTCTTTCCACTCAATTCGCAATGTTTTAGGCAAATGTTTATTCCAACAAAGTTCTTATAAAATATTTTTTTAATCTAGAACCTAGAACACTCACTCCATTAATACTTAATGTTTGATGCCATTCCTAGTTGCTTTATCCCACAAAGTTATTGCGTATTCTTTGGAATCTTATAGAAATTCAGAAAGTGTTGTCAATTGTTATTAAATTATTAGCTCACCAATATTATATTATTATGATACCAGCTGCTATAAAACATTTCTTTTTTACACAATATTCTTATCAATTGCTTTTTTAACTTCAGTTTTGTCATCTGCCAATCGAGCGCACTACTTCTTTTCCTAAAAGTTGAATACTTCAAAATGTCTATCTTTTAATATGTATAGCCATAGTTTGTGAAATACCTTTAATGTTACTAAATACAGACGTTACTTCCAGGTATGTGGTGGTGGTAAATATCCCAAATCGTCACGAACGCACTTTATTTTGCACTACAAACATTAAAACAGCACAAGGTTTAAAATCTGCGTCTTGAGCGTCTCGGTTTCATGTTCATGTTTGTTTTTGACCATACGGTTACATTACATTATAACATTTTCTGCGGGGTATGTGCAATCCCTGGGATCGAACCCATGACCTTGGCGTTGCTAGCGCCATGATCTAACCACTGAGCTACAGAATAGCCATAACAATATTCAATATTTAATATAACATTCCGTACACTTTATAACGTAAATATTATGTTTGTTATATATTTAGAAGTGGTGAACATTAAAGCATATAAACAAAATTAATTAAGTCCCTTGTATTTAATGCAAAATAACAACATATACAAATCAACCACAGTAAAATAATGAAGAATAATTTCCATAATTGAACAGTTTTAATTATTTTTGAGTAAAAAATACAACACATGAACTGCAAGTGACTAATCGTTACAGTAAAGACGCACACACACACTTCACTGTTCATCTATAAAGCTTGAAGTCTATAAAGATGGTCATCTGAGGAGTTCTGTACTGTAGAGATGGTGTACGACTCTCTGGTGTCTCTTTGAAAGTCTTTTTCAATTCACTACACCTGTTCAAAGTATGCAGCAAAGCTGCAGACAAAGAGATCGTAAGTACCGGTATTTTTTTTAAGTAAGACCTCAGGGACCCGTGTCAAATTAAAAGTAGGTAAAATGTCACTGTAAAACGTTTGTCCGTTCACTCGTAGTAAGTCACTATCGCTAAAAAGCTTTGTGGTTTGACCCGTAATATTAAGAAAACTAATGGAAGCAATAGGTCTGATGTGACTTGACCCCCAATAATACTTTAGCTAATAATAACAACAACCAGCAAGTACACTGCAGGGACTTGAACCCCATCCCGGTGTTAAACCTGGAGTACCATTACCAGTGTATTTTTGGCTTTTTGGCAATATCTTATTTGGCTATATCGGTAAAGCAAAAACTTGCATTGACAACAGCACCTAGAGCTACATTTCCATGTTATTTTAATTAACATTGCACATATATATATATATATATATACACATTCATTTTACTAAATAGATACTGTTGCAATAACAAGAAAAACGAAACCTTTCGTTTTAAAGAGGTCCAAAATAATAGTTTTTTTATGCATAGATAATACATGCATAGATGTGTATACATCTACCTGGGGAGCATAGGGCAGTCCTCAGATGTTATTGTTATTTTAAATAAAAGGTCTGATGTAGACCTTGAAAAAACAAATGTATAGATGAAATTGCATATACCTCTTTTTCCTGGGAAGCACCTCACAGTCCTGGAAAGAAAAAAGAATGGAAAGAGATGGGAAACATCTGCACTCCGTTGTTTCTGTTTGCGAGCAAAGCTGTATGCGGTAAGAATGGTTTCATTATTCTGAATAAATATACTATGATCCGCAAAGAAATGTAGAGACATTTCTTAAACCCACATTTGCAAAAAAGCAAATTCATGTTAGACGTTCCACAAAAAAAAGAATGAAATTCACAAATAAATACAATGAAATTGGCAAATAAATATATTTTTTTAAATGATATTCATTTGTGGATGGCGTTCTGCGCATTTGTGGATTTTGAAACATTTCTAACGTCAAGACGTGCACACAATCCACAAATAGGTGGACTCCGCCCACTATCACTCAAGCCAATCGGATAACTTCCGCCTTTGTTGACCAATGGTGCACGTTCTTGCTTCAGCCAATCACGTTTTGCTTAACATTAAGATTCAAGGGTCAAACATGGCGGTCTTGTACCAAGGAAAATGAGAATGGCCTGAATGGTGAATATTGCTTACTTAGACGAATCGCTTGCTGTTTTCCTCAATTGGATAAAAGCGTCTGCCAAATGAATAAATGTAAATCACCTTTTAATTCAACCAGATTCTCCTCTGATTAAACACTATATAATCAAACAAAAAGAATAAAAATAAATGAATAATAACACCCAAACAATTGACCCAAATCTATGGGAATTAAAATTTACAAAGCATAATTAAAAGTTCAACAAACACAACGTTTCAATAAAATCATTGCATAAAGAAATAGCCGTTTTAAAATGAACAAAACAGACCATAATTAAATGTTCAGCAAACGCAAAGTTTCAATGCCTAAAGAAAGAACCCCAAAATAGGAAATTTAAAATTAATAAAACAACTCAAAGTTAAAAAATACCGAAGCAAAAAGTGTTAAGAATTATAACAATATCTAACAAAGATAAAATCAGAAAATAGCCAGTTTTAATAAAATCAATGCATGAAGAAAATAAACTTTTTAAAATTAATAAAACAATGCAAAATTAAAAAAATCCCTAAGCACAAAGTGTTAATAGAAAATAAACTCATAGAATAGCCAGTTCCAAATAAAGAATTACCAAATATATTGCAAGCTATACACATCAATTAAAAACAATAGGTAGCATATATGTCATGACAATTAATAGCAAAAATAAATCATTAAATCTATTCACAGAATAAGAAGCCATGTTTTTGGAGTTGCCCTAAGGAACTATGGCACCTGTTCAGAATATCTTTGCGGCTTTTGTTTTTGGTCAAATTGTTTGTTGTTTTTGTTCTTTTAAATCTGCTTTCTAAATCTGTAACTGTTCAGTGAATAAATGATCAAACATTGGAACATTGTGTACATGATGATCAGGTAAATGTTATATGCAAGATATCCATGTTTTTAGTACATTGCAGCATTTTCATGCTTCCAAGTATATATTGCAAAGTATATAGAAAATGTAGTGCCTCATGTACGCCTGAAGTGCATTTCATTGTTTTTCTGTATAATTCAAAGCAAATGTAGAAAACAAACATTTGGGAGAACCTCATCATAACCTCAAAGCAACAGTTTACTTAAACCCAAATAAACCATTATTTAGGATTATTAATAATAAACATATTCAAAAGCTGTTAAGAACATAGGATAAGAATTAGAAATGGGATGTATTATATGGGAAGATACATTATTTTATTACAGCATGCTATATAGCACTGACAGGTGAAGTGAATAACACTGATCCTCACGGCACCTGTTAGTGGGTGGGATATATTACATTTTGTCCAGAAAGTTGATGTGTTAGAAGCATGAAGAATTGATAAAGCTTATGCTTATCAATATGCTTAGGAAGAGAGCGAGCGAGTTTGACTGATTTAGCCATCACAATTTGGCTCGTCTCAGAGCATCTCCAAAACCAGCAACTCTTGTGGATGTTTCCAGTGTGCGGTGGTCAGTTTTTATCAAAAGTGGTCCAAGAAAGGAACAGTGGTGCACCAGAAACAGGGTCATAGGCGGCCAAGGCTCATTGATGCATATGGGGAGTGAATGCTGACCTGTGTGGTCCAATTCAACAGACTACTGTAGTTATAGAAGTTATAGAAAGGTGTCAGAATACACAACCCCTCACAGTTTGTTGGAAAAGCGACCAACAAAATATCAAGAAGTTAATTCATGTTATGCTGATTGATATGATCTTTAAAGTGTTGTTTTCTTCTTCTTCTGTAATTATGGCCAGGGTGTTTCAGACAAATCAAAGAATATCAGAGGCACTTCTCTGAATATTGCTAACTTTTTGCCGTTTTCCTCAATTGTAAATCGCTTTGGATTAAAGCATCTGCCAAATCTGGAATTAAAGCATCTGCCAAATGAATAAATGTAAATGTTATGGTCTCTTGTATACAGTAATGCTGTTCAGCAGGATAGTGGAGCACTACAGATTGTAATTTAATGTCCATAAGGGCCAGGACACAGTCTGACTGGGAACCACCTGAGGACAGTGAAGATTGGATTTCAGTTGTAATGTCACTTTAAGCACAAGGTTTGTGGTTCAGTCCAGTGCTAAACATACTACATAAATGTACAAGCCATGGCTCTGAGACACCCTGAAATGTACAATGTACATACAGTATCTTCAGGGGATACACAAAGCAGCAGAGAAAAAACATTTTTAGAGAGAGTAGAAAAAACTGCTGGGAAACATAGAAGTATATAAAACAGCTTATGTTTTTAGCATTTAGCAAGACTGGTCCAGAAGCGCTTCCTGTTTCAGTTTTACAACACTACACACATGTAAGCCAAACTAAAATGTTAAAGAAGCATCTTAGACTTAAGCTGGGGACACATTTACAGACCTGCCAACTTTTCAAAAAACCTTGGAGTGAGATTTTGTCAGGGGTGATCGAAACCACGTGTTGTACCCTGCATTCTGGTGGTGTTTCATTACCCTGACTGATTTATCCAAAATGTGTCTTGCTGTAATGCTGGTGAGATCAGTTGTCCTGAGTTTCTCATTGTTTGTGGCCATGTTCTTGGCCAAGGATTTACATCCAAAACCTTCTTCATCTTAATGTCACCGTTTTATTTCCTTACTTGTCTATTATTTTTGCTAATGTGTATGTAATGTTTTATTCTTATACATCATAAACAATAGGTGTCACAAAATGTGCATGCAGTGATGCTAAAGTGTAGCTCAGTTGTATTTACTGAACAAAGCATCTAAACACGGCTTGACTTAGGTTAGATTTCCTCGAAAGGAACAAAGGGAAGTTCTTCAAAGTGTCAACGTGGCTGAAAAACTGTCAAGATACTCATATTTACATTTAATAATTTCAATGGAAACCTTTTACATTTAAAAGCCTTATCCATAAGTGTTGGTTTGAAAAGTGCTTAGAACATATCCACATACAAACTCAACGCACGTTTATTTATATAGCGCTTTTAACAATTTTCAGTGTTACAAAGCAGCAGTACATGAGACAAAATGACTATAAGCAAAACATTAAATTCATTAAAGGAAAGAACTGATAATCTGATAAATGTAATTTGGTTACAAGAATTACATCAGCACAACTTGTGTTTGGTGTGTGTCAACACAATGCTTGTGTTGATTCACATCTTCCATGAAAGTCTGAATATTTATTGATCTCTATTAGTAGTCTGTATAACCTGTTTTTTTTATCAAATTTATCAATTATAATGACTTATAAAGGAAATATATTTCTTCTTTTGTCCCAATACCAGAAACTATTGAAAAAGTTACTCTCTTAATTTTTACTCAGATGTTCAGATTTAAAATGTCTTAACTGTAATGGATTCCTGAAACAGTCCTAATCATACCATAACATTGCAGTTTCATTAACCACTACAAAAACAAAACTTGATTTTAGACCATTTGACCATTTCTCATCCAAATCAATAAATGTAGAAAGGAGAAAAACTGATACATTAAAACTAACGAATACAATGACACAAAAAATGCAGAGTAGATTGAGGAATTTAAAGCCTAGCTAACCCTAACACACCGTCGGTTCTGGAGCTGACAGAAGAGGGAATGGGGTTTGGTGGTTCTCTGTCTGCCAGCATCATGTGTGATTGTTTTCATCTCTGCTGCATGAGAACTCTTTTTCTGCTTCAGTTTATCAGTTGTGGATAAATACAAGATCTGTGTGCTGTGAGGAGCTTGTTTTTATGTCGTGTTATTTTCTTATTCCCTGTGGTTCCAGCACAGCGTCTGCATTACACATTGCTGTAGGAGAGAGAGATTCACATCCCTCGCACGCACACAACATATGTGGGATATAACATTTTTTAACTCTCACAATTCAAATCCAAACAGATTTGACCTGCTTCTCATTGAATATTCTTTCACTCAGGTTGCCTTTCATTCTTTGTTCTACAGTGTTTTTAACTCTGTATATAGCAAACATGTTTTCTTATACCGTATACTGGCTTTCTATTTCTCATGGCTGATATTTATTACACGGGACAGTACTGTGGGTAACATTACTCAACACTTTAAAAATAATAAAGAGGCTTTGAAATTTTGTTCATGTACATCCAATAACATATGTATGAAGATATTTCATGTCCTTTTCATTTTTGGCTGACAGCTTCAGAAAAGCACAAGAATTACATTGAGACTTTGACCTTCACTGCTTCAGTGTTCATGCACATGCTGCAGAAAGAACCAAACCAAACCCATGTGCGTTTTACCTCCTGATACTGTGTGATAACAATTACAGGTTTTTTATTGCATAGACACTAAGAGTGATACTTGACACCCACTCAGTCAAACTCACCTAATTTAAATATGTTAATAACGTCTTATTAATCTTTAGATCAAGTGTGCAAAACTGAAAACACATTACATGCTTTAAAGTTCTGCAAAAGCAAACTGACGAGTTTAAACACATCTTTACACATATCACTTGTTTCATTGAGAAAACACTGACATTAAAGTTTTTAAACTCATTTTCAGACACAAACTGTGTGAAAACACTTCTAATGTATTTGTTCACTTATATGTAGAATGAAGGACAAACACGATGAACAGAATGCACAATATTGCTTTATTACAGTAACAAGCATATTTTACATTTAGACGCTTTTATCCAAAGCGACTTACAGAGAGATTAGGAACAAGGGAGCCGGGCCCGAAACCCAAGCCGTCGGACAAGGACGCCGGGCACGAATCCCAAGCCGTCGGACGAGGCATCAGGGCCTGAAACCCACGTCCTCGGACGAGGACGCCGGGCCCGAATCACAAGCCGTCGGACCAGGACGCCGGGCCAGGACGCCGGGCCAGAATCCCAAGCAGTCGGACGAGGCATCGGGGCCCGAAACCCAAGTCCTCGGACGAGGTCTCGGGGGCCGAAGCCAGAGCCGGCAGACGAGGGCGCCGGGCCCGAAACCCAAGCCGACGGACGAGGGCGCCGGGCCCGAAACCCACGTCCTCAGACGGGGCTCGGGGCCCGAAACCCACGTGGCACAGTGTGACTGTATTTCTACACTCACCCATGAGACCTGCACATCTCCAGCATCTTCTGTTTGGCGGTCACATCAGCAGGGAAACAGATGAGCAGAGACAGCAGTCGTCATCCCTTCGTGTTGTTAACATTATGCACGTATGCGCAGGCTGCCAACAAAACACACATATGGTTTATTTATTTCACCTCTCTTCCTCTTACACAGATCTAAAACAAACAAACAAACATGTCAATAAAGAGTGTTTATGAATTAATTTCTACACTCACCCATGAGACCTGCACATCTCCAGCATGTCAATAAAGAGTGTTTATGAATTAATGGTGCAAATTTGGCCACGTGTTGAAAAAAGAAATCAATGAACACGTGCTTTAACCATCTTGCTAGCGATGTACGACTTGTACCTCAGCATACACACATACCTCATTCGCTCTTGGTCCAGGGGGAAAGCAAAAGCCCGAACCCCGAGCCGTCGGACGCCGGGCCCGAATCCCAAGCCGTCGGACGAGGCCTCGGGGGCCGAAACCCACGTCCTCGGACGAGGTCTCGGGGGCCGAAACCCACGTCCTCGGACGAGGTCTCGGGGGCAGAAGCCAGAGCCGGCAGACGAGGGCGCCGGGCCCGAAACCCAAGCCGACAGACAAGGGCGCCACGTGGCACAGGGTGACTGTATTTCTACACTCACCCATGAGACCTGCACATCTCCAGCATCTTCTGTTTGGAGGTCACATAAGCAGGGAAACAGATGAGCAGAGACAGCAGTCATCATCCCTTCGTGTTGTTAACATTATGCACGTATGCGCAGGCTGTCAACAAAACACACATATGGTTTATTTATTTTACCTCTCTTCCTCTTACACAAATCTAAAACAAACATGTCAATAAAGAGTGTTTATGAATTAAAGGTGCAAATTTGGCCACATGTTGAAAACAGAAATCAATGAACACGTGCTTACCCATCTTGCCAGCGATGTACGACTTGTACCTCAGCATACACACATACCTCATTTGCTCTTGGTCCAGGGGGAAAGCAACATCTCCTTTAAAAAAAACACAGCGTGTCAGACGAGGCCTCGGGGCCCGAAACCCACGTCCTCGGACGAGGCCTCGGGGCCCGAAACCCACGTGGCACAGGGTGACTGTATTAAGCCCAAGCCGACACACGAGGCCTCGGGGCCCGAATCCCAAGTCGTCGGACGAGGGAGCCGGGCCCGAAACCCAAGCCGTCGGACGAGGACGCCGGGCCCGAATCCCAAGCCGTCGGACGAGGCATCGGGGCCTGAAACCCACGTCCTCGGACGAG
The DNA here is from genome assembly GCA_026939265.1 of Oreonectes daqikongensis. Taxonomy (NCBI): domain Eukaryota; kingdom Metazoa; phylum Chordata; class Actinopteri; order Cypriniformes; family Nemacheilidae; genus Oreonectes; species Oreonectes daqikongensis. The sequence continues at coordinate 1,642,369 of JAOTQM010000449.1, read as the reverse complement.
GTCTCGGGGGCCGAAACCCACGTCCTCGGACGAGGTCTCGGGGGCCGAAGCCAGAGCCGGCAGACGAGGGCGCCGGGCCCGAAACCCAAGCCGACAGACAAGGGCGCCACGTGGCACAGGGTGACTGTATTTCTACACTCACCCATGAGACCTGCACATCTCCAGCATGTCAATAAAGAGTGTTTATGAATTAATGGTGCAAATTTGGCCACATGTTGAAAACAGAAATCAATGAACATGTGCTTACCCATCTTGCCAGCGATGTACGACTTGTACCTCAGCATACACACATACCTCATTCGCTCTTGGTCCAGAGGGAAAGCAACATCTCCTTTAAAAAAACACAGCGTGTCAGACGAGGCCTCGGGGCCCGAAACCCACGTGGCACAGGGTGATTGTATTTCTACACTCACCCATGAGACCTGCACATCTCCAGCATCTTCTGTTTGGAGGTCACATCAGCAGGGAAACAGATGAGCAGAGACAGCAGTCATCATCCCTTCGTGTTGTTAACATTATTCACGTATGCGCAGGCTGCCAACAAAACACAGAACTTAGTACAATTTATTAATAATAATAATAATAATACTTTATTGTCAGACAAGTCTTGCATAACAGTAACTATGTTTACAACATCCAAATATACATAAAACACCAATATGCACTTAGATTACCAACATTAACCACTACAACCAATACAACACATTTACAAAATTCTTGCTTTCCGAGTCAATGGTTTGTTCAGCGCTAGGATAGCCTGATGCACAAAAGAGTTTTTCAGGCCCATTTTGTTGAATCTATGAACTCTATACCTCCGCTGTGATGGTAATAATTCGAACTCATTATGCAGGATATGAGTAGGGTTTGAAACCATATTGTTAGCCAGCCTTAGCAAATTGTTATAATAAGCTGAATCATACAGCTTCTCCAAAGGCTGACCAACAATCAGATTTGAACAGATTTTTAATTGATTAAACAGCTTTGTTTTCAGCATAACAGACAAACTCTTATACCAAATAGAGTTACAGTATTGCAGTAAACTCATTATCACAGACCTAAAGAATAACAGAAGAATCTGTTTTCTTACACCAAAAGACCTAAGACGACGAAGAAAATAGATTCTCTGCTTTGTTCTCTTAGAGAGAAAAATTTGAACTTTCGTTGGCGCAACTGTCTCTCTCTCTCTATGGCTCTCGATGCACGGAGCGCTGCCTACGTATTTCCGGTAAAATTTCAGGGGGGCCGGAAAGCTTCCGGGTGGTATTTACCCATAGAAAATGTGCCTTACCAACTGTAATTTTTTGGGGAATTAGCGAGTAAAATACATCATATTGTTGTAATATTATACATTAAACATGTCACAGTGCTATAATACAAAACTTTAGTAATGACCTGCAGCGTTTAAATACATACGTTCCTCCAGGCAGGCACGTCAGACTGGGGGTAAAACCAGTACTGATTACCAGAGCCCCAAAGGAAGAGAGGGCCCTTGAAAAGTCTGGAATATATTTTATTTTACCTGGATATTTTTATTTCCTAATTAAATTTCATAATGAATGTCCGATGAAAAGTAAATTTTGTGTATTGGCTGAATAACTTGGTTGATTGACTGACGGTTTCATGATCCCACCCCCCTTGCTAATGCGCCAAATGGTTTAGTTCAGGACTGCCTATGCATAGGGACCGGAATCTTGTGCAACGTCCCTGCCTCCAGGCATGGCTGTGGCTTGCTTTATGAAGCTTCACGGAGTTTTAATTATGTTCCGAGTATGAATTTACTTTATTACACAAAAGGGTTTTAACATCAACTGGCTCTACAGTCTGCTGTCATCACGTCAAGAGTACAGATGTGATTAAGCCACAGCACTATGGAAGCATATTGGTAGCAATATTCAATTTGAAATGCAATACGCAAAATGGCAATGCAGTATGTAAAATGACAATGCATTTATGTATTTAAATATACATTTAAAATAACATATGTGCAACATTAGGTGCAAAATGAAAATGAAAATTCAATTATTTTAATATGCAATTTAAATAGACATTTTAACGCTCTTTAAGTTGCAAAATTAAAATGCATTTCCCGGATTGATAATATATGTATACAGATAGCCAAGCAAAATTGTAGCAAAATGATCATTCAAATGTCATTTTCAGACTCTCAGACTCCAGGTGCTTACAGATAACATAGAATAAACATATATCAAAAATACAGATAAATACAGTTCTATATATACACAATACAACTTTAGAGGCAGGGAAGTATAACGAGATAAATGTGCAAACCATTGAAATGAACAACAAACCAGTGAAATAAACAACATTTCAGATGAGATAAACACAGTGTAGATGAGATAAATGATATAGATGTATGGTGAGATATATGGTGTGTACATAGTGTGGGATGCCCCCTACAGAAACCAAACATTAGTTGTTTCTACTTATTAGAAATAATGTTTCTATAGGCATTTAAAGGATAAAAATGACTATTTCTCCAAAATGCTACAGTAAAATGAATCCATATATGGTGTGTATATAGTGTGGGATGCCCCCTAAGGAAACCAAGCATTAGTTTTTTCTACTTATTAGAAATAATGTTTCTATAGGTTTTTGAAGTATAAAAATTACTATTTCTCCAAAACGCTACAGTAAAATGCATGTATATAAGGTGTGTATATAGTGTGGGATGCCCCCTACAGAAACCAAACATTAGTTGTTTCTACTTATTAGAAATAATGTTTCTATAGGCATTTGAAGTATAAAAATGACTATTTCTGCAAAAGTAAAATGAATCCATATATTGTATGCGTATAGTGTGGGATTTCTCCTACCAAAACAGAACATACATTTTTCATACTTATTAGAAATAATGTTTGTATAGTCCATTAGAGTGGAAAAAGCATATTTACCAAATTTATTCAAAACGCGTTTAAAAACCACACTGTTATACCTGTACAAATTTATGGTTACTGTATTAAAACCATACACTTTTTACACCCAAAAAAGCATGGTTAATTTTCGTAGATAATAGACAAAGCACTTAATTGCATAAACCGTTTTATTTGTAGGACAAAGGTCTAAAAAATAATAATAACAAGTTGCAGACCGAGACATATTGTTTTCACAATATACAGCAGTCATAATGCAAACATTCTGAGAAAAAAATGTAACAATGTTACAATGTTACAAATGTAAGCAAGCCGGTTATGCAAACATTCTGAGAAAAAAATGTTACAATGTTACAAATGTAAGCAAGCCGGTTATGCAAACATTCTGAGAAAAAAATGTTACAATGTTACAAATGTAAGCAAACCGGTTATGCAAACATTCTGAGAAAAAAGTGCATAAATTATGACAAAAACTAGATATTATGAACGTAAAATGCTATATATTTTATTGACGAGACACACAGAACAACTACATTTAAATAAAGCTGTAAAGCGGCGGTTTTAGAAATTACCGTAAAACACTCAATATGCGGGCATATAAAATCTCAACCCCGGCTGGCTTGACCGCAGTTGTTTAGCGCTGCACGTATGAGGTTAGCCACCAAGGTAAACTCTGAGGTAAATGTTAAATCTGTTATAACGTTAACGTTAGTTGTTTAAATTGGCCCCATGCAGCATCGATCAAGATAAAAAAAAATCTAGTTTATACATTTTAAGATAGGCGTTTGATTATTTCGATTGGAAAACAGGTTTGCTCGAGCGAGGCTGCGATGGTGTTTTACAACAAAAAGCCAATAAATGGTAACGTTATCATGTTTTAACAAGGCCTGTACGGCAATATATCATTTTTAGTTTATTATGTAGGCTACATGGGTATTTTCATTTACACATTTGGCAATTAACACATTCAACCATAAAACCCCTGCTTAGCTAATCGATATTATTCCTATGGATACTGTAGGCGAAATGAGTATTACACAGGTTGTAGTTGTGCTTTTAGTTGTTAATCATTGTCTCTATGTTGCAGGTTTTTGTTTGTAACGTTGAAACTTGGAACTCCACTTAAACTCAGTAATGTAAGTAAAACGTACTCAAGCTATTATTAAATAGCAGTAGCATAACATTCAGTAATGAAATAAAAACTGTCAAATGGAACAGATACAAATGATGTAAACAGTGTGTTTTATGTAGGTCTAAAAGATTTATTTAAATAATTAAACTAGTAAAATAAAACATTGAAGAAGCCTAACTGTATTCATTTTCATATACAATTGGAATTACAATTTAATATACAATATGCAACTAAATGTATAGGCTGCTATAAACACAGACGGTCACTGTTGTGCTTAATGCATTTGCCTCCTGCAGAATGTTGTTAAGTTCTCATGCTTTCTAACTGTGATTGAACGTAAAAACAGTGATTCTCATTTTCTCAGGTTGTGTTCGGGAGAGACCCAGAGGCAATGTTAATCTAGTACACGGTCAACAATGAGATATGGAGGGCTGTCTCCAGTACCGAAGCCATTTGGAACAACTGCAGAGTGTACTGGCACAGAGAAGCAATGTCCAGTGCACAGGAGCAGAGACCTGGTCAAACTCGAACCCTGGCGAACAGCATCCCACAGCACATAAGGTAAGATGCTTTATATTGATGTATTTATACCTGGAGTAAATCGAATGCAGCACTGACTGTAGTCCAATGCTGACATTGTGTTTCTCTATCTTTCTGCATACTGTACATAAAGTTCCAAAAGTTAATCTGTCAAAAGTAGTGAGTGGGTTTCGCTTTGTCTAACATTTAATTTATAGTAGCAGGTAAATTAGGCTGCATTTACAGTTTAAATGTATACTTCTATAAGTTATACTATAATGCATCTTTAGTATGTAAGTGTTTAGTTTCTATTTACCCACCATTTTATTGATGTCTTGGTTTTAGGGAGGAATTCCTCAACAGAGCCACCTTACTGACTGGTAATGAATTTTCCAACGCCTGCTTCACACTGGATGCATGAGCAGAGTGTAACCATCACATGACCAGCGTATAGGGAGAGCTGTTGGAAACACATTGTCCTTGCATTGGCAGCGTTTTGCTATGCACACTGAAATTTTATTTTATACCCCTTTGCCTACTCCTCACCCTTTCCACTTTGTTTCAAGGGGCAGGTGAAGAGGTATGCTTAAAACATTCCCCTAAGTAATGGGACACCACTACTACACTGTCATACGTCATTATATGTTACTGCTAGCTTTATATGTCAAAAGAGATGCAGGGATGTTTATCACAAACATCCAAAATGCTGCCTTCAGCTGTTATCATATCAGTTTCATGCATTACAGCCTAAAAAGTGACCCTGAGCTTTTTTGCCAAAAGCAGCACACCAAACACCCCTCCATTCGCAATCGCGTTCCGATTCCCTGGACAGAGTAAGAGACTCATAGAACACGATCATGAACAGACCGGGTTAATCTGAGAGTGTTCTGTTTCCTCCAGTCTGTTAGCGATTATATTCCAGCCGTGCAACAATTACTTTTTTGCAGTTGTATGTTGCAAACATGCAATCAGTAATATGGTACATTAGCAAACTTTAGCGACTTTTTGCAAGTGTTTCAAGTATTCAAGACAAGAAACTTTAAATTGAACATAAATTATTATTTATTGTTTAAATCTTTGTTAATGCCAAAATAAAGGCTTACATTGTACTCGCATGAGCAGCCATGTTTTCTTACTCCTGCGTTTGAAGTGGGGTCCCGAAAAATCTTTGTTTGGAGGGCTATAACAATTAACAATGCACTTTCATATTGAGTACAAACAGTGTAATAAGTGTAGACTTGACGCCGAAACGATAAAACACACTGAAAATATTTTTTGTTAATTTGGTTTTCACAGAGAATTGTTGTGTTGTTTTAGTTATGTGAATACTCTTGTGACAATTTGTTACTGGATGGATTTGTAATGGGTATGAATTCTTTGATTTTTATTGCAGGTCTTCTGTTTCTTGTAAGACCCAGCTGAAGACATCAAGACATCAGATGTTGGTCTGGACAGATGTTGGCTTACAGTACACCACACTGACCACCCTGTTGTTCCATGAGGGACTGACTATATATTTTCTGTGTATTTGTTTTTGTGGAACAAAAAGGAGAGTCACGTAGTTCAGTTTAGTTAGTTTATTTTGTAGAAAAGAAGCAATAATAGTGAATCATGTCTGAGGCTGTCAGTCTCCTAATGTTCTGCCTTACATTTTTTGTGTCTCACTGAATATATTAGACATACACAGTTGGTACAAAATAACACAACCAGTTTTATTCTTGATCAAATATTGCATGACTTTTATACTTGTATGCATTTAAGAGTAAATGGCTTTTATATTAGTCTTGTATAGAAGGTTGGTATGCTCTGAAGATGTGTTTATGAATGTTTATTTTGAATAAATAAAGCAATGTAAATGTGATGTCAAAAAATCCTGTTGGAATTTTAGTTAATCCTAAAGGATCCTACTGGACTTGTAGAATCCTAATGGACATTATGATAAATCCTGTTGGAATTTTAGTTAATCCTAAAGGATCCTACTGGACTTGTAGAATCCTAATAGAATTATATTGGAATTTTAAAATATATTCTGTGGGAACTTCAGTTTGTCCTATAGGATCCTATTTGGTTCTTAGTTGGAGTTTAATTTTTTATTTAGAATCCTTTTGGAAATTGTGATTGATGTCTGAAATTGTATTTTGTATTTTATGTAATACAGTCTCATTATTAGAAAGTTATTGGAAATTACAGAGGGTTGTAGGCAATATATGTGTTTATTAGAGAGAGAGAGAGAGAGAGAGCAAGCGCAACCCTTAGAAAGTCTGCTTTAAACTGAATAATTAAGTGTAACTGGTTAATCAAAGTTTTAAACACTTTATTTTTTATTTCAATCTTACATATATTGTGCTGCACAAAATGTACTTTGTTTTTAACTACAAAGTAAGGATTTCTATAAAATCATCAATTCAATCAGTTCATTCATAAATAATAGACTGAAATTATATGATTGATTCATATAAAAGGTAAATACAACTTTAAACAGAACTTTATACTACAGCTGACAGAATCATTTGCATCACTTGCTGGATCACCATGTACAGTATATTATTCTTATATGTTGATTGTAAAATAAAACTAACAATCTAACAATTGATCTTACAATCAATCTCTCTGCTAGGCCTACACATTAGTCAAGCTCGATGCTGTTTGGTTGTAATGCAATATAGCATGTTTTTTAAAGCTCATATACTCATATATTGTGTTACATTTGGCCCCACTTCTTTTATATGGGAAGGAGATCCTTCAGACACAAAACCAGCAAGAGCAGTTTGTAAAAGCTGAACCTGGATAAAGGGATTGTTTTTGTTATCATGTACAATATTTAGAATTGACTCAATTTTTCCTATACAACCATTTCTTAGCTGAATTGTAAAACTGTTGTGTTTGTGTTCCTTTCCATATTTCTCTGTTGTTAATAGTTGTCCATTTACAATGGCTCTGTCATATATCTCTGCAGAGTACTCGTCATTTTCAGACAGATGACAGACTGGGAGCATTAAGAACCTATCCTTATGATCCAGCATTTTTTGTCGAGAACAACCCAAAAAAACAAGACCTTCCATCTTTTGTGCCTTAGCAATAAGAGGATAAACACCTAGCCAGTCATTGATAAGTTTGTCCACCATGTTTGAGACATCAGTATTAGTCTGTGCTTGTTTGAATAGTTGAGGAATTGACTGAAGTATGTTAAACTGACGTGCAATTTGAGATGGAGTGTAATTTGTACCATGACATAACCTCTTAAGTTTTTGGTTGTGACCCTCAAATGAAAATGACGATGTACACCAAAGGGGTCCAAACATCTTGACAGAGAAAGGTAAGTGTGTGAGTTGATATATGTTGAAAGATATATGGCACAAGCCATATGTTTTTGGAATCTCCTGCACAAATGTTGCTATTTTTGATGTTGCAGTTGCCATGTCACTGTCTGTGATGTTGTCTTTAAGAAAGCAAAAAATAGCAGTGGCCAGAAGTAACCAATGTTTGAGAAATTTTGCTGGAAGAATCTTGTGTAGAATAGGCCCACTGTAAAATAACAGCCAGCTTCTGCATTCTGCAGCTTTCCACCTTTGTGCTACTTTCACACTCCGTGGTACTCGTGGTATATCAGATGGAGGTTTGATGGTAAGCAGCCTTTGATCAACATGTTTATGTGATGTCCCAATGTACCAAGGACTTTCGTGGTACTTGCTGTTAAACCACAAGTCCAAGAATTGCTTTGTCACCCCCAGCAGAACACAGTGCATGTAGTCAACTGGAAAACTATTGACAATGTCAAAACCTGTGGAGGGATTCAGGAGGACTAAAGGGGATATTGTCTTCACCCCAAACACATGGTCAACCTCATTCTCAATGGCCCTCTGTCCACAATCTATGACATGGCTATGAGTTCTTTTCTCCACCTCAGTGGGTGGATACACTCTGGCATATCCTTTTCCCTTTGGCACAGTTTTTCCTTCATTTAAGCAATGGCCACATCCATATGCACCATTGAACTGATGTATACCTTGAAGCACACATCGGGCTACTGCATCACATGAGCATATGATAGGGAAAACGTTAGACACCACAGTTAGTTTAGTAAGTGGGTGCGTCCATTCTATGCCATGTGAATTTATTGTTAGAATGTCATCCACAAATTGCTTAAGATATGTAGACATTTCAGGTTTACCACGCCCAAACCAAACACCAGCGAGTATTATGTTTTTGAAACAAACATTTGGTTGGAGCTCATTTATAACACATCTGATGGGCCACAACGAGAAAGCTGAAGATTTGAACATTGGAATGCCATCACAGTTCCAAAGCAGTGATATGTCGTTTGCTGTGAAATTAGGGAGTGTTAGATACATTTCACCTTTCTTGCATCATTCATTCCATATTCTTCAGATTGTAATGCACATTCCTCTTTTTGTAGAATGTTTCTTAGCTGGTCCTCAATAGAGAGACTTATATAATATCTGCCTTCTGTAATATTCTTTTTTGGGTCATTTATCACATTACACTCTGGACAGTGCATGTTGTCTTTTGGAATATATGCCCGACAATTGTTGCAGAAAATGTGAACATTCAGAGATTCAGATGGATCACGAAACAGTTTTCGGAAGAGATAAAGAGACTGTGGCAATATGTTGCCACTGGGGAGAAAAACATTTAATAACTTTAAGAGGTCTTCCACAGCACTTGCTGTTAAAGTGTGTCTTAGTGAAAATGATAAAATTAGCAGTATGCATTGTGCGATTGTTATCTCTGATCCTGTATAAAGAGGTGCCCCAACATTCTCATATTCTGAATAAGAATCAGGATTTGTGTCAGCAGTGTAATCTGTGGCAGAGTCTACCTCTTCCTGAGTGTCACTACACTCATTGTCATTATGGTCCATTTCCTCAACAGAATCATAAAAGTCCTCATTGTCATTCTCATTGTCTGCCAGGGTGTCATTCTGATGGGTAAGATCGTCCCAGTTGTCATGAGGAGTGTTGTTTCTTCTCCATCGACTTGTCTTTGGAAGAGGGCAACTCAAATCTGGATCCAAAAATCTATTAAAATGATCAGAAGCTATCTTTACATTTATCAGCCTACAATAAATAAAACCAATAATTTCTTTAATATCTCTCTTTACCACTAAACAAAAAAATATTTCATTAATGTATAAGATGTACCTCTTACAAAAATTAACCATGTTTTTTTGGTGCATTGATTATATTGGCAAAACCATAGTTTTACTATATTAAAGGGATAGTTCACCCCAAAATGAAAAATGTACTCACATTCTTGTCATTTCAAACCTCTATACATTTATACATTTTTACATCTGCAAAACACAAAAGAAGATATTTGGAAGAATGTCAGTAACCAAACAGATCTCATCCCCCCCATTGACTCATGGTATTTATTTTCCCTACTATGGCAGTAAATGGGGCGTGAGATCTGTTACTGACATTCTTCCAACTATCTTCCTTTGTGTTAATCAGAACAAATAAATGTATACAGGTTTGAAATAACAAGAGGGTGAGTAAATGATGAGAGAATTTTCATTTTTTGGTGAACTATCCTTTAACCATGTTTTAACTATGAAATTTTGTGGTAAAAAAAACTAACCATGTTTTTTTGTTTTAACTGTATAATCTTTTTTTAAAACATGGTTAACTTTTTAGGAGCAGCCTACAATATCAGATATCTACCTTTTATAAGGGCCTCGTTGTACACTCATTTCACTGGAAATCTTCACACAATCTTGAGCAAAAATTAAGTATGTAAAAACTGCATTATAATAGCCTACATCACTATTTATGTTCGTACTTTATAACCACACGCACGCACGCACACACGCACGCGCGTATGAGCCTGCACCTTACTTTGTATGCGTGTGCACGTTGCGCGTGCTCAGACTTTGTTTAGACTGCAGCGGACCTGGTGACCTGTCAAGACAGCCCAGCGGAAGATCAGTGACAATTTGACAAACAATATGTAAGCAGGGGCGTGTCCAGCATTTTTTACATGGGGTGGCAAGAGAGGGGCAAGAGCAAAAAGATGGGTGGTGTCAATGCCTAGGTATAAAACACTCAAGTAAGTTTGTCTTACTGCAGACAGGTATATTGTAAGGCATAAGACTATTAGAAGAATCGGCTGTCCTCGGCTATCCTGGTGAACTTCTATCGCTGTGCAATAGAAAGCATCCTGACCAACTGTGTCACAGTCTGATATGGGAGCTGCTCTGTTGCAGAGCGCAAGGCACTGCAGCGGGTGGTGAAAACCGCCCAGCGCATCACAGGGACTCCACTTCCATCCATGGAGGACATCCAGAGGAAACGCTGTCTGCGTCGAGCTCGCAGCATTCTTAAGGACTCCTCTCATCCCGCTCACAGACTGTTTTCTCTTCTGCCCTCCGGCAGGCGTTTCAGGTGCCTCCGGACCAGGACTAGCAGATTAAAGAACAGCTTTTTTCCCAGAGCTGTCTCTTTATTGAACTCTGCCCCTCACTGATCCCACTGCCCCTCATATACTACTACACTCTTCTCCCCCCCCCATTGCACACCTGACTTCACTTGTTATTTGCACTAATGGACTGTCTATACATAACATTTATGTTCATTTGCACTACCAACTGTTCATTACAGTACCGACTGTTTACATATTCATCTTGCACTCCTACACTTTAACTAAATATGCAATAACTTCTTCCATTGCACTGTTACTTAGATAGCTTCTGTCCATAATTTATTTGCACTACTCTATATCCATCGCACTGCTGCTCACCATAGCCTAACTTATTGTATACATCCACCTGTAAATTTCTGTTTATAGTAATAGCCATCTGTACATTATGTTCATAGTATATATCCATCTGTTAATCTCTGTCTATAGTAATAGACATCTGTATATTATGTTCATAGTATATATCCATCTGTAAATCTCTGTCTATAGTAATAGCCATCTGTACATTATGTTCATAGTATATATCCATCTGTTAATTTCTGTCTATAGTAATAGACATCTGTATATTATGTTCATAGTACATATCCATCTGTAAATTTCTGTCTATAGTAATAGACATCTGTATATTATGTTCATAGTATATATCCATCTGTAAATCTCTGTCTATAGTAATAGACATCTGTATATTATGTTCATAGTATATATCCATCTGTTAATTTCTGTCTATAGTAATAGACATCTGTATATTATGTTCATAGTATATATCCATCTGTAAATCTCTGTCTATAGTAATAGCCATCTGTACATTATGTTCATAGTATATATCCATCTGTTAATTTCTGTCTATAGTAATAGACATCTGTATATTATGTTCATAGTACATATCCATCTGTAAATCTCTGTCTATAGTAATAGACATCTGTATATTATGTTCATAGTATATATCCATCTGTTAATTTCTGTCTATAGTTAGAGACATCTGTGAATCATGGTCATAGTACATTTCCATCTGTAAATTACTTCTGTAATATTTATTTATGTAATTTATGCAACCACTGTATATCCTGCACTTGCTGCTATTGCACTTCTGGTTAGACCTAAACTGCATTTCGTTGCCTTGTACTTGTACATGTGTAATGACAATAAAGTTGAATCTAATCTAATCTAATCTATTAATGAGCAGGAATCTGAGTGTAAACTGCTTTAAGTTTATTTCAAGGGCTAAATGAATTAAGCCAATTTACAATTCATTGTATGTTAGCTATAAAATTTCTAAAATGGTTTAAAAGAAAATACATGATTTTACTGTATCATGACCTCACATTTAAATCACTTTACCTTGTTACCTAGAGATCTTATGTTTCTTATGAAAAGCACTACAATACAATGATTTGATTTCCAAATTTCCACACAAAGTGCTTTTATTTTTAAAGTTCAAGATTTTTTTAAGAAATAGCTGTCTATATCTCCCTTCCTCTTCATATCGGCGTTCTGTCACACAGCATAATAAGCAGCCACATTAAAAACACAATAATGACTAGTAATATACTTCAATACATTTATACATAATTATATTGTAAGTTTAAAGAACATGATACTAATAACAGTTATATTAAAGTCTAAAGAACATGCTAGTATATAAAAAAAATACATAGGCCTATCCTGTAATGTAATGTAATCGTTTTACATTACATTACATTACGTTTACATTAGACTGCTAGAAACATGATTGACTTTACCTGGTTCTGTGCATCTAAATCGCAAAAAATGAAGTGTTAAATCAGAAATAATTATTCGGTCACAGTGATTGCCAGAACTGTTTATAGCGCCAGAACAAATAGAGCTGTGGGGGAGGGGAGGCGTAATACGCGCATAACGACGTATTGAACGTATTGACGTTAAAAACACTGCCCAAAGTAAAATTATATAGTTCACGTTTGAAGGCCATTTTATCATTTACTTAGACATTTTAATATTTCAAATGAAATTAATTATTAAATACAAATGTTCAGCTAGGTGATTTTAAAACTAGTCAACTGTTTAAAAAGATCTTAAAATGTTTTGTTATTAGGCTATAGATAACAAATGTATATTATATATCAATTGTTATTATAGTAAGTTTATTTTTCCACGTAATTTAAAATCAGTAGTTTAATCATTACCTGTATCTATACGATTGCGTAGGGATGCCAGATTACGATATATGTGCAACTAAGATTGTTAAGCAATTGTTGAAATGATGACCTTAGACCGAATACCAAAACTTTTAAATTAATTACCAAAAATTAATTCTTAAGAAAGACAGCTGATGAGCAAAATACTTCCAGCTTTACCAGCGGAAAAAAGAACCAGCAGCTACAGTTTAAAATAGGCCTCGGGAAAACGAGGACTTGGCAACACTGTGCGGCTCCAGCCTGCAGATACGCGCAGGCTGCTCTGTCTGACGATAAGCAAGATAAAATAATGTTTTACAATTGATCGCCATAAGCAAAAAATAAACGTATTTATAATGATATTTAAATATATTTATATCAATATGTCTGTTGTGCCTATAAGTCAAGCAATGCCACTTGGGGTGTCAACTGAGGTGGCAAAGCTCATTTCTAAGGTGGCAGCTGCCACCCGGTGTCACCCCTGTGGCCACGCCACTGTATGTAAGTAACATATAACTTTAACTATACCAATATTTAAATCTATATCTAAATATGTATGTGCAAACTTGCAAAAAAATAAAAATGTTGGTATGTAAAAAGAGAGTTTCGCAATGTTACATTATTACCCCGTTATGAAGTAACATAACGTAATATCTGCTTTCGTGATATAAGAAAAACGTATGTAATTATAGTGTTTTTAAGATTGTCAGTTACTTACACAATATGTAGAAATGGGATATTCGTTACGTTTTCACAGTTTTATTTTAGCAGTTTACTTTAAGCATTTCGTGAGGCAAAATGCGGTAAGCGCGCGCCAGGACAGGACTGTTGTCCTGACAACAGACAACGGAAAAGACTGTCCAACACGCTGGGGAAGGAAATATGCCCATATAAGGGAAGGCACAGATGGATTTAACCACTGCATAATGAATATATATATATATTTTAAATATGTATATAAATATGTCAAAGCTACGGAGCCCTGGATATGCTATGCGAAAAAAATATATATATCGTGGCCACGAATTAAGAACTCGTTCCCTCGTTTTAGTAAATCGTGGCCACGTTTTATTATTTCGTTCCCTCGTTTTAGTAAATCGTGGCCACGTTTTAGTATTTCGTTCCCTCGTTTTAGTAAATCGTGGCCACGTTTTATTATTTCGTTCCCTCGTTTTACGTAAATCGTGGCCACGTTTTATTATTTCGTTCCCTCGTTTTACGTAAATCGTGGCCACGTTTTATTATTTCGTTCCCTCGTTTTACGTAAATCGTTCCCACGTTTTATTATTTCGTTCCCTCGTTTTACGTTAATCGTGGCCACGTTTTATTATTTCGTTCCCTCGTTTTACGTTAATCGTGGTCACTTACTATCACTGTACCGTAGTTTTGCTCGCGGAATTAAAGCCTCTGCCATAAGAACAGATCCTGCGGGAACACTCTTTATTGTATATTATATTAAGTTGTTTTAATGTGTTTACACATGCGGATAAAGCCCGTTTATGGATGCATTTCTCACACGCAACGGAACAATACGTCTGCTGCAAACATAACACATTTTTTATAACGTTATTTTATCCTTTTTTTTAAAACAACACATTTTCTCCACAGGCCTATGTCTGTAGTTTGTTTGTCATTCATTTAAATTTATTAGTTAATTGTATTCGAACAATGCGCATATCTATCATCAATTAGTTAAAACAATGAAAACATGCACATGCAAAAACAACGGACACAAGTCAATGCGCCTGAGCTCCACATTGAAATATTGAAGCACAATCACGCAACAAGCAGACGCGTGATTTCTGTCTTTCAAGCTTTTGTGTATTTATTATAACATTGATTTGACTTTATTATTCAAGTCCTTGTGAACTTACATTACAAAGAAACAAAGGGACTTTGGAAGGTGAATGTGTGTGTTCTCATATCCGTGACGCGTTTACAGCGCGGACAAAACACGTTCATGGCCCGTTTCTCACGCGCAACAGAATCTGTCTGCTACAAATATAACCCATTTATTTTATAACACATTATTTTCTTATATGCTTCAATATTTCAATGTGAAGCTCAGGCGCATTGACTTTTGTCCGTTGTTTTTGCATGTGCATGTTTTTATTGTTTTAACTAATTGATGATAGATATGCGCATTGTCCGAATACAATTAACTAATAAATGTAAATGAATGACAAACAAACTACAGACATAGGCCTGTGGAGAAAATGTGTTGTTTTAAAAAAAAGGATAAAATAACGTTATAAAAAATGTGTTATGTTTGCAGCAGACGTATTGTTCCGTTGCGTGTGAGAAATGCATCCATAAACGGGCTTTATCCGCATGTGTAAACACATTAAAACAACTTAATATAATATACAATAAAGAGTGTTCCCGCAGGATCTGTTCTTATGGCAGAGGCTTTAATTCCGCGAGCAAAACTACGGTACAGTGATAGTAAGTGACCACGATTAACGTAAAACGAGGGAACGAAATAATAAAACGTGACCACGATTTATTAAAACGAGGGAACGAAATAATAAAAAGTGGCCACGATTTACTAAAACGAGGGAACGAAATAATAAAACGTGGCCACGATTTACTAAAACGAGGGAACGAGTTCTTAATTCGTGGCCACGATATAATTTTTTTTTCGCATAGCATATCCAGGGCTCCGTACAAAGCCTTTGTCACCAACTTTTCTTTTTTGTATTGGTTGTACCTTTTTGATATTTAAGATGTTTGCCTCTGTTTTCTCCACGCTTCAGTCACTGTCTTGATACTCTCCAAGCTGGCAGCATTATTATAATTAATATGTTGTGTTGAATGAGAAACAACCTGCTCTTTGCACGTCTCTTCGCAGAAAAGCAAGCAATACGCTACCTTGACAATACAGGAACAATTCAGGCACACAGTCGGCATTGCAAGAATCACAGACTGGTCACAAGAAACGGGTAAATAAGTAATTACCAATAGTATTTTGGATAAAATATATCTAATTGTATAATGTTGTGAAAAATCTTAATGTCTGGTTGTCTGGATATTGATAACACCTACACTGTTATCCCTTACCTGCTATTTCTACAGTAATATATTGGCAACACTTAAACCTTAGATCTTAAACAGATGACAGAAATAAAGTGAAAGTGCTGTAGTATGTGAAGATGTTAATGGTGTTTGTGTTTAATTGTCCTCTGGTGAGATGCTGACAGATTTATTGTGTTCATCTGTTATTTACATTTGATGTTTAGGACTTCAGTGAGTTCTTTTATTGATGTATCAGGAGCATTGGTGACTGCAAAAGGGTATAGTTTTGCACCATTTCATGCATAGGGGTCACTACAGTAGACATATAAACCCAATTCCATTTAAATGTGTTAATTACCCCTCTGTTTACGTGATGGGGCTGTCTCGATTCTCTTTTGCTTGGAGGCGTAGGGGTAAGGGCCATATTGCCCTTCAAATTCTTGTCTTGAATACTTGAAACGTTTGCAAAAAGTAAAATAATAAAAATAATAGTAAAAATAATTCATGTATAATAGGGTTAATTGTGGCTGACATGAAATAATTGCTTTCTACAATGCCATCAAAAACTTTCTCTTGTGTGATTCTGACTCTCTGCTCATACTTTTTTTGTTTCAATGTATGATCTCTGTTTTCAGGTGAGAATTGGCCCTAACACATCCATCACTGCAGAACAGTTTGGTCATGTGAAGTGGACAGATGTTAAAAAGGCCACAAAAGACCTCCTGATTTCAGTGTTCGGCAGAGGGATACTGGCAACACACTGCTACACTGGAAAATGTTCAAATGCCTTTAAGAACAAAGATGCTAAACCTCAACTGGATCCTGAAAAAGTGTCTGACATCATTAGTGAGTAATACATTTTTCTAAAGTAATCACTTGCACTTTCAGGCCTTTTCTCTGATCCACATTTTGTACGTTCTCTTATCTGCTACATTTCTGTAGTAAGTTTGTCTGTGTATGAAGCAAACGGCAACCTTCGTGTCTCTGTGAAACCAACATGGAAGTGACTTAAACTGCAATTCATCGACTGGCAACTAGAGGCTGGCTCCAAAACAGAGCAGAATCTCATTGAGCCCCGTGTTAAAATGCCCAAGTTTATAGCAGAAAAACATGTATACAGTCTTGTAAAAAATTTTTTTGCACTTGACAACTGTGAATTTTTTATAACTCATCCGTTTAAATAATATCATGCCTTAAAATTCTTGAGTGACAGGTTGCCGTTTATCTGCTGTCTGTTAGCTGTCACGACGACACCTAAAACGATTAAATATTGGCTACAAAGAAATAATATATTGTCAGTAATACATACAATGTTTTTTTAGATGGACATCAAATAACCTGTTTGGTTAAGGTTTACATTCAGGCTAGTTCCATTCAAGTAGTTGTGAACATTTGATAATATCTAAAAAATGTCCAAATAATGTATACACATATATATATAATTTTGTTTGGTGTGATGCATCACTGTATACAAGTCAAGTCAAGTCAAGTCAAGTTCATTTAAATAGCGCTTTTTACAATTTACATTGTTGCAAAGCAGCTGTACATGATACAAAATGACTATAAGCAAAGCATCCAGTTTGTAAAAAGGAAAGTAAGAACAACAAACTGAGAGAAAAATACACCCCAATTTCACACACCACCAAAATGTAAAAACATGTAAGAAAACACAGGCACACAACACACACTCATACTCATCAAACACACACACACACACACACACACACACACACACACACACACACACACACACACACACACACACACACACACACACACACACACACACACACACACACACAGAAGATATAGGAAAGAGAAACACAGGTAACATATTATATGAAGTGTAAATTCCTATGGAGTATTAAATGAATAAAATAGATTATGCAGAAATATGAAAACTTTAAGTTCTAAAGCTGATGTCAGCAGCCCCCCCCCGGTCGGGCAAAAAATACACACAGTAATAATTGCGAATTATTATATATTTCTTAAATTAGGTCCTGTTTCTGTGTTTATTTAACAATTGAAGCATTTCCTCATATAATGCCTGTAATTTTAAGTTTGTATGGGTGGAAGTGATAAGTTACTGTTAAAAGCACAGCTTTGCAGTAGAGGGGTTAGATTATAAACTGAAATAATGCTCATCACCATTATTAATTAATCATAATGGAACTTATGTTGTCCTTATTTCCCCCCCCCCACAGGCTACATCAAAAGAAAATTCAATGTAGAAGTGAACATCATTAAGAAAGCCATCTCAGAGAAATGTGCAGATGAATGCAAGCTATCGAAAAGACGCAGCTTTGTGTGAGAATCATTGTATTATGAAGTTTTCCACACTGCCCCACAGTAATATATTTTTTGCTTATTAAATGCCTCTAAATATATAAATAAAAAGGATTGATATATTAGATATATATCTAAATAAAAAGGATTGAAAAATTGGTGTAATAAGGATTTGACTCCTTGCTTTTGTTTTATAAATCTGTGTTAAAGTTATGTCTGAAATGTACAGTAGTTTGCTAATATGCTGTCTTAAGCAAAAGTAGTTTTTGCAGGATCTTATTTTGGTCTCAGATTTTCAGTATGTGTGCTTTTTGAGGATCAATCCATGATCTTAGTAGAAAAGTTTATCTTTAGATTTTATCAAATATCATATTGAATCCCTATATGCCTAAATAGAAGTGGTCCTAAAGAAGTAAGATAAATCATATGGGAATCCTTTAGCAATGTGTCCAAAATAGGATGGAAATTCCAATTAGAATCCAGTACAGATTTCTTATAGGAATCCTATAGGAATGGTTCCAAAATATGATAGAAATTCTAATTAGAATCCCATACAAATTTCTTATTGGAATCCAGTAGGATTCTTTTTTGGACAATATATATGTTTAATGAAATATTACATACACAGGCAAATCTATCTATTCGTTTTTTAAGTATTTTAAAAGTGTTATTGTTAATTATTTAATGTTTATTGTGTTAATTGCTAAGTAATTTCACTGCACTAAAAACAACATCGATTCAATGTTATGTAATTTTCGATTTCGTGTTGAATATGTGTTGATTTTCTAACGTCGTTTCACCCAACTGAAATGAACGTTGATTCAATGTTAGATAAGCGAACCAATTACGTCGATTTTTGGTTAGTTTTGAATGGCGTGACTGACGTTGATTCAACATTACCCCGATGAGCAAAACAATTCCGGATCGACGTCGGAGGTCAACGAATCTCGATGCCGCGAGAGACATTGATTCTACATTGATTCAACGTAGGTTTGCTATCTGGGCGTGTATCCCATATAATAAAGAGGGATAAAATAGCCAGATTAAATGTTGTATAATGTAGTAATTTAGGACTACTAAGGTAATGAGAAAAAACACGTAGAACAAAGCGCCTCCGGAGGAGAGAGGCAGGACAAACACTTCCTATTAAGATACATTGGCTTGAAAATTGTGCTGAGCAACACGAAAAATCGGAAAATATCGTGTCCACCAGCACGAAAAAATAGATTAAATTTCGTGACAGTGTCACGAATTGCCATGAGACTGGGTTGGTGTGTTTGCTTCATCATGCAGCCTCAGGAGGCCCGTCATTGAGTCGAGAAGTTATTAGCTTTTCTTGAATTACAAGACACTTTACTATATCAAAACACATATATGTTTCCACATTTAAAATCCATAAATTCAGGTTATAAAAGAACAGAGGACAGATATTGAAAAAAACAATAGACTTTTTTGACTTTTGTGTTAGTTTAACGCACATTCAGATGACCATCAGCATATAAATACATCAGAGTGGGTCTGTGGCGCGCCCGTGCGGACGTATTCGGTAATGACGCAAGTTAACGCCAACAACATCTCCGTAAAGCACGCGTGCGCGCTGACGTCACGGCCGTATCAGCAGGAAGTGTTCGAAAGCGAGCCGTTTCTATAGATAAGGTAAGCTAACTATAGCGTTTTTTGTAAATATTTATATTATATCGGGGAAATATTGTGAAGCAGCAAAGCGGTAGCGGTAGAGAATGTTGCCTTCGCTATTTCATCTACATAATCGACATGTATATTTTAGTAAACGCTAGTATTAGCATCGCCAAACCCGTTCAAACCAAAAATAAACTCGAGTCAAGATTTAACACGAATATTAAACCGAATGAAAGAGTCATCTATCTAATACATCCGTATATAAATTCTAAGATAACATTATGAAGCAACATCTGTTTAGCACTAAAACCAGTATAGGATTGCTTTATGTAGTATGTTTTGGGTCTTATTGCAGTAGGATGTATGGTGTTCTACTGGTTCCCATTTACCAGATTACATAGAACCCAAAACATTACCAGTAGTGACTCAGAGATCATTATAGTTTCCAATAAAACTCCTATTATAACCATTAAATCCATCAGAATTTAGAATTAGTTTGTGTTATTATCAAGCTCTGTAGGATATGAATAGGATTGTATTTGTCTTTGTGAGTTTTAGGAATGACCTGCACACTTGAGAAAGTGTTGGCCGATGCCAAATCTCTTGTAGAGCGACTCCGAGATCATGACAGTGCTGCTGAGATCCTGATAGAGCAAACCACACTTCTCAACAAGAGGGTGGAGGCCATGAAACAGGTATCACACTTTATTTTGTTGTCTTCTACCAGAGAAAATTGAGTTTAAAGCTTCTATTTATATTTTTATTGTAATTAACTGTGATCGTTAACCTGTGTCTGTAGTATCAGGAAGAGATTGAGGTGCTGAACAAGGTGGCGAGACACCGGCCACGCTCCACACTGGTCATGGGCATCCAACAGGAGAACCGGCAGATACGGGAACTGCAGCAGGAGAACACAGGTGTGTGTTGTTGGGTCTGTGATATATTTTGGCTGGTACCGTAGGTTTGTTCGAAATATTTCTCTCTCTCTCTCTCTGTAGATCTGCGCATGTCACTGGAAGAGCATCAGTCTGCGCTGGAGTTGATCATGACCAAATACAGAGAGCAGGTGTTTCGCCTTCTGATGGCCAGCAAGAGAGAAGATCCGGCTATAGTCACCCAGCTGAGAGAGCAGCACACTAACGTCAGTTTTAAACACGCACACACACACACACACACAGTGTTTACAATAAAAAAATCGCACATAGCCTTCGCTGTCCTGATACAAAATATAATTCTGTGTGGTTGTTTGTTATGTTTGTGCAGGAGATGCAAGCGCACATTGACAAGATCAACGAAATGGCCACGGTGATGAGGAAAGCCATTGAGGTGGATGAAGGGAGGTTGTGTGAGGATGAAGAGAGGATCAAACGTCTGGAGGTGACATTATCAAAAACTCTACATTTCCCATTGTTGCTATTAGTCTTGTGGGAGATTTGAGATGAGTTGTAATGTAATATTATGATTTTGTGCCTCAGCTGGAGAACAACGGTCTGCGAGAGCTGTTGGGCATTAGCCGTGAGGCGTTTCTCGTTCTGAAAAGAGATGACACATCAGAATGCACGTCTCTCTCTCCACTGCTCACCAGCACAGACGTCAGTCTGAGGAAAAGCTAAAGACTCTCAGAAACTCACCTGTGGTGTCCTACAAACTCCACAGTCCTCCATCACAGAGGCATGACCTCACACACACACACACACACACACACACTGCCATAACAGCATGACCTGAGATTGACAGCTATCATGAGGGAATCTGCAGGACGGGCGTCCCTCAGCGCTTGTGTGATGGGGATTATTTCTATCATCAGTTCTTTTTGCCAGAAGAGTCCAACTGACTGCATATGAAAACAGAATTACTTGTGGAACAGAATGAAAATCAAGCTATTTGATTGGTAGATTGTGAATTGTTGTTTTATCTGAACATTGGACCTCAAGTGAATGTCACAATGTGCCATTTTAGTGAAAATGTTTTCTCTGCTTGTTGCATTTGGTGACAGTATTTTATGTGTGTATGAGAGAAGTCTTTATTCTTTAAAAGTTATTAAAACAGTTACATGAACTGCGGTTGTCATGTTCCTGTCTTCATGGACTGATATGACCCATATCTGATGTGAACATTACATAACCCAGGTTTTATTATTAAACAATGATCAAACCTGACCAGTTTCTTGGCAGCACATATCAGACTTATTTTTTGTAACGTCATGGAATAGAACGCATTTAAATACTATGACACAAACTTTACAACTTTATTAATATTTAGACAATCTCACATTTAGGAAAAAACTGAAATCAGTGAATTAAACATGTTTCTACAATTTAAAAATGTGACGATGTGACAATCTAGACGATGCCCTGAGAGGATCATAACACCTGCTCACTCAACACCAGATTCATTCTGTTGCTCCATAAGTCTGTTCCACAAATCATTTAACAGCTTCATGTTCTGTTTTAAAGTACATTCACTCTTTCCAAATATTCCTTACACACACACAAAACAAACCTGCATATAAAATTCTTGTTACCGGTGATACTTCAGGAATTCTCCTGTGAATCCGCTTGTTATTTCCACTCCCTCTGGATGCTGAAAAAACTACACAAACATCCCCACAGCCTCTACCGATGAATAGGGTTAGCTAACCATAACCACGTCTTTAAAAAAATCAAGTCATTCTTTAAACATTGTGTTGACACCCAGTACTGACATAATAAAAAATGTAAAACCTCTTTAGTAGACCAGATTGAATATGTGAGCCATCTGTGGCACATTTCCCTCTAAGCTACTAAAAAGCATCTAAAACCACTTTGTGGCAGCTGTATATACCAAGGATCAATCAACCAATGGTTACAGAGTGCGTATCTAACATCAACTAAATCCTAGCAAGCTGATTGGTCAGAGAATGGCAGGTTCTGGGATCGAGCATTGCTGAAGAATCAACACTTAAAACCCAAAACACAAGTGCACATATGTGACCTCCACTGGCTGCTTATCACTTTGATAAGAGTCTCCCGGCTCTAAACGTCACACAGCATCCTCAGTACGGTTGTACAGAAACCATCTCTGTAGGATTAGGACCACAGAGCCCAGTTAACTAGAGAACAAAGAATCTACTTTTTCAATTTCAATGTTGAGTCAAAAGTCAAGTGTTAAAGAAGCAGGGGTGTGCTTTCACCAGCTCGTTCCGTGCGACGGGTAAGATTTTGAACACGGGCGAGGATCCGGGTGGCGATCGATGGCTTGTGATGGCTGGGGTCCAGAATGTTTGTCTTCCTGCGTTCTCGTTCTTGCTTCCACATGACATACGGGCTTGGTGGGAAAAACGGCCGCGAGCGTTCGCGATACAGCTGCACGACGATGCCAGAAACACCCAGAACCACCCAGACTGTAATCATGATGAAATCTGTAGAGAACAACGGTATGCACGGTTAATATTGTGTAAATAAGTGTTCATTTAGATTTACACCGGAATATCACCCACATCACCCATACCAATGTCCTGCAGGGGAACAGAGATAAACGCTCGGCTGAAGTCGTGGTTGAGGAAGCGTTTGAGAACGTCTAGCGTGATGTAGGACAGACTGGTGTACGTGTACGCGTTTACAGCCAGGACCACCGCATATGCACCAAACACTCCACAGGTGATGATGTTACCCTGAAACACAAACGTATGAACATATTTTCTATATGTGTGCATATGAAAAACTCTGAACAGATTCAAAGAAGGTTTGTCTCACCTCTCTGGGCCACCGGATAAAGAATGGAGGAATAATCACCATGATGCAAACAAACACCACCCAGAACACCACATCATTATGAAATATAGAAAGGTCACCTGAGGAGAAATAAATCAATATCTCACCTTGGCAATAAGAATAGAAGTCAAGGATGAAAAGTGTGTTCTCTTACCGAATGGAGTGAAAAAGACAACGGAAGAGACAAGAAATCCAAAATGAGTCCAACCACCAGCACACAGGCAATGACAGAACCAAAGCGCCACCAGCTCATCACCAGCACCACGCCTCCGACCACACCCATCACTGCCGTCAGAGCCAATCGAACTGAGCAAAGAAGAAATTATGGCGTTAAAACTGTACCAGATGCTTGAGTGCATGGTTTGATTCTCAGGGCTGGTGGGTAACGGCTGAAGTGTCCTTGAGCAAGACACCTAACCCCCACTTGCTTACTATACAAAATGTACAAATGTATAGTACAATGTAATGTAAGTCGCTTTGGATAAAAGCGTCTGCCAAATGCGTAAATGTAAATGTAAAAGATCTGTATATGTTAATTGTGTGTTCTCTGTCTACCAGGATAAAAACCTCGCTGAATTAAAAACCTGGATGTAAAAACCTGTAGTTTGTAGCTTTTGCATCCCACATTTTATGTTTTTCTGCAGAAAATGTTAATGACGAGGGGTGTAAGCTATACAACTACACAACAGCTATCTGTTCATTTGATTCTTATGAGTTTGACCCATGTGACTCGCAGCACATGACGCACACGCACACACACACACACACGCACACACACACGCACACACACACACACACATGCTGACCTCTCAGCACTCGTGATGCTAATGACATTTACTGCATCTATGACCTGTTTATGTAGCCAATTTCAAATTAAACTCTTCGGAAAACCCGGAGCGGGGAGGAAGGGAGACCAGACATGTCACATTTCATCCGGAAGCACATGAAACTGTAAAAACTGTAAACGTTTTTCTGTACTGGTGTGACTGTAACTTACTTTCATATTCCAGGGCTGTGGTCTTCGTGATCAGCACAAAGAAGACAAAAGCCATGAACCCAAAGCCCATACAGAAGAGTTCTAAGACACAAATGAGACAGATTATTACTGCTCGGTTTCACTGCTGGTATTATACAGTACTAGATTATTAAAGTCATGCTGGGAGAAATATTCAGCTGGACATGAGACAAACATGTCATCCATTAACCCAAAGATTAATTAGTGACAAAAATATCTGTTAACCTTTGACTGCTAAACTAATATTTTTCACCCAACCTAGAACGCTTGGGGAATTTTAGAGTCAACGGTTATTAATATCCGTAACGTGCGTCTTGTTCTGAAAAAAGAGTGAAGAACGTCACTCACCACATTTAAAGAAACGATGGCCCAAAAAACACACAAGCAGCCCAGCCGCCCCCATCACAGTGAAAAACACTTTAGTGGAAACTTTCCCTGGAGACACAGAACATCATGAGCATATTTAAAACCAATCACTATCAAATATTTGAGCATCCGTCAAGAACGAGAAAACTAATCTCTGGCTCACCTAACGTGCTGCAGTCGTCCAGCGTGGAGTTAAAGCTGCAGGCGTATGTGTGCGCAGGGACGTATGCGGCTGATGTGTTGAACGCAGGGTCTCTCACAACCACAGAGAAAATCACACCCTGACCGGGCAGAGAGTTAAACGACAGCTGTGTGCGCTCATGAGACGACAGCGTCATTACCTGAAAGAGCCAAAATAAATCAAATAAACAGGACAAAATGACAATAAACTGAATTTAAATCAGATGTGAATGACAGATCATTTACCCTGTTTTACACCCCTGTCTGTGCAAATGTTTGCTTAACTGTTTTATTGTTATGTAATATAGTAACTTCATCTCATTGATCATTAACTTTAAACATTACACAAAGTGTTAAAGCAAAAAAGAAAGAGAGAGGGAGATGTCACACACTTTTCTGCTGTTGTCCTGTATGTTCTGTATGTTGGCCACTCTCTCCATACCGCTGATGAGACTCTGTTCTGACAGATCACCTTCAGGCAGAAAGTATTGATACACCTCATACACCAGACGCCAGCGGGTACCAGAGCCCGTATCAACATCACACGCTGGAGGACTCTGACCTCTGAGGAATAAAGAGAGACATGTGGAGACCATCACATTTCCAGAACTTTACCAGTTGATTGAGACATTTTTAAAAGGGATAGTTCACCCCCCCCCCAAAAAAAGGACAATTATTTTTAGCATTTACTCGCCCTGGTGTCATTTCAAACCTGTATTTTTATTTTAAGAAATGTTGGTAAAACCAAACAACATTGGACCCACTGCTTTTTGTGTATGAACACAAAAACACAAATATCTTCTGCAGAAGTCATAGAGGTTTGGAATGACATGAGGGTGAACTGTCTCTTTAAACTCAATCTAAACGTTCACTTACAGACATAAAAAATGTTTGATGTTTTTTTATTGCCTGATATTTCCAGATCCATGTCTGTGGAATGTCTTTTCTGTTTTGTAAAACCTCTCACCTTGCATATCCAATGTTGGCAGGTGCAAAGGTAATAATGGTCTCGAATAAGTTGTACTGTAGGTAATGTTTGGATCAATATCCAGTGGGAATTCCTGATTACAAGCTCCTGGAACGGGATCTGTACACAGCAACGCATTCATCACAATATAAATATTCTGTTTACAGACAGAAGTTTAATAATACATTTGTTTGGATTGTGTGAATGGATTGTTAGTTTTCTAACCAGTGTTTCTGTAGGGCAGAATCACAGCGATTCCTGTCACATTGTTTCCGTCCGCGGTCTTCAGGAACCAGGAGAGAGAGGACTGAGCCGGCAGCAGCGTAGACAACAGACCAGCATCTGTTGATGTGATGGAGGAACCATAACCTGGGAGCTGAAACACAAACACACAACACAGACAATTACTAAAACTCTACACACTTACAGAACACACACAGAGAACAGTTACCAAACCTATTAATATAGAGCAACACACACAAACTTCACTTTCTAGATTGACACACATAAGAACAAGGTGCAGTGCAGCCACATCCTACACAATACAGTACACACGCACACATTAGTTCCAGTATCGGTCAATTGGTCTTTAATACTGTTTTATATTACATTATTTTTATAGTTTTTTAAATCCTAACAAACTTCATCGGTGGAAGCATTTGTGAAATGTTTGTGCCATCTTTCCTTTTTAAAAACATCACTTTGAGAGTTTGTTTTTCGACTGCAATGACATTCAGAAATTCATGATACACGATGTGTGTATGTGTATTGAGATCAGAACTTGTGATTAAACTCTCACATGATTTCACAGCCGTGTGTGCGATGTGTGTGTGAGTGTGTGTGTGTGTGTGTACGTGTTATCAGTTTATGTATCAATGTGCAGAAGTGTGTGTGTGTGTGCGATCTCTTACCTGTGTGTATGAGAGTGTAACATTGTGATGTTGTGTATGAAACTGCAGCATGATGAACGAGACGTCAAGAGGAATCCGAGAAACCACGGCTTGAACCGTCACATTCACTGGAACGCTGACATTTTGGAACCTTCCCAGAGAAAACACCACCCGCTCTGACATGCACACAAAGAAATGTTCAGTGTTATTAGAAGAAATATTTAAACCTTTTAAACTGATTGTCACGGCATTTGTCTCTTAAGGAACGTGTACAGATATAATACAGACACTGATGTAACCGATAGGCTCTTACCGAAGAAATTCATTACAGAAATAATTACATTTTGGGGGAATTTTTGACATGTTTAGTGGAAATTAAGCTCTGAACCGCATTCACTTCTGGTTTTTATTTGCATTAAAAAAATAGCATTTGTAAATTCATAATCCATGTTTCTCTTTCATACACACAGACAACAGTAAGTGACTATGTATGCTTATGTAAAGAGGAAGTGGTTTTTTTTACAGTTTGTGTGATTTTATTGTTAGGTGACAGTTACTCTTCCTTCCTGCCGTTCTGTGAAATCTGACCATAAAAATCATGAAATTTACAAAATTTCGATATCGATACCTAAACAAGATTTAACAATCTGATGTTTGTATTACCTTCTGACTGTGTGCTTGTGATATCGCACAATTCTGTGTGTGTGATTGGACATTGGAAATTAATGTGGAAGATGCCTAAATAAGCATTGCTGTCATTGAAACTATATCTACAGTTTATTCTACATCATCAAGATATATGAAGATATTTTTCTCAGGAAGGACCTGAAACACCATCTGTACATTGCTGCATTAAGACATTCCAGACAGCTTTCTAACAAGGAAGCTGTCTGGAATGTCTTAATGCAGCAATGTAAAAAAAGGTTCTCATGGGCCGCTGATATGTTTCATTGTTTTGAGGGTGCAACCGTAAGTCAAATCACAACTGTGAGGGAATGAAGTCAATTACATAAACACTGTGATAAAATGATCCACTGTCACAGAATATGAAAGCATTATTCATAGAAACATGCTGAAAACAACCAGACTGTCATGTTAGAGAGTCATTTGCATTTTTGTTGCTTTTCTTCTGAAAGGACAAAACAAACAAACAAAAAACTCACTAAATTGACCCACCTCTAAAAACACATGTAACCCCAAACACACTACCGATTTAATTCAAATACATTTTTATAGCACTTTTTACAATAAAAAACAACAACCTTACAGCAGTAGAGACATAAGAAAAAATGAAGAAAAAACATTACAAGGTATTATAAATAACAATATAAAATTACATATCATATATACATTTATGTGTGTGTGTGTGTGTTTATTATCTGAGGGTGAATTTAAATACGTGTACATTGAGATGATATTACTGTAATACTATTTATTTATTAATCATCTTTTGTGGAATTATGTATATAAATAAGCCTCATAAGCAACATATTTACATTTGAGCTGTCACCAGATGTTTTTGAGCCCGAAACCATAAACATTTATGATGCGAATAGATGTTTATTAAAACTCACTGTCTTCCTGCGCGCGCAGATTTCCGACCCATAACAACAGGAACAGCAGGAAACATTTTTGTGTCATTTTCTCCGGGATCATAACATAGATCAGACTAACAGCAACACTGATCTTCTAAACTTATGTTGCATGTTCGCATCTAACCACCGGAAGTGTCACTGTAGTCTCCCCTTTGCGCTGCGATACAGCACAACTTTCACGTTCCTCATCACCGCACATGCGCGGACTGCGCGCCGAAACGAGTCACGTGCTACATGTCGTTGCGATGTGACGCACGCACTCGGCGGAAACGGAAGAGGCGAGAAGAGCCAAGAGACATGGCGGACAGGTTAACGCAACTTCAGGACGCTGTCAACTCAGTAAGACTTATTTCAATCTTTATTTTATGACTGTTATGCTACGGAAAGTGTTAACTATCTTGCAAGTGTATTTAGTCAGTAATATAACTGATGAAAGTACAATTAAAAATCATTTTAATGGTTAATGTTGTTGTTGTGTATGGCGCTCTTAGCAATGTTAGCATAGGATGTAATTGTGAATAAATAAATACGAACCCTTTAAATTGAAACTATATAAGGAAAATTCACTTGAAACTTTAATAATAATAATTGTTTTGGCAATATTTTGGGCTTGTTTGTATTTTTTGTCAATAAGGATATTTTTAAAGAGAAATGTTTTTAAATATTTTTTAAAATTATTTTGTTAATAACGTTAAACAGAGTCAGAGCATGAAAATCTCAGAAAGGATTTTGTTGTGATAACGTGTTTCAATAATTTGGTGTTTGTTTATGTGTTTGAAATGCATAAATAAACGTAGTAGTTAGTAAATACTATTATATTAAAATAATGATTGTTGTGATGTTTTTGTTTGTATTAGCTGGCTGACCAGTTCTGTAATGCGATAGGAGTCTTACAGCAGTGTGCACCACCTGCCTCATTCAGCAACATCCAGACAGCCATCAACAAAGACCAGCCCTCCAACTCCACAGAAGGTAAACTCACCTAGAGTCAATTCACACCTGCACAGAACAAACCAGTGTCTCTATGGATATAAACATGCCTTGTCTTTTATGTGTTACTCAAGAATACGCGCAGCTGTTTGCGGCACTCATAGCACGAACAGCAAAAGATGTTGACGTGTTGATTGACTCTCTGCCAAGTGAAGAATCCACAGCTGCACTGCAGGTACATTTAAACAGTGGTGTAGTCTATGTGATATGCAGGTCTATGCCATTAACTCACAAACAAATGTAAAGAATTTCTGTGAACCCACTTAAAGCATCAGGATATGTAACAACATCATTTTGTGACTTTTGGACCATTGGTGGTAGTGCTACCGGGAGATATGAAGCAACTCGAACCACACACTGTTTTTGTAAGCATGTCTCTGAAGCTACTGCTGCTTCGGGTGACACTGCAGCAGAGGACATAAACATTAACGTTACAAAAAATTTGAGAGCCACTGCTAAAAAGTGCCATATACATTTTAACGACTGTGTATCAGCAGGGGCTAACATGACAATGTTCATATCCCCTTGTTTTAGATTATGAGAGAGATGAGAAGTCTTGGCCTTGTGGTCTTGTGGACTTAAGTCAGGCTGGTGACACTATCAACAATCTAAGTGCAGAAGGAGCTTGATAGAATTGCACAAACATTCATGTTAAATTATTATAGGTCTCCGCTCAAAACATAATAGAAAATTGAATGGATTTAGTTCTTATAATGGGAATAGCATTGGTTTTAATGGAAATTACAATAGTGTCTACTGGTATGGGATGTTATCTGAGAGATGGGAACCAAAAGAACACCATTAAATCCTATTGGAATAATGCCCCAAACACACTACAAATTATTTTAATAGTTTTGATGGAAATAGTTCATAATGGTATTTTAAGGAAACTATTCTGTGGTGGTTTCTATTGTATTTAGCAGGGTGGGTTTATGTCAAATATACTGCAGTGTATCATAAAAAAACTTTAGCTGGGTTTTCACAGACTGTGTCACAAATGTGCATTAAAAATGGCCAGTTGGTAAAACCTGGGCTTGACTGTGTACATATTACATCAAAGGCTAATGTAGCTCTTAATTGCCTGAGTGATTAACAAAATCAGTCCAGTGTCCCCTGCTGTTATTGGGTGTTAAAGTCTTATAATGTTAAGCTACTAATAAATCAACATGTTTCCAAAACACTCTGAACTACACATAGATGCATACTGTATGCTTGAGTAAGTGCATAGGGTGTCAATCTAGGAAGATATGAGGCTGGGAGGGAAAAAACTAGACTATACCACTGCTGCTGCATTCACAGACAAAGTGTTTTTAAACAGGAGGCTTGGATAGCTCACGCAGATTGTTTTTCTTTTTTGTCCCTTCATTTTAATGGCATATAGGTCACAGAGGCAGGTGCTATTATGGGGAGAGACAGTCTCATTCTAGTTGGGATTTCATTGCAACTTTATTATAATAGATAAATCATTAACAGCATTTCCTTGAAGAACAAACTTTCTTATGTTTATGTCATGTCAGTGTTTTGAAGTACACTAGCATATGCATGGCATCAGACATGAACTAAAAGCCAGAAATCCCCTAGTGGGGTCTAAATCAAAATTACTAGGGCTGGGTTTTGAGACCAATTTGGCGATTCGATTATTATTTAAATGGTTTCAATTTGATTCAATATCGATTTTTATTCAATATCGATTAGTTATCAGTATTTCATTTAAAATCATTCTAGATTTGCAAACATGAAATCCATATTTTAATATATATGCTGGTAACTGCTATATTAATGAAATACACATTCACATTAATAGTAGGGCCCTCACAATTATTGAATTTAAAATTTGAATTCACAAATTGAATTACTTTTTTATTTTTACTTTTTAAGTAAAAAAAAAATTTAAACATTGTAAATGTGCAACAGTGAAATCATAATGAACAAATTTAAATGTTTAAGAAATAAAACAGATTTCAAAATTCAGCTCGAATTATGGCGCCACCTTGTGGACAAAATCCGAAATCCGATAATATTCTCTGAGACAGGTGCATTAAGAATTGATTTGGGGATTTCCCGTATCGATATTGTTTCTTTTAATTGAAAATCGATTAAATTATCGATTAGATTATTTTTTAACCAGCCCTAAAAGTTAGCCCATTGTAATAAGAGGCATTTTTTTCTCCTTGTATCTAACATATGATTCCCCGCTTCTGTTGTATTTCACAGGCAGCCAGTCTGAGACAGCTGGAGGATGAGAACCAGGAAGCTGCAGCTCGTCTGGAGGAAGTAGTTTACAGAGGAGACCTCTTACTGGAAAAGATCCAGTCAGCTCTAGCAGACATTGCTCAGTCGCAGCTGCGCACACGCAGTGGTGGCCCCAGTCAGGCGACGCCCCCAGATTCCTGACATTGACTGGATGAAATCAAACACAGACTCTATCATCTGTACACAGCAGGGATTTTTATATACATTAGAGGCGCCAGTGGCGGAAGACCTTGTAATAATTGTACAGTTTGTTTACGGGCTGAAGAAGTTTCTGGTTTCATACTACATGGGAGAATGAAGAATGCCACCATGTCATTATTTACTGTTTAACACTAGAAACAAACATTTTGTGCATATTCTATTCTGAAAGATGAGTTTTTATTCAGCATTTTAGGCCTGTCCTTATGTGTTGATGCATGAAACGGTAAGTGTCAGTAGTTTATGTAAGGTTCATTTCTGACGTTAATGTCTAGAGTTTTGTTTTTCATCGCATGTGGTCTGACGTTGTGAATGTTTAACACACATCTGTCTCATGCTGGTACTAAGGGACTAAGTAAGCCTGTTTTTATATTAAATTATTTAGTTTGGTCTTGCCAGGGTCATGTGTTGATTCTGTACTTTTCTGTGTTCTTTTGTGTTGAACAAATAAAACTTGTGTAAAGCTATTAATCAAATTGTGGATGTGGTCGCCTCTCTTAAACATTGATGTTGATAATGAAAGAGAGGTTTTAAGAGGTCTTCCACCCTGATACTGGAGGCCTGCAGCTCTAACCCTTATCAGATACACCTGAACCATCTAATCTCCAGGATGACTTGAAGATTACAAACCGGTGCAATGTAGCAGGTTGAACCTTTGCCGAGCAGTGTGGATTCTCCTCACTCCTCCAGGATCAGTGACTATACATTGTGGCTATTTTGCAACATTTAACTTAAATTTAAAGATACGGTTTGGTGTCATTTTTGCAAAACAATACTAAAAAGCAAACATTTCTTGTTTAGCTTGGCAATGTGTATGGGCTACTTTGCATTCATTATGAGTATTTTACTTAAAGGTTATTTATTGACATTTCATACAACAAAGATTTATTGACAAATGTACAGCAATCTATGCTTTATGCACGCTAACACACGCATGAC
This sequence comes from Oreonectes daqikongensis, assembly GCA_026939265.1. NCBI lineage: Eukaryota > Metazoa > Chordata > Actinopteri > Cypriniformes > Nemacheilidae > Oreonectes > Oreonectes daqikongensis. Next base: position 1,609,152 of record JAOTQM010000449.1, on the reverse strand, counting down.
GTAAGCGTTCCTCTATCCAATGAAAACTCGTCTTCTCAATCGCGTCACAGCCAGCAATCTGCACGGCGGTGTTCGTGCAATCGGAAGAGTTTTAAACAGGATTTACTCAACATTTGAAGCTTACAACACGGTAAGAGACCAAATATAACAACATAAACAACAATTAAAATAAATCTGCACGTTCAAAAAAAGAGTTGTTAAATAAAGAGTAACTGAATTCGTTTCATTTATGAAAACCACATGAGTCGTGTCTGTTTACTTATTTTATAAACACTGGCTTGCACGAAAACGACAAAGCGCCCGATAAGACAATAAGTATTATTAAAATATTTTACAAAACGTTGACAAAAGACGCGTTAAATCGTGACGAACTAGTGAAACCCCTTAACTGTCGATGCGGCTTATATTTTCTGACCGCCAGGTGGCAGTAATGAGCAGTAATACGAACTGCGAATAAAATGAATCCAATTTCAATAGCCTATATTTGTGTTGGTGCACAACATATACTGTGATAGTTTTATTGAACTGATTATTCTGTTATATGTATGATTTTTTTATGCTCGTTTGTCTGTTTCTTTTTTTTTGATGCTGTATAATTTGTAAAGTTATGTTTGTTTATAGAAAAAGCAATAAACATATTAAAGGGGAGAAAAGCTTTCAAAGAAATGTTTACATCATTGAAAAGTGGAGCTGGACAATATTGTACTAGTTTTAATTAGTTGTGGATGAAGATATTGATTTCCAGGCCATGTGCATGTCCTACCTGAACATAGCTGATACAAATTTATGAGTTCAGTGCACTCTGACAGACCCTCATATCTTCTCATTAAACCAACCATATGACCAAAGTTCAGCATGGACAACAAGAATGAAGATTATAAAAGACTTAAGAGTTGTAGTTTAGAGGACAAACATTGATTCTCAGCTCAGCAGTCTGTGACTCCATGACTGAGCAATGCTAAAGTCTCATAGTAAACTCTGAGAAAAGATCTCATCCGTTCACATTAATAAAGATTCATTCAGGTTCTGTTGTGTGTGTATAAGAGAATTACATTTTTACAAGGCATGTTAACATACATTAATGCTTAAAAAGATCTTTGTGAATTAGAAAGTAGTGTAAAAGCTTTTAATGAATTGATCACAAAAGTCGCTAATATTGTCCTTCAACCACAGGAAGATGCTCTTTGGACACATGAAAACAGCAAACACATGCAAGTGCCAGTGGTTCAGTGGTGTAAGTTACCAGCGTCTACTCCAAGAGGTCGCCGGTTCAAATCCTTGTGTAAGCAGCCTTCTTTTGTTTCTTAACACCAGAACGCCATCGCTTGACGGAATAAAAAGCCAAGCGTCCAAAAAAAAGGTTGTTGAGCGTGGAAGTGCCAGTGGCTCAGCGGTATGAGCACGTCCTCCAATGCGGAGGATCCCGGGCTCGAATCCCGGGCTGGTCACAGACACGACGCGGATGGGTACCGGTGGCCGGCTCTGGAGAGAGAGCACGAGCGAGGCTGGAAGGCGATGCAGGAGAAGGTGGGGGTCAAAAGGCCTGTGGGCCCCCTGGCTCCCTGAGAGAAGACCAATCTGCAGGTATACGGCAAAATAAAATGTCGACTTAGAAGAAAAGGGAAAAAAAAAAGTGTCATTTTTCTTCTAAGTCGACATTTTATTTTGCCGTATACCTGCAGATTGGTCTTCTCTCAGGGAGCCAGGGGGCCCACAGGCCTTTTGACCCCCACCTTCTCCTGCATCGCCTTCCAGCCTCGCTCGTGCTCTCTCTCCAGAGCCGGCCACCGGTACCCATCCGCGTCGTGTCTGTGACCAGCCCGGGATTCGAGCCCGGGATCCTCCGCATTGGAGGACGTGCTCATACCGCTGAGCCACTGGCACTTCCACGCTCAACAACCTTTTTTTTGGACGCTTGGCTTTTTATTCCGTCAAGCGATGGCGTTCTGGTGTTAAGAAACAAAAGAAGGCTGCTTACACAAGGATTTGAACCGGCGACCTCTTGGAGTAGACGCTGGTAACTTACACCACTGAACCACCAGCTCACCCGCATAAAATGGTTTTTTTTTTTACATTTGTCTATTTTACCTTTTATCCTTTAGACACAAAACTCAATAGCTTAAACTGAGATTTGAACCAGAGACCATTAGAGTTCAAGTCCGTCAATGCAAACCACTGAGCAATTAACAGCCTTAAAGGTTCAGGCTTTTTTTTGGTGATTGATGTTTATTATTTCTAACATCATTCTTTTATTTAGGAAAACAAGTTGGGCTTCTGGCTTGAACCCGTGACTTCTTGAGCGCAAGGTTGGCAACTCATACCACTGAGCCACTGGGACAGCTGCAGGAACCACATTTTGTGGTGGATTTGTCTTTTTCAGACAAGATTTGTATTATGACACAAAAAGTGTCTGTAATGAGATATGAACTAGAGGCCCTCAGGACTCAAGTGAAGGTGCTCATACCACCAAGCCAAAGGCACCCTCACATGCACAGAAGCAAGAACCAATCATAGCATTAGCATTAGCAATGTAACACATGTAGATCAAAACTACTTTCAGACACTTCTGCAGTGCATCTGTTGTAAGCAAATGCTCTACACTTCTGCACAATGGTAACCTCTTAAAACCACCAAATGAACAGAAGTTCTTAAAATACCAACCCAACAAAATAATACTAAACATTTAATACATTTCCATTTTAATTTAATTAAAAAAAACCCATAAAATAACACTTTATTTCTACATTTACTCATTATTTAATTGCATGCAAAGCATGCTGGGTAATGGAAGTCCTCTTATCAGTGTCACTATTAATACTTTAAAACACTTTTTCTCCAACTTCATTTCATCAACCAACTTAAGAGTTTTCAAACTTGTTCCTGGGGACTTAATGCTCCGCACAGTTTGTATGTCTCTCTTAAATCTGGCACATGTACTTCACTACATGGATCTCTCCCTTAATGAGCTCATGATTTGAGTCAGGTGTGTTAGTGTTTTCTGAACTAGAAAGAAAACTGTTAGACTACATGAATTATTCATGTCATGTTAAGTCAACATGTTAGTTTTAAACTGTTAGTTTTGCTCTGGGTGTAAATTCTCTGTCGCTCATCAACACAGTCAGAACTCCAATCCTTGCTTTTGTTGTTGAACATATATGTAACACATCTAAGATGATAAGATGATTTTGGTGTTGTTCACTTTATTTAAACAATTCATATGGAATTACACTTATATTTGGTTTCTCATTCAAATACAATTGCACCATGTTAAACTAAGTGGAAATGATAACTCTTCATTTTTCATTTTTAAACAACATGGTTCAGTTGAGTAGCTTAAAAGACCAACAAAAAAATGTTCAGTTGAGTAGCTTAGTGGCTCTTAAAAAAACACTTAAAAATGAATTTTGCTCCTTGTCCAATTTAGATTATAATGGCCACATTAAACTTTAATCAACCAGCAAAATTATTTGTGAAGTTCAGTGGTTACAACTAAACTTCCCCATATCACTGAGACCTGACCGATGCTCCTCTCAACTACTGTAGGACTCATTGAAGATGTTTTAATGAATGTTTATTAATAAAGATTATAGCTCTTATATTTAATCAGAAGGTTCACAGTCATTTTTCTTATTTGAGATTTAGCTTTCTTCTAAGAGATTACTTTATTCACACGTTGGGTCAAGATTTGAACACAGGCAAACATATCATCATCATCATCATGACGTGACTTTTATTAACACAAACATGCACATACGGTTTAGAAATGACACAGACATGCAAAATGAAACATTTTATATGATCATATTTGTCATCAGTTTTATTCAGTGTACATACAACATGTGACAATATTAATTTTGGGTTCTAGGTGTACAGAATTATTAAAATAACAATTGTAACGTTTGATTGGTTAAGATAAAGCCCAGGGTACTCCCTTCTGGTAGATGGTGTAACTACATCATGACATAGGTTAAAAAAAAGAGTTATTCCATAAAAGTCAATCAAATGCAGCTATGCATTTGGTCAGAAATACAAGCAGTATATTTCAATTTAGTTTAGCAGATACATGTATCTAGTAATATGATAGATATTTCATTATAATAGTGTTCACATTGGCTCAGATGATGATGAGAAGAATATATCATTGGTGAGAGCAACTTTTCCTAAGGAGCAGATAAACAGTTAGTAGATGTAAGCAGTCTTTATGGTTCAGCTCAGCTCATTGTCATGAAATTTTTCTCAAATGTTTTTGTTTCAAAGCAGACTTTACAGTCATTTTAGGATTGTTGCGAGTTGGTTTTAGTGACTTAGCAGTCCTCTTCACTACTCCTAACATTTCACAGATTTAAGTGGTTTGTAAAATACTCTTTCAAAAGTATTTATTATGAGTCCTAAAATTATTTTTAAGAGTTTCTCCTAATGAGCTACTTTTGTATAAATTGTATTTTCTTTTCATTTCAACAGGTCTTATAGTTAACATGATAAAGCTATATGTGTAAAGATTACATTTTAATTACATTTTGATTTCATACATTATTTTATAACTTTAATGCAGTAACTCGCTCCCATGTGACTCTGCTGCCATCTGCTGGTGGAATAAGCGAACTTCGCAATTTGACGTTTAATCGCCAAATGGCATAAAATAAGTTTGTATAACCTGTGGGAAAATAAAGGATATTCACTTAACCTGTTAGTAAACAAAATGAATATCATTTTTATCCTCCAAATAATTTCTATTTCGCTAAAAAAAAAGACGCATGACGCAAGCATTCTTTCATCCAATCAGAGCTCGTCTTTTGCACAACGTCACATGGTCAGTAAACAGCATGGCGGCGTCCGTGCAGCGTTTTGGCGCAGCTGGGAAAAACTTTGTAAAGAATTTATTAAACACAAGAGCCGCAAACAGGGTAAGAGACTATTAAAACATCACAAATATCACGTTGAGCTGACAAAATATTACCAATGACGTCTTGACAATCATTTAAAACATGAAACTGGGGTGCCCGTTGTACTAACATGACGCAAACTGAGCCTGTATTATGAAAAATCAATATTAATATGTTAATAAAAACATGACGTTGTTTCTAATTAAATACACATTTTAAACCAATTTATCATGTTTACCTTCGTTATTTGCTGCATATCATGACGTTATATAACGTGAAGTGTTAATTCAGATAACAGCTGGGTCCTATCGGCACCGGTCCACTCCAGCTGTCAGTCACGTGGTTCTGAATGTACCTGAGACGAAGGTCACGACCCTCGTGAACGGGCTCAGGGTCGCGTCTGAAGATTCGGGACTGTCCACGTGCACGGTGAGCTCTTAATCACACCTGAACGAGCTCTGTGTTTTCATCCCAGGTGTTTGATAAATGTGATTATTGAACGTTTATTTAATCATATTGGTGTGTTTTAAGCGTCAGTACACGACACATGAGAGGTGGGTGGAATAAAATCTACCCCTCTGTGAAATAACAGATCACGTTAAGTATATATATACTTTTTTATAGAAAAAAACACAGAAAACATTGTTTTGATTTAGTGTTGTTGGTGCACTTAATCTAAATGAAACTATATCTAACTATATTAAAATAACATACTAATAAATCTGTTTTTAATGCTCCAGGTTGGTCTATGGATTGATGCTGGGAGCCGGTATGAAAATGAACGAAATAATGGCACAGCCCACTTCCTGGAACACATGGCATTCAAGGTAAGATACTCGCTTGCAGAAATAACCGTTTATGTACTGAAATGGTTAAACTCAATACACGAATAGAAACCCAATCTGTCCATTACAGGGCACCAGGAAGAGGTCACAGCTTGATCTGGAGTTAGAGATTGAGAACATGGGAGCTCATCTCAACGCTTACACCTCAAGAGAGCAGACTGTGTACTACGCTAAAGCCTTCTCTAAAGATCTGCCCAGAGGTAACATCCGCACATCACCCTGTTCACCCTCACAGACAGAAAGGTGTTGTAAGTTGTTTCTGTCTGTCCCCAGCGGTGGAGATACTGGCTGACATCATTCAGAACAGCATGCTGGGAGAGGCGGAGATCGAGCGGGAACGTGGAGTGATCCTCAGAGAGATGCAGGAGGTGGAGACCAACCTGCAGGAAGTTGTGTTTGATTATCTGCATGCTACAGCCTATCAGGAGACACCGCTGGGCAGAACCATCCTGGGCCCTACAGAGAACATCAAGTATGTGTCATTGTTTACAGATGTCCTCAATTTAAGCACACGAGTGCATAGTGTTGAGTGATCTAGTAGACGGAGTCTAGTCTTTACATTTTTTAAGGAAATTAATCTATGACAGACTTTTTTAAAATTAGGTACACTGGAATAGTCTGAAGTATTTTAACAATGGTAGAAATAACTTCACACTTCAGCTTTAAAACAGTATGATGTTCCCTTTAACCTTAAGGAGCTGATCCATGTGTGTTTTGATTTTATTTATACAGATCAATAAATCGAGCAGACCTGGTGGAATACATCACAACACACTACAAGGGTCCAAGAATTATATTAGCAGCAGCTGGAGGTAAAACAACACACATCCTGTTCTTTATATTAGTATAATAAGTAAGTTTTCAATATTTTCAACTTTTGTTACTGGTTTTATATCATGATATTTCCAAGGTGTGTCACATAATGAGCTCATTGATTTGGCCAAATATCATTTTGGGAAGCTGCCAGCCAGATACAATGCAGAAGCACTACAACCCTGTCATTTCACTGGAAGTGAGGTAATTCCAATAAAATTATTACAAATAACACTAACATTTCATTCAATATCCCAAATTGGACCTATCCCCCAGTTTGTAAAGAAATTCTGGAAGCTTTTATTGCACACAAAAACAATTTCACTCTAATTTTATCATGTGTGTTTAACTCCTAAAGCTATTACTGTCAGATACTTTTTCTAAATGTCTTTCCCTATAGACATGCATTGTAAGTGTGTTGTGTGTTAAACATAATTATCGTTCTAAATATATCAACAGCTCTTAACTCACACAGACTTACCGCCGACTCCTCTTTCCCAACAGATTCGTGTGCGAGATGATAAAATGCCTTTGGCTCATATCGCCATCGCTATGGAGGCTGTTGGGTGGTCACATCCGGACACCATTCCACTGATGGTGGGAAACACACTCATCGGGAACTGGGACCGTTCGCTCGGCGGTGGGATGGTAAGACGTGCCAAAATCTCTCACCTAATCTTTTTAGACACATGACTCGCTCACAGTCAACACACTGCACCCGATTTTCCCAGAATTTGTCCAGTAAGTTGGCGCAGATGGCATGTCAGGGGAACCTGTGCCACAGCTTCCAGTCCTTCAACACCTGCTACACAGATACAGGCCTGTGGGGACTTTACATGGTGTGTGAGCCGGGGACCGTCAGCGAGATGATTCGCTTTACTCAGCTGGAATGGTGAGAGTCTGTCAGGTTAAAACTGCACACAAGATGTTTAAATGTGATGACGTAACTGTGGGCTTTCTGCAGGATGTCTCTCTGTACTAATGTGACGGACAGTGAGGTAAACCGAGCTAAAAACCTGCTCAAGACAAACATGCTGCTGCATCTGGATGGTAAGTTTACTTTCGGACACTCCACGCATGAGACCTTCAGATTTAGTTTGCATGGGTTTCATCTGCGGCTCTCGCCTAGGGTCGACACCTATCTGTGAGGACATCGGCCGGCAGATGTTGTGCTACAGTCGCAGGATTCCTCTACATGAGCTGGAGGCCAGAATAGACGTGAGAGAATATAAACACTTAACTGTAATCGGCTGTGAACTGTGGTCATGTGACTTCACCTCCCACTCATCTCTCTTTCTCAGGCTATAGATGCCACGACCATCAGAGACGTGTGTACAAAATACATCTATAATAAAGCTCCTGCTATTGCAGCTGTTGGTCAGTATTACATTTTTTTATAATATGCTAAATAAAAAAGATAATGAGACTAACGGTGATTCTGATTTCAGGTCCGATTGAACAGCTGCCAGACTATAACAGGATCCAGAGTGGCATGTACTGGTTAAGATCATAGAAATACACGACTCGACCAGTATGCTGTCTGTCCATTCACAAACCACCAGTACTTAATATCATGTGCTTTTCCTGTTTATTTTATTATAAAATAAAGAACAACACAATAAAGTTAAAAGACCGAGTGGTGCCTGTGTGTTTTCTCTTCGTCGTCATTTTTTGTTTTTAGCAGCAACCTGTTCTTGAGCAGCTTTCTTGGCTTTTATCATCTCCACCAGCTCCTGTAACAACACAAACACGCACAGGATTCATATGTAGTGATCATTCTCTACTACTATACAACATATTACAGTGTGTGTTAAAAAGTGAACAGCTCACCTTGTATCTCTTCATGCAGTCTTTCTTGGAGCGTCCGGGCACAGCTTCGGAGATCTTCTCCCAGCGCTCTGGTGTGTTCACAGGATACGTTTTAAGAGCTTGTTCAAGTAGTTTCTGCTCCTCTGTGGTCCAGGGGGTGGAGTTTGATTCAGCACCTACAGCTACAGAGATGGAGAAGATTATTGACTTATAACAGAATGGTGTATCTCCATACTAAACACACTTGTTTTATAGAAAACATGCAACATTTTCAAAAATGTAAAAATCAAAGCACACTGTGAAATATTGTATTACATAAAACAATTCACTTTTCATGTAATGTTTGACACTTCCACCAAAGATTGACCACCATTTTCTCTTAAATTCGCATTAACCGTTACAAAAGTACAATATTTATCAGTATCGAAGCAAGTTAACAGTAAAGAGTTTCTGATTTAGAAAATAAAAAATAAATTGGATACAGTTGCATTTGTAAATGGCATTCTGGGCATGTCCCAAAAAGGCAACCCTAATATTTTAGGCCCAAGTATTTAAATTTAACCTATTTTTTATTTCTCAGTACCAGTAGGTGAAGCTGGGCAGAAACTGCTTGTGCCCCCTTATGTTATGATTATAAAGACATTAACATACGGTGGAATTCGTTGATACGAGAATGTTTTGGTGAATCCAAAAGATTTACATCATTTTTGCTTTATACTGTGTACTTCATGCTTGGACCCCTAAATATATTACAGACTACATGTACAGTAAATTATTTTTTTAAACACGCATGCAACTCACCATCAAAGCGTTCTGATGGCACTGCGTTATCTAAAGTAGGAGGAACAGCTGAATGTTCTTTCTTAAACTTCTCAAAGGCCTTTCGGTTAATCTCATCTTTCTGGTGAGGATCTGGAAACAGAGGAGAAAATATACAGTTTGTTTATTCGGCTCCTGAATGAAGAGCAGAGATGACAGTGAGTCAGTTCCTTACCGAGTTTCTGAAGAGTTTTTGCTTTGCTAATGACATCTTTGGCATTTCTCTTCACACCGGTGCTGGAGTGCTGGTTCATGTAGTTGGCGATCACCTCCCACCTGTCAGATTACAGCACATATAGTAAGAAAGGCTGGGAAACCCGGCACAGTCTGAGACCCGACAGTCGGTTTCGATGGCGACTCACCTGGCGTTGGTTCCGGCGGGGAAGAGGTTCACGGCTTTGATGAGCAGTTGAAGATCTTCTTCACTCCAGCCTCTGTTATTGACTCCGCCTCCTCCGCCGGCATGTTCGGCTCCACGTGCGGCCTGCTGCGCCTGAATCTCCGCCTCCTTCTCCTTCTGCATTTGAACTTTCACCTCTTGCACCTGCACAAATAAACACATGGTTAAGATCGCTTTGGAAAGTCTTATTCCTTTTGTATCGTGTTTCGTAGTTTTAAGAAAGTAAACTCGCCTGTTTCTCCAGAGCCTGTTTACTTTGTTCTTTATTCCCAGAAGCCAAAGCCTCATTCAGCGTTTGTAAACTGTAAAAAAAAGAAAAAAGAAATGTCAGTATTTCTCACACACACTCTCAGTCTTTATAGCAGCACACAGTCACCTGATCAGTTCTAAGCGATCACAGAGTTTCTCCACCTCCTCCATCATCCTCACGCTGTCCGCTTCATTAACTGCAAAGTAATTGTGAGTCTAAGAAGCAGAGAGAGAGATAAAGTTTACTATCTAAACTCAACGTCTCAGCGTCTGACATAAACAATGAGTTTCTTGCCTTGCACGTCGTTCTGAGTTTCTGTCGTTCTTTCTTGATGGCTTTTTTCTGAGCATCCTTCTCTTTCTTCGCCTGCTGCGCTGCGTGTTTCGCCACCTCCTCTTCTTTCTCCCTCGCCAAACGTGCAGCGTCTTCCTCGGCCTGTCGCGCCTGCATAGACACACACACACACAATTAATCCTGAACTCACACACACTTCCTTTCTCTCTGGAGGTATTATTTGTTCGTACCCGATCTTTCTCTTCCTGCTCTCGCTTCTTTGCCTCTGCTTTGGCCTTCTTCTCAGACTCTTTCCTGGCTTTCTCCTCCTCTTTAAATTTCTTGATTCGTGGGTCACCGTTGTAAGCAGTGTCTACAGCACATCAGCACACACACACAATCATGGCATGAAACTCGGATGGGGTCTGTGAAACACACAACACGATATTTACCAACGAGGTTTCGTATTCGGTTCATCTCTTCCTTCTTCCTCTGCCCTCGAGAGGCCCGGTTCTGTTTCTCAATCCATCTTCTTTCATCTCGACTGGTAAAGACGGGAAAACCGGACAAATATATCAGTAACTAAATGGTGAAAAACACATATGTTAGCCAGCCATTAACATACATCCAAACATTCTCACCATTCAGCCTTTTCCTTTTCTTCTTCATCCAAATATGAGAACTCTCTCCACGAATCGAAGTTGTACCTACAGAAAATCATAAAAAAGTTGACGTGTATTCTTCAATCTTGCAAAAGCTGAAACTACACACTCACCAGAAGGAATAGAAATGATCCACGTCTTCAAAAGATGACTGCATGTTTCCCAGACTGGGGACATGTTTCTTAATAGACCATCTGATGAACGACATGACGTTATGATATCTGTCCTGTAAACATCATCCAGCCTCTGTAAATCATTTCCTAGTGTAACATGTTTACCTGGCATTTCTTTCAAACACGGGTGAAAACACATCAAAAAAGTTCTCTTTGCCTTCTGCTTTAGAGGGCACCATGTTGTCAAACGTGGGATCTACGCTGTCAAATGCTCGACGCTTCACAGGATCTGATAGGATCTCTATTGCTGGGATTTGACAGCAACAGAATGATAATGCAGAGATGATCATCATCATTGTGTTGAGCAGTGAGAAAGCTTTAAGTGCAAACGTACCTTTTGTAATACAAGTGAAGTAATCATTGTCCCCCTCGACGATCTGTTCACCTGCCGCTTTCCTTTTGTCTGGATGATGTTTGAGGACCATGGCTTTATCTGTGACAAACAGCAGCATATTATAGGTACAAACTGCTACTACATATCATTTAGATTCCCTTAAACAAAACAAAAATTTACTTACGAGCAGCTTTGATCTGTTTCTGTGTTGCTTTGTACCTGACACGGACCAAACCCAAAACAGCATAATGATCTTGATTCTGTGAAATCAGAAGATGAAAATGAGATGAATTCAGTTCATATATATTCACCATCAGGCTGACACAGACACGCAGATAAAACAATACAGCGCTCTACACACCTTCCAGTCTTTAGGGTCCAGTGTCTTTAGCAGTGGATACTCCTCCAGTTGAAGTTCTTCACCCTCCTCTTCCTCAGACAGCTCCTCCTCCTCTTCCAGCTCCTGAAAGGAGGCCGACACATTTCTACTTCTGCGCTTCAGAAACGCTTCGAACCAGCGGCCCACTGGCTCCACCTGAACCTGTACTGAAACTAAAAGAGACAAACAGCTTATTTCAAAAACAATAACAAACTCAACTTGTTTTAATAAATATACACATTTACTAATGCTACTACAAATGTAAACAAATATGTCAAGTTTTCAAATCAATCTGTCTGTTAAATGACAAGAAACCAAAATAAAAGTAAACATCTAAGAAAGATAAAAGCCCAAGTCCATTGTAACAAGTTAGTGTAATTCACTATATATTGGTTTTGGATGAATGTCCATTCATTAAAGTAATACATTACTCCATCAAACTTTACTCTAAAACGCTTTGATGAAGATGCGAAGGGTCCAGAGGAATAAATCAGATCTGCTATGTGCTTACAGTTTCTCTTTATTACTGAGAGACTTACCGGCAACGGCGTTACACACCGCCGTTATCTGTCCTTCAAGTGCCTCTTTCAGCATTTTCATTTGCCAAAACACACAGGAGATCTACACAACTCACATCAGCATGTGAGATCACACTGATTTTGAGTTATCACACTGTGTTTAGAGCAGATCTGCCGGATCCACATGGGCCCTGTACAGCTGTGCTGCCGCTGTCACACTCAGATTCTTCCGACGCGCTACAGACGGACGAGATGTGGTTCCGCTTGAACACTCGTCACAGGTTCACCATAATTATTCAAATAAATCAATATTTAACTAATCAATCATTACAAGTAAATATTAATATAATATTAATATATTTCAAATAAAGACTAATGATAATCTGCCATACTTTATAATAACAGTGGTGTTCAATAGTAATGTTATGAAAGTTAAACATGATTTAATTATAGTGTTTTATTGTTTTGATCTTTTTGCAGATTGTTTATTATTTGTATTACCATAGTTTTCTAACAAACATTGTGATGGAAGAAAAACCACAGTTCATTTTCGGATTTGTGGTTACCATGTTTTACTTTTTATTATATATTTGTAGTAAACCACAGGTAATCTTTCATCAGAATTAGTTTTTATAATTTTGCAAACAATGAAACCATAAGCACTGCATCTGTTTAATCTGATACAATCTTTATTGACAAATAAAAATATCCATTATGAACATCTGTACAGATTACGGTAAACATATAGAAACCGTGGACCCGTTGGCAACAAAGCAGGTAAGACGCTGTTAGTCAAAGCCATGAGCCTGCTTTCTGTACATCTACCAACACCATGAACATCTCCAGATCTCCAGACTCCAGATATACACGTTACAGTAAATCCAACATATCAGACAGTACATGTTGTGTGGAAAATAACAATCCTGTTTGTGTTTTACTAAAAACAGTAACATTTGTTGTAAGAAATGTCATTGTTAGTTTTTTCACATTAACATCGGGCATCTTAGTGTATTAAAAACCATTTGTACAATCACAACCTACCCAAAATAAACATACTGACCTGTTCTCTTTCACACATCACACAACAAACACACACACAGCAGTCAGCAAATGCATGACATGTCAGAACCCACAAATAATGTGTTCGGTTCTCTCACACTGATCTGAGACCAGCACACTCCCCCAGTTATAACACAAACACAGAATGAAGAACTGAATTCAGCTCAAGATAAATTCATCAGTGTTAGAAGATAAAATGACAGTACAATGTGATGTTAAAGTTTTTTTTGTAAGAGTAAAAAGGCACCCAATTCCAAAACATCTGACAAAAATCACAAGAAACCCAAGAGACACAAATGAATAAACAATATTGTGCATAAAGAACATGAAGCATATTTCCAACACCATTAGGTTTTAGACATCGTGACATTATTTTAATGACAACCAAGCACATATTTGTACCATAAGGTATAATTTGTTCTTTTTTGCATTACAGTAATGAGAATTAGAGAAGAAGGGATCTTAACCTATAAATAATGTCACAATACAAAAACTATAATGGTCCTAAAATATGCACGTTTTCGATTTCTTTTGACTCTCTTGACATGTTCTGCAAGCTTTAGCAATTCATATCATTTTTTCTCTGAAAATTCACAGTTCTGTTCTTTTTTAAATTGATCTAAAGATTAAGATCCTAGAAAGTGTTAAGAGCAGAAAAAAGTTAATACATTTGCATTTGAGTTAAAAACCCTTAATTTTTTTAACATATATTTACAAACTTTTTTTAAACCACAGCATGACATGAGAACATACTCGAATCCCAAATGATGATGGTCCTGTACACAATCTTAATATGATGCATCAGAACCTCAGACATGCAGTTATCCCATCAGGAGCAGCAGTGAAGGAGGCATTTAAAGGGCTCAAGTCTTAAAGGGAGGTTTGGGGTATTAGTGAGGTAAACCGCTGAAGCTGAATGGAATGACAATCCCAGAATGCCGAGCTCTGCCGGTGAGAGTGGTCGTGGGGTGATGGAAGTGCACTTCCACGTGATTCGTTCGTGAAATCGGATGTTAGTAACTAACGTTTAAAAATCGTTAAGGCATTCGTCACCAAAACGTCCACACAGACTCGTCCCAAACGTGCCTCAGAGGTGATGCTCTGGAGTGGGTTTTTTGTGATGTGTGTGTCCTATCTGCGGGTGGCTGATGCTGGTGTGCTGAAGAGAGGTGTGAGGTTGTTGGCTGATGTTTGGGGTAGTAGCAGGTTGCCGTTGGTGGGTGGGCGACTCATCCGCAGGCGTCTCAGATACTCGGCGTGAACGGGCTTGTGGATCTGCAGAATTCTGATGGCTTCGTCAATAGAAAACCACTCTCGCTTACGACCTACAGAAAGAAAACAATGTGCGTCTCAGCCATATTTGTCACGTCAAGAAAAATCACATGATCCATAAGGCAAAATGTCCGGGCCGACCCATTACACAAACACACACTCACCGATGTTGACAGAGTCCTCCCAGGCCTCCAGGGTCTCTGTAACGGTCAGCACGTACACATACGTTCTGTGCTTGCGATCTTGATTTTGCTGCGGATAAGAATAAAAGACTTTCAGTACGAGGGATCGTAGAGAAGTGCAAACTCCCTCCCAAAAAAACTGTCCATGAAGCGAAGGGTGAAAATTAGAGCCTTACCTCGAACACACCAAGCAAACGTCCCAGTTTACCCTTCACTCCAGCCTGCGAGACAAAGATCAAATCAAAACAGTTTTCACTCGTAGCCATGAGATTCCCTACAGTAGAGCAAAGAATTCTGTGAAACTGCAGAGGCTGGGCTACCTGACCTCACTTTACTTCTTTACATGAGTGAGCAAAATCTATTACATCAAATGAAACACATCAGAACTGAAAACTGTGATACCCTCACAGATCGTGAGCTCTTTAAAGAAAGGTTATATAATAACAATAACTAATATGATGATGCCATTAACATAACATGATAACAAACCTCTTCGAAGACCTCTCGTACCGCTGCTCCACATGGCTCCTCTTCTGGTTCCATACCTCCTCCAGGAACAATCCACTGATCCGGGTTCCTACTGCTGCTGACCAACAGAACCTGCAGAAAACACAGAGTCGAACAGATTCACTCACACACAGAACAGATTCACATTTCATGTCCATAAAATGTTTGTGCAAGAAGGCATTCAATCATCAGTACATCTCGCTCTATGACCTCTGATTGGTTGAACCTCCAGCTACTGAGGAAGCCCTCGAGTGTCTCCTGCACTAAGAGGATTGTGGGATTGATAACATTTGTCACCTGTCATGTTCTGGGATTCTGGGACAGACTAAGGTAAAGTGATGTTATTTGTACAGGTGACCAACAGACCCACTGCTCAGCGTGCGTGCCAGTAAGCCGGTTTATACACACATCAGTGCTTGTGGCATCTGAAGGTTGTGTGTACAGAACACACTCACACATCTACTATTTACACTCAGCATTGTTCCAGGTTATCTGTATTCTTCAAACACGCTGGACAAGTTCTGTTATTTCACAGAAGTACGTTATATATACACCAGTAAAACGTCATATTCTCAACAACTAAATTAACTAAACGACTACGGTCTGTGTATTCTTGTGCTTCTGGGCAGTACAGTAACATACAGTCTAAGAAACCTGGGAAACAATGAATCCTGTTGTGCAAACATGTTTGAGAATCGCTCCAGTAAAACCAGTAATTTACAGTCCTGTAATTCCCTCTGTCACAGAGACACAACTGAACAACAACCTGTCCAGATCACCCAAATTATATAGAAACCAAGTATATCAAAGACGTTCGCAATTGAAAGAAACTGGGTGAAAAACACGAATCATTGCGTCTCTGATTTGCATGATGAAATGGATTAACACTTCCTTTCCAAATGTCTGGATCAAGGTTTTACAAATGTACAGCGTAGATTTGTATTTTAATATAAAACGACAGAGCATTTTACAGTCTTTATGTAATACCTCACGTCACGAGCAGAGCTGGTGGAAGAAGTTTGTTTGACTTTCACGCAGTGTGACCGCTGAAGGACGACATGAACTTATTACAAGAACAACATGCCTGAAGCAAACCGAGGTTAAGTGTTCTGAACATTGAGACCTTATTCATTGTTTGTGCACTTTTTGTTTTCTGTGGAATTCTCTGGTTTGGATTGAAACATGGTAAAACATTAAATGAAGCCCTGAGCAATAACCAGCACACCCCAATACACCATAATAATCCCACATATACATAATGCATGCCTAACTCTATGTTGGTTTCTAAATGTGCGGTGTGTTTGAAATAAAAACAGATGAGATGAAGCTGAGAAAGGACAGGACTATATTAAAAATAAACACAAGCTGACAGCCATAATGCAATAAAACGTTCAAAGCACCTGTAGCATTAAAAACTGATGATGGTGTTTAAATCACTTTACACACTCCATGTCCTTGTTGTTGTCAGTGAATCTGTGCACGGAGTCGAGCGGGGGGAATTCTAGTGAATCTCGGCCCCCTGCCCGTCCTCTTTCACACAGACACAAAGGGCGACCATTTGAAATCACTTACACAGACATGCACGGACTGCCGATCAGTCTCTGCTCGATGTGTTTGTGGAGCTGCTCTGGGATCAGTGCAGTGAGGGGGGTCTGAGCTAACATGAGACTGATGGTGGAGAATACAAAGTAAATGTGAAGATACGAGTCCAGATTTACACTGGCAATACCTCGATCTCAGACAACACAAGTGTCTCTGTTTGGTTAACTTACATTCCATCATCTGTATATTTCAACACAGGTCTCTCTGGTGTATAAACACTCATATATCTGCACGTTATCTGCAAGATAAAATCATGACTATGAATCCACATAAACCACCAACAACCCACATTCATTTCCCACTGATAAGAGCACATCAGGAACATGCAGATCTGAAATGACTTGATAACACACAATGCATTTTTATTGTCATTGTGTAAAAGGTGTAACATAGAGTTAAATAACAGACACCTGCATTCAGAGCAAGTCTTTTCTTAGAAGTAGATGAACCTGATGCAGAAGCGAATGGGGGGGTGGGGGGGGGTTCAGACTGGAGAGCTGCAGTCTGACGTGCATTTATTGCATAACTGCACTTTAGAGGTGACAGTCTTAAGGGCCTGCAAGTCACTATATGTCACAGAAGGCATGTATGCAAGGACAAAACACTACTGTAGATAGATAGATAGATAGATAGATAGATAGATAGATAGATAGATAGATAGATAGATAGATAGATAGATAGATAGATAGATAGATAGATAGATAGATGGGGATGCTAATGGGGATCAATGGGATTTTGGCCCGCGTGCTGTTGCTTGACACATTACAAGACCTGGATGAATTAAATGAACAGATGTGTTTTTAGATTACAATGAAGATGTTTAATCATTAAATTAAAAGCCTCACAAAACTTTATTTTACAAGATTTTGAGAAAATCTGAAATCACTGCATATGTAAACAACAGAAACGCTGTCTGTGAGGTGCATCTTGTATATGAATTGTGTTGAGGTTGTTTGGGTTTCCTGGATCGAATCCATGACATATGCGTTGCCAACGCATCTACCAGTTGAGCTACAGTAACACATCAATGACGAAATACATCACTAGTGAACTGTAAATTACGTCACACGACTGCATATGTATTACATCCTGCATTATATCCATGTGCTCTTATAGATGCCGTATACTGTTATTCATCACCGGTAAGGATCATTTCCCCGGTTCCGTACCTCATCCTCCCGTTCGTTCCTGAAACACAGGCACGCCGCCCGCCGCTTGAATCCCTCCCGGTCGTACGTCCGCGTCTGGTTCGGTTTGAACTTCATGCTTAAATCCCGTCAGTCCCTCTGTTTGTAAATCCAACCGGTCAGCAATGCTCCGTGAACGGCCCGAGCACCGTGAGTCAACACCGCCGTGAGAGACAGCGCGAAAGGCGGACCAGTACCCGGCTGCACCGAGCCTACGGAGTCGCGTTTATTTAAAATCCTTTTTAAATCATTACTCCTCGTGTAATCTAGTTTTGTATCCTGATGAACGATCACGGCGTATTCATTTTCCGGTAAAAAAAAATATACGTTCTCCCGGTATATATACGTGCGTGGTGGGCCGGGTGCGAATTTACTAACGTTACTATGTTGACGGCTTGGTTCTTAATATTCATAAGCTGAACCGTTGACATTGGAGGGTTACCAAGCAACGTCAGCCTGAAATAATGAATATTCATAAGCCAAGACTTCTTCTTTATATGGTATCGCCGTTACGTCATCAAAAACTCAATTAATATTCATAAGCTTAATCTTTGCCGTAGTATGATTCGTAATCTCCTAGTATGCACTTCTCCGTTACCGCATACTGCGTAACCTCCCGTTACATATACCGCAGATGAATAGCTATGACAGGACCTGTCAGATCTCTCAGTATTAATTCGAGAGTATTTTCTAGAGTAGACACGTCATTTTGAGCATCAGATATTTCGTTGTGAATGTTAAGTGCAATCCCATTACTTTCAGGATGCGCACAATCATAACATATAAATGAAATGATATCATCGTGAAAATTATTTGGACAATTATCATTGCATACCCATTTTACCCTGCTTTACTACTCTGTTTTAACATATAGAGCAACGGTCTCTCACTATATGTTCATCTAAGAAACTAATCTGATTGAATTGTGATGACATTGTTTAACTTTGACTAAAAGAATTTGACATCATCTTCTGTTATCACTAAGTACACATGATGAGAAATTCTCATTATCTTCCAGATTTGATTTGACCTTTAGTGTTAACACTTTAATGGTGCCTCGAGACATTTTCCAAGAGATGTCCAGAGGTTATCGTTGCTTCTTGGTTGTTTACAAAGAAAAATCAAGAGTACAATTGATTTTTGGATATAATAAGGGAACCTAATGAAGGTGCAGGACACATTCAGCAGAATAAAACCTTATGACTTGAATGAGTAAATGAGAGACATTTGGTTAGTGATGGACATTGTAAAATCAGTTCTATCTTGTGTCATTGTCCACACTAAACCTTAAACTCGACATTATTAAAGCTTTTAAATTAGACAGCAGCAGTGTGGAAATAAATGTATAAAGACAAATGCCAAATGTGTCTCTAAGGTTCACCACCTTAACAAGGTTACATGAATCTGATCAGAGCAATAATGTATAACTTTATTTCTTATTGAACTAAAAACAGCTTCACGAGTTTGATGAACCCGGCATACAAGTCAACAGTATCAATATTATTAGTTTAAAGTGAGGTGAACTCATTGGAATGAAAGAAAATATTTGCACAAACCAAAATCTTATTAAATATGAATTATATGAATGATATATAATTATGTTCTTAAATCTGTGTATTGTGTCTACTCTGGAATGTGCTGTATATAAAAATAGAAATAACTGAGAATTAATGACTTTATATATGCAATAGATAACCATGAGTGTTCAGCTGTAGACTAAAAGAACAATAACCATAATGTCAAGAATGATATAACATTGACAAATAAATGTTTGCTTTGAAAAAGAACAAATATCATCCTGCTAAAACATTATTATTATTATGCCGTCAACATCTTACAAATCCTGTAATGGTACCTGTTCAGATGTTACAGTCATAACAAATGACTCATTAGATATGACACAGCACACACTGTTTTCATTACTTCACTATAAGACAAAAAACACAGACATTGTGGCTCAATCTTTAATATTATATATTCTGACAATCAGTCTTATTATACAGATTTGTCAGAAATAAACTTCACTTCTAATGCATCTATGCATTTACAAAATGATCAGTATATGTTAAAATGATGCAGTTAGTTGTACTATTAATACATTTGTTTAATTTTGCATAATAAAAAATGTTGGTTTATACTGTGCCACTAAAATCAGGTTCATGAAAGGTGTTTTACCACTATTGAACTAATTTAGTTTAGTTTCTAATAAAAACATATTATTAAACTTATTCTTATGGAAAATGTTTGACGGTGAGCAGGCACGTGACTGCAAGGACCCGTTTAAAATCAGCAACTTTTTCCATTTTATTTTACCAGAAGTGTATGTTCACAAAACATACGACTAATAAATTGCTTCACCACTGTTTATAGTCAACATGTAATGTCATTTACAATCTACATTACTCGTGACATTAGACATATTCTGAATTAAAACAGATATTAAACAAGAAGAACAGAACTTGATTTAATATGGTGGGAATGAATTGGATGGTGAAAAGTAGTTCTATATGTCAGGTGGTTGAAGGCTATAAAATACGACTGCTTTTTAATACTGTTTCAAAAAGTCACATAATTTTATAGTTTGACCAAAAGAATCGATTTCATGTTGCGTTTTTAGCTTTGAAACTGAAAAACACTCTTGAAATAACAAGATCAAACCAAATGACATAACAAAAAATATTTTTACTAAAACTGAACATGTACAGATTTCATTTTCCCAGACAGGTCATACAGATACAGATTCAGGTCATACACACCAGCCACTCACAAACACACACGACACACACGCACTCACTCACACGAGCTTCGCTTGGAATACAATAAGATCAGAGCAGGTTGTGTCAGGTATGATGTACTACATGCTGAAAAGTTTCACAGAAAGAAAAAAGTAAAAAATTCACATCGTTTCGTCCCTGACCAAGAAGCAGCATATGTGCGACCCACGTTAACATCCCCCCCCCCACGCCCCGTAACAAACAAAGATGAACCATCCACACGGTGCAGGGCTGTCACCACACGAAGCCAGAGATCAAATAGTGGAGCGAACGTTCACATCACACAACACACAACACACACTCACCCGATGGGCTGCAGTAGTTGGTTTTAAATCATATTTATGTTGCCTTTTTTAATTTGTCTGAGAAAGTGTCCTTAAATGCATTAGAAGACAGGAGGAGATTGTTCCACCTCGCTGACGTCTTTTCTTCTTCTTCTACACCTCGATGTTGTTTCCGGCGTACAACCTGGTCCATGTTCTGGCTGTAAGAGAGAAGGAGGAACTTAAATTCTCTCGTCTTGAATTCTCATGATGGATGACAAACTCACAGAGAACGCGTACCTGTCTCGATGGCTTGAACCTCATTGCTCTTCCACTGTTCGGCTACATCATTGGCCAGAGGATCGTCGGGGTTCGGAGCGCTCAGCAGAGCCTGGATAGACAGCAGCACCGTACGGATCTGCAGAGCCGGAGACCATTTATCTGAAAACAGATAAACAGCCATTTAGATGCGTGTACATTTCAGCACAAGTGAGTGAGAGTCAATGGATGAACGCGCACCTTTCAGGATGTCAAGACAAATCCTGCCCAGCTTGTCCACGTTGGGGTGGTAGATTTTGGTCATGAAACGGACCTTCGGAGCAGCCATGGGGTATTCCTCCGGGAGGAAGAGCTCCAGTTTAAACGTTCCACCTTCAAAGGGAGAATCCTGCGGACCGGCAATGACCACGTGGAAATATCGCGCGTTCCCCTCATCTGGCTCCGCTTTGATACCAGGAACAGGTTCGGCCAACAAGCGCTGCGTTTCCTACAGAGACACACCAGCATATGACACAAAGACTGTCAGATCGGCACTTCAGTAAATCAGGGGTGTAATGGTAGGGGCGTTGGGCTATGCCAAATTCGTGCTACATAAAATGTTTCGAAATAACACATTTTTTATGTTACTTGACTAGAAAAAGCATTATGGAAGAAGAGTCTTGCAAGTTTACAGTATATAATCATAACAAGTGAACTAGATATCCATAATACAGTAATTCAGACATTTAAAAGAACACATTTTAAATACCACACAGCTTGGCTTAAGGTTATCATACCGTCAAAATCTCATGCTGGCCCAAGCCTAAAGGCAGCACAACATAAACTTCAATCATGTAAATAACATTTGATCATTATTTTGAGTCACTTTGTTGTATTCCACATTCATAAGTTGCTACTGCTAAATGAACAAATGCTACTTTATTTTTAACTGTACTTTGTTTTCTGTGTTGTATTAATGCGTACTTTTAACATTTGGTTGAGTTTACTGGTTTTCTTTTTGACAAGACAACTTAGCCATTATTTCAATTCTTTTATACCACTAAAATTGAGTTTGTATTATTAAACTCACACCTGTAATGAAAACACTGTTGTGCATTGACACATTTTCAGACAGTCTTATATTGCAGTGCATTTATAAACCTGTTTATGTGTTAAGGCTCTCATGTGATGCGATTTAAATCACTGCCTCATAGACAAACCACAGAGATCTGAGGACTCTGTCCAAGATCTTTTTATGAAGGTTATCTGATCATATTTTATGAAATGTTTATATGTAATTAATAATAGTGAGCGCCCGGGAGCCACCCTGCTGCAGCACGACCTCGGCCACCAGCATGTGCTGCTTCTTTTAATCGCATCGCTGTTGCAGTGCTCCGAAATAATGGAGCGGAAGGCACAAAATAATCATTATACAGATTATTACCTTAATGATCCTGCGGGGCAATCCGGCCATCTCGTTTTTTGATGCTGTTTGAGCCGTGGCCCGCTCCTTACTCCTCGCGTTCGGTTCCACAGCGCATGCGCGCGAATCTTCCGGCAATAACGTCATCACCAGTCCCATCGGGGTTTTTCTGGGAAATGTAGTTTCATTTTTATTTTCTCTTTATATTTGTCTTTGTCATATTTACATTTAAATAAATGATTTCTTAAAAATTTCTAAAATTAGTATTACCTGCCTCATTCAAAAATCTCTATGCATATAAAATTAAAGGGCAAATATCAAGTTCTTTACTGAAACATAATATAGGAACGTTACTATTATATTTAAAGAATTCAATATATAAAGAATGTCATGAATTAATACAACAAAAACACATATGACCTCTCTTGTTCTTTGATCATGTAAGATTATAAACCGTATAGCACTAGAATGAGTTTATTACCAGCTTATTACCAAAGTGTTATAGCTTTCCTGTAGCTCAGTGGTTAGATCATGGCGCTAGCAACACCAAGGCCAAGGGTTCGATCCCAGGGATTGCACTAACAAATGTTCACTGTATAATGCAATGTCACTCGCTTTGGATAAAAGTGTCTGCCAAATGCATAAACGTTATAATTATATTATACTGTAACTACACCACAACAGCTGAATTTAGAAGTTTTATTTAATGTGTGACATGTACAAAAATCATGTTCTAAACAGACATCAGAGAAGAAGAAAGAACAATCCAGAGTTATCTGTCTTTGGGTGGGTTTCGGTTTCTGCGTCTGGTGTGATACCTGCCACGGGGAGACAGAAAAACACAAGCCATTTAAAAAAATGCCAACACCAGTAAAGCATCTACAGTTAAATCATTATGAAAGAAATGATAACGTACTGTCCCACTGGGTACCAGCGGTGTTTGGTGGTGTAGAACATCTTGCTGAGTTCTTCTATAGTTGGAGCCTGTTTGTCATGTAGAACTTCTTTACACAGTTTGGCTTTGAGCACCTGCTCGTGTGTTTCTGCTTCATTGAGGGCGTGAGCTCTGGGAATCGGCTGAAACACACATAAAACACATACATGTTTTCTAAGTGTCGCCGGAGGATTTGTGTGGATCATACAAACTGCATGTGTGATGTCACATGCACCTGTGTCAGCTCATACGGGACGTCTGCAGATGGATGGAAACATACTATTGTTTTGCCATCAGACGTCACTCCGATCTCCAAATTTCTAAAACAAATCAAATCACATGAACATAATGAAAAAAAGCAGATTGTTAATGCAGAACAGCCACTTTAACAAAATATATTAAAGGCACCACAACAAAAACTACAGTCACTTTGTTGTATTTCACATTTATACGTTGCTACTGCTAAATGAACAAATACAATTGATTGATATAAATGCCACCAGCCTGAATGACTTTTAATGACAATTTACAGCATAGTTATATTTTACACTATTTTGCTCTCCATTGAAGTAAAACAGTCACCTGTAGTTGTCGAAGGACGGACTACTAACATCTGACTTGTTGTGAGATGTCAAAACAGCTCCAGCTAGAACATGAAAAGTAAGTACAGTTGTAACTACAGTAAATTAAGCAAACACATCAAAGTATTAAAGCCTAGAGCTGTGGTTGTGTTAGAGCGGCAACACCCAGAAATGACTACAACACGTTAACTTACACAGTTTGTAATATATTAGTAATTGCTTTACATAACTCACAACTCACCTCTAAAATGTCTTACATTCCTGCTACAGAAAATACGATTAAAGAAATGACCCAGCTTGCTAATGTGACCTGACGCCATACTTTCACAGCACTGAACTGAACAGTAAAAATTTCATTCGAACGAAGTGGGAGGAGCGACGTTCCAAGGACACAAGCTGTTATTAAATGCATTGATTTATTAAAAAATAAAGTTTTTTTTGGTGTGTTTCGGCGGTTATCATGAGTGCGCTTTTATTTCTCTGGTCATTTTCCAGTTGGAATCCACATGTGTTAAAGTTTCGATACAGTTGAATGGACAGGTTCGCAATTTGAGCCACGCAGCGCCCTCTAGCGTAAAATACAGCCGATCAACGGAATCTGCCCTTCTATTAAATTTACTTCAGTGCGCAACACAAATATTCCTCCGGGTAGGAAACAAATGTTGCGGTCGTCTCGGCTTATTGTTAACATATAAAATTAACAATCAACAAACATAGTGCAGGTCAAATATGTTTAAATGTCAAATAACATAGGTTATACTTTAAGAATACAAATGAATCCGGACTATTATATTTTAACTATTGTGTAGAGATGTAAAGAAAATATAACGGTAGCGTACTGCAATACCAATGTAGCCCACCGGAGGGCAGCAAAACAACATCAGTGGCGATGAACGAGCGCAGCAGCACTTGTGCAATTAAAGTATAAAGTAAGATTAATGCAACAAGCATAAAGTTGTAGAAAAATATTTGTTATTAAAACACGGGGGTTAATGCCCTGGCAGAGATGTAAAATCTGTAGTAAACATGCTCTGTAAGGACATCTTATTTAGAAAACGGTTTCTAAATAACAATGTCTTTCATTAAAGGCTCAGGAATATATGACTTTACGATATATATGGTTACATACATGCAATGCAGCTATAATCCACGCACACTCAGGTTCAAAATAAGCTCTAATTTTTCAATAATTGCCATTCATGACAGGAAAAGTTCAAGTGACAAACACCTGCTGTACCTGTGAAGCCCACTGGGAGGCAGTAAAACACGTGCAAAACCACTGTAGTTTCCAAAATGTATATGTCAATATCTATTAAAACCTCAAAACACTTTATATTATTTAATATAATTAATATGATGTATTACATGAATATATAAATAGAGTAAAGCAGTTCTTTGTAATAGTTTTATTAACTGTTGTTCCCAAAACTATTCCACAACCCAGCAATAGGACATTGGCAGAATTATTTATATACCTCATAAACAGAAAGAAAACATGGAAATCTAGTTCAATCTTCTCTGTGAAGATTTCATGTAGGAAAGAATCAAACATTTTTCAGAGATACAGAGAAGGTCTCATGCCTGTACATATATCAGATATAGGATCTCATCCCAATCCTTCATCTAAATGTTTTATATATATTGACAGTCACTGTTCATCTCATTGGTTATAAATGAATCGTCTGTGATTCTCCGCCTCCCGCACTGTCAATCACTCCCACATCATTGTGGGTGGAGTCGATTTAATTACTAAGAGACCTCCATGTGAGACGTGCCACTGCCGGACGCGCCGGAGACCGTGTTTGGCACCAAGCGTTCCCGACTGCCGAAAACCTCGGCCACTGGAAATACAGAAAGTGTTTTGAGCATCAATCCCTCTAACACACACACACACACACACACACAATGCATTCTTGTGGCTCGAGTTTCATACCGGATGCAACGTCGCTGATGTCCCACACACGCAGACCGTCCCGCTGTCCTCCAAACGCATAGACGAACGGAAGATCAGGACAACACGCGGCACAGAACATCACACCCTGAAACACACTACTGTATTAGGACACTGTACTGCACATCACGGATTTGTTTAGTGCTGCTGCGGTACCATTTTCATGTCTCTGGAGTGGATGAGGTTCGGTTTGTCTCCTAGAATATCCCAGATCTTCACGTGTTTGTCTGCGGAAGACGTCACCAGACAGCCACGGATCTGACTGCTCAAGTCCATCCCTACAGAGATCAGACGACAGCACGCGTTCACACATCAGACACCTCTACATAACCCGTATGATGAGGTTTAACATGAGCCGCAGACCTGATATCTCTCCATCATGAGCCCTCAGAGTAAACACTGCTTTATCTGATCGAGCGTCCAAACAGTAGATGAACCCGTCTTCTGTACTCACCTGAAACACACACACGCGGTCAAACGTTAATAACGTAACACAACTGCATGAAACACACAGGAAATAACAAACGACTCACCAGGAAGTGACAGGGAGAGAAATGATCCCAAATCACACGCTCCACCTGCCCGCTGAACCTCCAGATCCGATGGCTGTCGTCTGGACTGCGGCAGTCGTACAGAATGGCAGACCTGTGACGCACAAACACAGCTCTGATTGGACAGGATCACGGTCACGCTGAGAACGCTAGCAGACTGAATGTTCGGTTTACTTGTCATATGATCCAGTGAGGAGGGTCTGAGCCTCAAATGGGTGAAACTTCAAAGTTTGAACCTGCAACACAAAACAAGGATTCAGATACCTGACCCTCTGCGGTGCCCCTGTGACTCATCGGCGTTTTTCTACCTTATCTGTGTGTTTTTTGAGGGTTGCTGCTGGTTTGCCCTGCTGTAAATCCCACAGAACCACAGTCTCGTCTGCAGAAGCGCTCGCCAGAACATTCCTGCACGTGAAGAACATCACATCAGACCTCGATCACATCCAGGGAGAATCACTTCTGTGATGTAGAAGACCTCACCTGACCACTCGGTTCCAGGACAGATCCAGAACCGCATCGGAGTGACCGTCGACAGGCTCAGCCGCTTTCTAGAACACAAAGACACAATCTGATTCACGTCACACAGATATGAAAACAGCACACGTGTGTAGTTACTACGATCGACACCTTCTTTGATTTCTTCTTCTTTTTGCTGCCCAATGAGAACGCAGGTTCCAAACAATCCACAACATCTAAATCCCACAAGTCAATGACAGGAGTCATGTTCCCCACGGCTGCGTAATTCCCTGAGGAATAAAACACACAAACCGACCATCAGAATCCAGGACGTATGTATGAAGTATGAACTCCTTCATCCAGGTGAAGCTACGATGAGAGATGTCCGACCTTGTGCTTCCTCTGGGTTGGGGTCAAAGTTCAGCCACTCCACACACAGCGGGTACGCGGGCAGCATGATGTCATGATGGACATACAGAGAATCTTCGGCCGAGTTATACACTGACAACACACACAAGCCACAGCATTAGTGAATGAACAGAAGAGAGGAATGATTCTGTGAGCGAGTAGATTAGAGACACTGGTTACCGTAAATCTCCAGGTTACAGCCGTCTCGCTCGGCCCGACCAGCCAGAACCAAATTATCAGTGGATTTGATCTGAAAATCATCCCGCTCATATTGATCCTACAAAACACACACACACACACAGAATCTGTCAGCCTAAAACTAATCTATAAGATTTCTGCTTTAATGCTCAAAATGAGTTTTGTGACAAATATTTATTGTGTGGTTTCAGTTTTTCAAACAGATAGTGAATGTAAAGCAGCCAATGAAAAGCTGAAAACACATCCCAGCATGCACCTCATGAGAGTACTGCTCTATGATATGATATGATATGGGTGAAAAAACATGTTTTTTATCACGACTCACACAGACTCTCCTGTTATATACAGATAAACTAACTTTTATCCATATTGAGACAAAGTTGTATCATTTCTCCTGTGTGTGTGTGTGTGTGTGTCTCACTGTGTCTTTGATGGTGATATAAGAATCCTCCTCATTGGTGCCGAACATTGTCAATCCTGCCAGACTGTCTCCAAGATTTGTTGTGGCTGCATTAAGAGATATAAGACCAGCATGACATTCAGGTACAGCTTCACGACAGATTTCAGGTCTGACTGACACTCACCATCGTCCTCTTCATCATATCTATCCAGACCATACTCTGCAAGCTCATCCTCCTCCTCGTCTTTCACTGTCGGCTTTATATCCTTCACGTCCTCAGCTGCAGATGAAGCTTCAGTTTCTTCACTGAGGTCCAGACCACTAACCACACCTTCATCATCCTCTCCCTCCTCATCCTCTCGGTCCCTGGAGATATCAGACAGAGAATTTCAATGCCTTTATTCCAGTAGACATATATATTTATACTTAAATGATGAGGAATAAGAGTAAGATCTGACCTGAGCTCGTCTCTGGCCTCTGCTATGATGCGCTGCAGCTCTTCTTTACTCAGCTCGACCTGTCATGATGGGTTTTATGCAGTTAATGGTCAAACACACACGTGGATAAACACACAGTAGGGGTCGATAACGTGACACTCACTTTATCCGGCGTTTCTTTAGAGACTCCGCGCTTCACCCAACCGACACAAGTGATTTGAGAACTCATGATTGATTTATTCAGTCACATTTAACGGCACAAATGGATTGAAGCGGACCAAAACACGAGGATTCCCCGGTGCGTCACGCTGCCGATGACGTCACACCCCGGCGCACGCTGATGGCGTCACACGTTTTCTGCAACATTTGTTTATAAGAATGTTTTAGTTACGTTTTAAGTGTTCTTGATACATCTCTTAAAGACACAAACAGTAATAGCAAAAACAAATTTCTTAAGAACGATTTTATTTTATGTAAATAATATTCATTATATAAAGTGATATTAGGCTACTCATTAAAGTTCCTGTATCTGTTTTATTTATATTTTATACATTTTTGTTTTAGGTTTTAACAGTGCTGTTTTTATTTAACAATAAAAAAGAATAATAAAAAAGAAAAATCATCTAATTTGGGCTCTTTTGGATAAACGTTTTAATTTGGTCATATTTGCTCATTTCAATTCCCCAAACGTTTACCTCACCATGCACTGATGAATAAAATGTCAACAAGAACAATATTATACAACAAAAGCATTTATTTGTAAAAAGATAAACATTTTGTGGTAAATTCATGTACAAATATATGTATATATGTAAACATTCAATTTTACAAAAAGGTAACAGTAACAGTATTGGCAAACATTTTTAGCATGCATTGTTAGTTTAATAATAATTGTCAGACAAACTAACATAAGCATACTGAACATCACTGCTAAAAAACATCACAGACATTATAATCAAAATCGATGCAATGGTTATAATGGGAATTGTATTGGTTTTAATGGAAACTATAATGGTCTCTGTGCGTTCTATTGGAACAAAGAGAACATCATTAAATCTTACTGGAATAAGATCCAAAGCTCACTACATAAAGGAATTCTGTACTGGTTTTAATGGTAAACAGCTGATGTGTCATAATGGTTTTTGTAATGGAAACCAATAGAATTGTATTGATGTATTGTATGGTACTGAACGAATACTATAGTTATATACTGGGGTAAGTAAATACAGTGGTACTTTTAGTGGTACACTTGCTAATGTCAAATGTATGCCTGTTAAAACATTAAAATATATTTCAGTGGTCATTTTACTTTGTAAAATCTTCATCAAATATATATCTTGATTTGACAGCATGATTTTGGTACATTGTAATCTATACATATATAAACAATTTCTTAATGTATTAGGCCATATTTAAAGATCTGGTCTGAATTTTACTGCAGGTACAATACTGACAGCTGTACGCCACTCTGAAAAAAAATGAAAATAACTATGCAAACATTCTCAGCATTGTTTGTTTGAGGTTTAAAGACACAGTCGGTCTGTCAGGATATAGATGATGATGGATTGTAGGGGTGAAGGTATGAAAAGACTTCACAGACATTAAGCGATCTCTGAAAACAGTTGTTGTTATGAACAATAAAACGCCTCTTCCTGCTCCGCTCTCAAACGTGCTGTGCAATGCCAGCATTCCCTCGCTTCCCTCCGTCAATAAGCGGAAACACCCCTTATCATCCAGGTGGATGCTGCACATTGGTGGTGTTGAGGAAAAAACGCTTTGAGTGCCTAGAAAAGCGCTATATAAATGTAACGAATTATTATTATTACTGCTGATTGGCTACAAGTTTGTCTTAGTATTAGGCCTGACTCAGTTTCTAAAGCGTTTTCAGAGATCGGTTACCCCGCCTTTAAATGTCTTCACAGTCAATGTCCAGCTCTGGATCATCGACCTGATTGTGAATTTTCTCCGCCACTGGTTTAATGAGGTCAGTGAAGTGTCTGATGTTGGTTTCATGCAGGATCACCTGCGTCAGGTAATGCTGTCGCTTGATCTGTTCCTTCAGAGCTTCAGGTACATCAGGAATCACGTAGGACAAGATGAACTTTGTGAAATAAACAATGTGCTGAGGGGAGATGA
Source organism: Oreonectes daqikongensis (assembly GCA_026939265.1). NCBI lineage: Eukaryota > Metazoa > Chordata > Actinopteri > Cypriniformes > Nemacheilidae > Oreonectes > Oreonectes daqikongensis. The sequence continues at coordinate 1,578,415 of JAOTQM010000449.1, read as the reverse complement.
CAAACAGCATGTTTACATACTTAAAGCACAAAGAATGAAGTTTAACATCACCTGAAGAAGCCACTGACCTCCACCACAATCATAAAAGCCAGTTTGGCAGCAAGAACGTGCCAGTACTGCATACTGAAGTCATACTCATAAAGGTGACCCGGAGGATTCCTGAAATCTCGATACCTGAGTGAAGTTATTGAGCAGTATTTTATGACGAGTGTCTGGGATTTGTCACTTTCCTAATGTCTTAAAGTAACAGTCAATTATTTTCACTTGTTTAGGTTTGTTGTAACTTTAAGGTAATGTTTCTGCGGCTCACCTGCACATGCTGACATTGGTAGCCCTCAGGATTTCAGCATTCGGTCTGCTTCTGTCGCTGAAGTGTGATGTGTTGAAGACAGACAGCGAGCTGTTGATGAAGCCCTCCATAGTGTGTGTTGCGCTGTTTGAATAGGGACTCACAGAAAAGCCCCAGTAATACACCAGACGTGGAATCATGTCAGACGTGAACGCAATAATGGCAGCCTGCGGAGAAAACACACACACACACATTACACAATCTCCTCTAACAATAGCCCTAAATCTAACCTCACAGAAACATGTTTGCTTTTTATGCTTTTAAAAACATGACTGTGTGTTGCAACAATGCAACAAGTAAGTGAACCTGTCCTACATTACACAACATATGTATTAAAGCTACAGTTCACCGCATCATTGTCTCAGCCTCATGTGTTTGTAAACCTGTATGTGACTCTTTCTCCTGTTAAACACAACAGAAGATATTGTGAGAAATGTCTCAGTGGTTTTGTGTGACAGTCAATGGTCCTCAAAATATCTTCTTCTGTGTTCTGCTTTGGAATAAATGAAGAATTCTTATTTTAGGTGAACAGTAATTCCTCTGAACACACATTTGTAGCCACCGCTAGAATGGCCACCCCCTGCAGGATCGGCTGCCACGCTCCAATGTCTTGGGCTTTTTCCGGAACCCTTCGACGGTACTGAGTGGTGATTTTCCAGGCGTCGATGCGGATTTCACAAAGATTATTGAAGAGCGCCAGGAGAGGAGCCAAAGGGAAGGATGCCACGAACAGAGTGACAAAACCAAACTGGATCACTGCAGGAATGAAATGTGAAGCTTCTGAATGTGATACTAACAGCTGATTGGATGATGATGTTTTACGAGGTGTGGAATATCTCACCCATCTCCAGATATTCATAAAACAGGCCGAGCTTCCCCATTGGCTGAAGCTGATAGTCCTGTTCCCAGCGTGGAATCACCTTCTCTGAACCCACCTGAGTGCAATGACGCGATATCACATTCTTTATCCACCTAAAAACAATATTATAATTATTAAAAGTGTTTACAAATTGCTCAGGAGAAACAGAATCAAATGAGAGTGTGATTGTATGAATATATAAATGAATGTCGAGGTAAAATAATCTGGATTTGAGTAAATTTAATGAGAAACGTTCAAGTTCATATTGAGATCTTCAATAATATTGACTTTTGATCGCAGACTTGACAAATCGGAGCTCAGTTTGAGACATTCTTGACATCTTTTCTCAAACTCTAATGACATTTGTGACTCGTTTTCTCAGAAAGAGAAAAGAGACGCAAGCAAAAATCTCCATTTGCTCTCCATTTAATCTCATTGATGTCAAGAAGAAATAATGGAGATATTAAAGAGATCTGAAGTCAGTGATGATCTGAGTGTTGGGACTCACGGTAGCAGGACCTCTTGTATGTTATTCCAGACGGCTTTTCCGGTCATGATGATGGCCAGCTGTGTGGTGAGTTCAGTCAAGCAGCCGCCTGGATCACACTGAACACATCAAATACACAAACACAACACATCAGCATGTTTTTATCTCATTGGTCTGAAGGCATCTACAGAAATGTCTCACCTCCTCATTGCGAAACCTTCCCAGCCAGTAGACGGGATCCCCCGGATATCCCACCACCTTTCCCTTGAAGAAAGCGATGTAGAAACAGGATGAGTAATAGTTCACGAACTGAAAGAGGAACATCTTCAGCGTCAGGCTGTTCTCGTATTCCGTTTTCGTCCGCGGCAGCTCTGCAGAACACGAACACAAGTTTTTAAACGCATTACTTTACACACGCCGTATAAAACCCTCTGCCGGTCTCTCACCAAAATCTGTGATCCAGATGGCCACTTTCTCATAGAAGTAGTTGAGCAACATGATGATGATGAGGCTGATGATGGAGGCCGTGATGGACGTGGCCATCTGAGGGGTCACGTACTCTTTAAACGGCTCCAGGTCCTTCAGATTAGAGCGCAGCTTTTGGGAGAAAGTGATAAACATGGCCAGACGGTACACGATCACACCGACCACTGAGGCTAAAATCAACAAAACCTACACAAACATCACAAACAACACAAACAACAATGTCAGATGATGGGTTTGAGTCGACGGTAAATTCACATCACATTCAACATATTTCCAAATGAAAAAGAACATTTTGTGTGCAGTTTACAGATTACAAAACCTTTATAAACATTTTAGAAAGTTGGTACTACAATTGTTTTTGTTTGCATTGTTAAAACGACATTGTCAGACTTTTCATTCTCAGTTCTAGCAATGATTTATTTTTTAAAAACAAATGTTTGTTGAGTTTTTAAAACCATTTTTGATTCAACAAACTAAAAACATGATTGTGTCACAGTTTTCTTCAATTTCGTGCAGCACTAACATTTCGTTTTTTTGCAATGACACACACTGATAAATCAGTCACGCAAGTACCCTGGTTTACTGTAACGTTGACATTAAAAACATATATATGTCAGAGAGATATTACCCAGAATAACACAGTGCTGATCCCACACGACACTCTCATGCATTTCCCGCAGGCGGTATATGGCACCTTCTCTGTGGTCTGTATGAAACACACATCACATTTACGCCACAGTACTCGAGTTTGTGTTATTAGCTGATGTTGATGGGTTTCATTATTGAATCCATCCACAGCATCCGATGAAACTCTGACCTGCGTCACAGGATTCAGTCTTTCAAAGACACATTTGGCTTCATACTCGGGTCTCGATTGTTCCTCCTGCTGCAGATACTCCACCGTATCCCATTCATGTTCCAACTCGGCCTGATACCGTTTCCAAAACTCCAAAAACAGCGTCACTGTCAAACAGACAACAAGAACTTTATAGCAATCTAGATGTAGAGTTCATACATGTAGAAATCTGATTCCTCAACTTCAGCTGAATTATTTACAGACTGGCCCCCATTGTATGAATACAAAACAACTGAGACATTTCTCAAAATATCTTCTGTTCTACAGAAGAGTCATGAGGGTGAATAAATGATGACAAACATGTGTTTCATCAGGTGTCTGTCAGAGTAGTGTGTTTGTAATATGAAAGAGCTGAGGTTTGTCTGAGGTTAAGCAGGTCACCATCATAATAATCCCATAACCCTCTGTTGTCACTCACCCCACACCGACATGAATACAGCGAACACTAAAGTCCCATAGTTATCAAATATACACAGTCTCTGTGGAGAAACACAAACACACAGAACAAACATTAGCAGTAAAATCCTCCATTGACGCTGCGGGTGTGTAAAGCTCCGTTTATGTGCGTTTGACAGCCAGACTCACTTTTGAAGACTCGCACGTGACGTTCAGTCTCCAGTACGGACAGTCTTCATCACACTGAGGGCACATGATAATGTTTCCACCAATCAGAGGGTCGCACACCTCTTTACTGTCCAATCAGGGAACACAAAGTGCAAATTCATACATTCATGTATATGAAAAATAGTCCAGCGTGAGAGGAATACAAGCTTTCCTGGGAAGTTTGGGACGGGTCAAAAGTGCATGACAGATGACGTCCCGACAGTTGAATTACTTAATCTAGAATATTTCAAACATTTTTAAGGATTCCCAGAATGTTATTTGAATTTTTTGTTTCCCAGAATGTTCTATTTTAAGGTTTGTTTTTAGTTATCCAGAACAGTTTTCTTGAGGGAAATAAAACGTGACTGTTGTTCCCAGAGAGTTCTGGGACATTAACTGTGAATGTTATTTTAAGGCTGCAAAAAGTTATTATTTGGTTACAAAACATCATTTAATAAAAAAAGAAATATGGGTGACAACAAGAGTTTTTCAGGTTTCACGGGTCTGTACCTCCACGTGCTGCTCTCTCTGGTTGCGAATCCATAAATGAAACAGCCGAGTCCCACCACGGCGGCCAGAGTTAACATGACCGTATAGAAACCCAGCCAGGCAAAATAAATGCCCACCTTTTCTCCATAATACTCCCTGAAATCAGAGTCGGGTTAGAAGACGGATCTCATGTGAACGAATCGGATGCTACAGAACACATAAACACGAGATCTGCACCTTATTAAATTCAGAGGCTGCATCTTGTAGAAGCTCTTGGGATGAGCCCACTCATTATACAGCAGAAATCTTTCATTGGGACAATCCGGCTCCTTTGACTTCACATTAAACCTGCACTGTTACACATACATCATAAACAATACTCGAAAACAAAACATTCAGGTAAAGTAACTAGAGGTGTATACTTGTTGACAAATAAACCGTACATGTGTCCTATGGTGTGACATAGCATAAAATTAGAAAACAAACATTATTAAAAAAAATGTATTATATAAAGTAACGTTGAAGATAAATATCTTATGCTTGTAGTATTTTTCTTCATTTTTCCTGTCACACCATATGACACATTCACTAAATACGCAGGTGCAGGAAACTGGACTCACAAAATGACAGTATCACAATATTTTGAAAAAATGTTAAACTTAAAAACTGATTTATTTCCAAAACATCTACAGTAACATATTTCTTGTACATACATACAACAATACATGACAACATACAAGGATTAATTGTACGCCTGTACATAAATTAATAACAATTTAGTAGCTCTGTCACATATAAAATGTAATGTCTTAAAGCTGAAAAAGCACCAAACATTAAAGAATCAAAACATTAAAATAGTATAAATGTTGACATAAGCAAGGCTGTTTTAGATATTTTTAATATTTCATACTACAAGCTTTATGTTTTTTATATTTTATTTAATATATTTTCATTTACAATATTTCCTGTCCTAAAGAGCTTCACACATATTCTGCATGTAGCATGTTTAACAGACAGAGGTACTCACATCATGTAATGGATACGCAGCCTTGTACACGCCTCCATCCAACAGCTTAGAGATGCCAAACTTCCTAACGTTTCCTTTCACATCATACGGCGCTCGACTGATGAGGTAATACGCCTGAAAACCAACAGCACATCATTAAACACATCCGCACATGAACATAAGGTGTCCTCGGAGCGTGACCTCAGACGTACCATCCTGCTCCTCATGGCGGGTGTGAAGAACTGCTCTCGGTTCTTCACGTAAAAATACTGCAGCTGATCTTTCCTGAAGGGTGCCGTGAAAAACTTTGTCTTTTTGAGGAAAACCTCCTGCTCGGGGTAAAAGAGCCTCGTGATGAAGTTTGATTTGGGGGCCAGATCATTGGGCTGAATGGGCAGTTTAATGTGCATGACCTCAGCGTATGTACACAGGAGGTCAAAGGGCATGTGCACCTTTACGAAAAATAATTTTTCATCCACCACCTGTAAAACAACAGAGAGGAAAATCTCACATCAACAGGTTGAGACAGGATTTAATGTCACATCCTACCGTACAGAGAAAAGGATTTTTGCATCAGATAACTTACAGATTGTGTTGCTTCCAATTCCACACCCATATTCATCAAATTCCCTTCGAAACATTCTCTCCTCCGCAGCTGGAGAATAAATGAAAGATCAACATGAAAGAAGAATCACACAAAACTAAGTTTAGATTTCATCAAAATGTGGTAACTTGCTTTTCCTTTAAACAATTTTCCTCTCATTATTCATCTCCTCTTACTTTTCTTTTGTAGATTGAAGCTTTTTTCCCAGATGCAGTTTTGGACTCATCCTCATAGACTAAAACAAAGTCAATCCGTCTCTTTCCATCGTTAAAAAACAATGAATCTGGAATATCATTGAACTCCGCCTGCAAACAACAGGTGAATGATTTATTATGTGACAGCTATTTTCTTTAACAATAAAAAGTCTATAATAATTACTGCTCCGCTTATAAACAGGGAGATGAATGTACTGCATCCTATGTGTTTTGTGTCATAACTTTCTCCTGTCTTGTATTTTTGCTTTCAACAAACCCGTTCAACTTTTGGAGCAGCTTGACCTTTAGGGACAGATTTGTACGTTGGCAACTCTTCAGAATAAACTGAAAACAAAATATAACAATAATCAATGAGAATAAATGGAAAGCAGATGAAAACTGAAAGTCTCTTGCATCTCAAAAATATCTCCTGAGAGTCTCACAAGTTATTAGAGTCTCAGAAGAGAAGTCAACAACGTCTCAGATTTGTCAAGTCTGCAGTCAAAAGTCAATATTATTAAAGATCTCAATATGAACTTAAATGAAACACAAAGGAAAACTCTATGACATCTTTTGAGCTGTAAAAGAGAAATCTCTGTTCCTCTATATTCATGCACAGGACATTATAGTATTTACTTGACATACATCATATGATGCTTTGAGATTCTCAGATTTTCTGTTGACTTACAGTGATGGGAAAACTAGAGCAAAACAAACAAGCCGTAATGGGAAAACTTAAACTCGAATCAGATGTTGTCGGTCTGATGGAAAATGTCCATAGTAACGGGTCTAAAAACAAGCTGCACAACTGCACAAGAAACACAACGCCCCCATTCCAACACATAAAACAATCCAGACCAGACCCAACAACACACACATTTAATGAAAATGTAAATAATATTCACATCAGTTCAGAAGTCCCACCCAGTCTTTCTGGTTTATGATCATGTTTGTGTTGCATTGACTAATGGTGTGCCATGATGCCATCACAGTTTCCTGTCTGTGTTTCACATTATTTCACATTGTGATTTGAATCCAAACTCAATTCCTGTCAGACACATGCAGCACCAGAGAGTAAAAACATCTGTCTATCAAAGTCTACAAGAGATCAGACACGAGAGATATGAAATGAAATAACTCACCGACTTCTGCCATAAGACTCATCTCCACGTCCCCCTCCTCCGCCTCTGAGTCCAGCTCCAAAATATCATTCTCCTCTGCGTCACTCATATTCACAAACTAATGCAACAGATTACGTGAAGATCAGATCAAAACATCGATGCAAAATATAAAAAACACTTGTATAAAAGAACAAAAGACGTCAAGTGAAGTTTCTTCGAGTCTAACTCGCTCGAGTAGGTGGGGTCGGAGGAGGCTTGTAGGGGCTTAACTTTATATGTCAGATCTGTGTTGTGTATGACACTTTCAGTTGTGTAAGACTTTGCGGTTTCCGCTTTTTGGTTAATCTCGGACTTTTTTCCTTTTTGGTTAGAAGTTAAAGTGCATATAAAGAATGTATTTGTAATAGTTAATGCTTTTTAAACGGAATACAACGTTATATGTGTTCGATTGGTTTGCTCTTTCAGCTCTGTGTCTGAGTAAGAAACTCCGCACATTATTTTTTTAAGGTAAAACAGTAATGCGGAACGTTTTTTCTGCCCGCCCGAGTTCTCATACGGAAGAATTTGAGCGACGGACGCGTAGTTTTCTTTCACATGTGCATATATTTACATTAAAAAACAGTCAACTTTAATTGTGGAGCACACATTGCAACACTGATCGTGATGGGATACACTGGTAGCCGCACCAAAAAATAAAATAACCTTAGTTTTACTATAATATTTGTCGCAAAACCATCACAACCCCAAGTTTACCATGTTTAACACATGATATTTGTCAAGACAAGTGTAATTAATCGGCCCAAAATTATTACAGTACTTATCCTATATTAAAACCATAGTTTATGTTAACAGCTCATACAATGAATAAACTTAATGATGGCGAAACCATAGCATAACCGCCTAAAGATCGACCCCTGACTATTTTTATTGCTTCTGTAATAATAAATCTTACTAAAAACAAGAAGGTTGCATAGGATACCGAATCTCCATCATTTGTGTTGTTCCTTATGTGTGGCCTTAGTGCTGCGTTACGTATAGTATAGTTCAAGTGATTTTAAAACACATCTTTGCATTTGTTGGTTCTGGATCGCAAGGAAGTTTAACCATTTGCAATGCAATGCTTAGTCCACCAGATGGCGCTGGTTTACAGAAATACGTCAACATTCCCACGAATTTCATCATAACAAGAGGCATTCAACGCAATTTGGGATTTAAGGGCTGTTAAGAAAACAGAATGAAAATTTCGTTAGTTTGGTAGCTGGTCTAGTTTGGCATTTTCTATGTATATATCACTTAAAATTCCACCCTCTTTTACACACACAGGTTGAAACCTGTTATGAAAATAACCTGTAGTGCTTGCAGACTGCAGCAGGTGATGCCTTTGGCTTCTTGTTTAGGCCTTTATTGATGATGAGAATTGATCATTTTAAGGATTAATGCAGACGTCACAGTTCGCGCACGCGCGCACGCACGCACGCACGCACACACACACGGTCTGTTCTGCTTTGTGTCTTTAGGATCTTGTGTCAGGAAACATCTGCAGACTGAAAATTCAGTTCAGATTTTCTAACCATTTTTATATGGAGTAAATGTAAAAGACTACCAAAACTCAGATTTTAGCTACATCAACACTGTTTTTTAATTCTTGAAATTTTCTGAACCTTGACCGTTGAATAACTAGTGAATAAACAATGTCTTTTGTATTGTGCATTTTGTTTTTAGGATTTTGACATAATGTATAAATCTCTGAGGTCATTATTTAATTGCTTCTGCTGAATATAAAGGGGAAGCTGTATAATTGAGCATTGAAATAGAAGTGCAGAAAACTGACGGCTCACATCATGAGAATTCTTCTCTGGTGAGTGTTGTGTTGTGTTGTGTTGTGTTGTGCGTCTCTTTGCTTGTGTTTAATCTGTTCATCTGCTGTAAACATGTGCAGAACATAATGAAGCAATGAGATGTTTCTGTAACTTTTTATAATAAGCGTATGTGTTTATTCTTCTGTAAGGTCTGAAGAGATGGCTGGCAGAATCATTCTCATTGGACCTCTGATACAAGGTCTTATATTCTTTAAGAGAAATGTATTGTTCAAAAGTAGTTTTTGGTCATAACTGTTGATTTCACCTTAGAGTAAGATTACATAGATTATGCATCAACATTCAGTATTCAGTTACCATGAAGAGTTTGTGGGGGGTTTTCTATTAACTCACTGTTGTCTGTGTTCTTTAGGTATTTTGTGCGGCTACGATATAAGTCTGCCAGCGAATATAGAAGTTCTGAATGGATCTTGTGCCTTCATATCCTGCACATTTGAGATTGATCAAACATTTAATCTATACCTTACTAATACTGCAAAGAGAATGTGGTATAAAGATAGTCAGAAAGTATTTGACTCCAGCAGCCCCAGCAGAGGAGTGCTCGACCGCACAATGTTTGGCACCGCAACACAAAAAAATTGCACCACACGTTTTCATTACGTCACTCAGATGAATAACAATATTACTTTCGACTGGACCAAAGCAAGAATCTGGCCTATAGCTATTCAAAAAACTTCAGATTAATGTCAAAGGTAAGTGTGTTATTGTAATTCTTCAATGGCTAAAGTTATGATAATCGAAGTCATTGACGTTTAGTAAACAGTTTGTGGATATTATGTGGACTAAACTGTTTAAATATAAAATGTATCTAAAAATGATTAAATATACTGATGACACACTTTCTATACTTTATAGTAAAAAGCTGAATAATACTTTCTTTCACCATTGATTGTAATGATCTCTATCATAAATATCATGTATAATATTTGTGTGTGTGTGTGTTTCAGACTAAACCCACAGTGAGAGTCTATAAGCCGCAGCAGAAGCAGGAGGTGATGGAGGGGACGCCTGTGATGCTCCACTAAAATGTTTTGCTCCTCTCTTCCTCCGGCTCTTATGGAGCACCGCTACCGATATCAGCATCATAGGACAGCAGCGTCACAACCAGAGCGACCTCATCTCAGATCTGACTGTATCACATCACCACCACAGAGTCAATTTCACCTGTATGATATCTTACCAGCTACAGAACCTGAACACGTCCGCATGAGTGACACTACATGTTTAGTGTAAGAGACCAATAGATCTTGAAATAAACACTGATTTTGTAAATGAACGCCGTGGCCGTGCGCATGCTTTTCTCTTTCTTCAGATGCTCCTGAAAACACGTCAGTGTTCGTGTCTCCGTCTGGTTGTGTGATGGAGGGTCGTTCGGTGTCTCAACAGTGATGGAAATCCAGCGGTATCAACTACACCTGGTATACTGAAGGACAGCTGAAGTATCTACAGACCGGACCAAACCTGATCTTTAATAAGACCGAACCCAAACACAGCGGCCGATACTACTGCACTGCTCGCAACAAACACGGCAAACAGACCTCAACAACACTGACGTGTTTTTAGGAGCATCTGAAGAACGAGAATCCGTAGTATAGTTCTGAAAATTACAAGTTAAATGTCATTTTAATATAGAAAGATGGAGAATATTTGAGCCATCATTCTGAATATAACCTGAGTCATACACAAAATCATCCAAACTCCAACGTACATGATGATGAAGACAATCACAAGACACTTTTCTCTTTCAGATGCCCCTAAAATCTCAAAGTTGTCCTGCAGTCAAAACGACACCATCACATGCTTCCGTGACGTCGATGGGAATCCCGTCCCAACGCTGGAGTGGCGTCTGTCTGGACGTCCCGTCTTGAACTCCACCAGCACATTCATCACTCAGGAGCAACTGGGGGACACAAACTTCAGGTCCACCCTCGCTGTCAATCAACCGAACACGGACACGCCCACTCTGTCACTCTTCTTCTGCATGCGGTGGGTAAATCATCACAAAACACATTTAACATCTATGTTTTGCCAAATGTTTTAAAACATATTGTTCTGATAAGACTTAAAATCAACATTAAAATAAAAATACTCGGTTTACATTCATCGCTGCATGAAAAAGGTTTTAGGAATCATCAAAATACAACTTGCTGCATGACAAATGTATAATAAATATGTTTTATTTTTGCAGTAGACAGAACAACAAACCTGAACAAGATTTAACAGGACTTGTCATGAATGGGAGTGGGTTCAATTTATTTATTTGTATTATTTATTCAATTTAATTATTTTTGATTTGCCTTTCAAATGTTTTTTGTTGTTGTTATTGTTCCATCAGGATAATGAAGATGACGTTTATGTCAATAAAACTGAAGCCGTCACACTAAATGCATCAGAATCTCCTCATTACAGCTCCATTAACTTTATAAACACCAAAGCGACGTCAGGTGAGAATAGAGACATCTCACTCACCACAGATTACGCTTGAGGTCCGACATCACGCCGCAGGTGAGACAGAGGCGCAAAACATCTCCAAAATAAATCCAAGAACATCATCCACTCCAGACACTGGAAATAAATATAGATTATAGAGGTCAAATAATCTGGATGAGAGTAAATGTGATGAGAAATGTTTGAGTTCATATTGAGATCTTCAAAAATATTGACTTTTGACAAATCCGAGCTCAGTTTGAGACATTTCTGACTCTCTTTCTCAGGAGAAATATCCGAGATGCAGACTTCAGCAATACTTTCCATTTGCTCTCCATTTATTCGCAATGAGAGGCTTTAGAAATGAAAATCTGGTTGAATATTTTATCTGCAGGGTTGCTTCTTCTCACGCTTAATTTCAGGAAATGATTGTGACTTTTGGCTAGAATGCAATGAAGACACGTGGCACATGATCTCAGTCATTTCAGTTTATTTTTCTCATGAGGTCTTTGCAACAAACGGTCCAACACACAACATATCAAAGTACATCTGTCATTCAAGGATCTCGACGCGACACGTCTGACGGCACACAGCGGAGACCGAAGACAAATGTTGAGTGAATGAAGGTCAAAACTCATGTCAGCAATTTCATTGCAGTGTAAATTTCATCATATGTAAAAAGCGAACAAGCACGTGTTACTGGGGAAAAGACATTTTTCAATAAAAACACATTTTGGACTCATAATGGCCTCATTGTTAGATACACAAACCCAATGCACTCCACGCTGTAAAAACATCATCTACACATCTCAAAGATGTCAGATAGCAGAGATCATGTTGGCAGTAAAAGCTCAGCTTGGCTCAAAATGACAGACGTTCTTATTAAGACATCAAGGTGTTTGATTCTGATAGAAAAATGGCTGTGTATGTCATGACTGGAATACTCTGTTCATCCTAAGATGACAGTTTAGTGTGTGTGCGTGTGTGTTTCTAACTCTTTTCCAAAGTAAAATTGTTCAAGACTCGTAACCCAAGCGGAGGAAGACGTGCGGTTTCATTGTGACCATGAATACTGTGTGCGAAACGTACAAAAGACGGAAGGCAAAAACAAAGTGGGATCCATCCCCCATTGATGCAATCTAAAAATACAATTTGGCAGAAGACCACCAGGGGGAGTGTAGAAAAATCAAAGCCCTATCTGTACAACAGAGCAAGACTTATATTGTCCAAATGGTGTTGCCATGCCAACAAGATGCTGTAAAACCATATGAAATCGGTCAACGACTTTGTAAAACTTTATAAATACACATCGTTTGGTTTTAAATGTACTTAAATTTGGTGAGGGATTAAATGAAAACAGATCGAGCGTTAAAAAGAAGGAAGAACCTCAGACCGTCCTGCATAGATGATTAACACGACGAGAACGTGACGATTTGAGGGATTTTCCCTTTTAAAATCCATATACTGTGCTGTTCGTTTCTGCTGTGGGCTTTTAACAGACTTAAAAATGTCCCCAGACTCTTTAGGGCACTTTAAACAGATGTAAACTAAAAACAAACGTCACTGATATCAACACTTGAATATTTTTTCACAATTTTCCCTTTTCTTCAAAAAAAATATGGGAAGCCCTCGGTCCTTTCAGGAAACAGACAAGCAAATATACATTTGTACATTTTTGGTATGTATATCATCTGAAAAGTACTATATTCATATACGTTTGATTATTTACAGGTCCATGAAACTGTATGTCCATCTGCAAAATCCTCATCAAGATGTTTATGGTGTAAACTCAAGTGTGTATAAAGAAATACAACAACATTAATGTGATTCATCAAACACCCCCACGGGCCTGATGTATAAACATGGGATTAATCTATGCACAGTTTTATACATTAGGCCCGGATCTTTCATTTCACCCCTAAATCAAAAGAAATGAGACTTTATACTGTGCCTTGCATTTTATAAAATGATTTCTTTTTGAATTGGGTCACTTTTAATGTCAATTAAGCACATTTCCACCCAAATCTTTGTTTAACACAAAAAATTTAAATGTATTATTAGATAACGGCCTTTTCTTAGTATTCTATTCTGATTTAAATGATAAAATGATGTTTTACAGTAATTCTGTAAGATATGAGATTAAAAACTATATTACATTAAGAACAGAGAAAATTTGCGATCTGTTTAATTGTGACACTTCAATATATTTTTGTCTTCTGATTTGGGGTTGAAATGTGACCCAGACATATTGTGGCAAGTGTAATGATGAAAAATAATGCATAATATGCACGAGATGCAGTTTAAATAATCAAAAACACAAACCTGAACCAAAGGCCTAAAATAATGAAAGAGTTTCAGTTAGAGATTGTGACCTTGTCACTGCTGATAGTCACACAGATTCGATGACATGCTATTAAACCAGACAGACATACAGAGATAACGCTGATATCAGCAGAGCTTCAGTGTTTAGTGATAAAAACCTCCCAGTCCGGTCCTTTGCTTAAACACTGTCTGAAGAGGCTAAAAATCCCCAGAAGACACAAAGGCAACATCTCTGGACGTCGAATGGCCACCAAATGTAAAGGAGAAACACTGTAAATGCAGTTGCATATATAATCGGTATTAAGGACTGTCATTATAAAAGGAGACACTTTAAAAAACAGGAGAAGCGTCATCAATAGAGCGGTGAGGAGGACGAGAGGCCGGTGGGGAAAGCTGAAGAAAGATCTGTGTGAGACAGGAAGTCGTGGATGAAGAGGACACACACTTCCTGTGCGCTCCGGTCACTGGGTGAGGGTACTGGACGCCCTAAAGTACGACAGGAACTTGAAGCACAAGCTCACCACGAAGTACCAGATGTTCCTGGCCATCTGAGAGCGGGCGATGAAGACGCGCCAGATGAAGACCAGCAACACGGTGTTGAATGTGTATCGGATGTTTCTCAGCCTGTGAGCGGGAGGAAGAGAATCAATAATTCAACCTTTTGATTAAATCAAACACCCAACACATGAGACGACCGTCACATGCCAACCAAACCTCTCTGTAATCTACTCTTCTCTACTGACACTAATCGTTCTTATAAAAAAGTCTCGTCTCCTACAAGCAAAACATTCATATTTAGTGAATACTGATCTGAATAACCTTTTATAGTTTGACAGATAAGCTCAATAAAGATTCATCAAACTTCTCATCTTCTCTAGATCTGTAAAGCAGGTAGACGTACTTCCTCAAATGTTGTCTGGCAGCAGGAATGTCAGACATGTCCTCATTCAGGACATACTTCTTGGTTCCAATACAGTAATTCTCAATGTACTCCGGCCAGTTCAGCTGGCGAACGTCAAAGTTGTACGTCTGCAAGAAATACGTTTTTATGGTTCAACTTGTTCTTACAATCACTGCTCAAGTTTATTTCTATAGTGCTTTTAATATTGTGCATTGTTGTATGGAAAGCACATTGTGGAACAAACATGATAATATATAAGGAAAGACATTTTATGTTACCACGCTGATGCCCATTGCCAAGTTTTATGCCAAGTGTGCACAGTGATTGGCTCCTTATTCTTAAATACTGTGTGTGTGTGTGTGTGTGTGTGTGTGTGTGTGTGTGTGTGTGTGTGTGTGTGTGTGTGCGTGCGTGTCAAACCTTGCGATCTTCAGGGCTGAGTTCACTCATCAGCATGTTCATGTTGTCAGATTTCCACTCCCAGTCCTGACTGCTGAAATACTCCAGCAGACCGATGGCTTTGTGCAGACGGTTGAATATGCGCATCATCCTGAAGGAAAACACACAGCTCACGCTCAACTTCATACGATAACAAACACAACACATATGAATGTAACATGCTTACTATAGTATATAATATAGTATAACAAGCACAACGCTTTATTGGTGTACACTGATGATGTCACAAACCAAAAAGTGATATGCAATCATTTATATTGTGTTAATACTACAAATATGACAACACAGTCTATAATTCAGTGGCATTTACTGGATGACAGGTTGAGGTTGTGGTTTTTCCAGCCCGATCTCATGAAATGCGTATAAATAACACGAAGGTGCAAAACCATAAAATAAGTACGCCAAATTGCAATTTTGCGTGTATATATACGCCAATGTTTGCGTGCATATGATACGCAAATTTTAGCGTGCATGCATATTTGTCATATTAACCTGCCCTAACCCAAAGCCTAAACCTAATGTTATTATCTGAATTATTTCAGTGTTTCCTCTTTATGTATGTTTCAAAATGGCGGCTCTCTGCCGAGGGCGTCATTTCCATGCAAAGATTGGCGTAGATATACACGCAAAATTGCAATTTGGCATACTTATTTTACGCTTTTGCACCTTCGTGTTATTTATACGCATTTCGTGAGATCGGGTTGGGTTTTTCACTGGTTTAACATTTTCTTTAAGAGCCACATTGGTTACAAACTCTCTACCTCCAAACACTTTTATTTCGAGTGTCATTCACTAGCAAGAAGAATTTTAATAGCATTATTAAAGACTCAATAGATTTGACGGGGTGAAGTGTGAATTATTATACATTAATGGGAACTCTTTCTGCCTCCATATCCGTGTAATGAAAATCTGATATTGTGACAGGCGTAGTGAGGAAAGTGTGGCGTTCTTACTGAGGTTTCTGTCCGGACAGACGCAGGAAGAGATCATATATGAATGCAGGGAACTTGTGACTGACTAGAATCCAGTACTGGTTCAGCAGGTAATTGGAGGTGATGTTGGCGTTGGGCCGGCGGAAGGCCTGCTCCAGCGGGTTCCTTTTGAACGTGGACATCACGTGATGCTCTGTGAACACAATATAAACACAATCCAGTCTGAGGAATGATGTCATTCCATTATGGCATCGTAAATACGTCGTAAATAAGACCACGGGGATGTGAACTTAACTCGAAACACGTCACATACCGATCTCTCCCCAGTGGAAGGGGTTAATGCCTCCTGTCGTACAGTTGTACACTAGCGCAGTTTTTGGTCTGAAAGTTGAAGACAAAAATGTTATCAAACCGTTTTTTCACACATTTAGCAGACGCTTTTATCCAAAGCGACTTACAAATGAGGTAAACAATTTGAACAACACAAGGACAGCAATGCATAAGTGCAATAAAACTGGTCTCAGTAAGCCTACCACAGTATCTGAAGCTAAGTAAAAAGAAATGAAACTGTATTAGCGAGTCAGGTGTTGGCAGAAGAGATGTGTTTTTAGCCGATTCTTAAAGATGGCTACGGAATCTGCAGATCTTGAAGCAACAGGCAGATCATTCCACAGACGTGGAAGAGATCCAGAAAAGGTGCGTAAGTGATTTTTGGGAATGATGATGTTGTTCATTAGCAGAGCGCAGGGATCTAGAGAGTACATAAGTCTGTATTAGCGAGTGAAGGTAAGGGGGTGCCGAACCATAGGTGGTTTTGAAGGCCAAGAGCAGAGCTTTGAATATATTAGTCACACACACACACACACACACACACACACACACACACACACACACACACACACACACACACACAGAGAGGTGAAGTGTGTGAGCTCACCTGTGTACACCGGTATACCAGCCTGCAGCCAGTGTCAGGTTTATAACCACATCTACAGGTATTAAATCAGCCACGGCATCATTACTGGCTCTCATGGTGCGCAGAATGCCCTTCCCAGCCTGAAACACACACACACAAAAAACGTTAGCGTGTAACCTGTGCCAAAAGCACAATATGTGTGTGTTTGGACGAGACGTCCGTGAAAGATGCTATTGAACGATTTCTAGACACACTAACGAAATAAAATGTGACGTTGCATCAGCGCCGTCTCAAAGTTTAAACAGACACGCACCGCCGATCGGTTTGTGCTGCATTTTGCATCTTGTGTAGCGCATCAAAGCAGAAGCAAAAGAACTTACAGCAATGAAAACACCACTTGGTCCGTTAAAGTTGTCTATCCAGCCCTGTGGAACACAAAAACAGAGATGAGATAACTCCAGGAGTGTGAGTATTATGGGCTGGAGGAGGAGATGTGTCACTCACTGGGAAAGGTTCCTTCCAGCTGGCTCCTACGATAGACGGTCTTATAATGCCGACGTTGAGTTTGTGGCTCTCCTGCTGAACGACGCACTCCGCCAGAGCTTTGGTGTAGGTGTACGTGTTGGGTCGGTCCCCTATAAGTCGAGGTGTGATGTCAAGTACGATGTTGTCGTCCATCCATCTACAAACGCACACTTTAGGTCAGCAGACAGCAGCAGTTATATGTCAAGTCATATGTGTTGATAAAGACGCTCACTCTAAAGAGTCGATGAGCTTCTTGGGCTCGACGGGTGGAGGGTAGATGACCTCATCGATGTATCTGCGGTTGCAGTTGGCGTATGCGGTGGAGATGTGGATGAACACGTGCAGATGTTGCATCTGTTGGGCCAGAGACAGGAGCTGCTGCGTGGCGATGACGTTCAGCTGCAGGGCGTGTCTGAGGGAATCACATCACACAAGTATAATCATGATAACTAGAAAGATAAACGTAAGAGAACAGCAGCGTGAACAACTATAGCAACACAAATATAAAACTTGCTCAGCTTATGTCGTCGCATTTTTGCCATCTAGATGAATAAAACCAGTACCCTGATTTTTACACGCAGAATGTGTCACAATATGGAGGTAAAATGAGTCTGAATAGTTGAAACTTTCATGAAGTGAATGTTGCAGAAGGTTTTGACATTAGGGATCAGATGCTGATATTCAGCGTTCTCTCCGTTTCTTCCAGCTGTGAGAACATCTGTTGCTCAGCTAGAGACCCATGACACAGCATGTCTCTTTTCTCATTCGCATTCAGTTTTCTCTTTCCTTTATTGTGTGCACTGGCTTTAGCTTAGAGCGACCAGACTTGTCAAACATTTAGTATCTTCAAAAAAAACATTTTTTGAAAGCCTTGGTTTCGTCTCGATCTCAACTCCATACTCTGTCTGGTCTCTGCCTCTTTTTTGAGGCAGAGACATTGTAAACATGTAAAACTTTGTTTCAAAGGCAATGAATAACTTACTTTCATTTTTACTTTTCATTGTTTTTTTAGTACTGTTTAGCATGGACAAGAATTTGGGTAAAATAATTCTAGCTCTTGTAATATCTGATATAGTTAGGCTACAACACAAGAGCAAGAGAGCCGTTTTCATCATTATGAGCAAAATGTGATACTACTCTTCAATAAACAACATAAATAGCATATATTTGAAAACTTTTTTTGCTCAATATCACCTCTACAATGACTTATTTTATGATGACTAAGTAGGATTTTGGTTATGTGGATCAAACAAATGTGAGAACTGGACGGCTCTTGGTCTCGACTCGATGGTTTTAGTCCGTCACCCCTTACGCATTCTTCCTCTGTGATTGTGACAGAAGCGGGTGAGATTTCAGCTAATAGTGACAGAAGTTAAATTTGTAGTCGTGTAGGTGACGTGTCTCTTACTTGAGCGGTTCATCGAAGCGGATGGTGGCGGCACAGTGAAAGACGATGTTGATACAGGAAGTGAGTTTCTGCACATCCTCGGGACTGATGGCCAATCCGGGCTGAGTGAGCTCGCTGCTGATGGGTATGACCTTCTGATGAAACTTTGGATTATCCTCACGCACGCGGTCAAACAGCTGCAAAACAAGGTCATGACAATATGCTCGCTTATCTGATGTGGAAAACATGATGTCATGATGCAAAACATTACATGATATCTAATGAAAACATTTTGATATGTTTATAGGAGATATGACATTATGTGATCAAAAGCAAATGACAGATCATGTTATGTCACTTCTGACTTCGGTGTTTATGTAATCTGAACTTCAGGCTCTCTTCAAGAATACATTTCATCACACGTGTGTATTTTTCATACGAAGGAACGTGACCGTAAGCTTCATCCTCTTGACTCCGTGTGTGCTGTGATGTCTGTCAGAGTAATCTGATATCAAAAGAGGATTTGTGTCAGTGCGGCATCCTCTGCTTGGGCTGATACATGCTGACTTATGTGTTACCCACAATTCCAAGGGTCCGTCTGTGGTTCATTCTTACATCCACAGCCAATGAGAAACGTTCGCTCTGTATCAGAGACAGACGTAATAAGTGACCTCTTGTAACCCCACCAGCAGGCACCTGACAAGAGGCCTGACAGATGCTGCGTTTTGCCTCCGACAGCTGTTGGGTCCTAATGTGTCTCTCCAGCGTGACACCAGCGCAACGTTTTACATATTTATATGAAGGAAACAACGGCGTTTGAACCGAGTCCTTCAGGGAATGAAATCCTGCAGCACACCGGATTTGCGGCATTTCTCAAAAATCATTTAATATACAAAACAGTGTTATTATCGTTTCTAGGGCTAAAACCATTGAAAGGTTTATGTTACATTTTTTAATTACATAAAATATTAGTATTAAAGTAATAATATTAGTGAAATAACAGTATTATTTTAAAAATAAATGGGAAATGTTGCCTAAACAACAAACTGAAGCAAGTATAAGTTAAGAACTAAAACTGAAAAGAACTAAAAAAAAAAACACCAAACTGTAACTAAAATTTAAATAAAAATAAACATTAAATCAATATTAATAATAAAGAGTCATATAGGGAATATAGGGGGAAAAAATCCAACTAATTAAATAAATAAAAGCAACAAAAAAAACTAGATGAAAAATAAAATAACTCCAATGCATAAAATAAAAGCAAAAAGACCAAATGAAATATATATAAATAATGCATATTATAATACTGTCTAAACTGCATGTAATGCAATTCACAGGAAAAAGTAGCAGAACTAATTCATTTCAGATAAACACATTTATTTACTTCATGTTTATTGGAGCACTTGCACAACTGAACCGTCTGGGAACTCGATGTAAAAATGGCTGAAGGCACAAACTCGTGACGTGCATCACAATCACAACCCAATTCCTCGTGATGTTTATTGAGGGATAAAACGCTGGGAGAATCACAGGAGATGTTATGAGAATGATTCTGCATGTCTGGACATGAGATGACTGTATCTGTTTGCACAGCTAATGGAGGCAGGAGTGAACACACATTACAGGAATGAACTGCGAACACACAAGCACCTGATGATCAAGAATCAATCATCTAAAGCTCCAGACACGGGATCAGTAACATCCTGTCAAAACACACATGACGGTCGGACACTGAACACGGCAATGGCGTGTCACACAAACTTCCTGTTGAGGTTTGTGCTGCCAGGCAACAAAAATAAAACACACTCGTGTGCTGCAACAGGACGAAATGGCACATCATCCGGAAAGATTACAACAACGCTGTCCCAAACACACACACACACCCACAGTTTCCTGTTTAGAAATGGTTTCTTCTTGTCTGTTAAACAACCAAAATAGTTTTTTCAGAGCACAACAAAAGCCATCCTTGAATTGAAGCTATCATTGTGCTATAAAATATTTCCTAATAAGTGAGAAGCTAGAATGATGAGGATCATGTTGTAACACAGCTGTCAGTGAGCGAGACGGTGAGCACATGTTAGACAGGAAGTGACATACAGACACGCGGAGTTTATCGAGTTCAATGGTTCGCCGAGGTCAGCTACTGTAGATTTATGCTCGTTTGTGGCGGAGAGAGAAAATGGTGCATTGTGGGATGGCGCTATGCTGGTGCCAGTCTTCCACCGGACCCTCTGGCACAAACAGTTTACAGTGTGTTTGAGTGTGTGTGGGAGAAAGAGACAATAGTTCCTCAGTTCCTTTGCTCTTGTGCCCTTAAGTGATGATGACAGAAGCTCTGTGATAAATGGTGTGCGCACGCACAACGTAAACCCACAAACATCTAAAAGCTCTCATAGAGAATTTTCATATTATGTTAATAACATTCACTTCCCT
This sequence comes from Oreonectes daqikongensis, assembly GCA_026939265.1. Lineage (NCBI taxonomy): Eukaryota > Metazoa > Chordata > Actinopteri > Cypriniformes > Nemacheilidae > Oreonectes > Oreonectes daqikongensis. The sequence continues at coordinate 1,557,179 of JAOTQM010000449.1, read as the reverse complement.
CTACTCCCAAACCTGACCCTCAAACAAACCTGTGAACATTATCCCATTTAATGCAAAACAATTTGACTAATACCATATATGAGACAAATAATAAACAGATGTAAATTACATTATAATCACATTATATAATAATGATTATAATAAATAAGCCATATAAAAACTTCTCTCCAGTCAATGACAGCGAGCTGCCAGGTCTGCGGTAAGATCAATATCTCTTTCTGAAAGAGACTGAATAAATCGACCACATCTGACTCTTTATTAAACGCTTCTCACAAACACACGCTTATATGAGAGACTGACACGTGCTCATATACGAAACCATTCATAACTCAACTAGTCAAAGCTAAAGACTTAGTACATCATCATTAAAGGAATATGATGAACAATGATATGACGCCTCAGATGTTGTGCCGAACAGTCATTTTATTTTAACATGCTGTCTTTTATATTTGGGGGTCAACATGCTGAAGCACATGCAAGAACCATTTCGATTTTTGGAGCATTTTCACATTTTGATCTGTGTTCAACTGGAAAAAGGAATTCATACATACATGTCACATATCTTGGATTGAGGAGGGTGAATAAATGATGAGAAAAAAAACTTTGATTTATTTCCATAACATGATTCATTAAAGTTATATTTTAGTTATCTCCAGTATTCAAACACCCATGGAATAAACAGAGAGGTCAGATGTTTCATTATTTAAAAAAACGGAGCGAGGAATCTGATGAAAGGGTGTTTAAACAACAGAACAATACAATAGTGATGTTTGATGATGTTGAATAGATTCCAACATTCCAGTTTATCCACAAACACAATCAATCTGAAAACTTTCTACGGGACTCAACACATTCTTCACATTTACATCCTACATGCACGCACGCACGCACTCTCTAATAAATATTACAGAACAACAAGTAAGAAAATGCAGTTTGACTTCTGAACCGTACCAAATTTGGATGAAGTTTGTGGTCAGGTCGCCACGGCAAGAATCAAAAAAGCATTTTACAATATGGCCCTTGGGAAAGCGAAGTTATTTTTCTTGCAGATTACTGGCTGGTTTCAAAGACTCGTGTTTGAAACAATAAAGATAAGCCCTGGCGACCACGTACGAGTAAACACAGATGGGTTTCTGGAAACCTTTGTTCTCCCGCATGGGTTCTGCTTTTTGAATATTACAGGATAAACACGTCATGTTCAGTTAACCAACGGTCACGTGACACGGTTAGATGTCATCCGGTCACAAAGGCTAAAATATCTTATGACAAAAAGATCACTTTGAAAGACACCAGACAATACACAACACAAAAAACTGATAACAGAGAACAAACAATGTTCTTAGAAAATTGAAGAACAGTTTTGCAACAAGAAAAACAACCTTTGTACAGGTAAAAAAGTTGCTGATGGAATGAGTTGTGAGTGGAAGTATTTGACTAAACGGACAAACACACACATACTTACCTTACACTTCATCATATCTTGAACGCGTTCTTGCATGGATTGACCCGCCTTCGGCCTGACGAGAATATAAATGCTGTTCACATCCGGGCAAGAGCGCAGAAGTTTCTCCACCAGCACTTTTCCCATGAAGCCTGTCGCTCCCGTGATCAGTACGTTCTTCCCAGCGTACCACTCCGAGATAGAGGCCATGATGATAATGACAGATGAACTTCCCTCCTGAACGCTACAAGACAGAAAGAGAGAGAGCATCATCATCATCATCTAACAGTTCATTTACCAGTCAAAGCCAAGTTTGATATGACGAGTCTGTCATTCTTGAATAAACCATACACATACAAATTACCTGTGTTGTTATTTAATCATTTTTTAAAGCATTATCGTAACAGCTAGTTATTTTTATTTAGCAAGCTAATGCATGTTGGAGTTTTGGTTATTTAACAAAATCTAAAGATTATTGTTCAAACTTTCTGGTATGGTTTCAATGCAATTTCAGCTCATCTTTTCCCCGTAAAGTTGCTTTAAATTAAACTTTATCGCCGTACAACTCATGACACTATTTGGAAGCTGTACGCCACTGTTACGAGTCCTGGCGTGTTTCATATATCAGCGCAGAAGGTTTGAAAAGGCACATGAGGCGAGTTACAGTACTGTGCGTTACAGGAACGTTTTGTGAGCGAACGCTTACACAAACCTGTGTTAAGTCAACATCTGATGTTTGGCTGATTTGTGAGACGTTTAGTTGGAACGTGCTCAGTTTTTCGGAGAACCTCATTTTCATAAAGCTCTCTCTCAGGTAGGTCACATGCTCAGAAAATGCATATTGGTTCACAGCCTCTTCAAAAACATACAATGATATGTGACCCAGTCTGTGAAAAACGTATCTTACGCTACTGTTGCTACTACACACATTCAATGAAAATATGACCTTTGTGTTTTTGCAGAACTTTGATGTTCAGTTCACAGGAACTCCACATTCATGAGATGTTTCTCTTATTGATCATTAAATAAAACCAAGAAAAACACGGAACATTCTGTTTCCTGCACACATCTAGACAAAGCAGAAGATGACCACAATGGATTTGCAGAAATGCAAAATAAAGGGCCTAAAGCATGACAGAAAGCGTTTATTGACCTTTGAGGAAGAACATCTAGAGACGCCCACGACTGTACCTTCAGTTTTCCCTGATTTGCATCAATTATTATCTGTGCGTTTTAAAAGCCTTGTGTATGAACAACAGCCTGTGAAGACAAACTCAAAACTGAAATGAAACAGAATAAACTCATTACCTGACTCACACACGCTTGATTCTCTGCATTCTTGTAGATGTGATACTGATGGTTAGTGATCCGTCACCGTGGACTGACACAAGATATTGTAGGTGTGACATTTTTAATCAGTCGAGTGGATTCTTATTGGCCGAGCTTGACTGATATATCAGCCTATCATTGGCAATGATGTGTTTCTTGGACACGTACCCGAGTGGTTCCCTGTTTTTTACATTTACCATTTAAATACTGTGGTAAAGAGTTAAATTACCATGGTATCAAAGTGGTATTGTAAATAATATGCAATGCCAACCCATTGTCGTCATACCACACACACACACACACACACACACACACACACACACACACACACACACAGAGACATGCACATACAGACACACATTAAGGTTCTCAGTAGTTCAGTCCATTATACTACAGCACTGGAGATTTACGGACACCCACAGCTTCAGCTGACACACAAACACACGTCTGCTACAGTGTTTCAATTTATTATGCACATCTTCAGCAGTGACACAAGCGTGATTCCAGCGATGATCTGATACCACCCTGACACAATACACCACAGCTTCAGTTTGTTCTTGAGTTACTAAACCATCTAGAAGGGTGTGTCCCTTCAACTCTGATGAAACACAACACGCCTGGAAACCTGCCTTAAAACACACAACTTGTGTGAACAGCATGAATCATAGTGGCAAACATCAGCAATGCCATTTACAAGAATGTGCGGTGTGACCTCGCAGGAAACCATCTAAACCGGAAGAGAATTTGAGACGATGCTCTCGGGGAACTTGAGAGGTTTGTTGATATCCACACAGATTACGGAGGATAGTTCGATTCAGACACACCACACAGCCCTGCTTCATAGAAACACTCACACACACACACATGCTTTGAACCCAGAATATTCCTGTAGTGGAGATCAATATATTTGGCATGTAAATTAAAATATTATAAGCGTTTTAACTGCACCTGCCAGTAGATCACATGGACAGACCCTCTGGGAGAGCCGGGATGGGATTTCTGAAGAATCTGTCAATGTCGTAAACAACAAACTCAAAGTTAAACGTCCCGTAAGGTTTGTTTTAGAGGAGACATGCAGGATTTAAGAACGAGTGCAGCTGTTCAAATCCATGTAAAGTATGAAGGTATAACATGAATGTAGATTGTAGAGGTTAAAAATAATCCGGATTTGGGTTCATATTGAGATCTTCGATACTTTTGATTGCAGACGTGACAAATCTGAGCTCAGTTAAAGACATTGTTGACATCTCTTCTGAAACTAAGATGAGCAAAAGTTTCTGTTTGCTCTCCATTTAATCTCATTGAGGTCTAAAATAAAAAAGTTCTCTTCTGTGATTTTTTGTTCCTACAGATGCCATTGTGTTAATAATCAAGTAAGACATTTAAGGGAGCTGAACACTAAGCACATTGCTGAATGTCTAGAACAGAACGGCCTTTTATAGAAACACATCCACAGACGATAACACAAGCAGATTCATGTTTTATGGTTCAAAAGTCTCTGCATGAGTTTATCCAGACAAACACAGATAATGGCCGTGTTGCATCGTTGTCATTAGCCACATTACAGCAGTGTGTGTTCATTGACTTGGTCTATATCAGGGACCACTGAGACCAACAGCTAACAGCATCATTAGCTAATACATCACTAACACTCACTGCTACATGTATATTGAGAGATCTTCACTAATGGCATCTTATTAGAATAATAAATGAATCATTTATATTTGAAAAAACCAACCCAGAGAATAACTCGCCACCTAACGTCCATTTACAACACAAGGAAACAACCTAACACTGAATTGATCAAAATATTTATTAAAAATCGATTTCATATTTTTGCACCGTTTTCTTTTTCTCCGCAGAACAGTTATTACAAACCCAGCAGGTGTCTGTCTGCTGTCACATTAAAGAATGCAGTAATGCAAGATGCCTGAAGACATGAAAGTCACACAAACCTTACACTTTTCAGGCCCCTCAGGCTAGAGGTGAACATATAGCTTAAAATAGATAATAGGTTTGATAGACAGACACGCGTGAGAAACACTGCAAAAGTGGCGTTATCATACACAACTACAGGCTTTACTGAAACTGGGTCACGAACAGAAGAGAAAGTGCCCTGTGGTGGGCATGACTGTTTGAGGTCGCGGATTTATAGGATTTGCCTACGTGAAAACAGCGGCCATTAATCATTTTTACACAAGTAACGTCATGTTTTCTGTAGGGATGGGTGCTGTGAGGAGTTGACTAAGCCCCGTCACTTTTGCTTTGCTAAGCAGATATTTAAATGAAAAACATGCATGAATTTGAAGTTTTTTGAACGTGTTTCTGTTGTTTTCCAAGGAAACTCTTGCACATGGTTGAAATCTGAAATCACAAACCCGACTTTAACTTCACTTCTGTGCTACGGACAACTCCGTATTGTTGAGAGAAGAAAAGAATTATGTTTAAAGAGAAACACAATCGCTCAGGACACATTGACAACCTCAAAGCAACAACCTAGCAACCATAAAGCAATGCTATTAAAAAAACCACGCCGCCTAGCAACCGTTAGCAACTCCATTGTGATGCAAGACATTGTGCTGCATCATAGTAAACACCAAACGTTTTTGAGTATATGAATAAACGAATAAATTCACGCCCTCAATAGGACAGGAATGAATTGGAACACCTCCAGCGCTTCTCTCAGGACACGGTTCTGGATAATTAGGCCTGTAATATAAATAGCAGTTTCAAGTCACATTAATTATAGCTGCATCCACTGGGAAATATAAAGTTAAAATGAATACAAATCTATTATAACTAAAAACAGAACACGAGAGCCGTGCAGTGTAAATATAGAAGCTGACTGCAGTTACACCTACACAATAATAAAACTCGGCTCGACTTTAACAAAAGGTTTACATCATTTCAATAGAGTGCAGTCTTGCAAGGAGTACTATAAGAAGTCTTTGAAGGTTTTATGCATTCAGTGACTGAACAATACATGCCCGAACCGGTGAGACCGCCAGACATCCACTTATCTACTTCTCATCTGTTAACAGTGCTGCTATGTCACATTGTGATGATGGTGAAGCGGGGTAAAAGGCTGAAGTCACAGCAACCATTCACACTAAAGGTCACAGAAAAATCTCACTGACGTCAATCAAAGCAGATATCTTCATTGTGTGAAACCAACACAAGATGCCAAACAAGATTCCCTTTACCCATTTTTCCTGCTTTCTTACAACTATATCACCGTACTGATTCGAGATGACAAGCAACAGGCAGGTTGTGTAACCTCAGTCCGGTATCTGTCTCCAGCTGTATCTGTATCGAGGTCTCTCTGGTCCAGATAAAGGAGTCGTCATATTTAGGACAGCTCTGCAAGGTTGGCTAAAGTCAAAGCAGTCAAAGGTTTACACACATGCTGCACACCAAACTTGTGAATGCTTTCAGGAGTAACTGTGGGTGTATGAGCCTCAAAATAGAAAAGCTTGAGTGCTGCTCCACCCTGGCGTAATGTTTCTTATTGTTTCCTGTAATGTGTTGCATGTCAGTGTGTGTGTGTGTATTGAACATTGAGCAGTTTAATGTTGCACATGAATGTACCTTCAGGCATCAACAGAGTATATCTTTGATCAACCACTTACTGGAAATGAACTCTGGCCAAACCCTACAGTCAAGAGTCAATCTTACCAAGGAATACATCATGTCATATTTTCATAAGTAAAACTGATAAGGCTATTTTAAGCATCCCCCCTGTTCACTTTAACAAATGCTGGATGTTTCAACCCATTGTACATTTTAGATTAATTTAAGCAGCAGGTGGGTTTGTTCTTATTTTACTCAACTGTGGATTGTAACATCCAACTTTTATAAGTGTAATGACATCATTTGCATGACATTTGAACATCCTTGCAAAATGCAAACTGCACCCCTTATTACTGTATTTATTAGTGTATTTTCCATAAATGTAATGCTAGTGCTATAAAAATAAAAATCAATTTAAAAGCGCACCTGGATGAATTCCTGCACATGAAAAAACACATGATGGAAAATAATCATTTGCAAATTGGTCTTCGTATATTATTCCAATAATTATTAAAGTTAAACATGATCTAACATCAAACAAAAACAGAAAAACATGGTATTGTTAATAATGTTTTAAAACTGTGGTTATACAAATGGTAATCAACATCCCAAAAACATGGTCACTACACGTTTACTATAATAAAACATGATGGTTAACTTTCGTAAAGGGATGAGTTTTAACATGAACATATACTTTCATGCGATTTAGCATCAAACATTACGCGTCAAGCCCGACGCTCAAGATCATTTTTGCAACAAAGTAACATTTGAATTGACGCGCCGCAACACTGCTCATATAATCTTCCGCTTTTCATTTTAGCTCGCTAAACCATCTCACTTTAAACACCGTTACATAACAGTTATTATACTGTAAAAGTGACGTGGCCTTTGCTCTAGTGGCGCGTATATGAAGCGTTTCTTTTCGCTAAAAGCTGAACAGCAGCGGCATCTGAGCGAACGTCACAACCCGCCGACAGTCCCGAGACCCCCGGCATTCTCCTCTTTTAAACGCGTTAAACGCGCCGATCGCGCTCTTGCGTCTTAAAACAAACAGACGGAGGTAACCGTTCGCACCTACAATCCAGGTTAACGAGACGCGTTTTACAAAGTTAAACTACTTGACGCCACGCGACGGACAAAAACGCCTTTCTGACGCATACACCAAGAATGAAGAACACTCGCGTCGGTGCTTTTAAATTTACCACGCATCCCTTACGTGAAGGTTTGTATTATTTGATGGGTTTGATGTGGTTCGACCTGGTCCTTCCCTTCTAATTCAGAATCCACATCCGTCTACATTAATCCGGTTTCCAAATCACATTTAGAGCAACCCTCAGTATCAAACGCGGTGAACGCAAAGGATGCTAACCGCGACGCGTTTCCTATTAAAGCTCAGACGTCAGCTCATATTCACAGCTTTCACAATTCAATGTCAAATATAAGACAGCAGTTTGTCTTACCTTGCTCATGAATCACGCCGGGAGTACACGATCAGGACCCGCAGCAGAGGATCGACTGCCTCCCTCTCTTCGCTGCACACCACGAGTGCGCGCATCAGACATGCAGCGAACGCGCCTTCTGGCGCAGAGCAATTCTGAAACACAAGCGCGCGTGTGTGTATGAACAGGGTGTGACTACATGCAGATCCTTCCGACAGACTTCTTACACACTACAATGTTTACACGCTCCTAAGGTTAAGAAACCCCGTAGGGTGTACTGGTTCTGGGTGTCACCTTTTACTTCATTCACCTCATTTCTCAGGGTTGGATGTACATGCATCGGATTTTCACTGTTATTGTAGCCAAAAGATTTAAAGTAACTGGAAAATCCAGATTCATTTTCTATGGTTAATATCGTGGTTTTTACAATACCGGTGTATTGCCACGCTTAATATTAATTCTCTGTTTTGGCCTAGAAATGTTTAAGTACATTTTGTTGTTTAATGTAGCCTGTATCTGCAGCTATAGAAAATGAAACCTACAGCTCTCATCAACTGTCTTCATCTAAATATTATTGGAACGTCACACATGTACAAAACTTTCCACATCTGTAATGGAAAAGGATTTTTTTAATCCTAAAAACTAGGATATTATTTTTGAGTGGACAGACACCACTTGTGCTCTCTGTTTCCTCACAGTCAGACAAAACGTTACTCAATGCAAATAAAATGCTCAGATGAACTCCAAACAACACGATAAAGAAACAGCTAGATCTTTTGATAATAAACCAGGTCCAACAGGAAAATTAAGATGAACACAAGAAAATAAACTACACCCGTCTATTACACTTCTAATAATGTAGGATTAGTAATCAACAGTGATTATTTTAAACTACATAATTCCTCTGTTATCATACATCTCTAGTATGTAAATAAGATGGTTTGCATAATGTCCAATAAAACATTGTTACTTTAGCCTATAATTAAAAAGATTCAACTGTTAACGTACTTGCTTTGAACACCAAGTTGACAGATGATAGAGATATCTGATCTGCCCCCTTTCTATCCTCTACTACACTCACAACACCTTTAACCTATAGTGGTTGATTTCAATTCATGCAATTTACAGCATTCATATGAGAACAAGAATTATATATGCAGAACACAAAAGATATGTTGAATAATGATGGTAACTGAACCCCATTATTGAACAGGAAACCACGAAGACATTTCTCCAAATATCTTTTGTGTTCCACATAAAGTGTCGTATACAGGCTTACAACCACCACATGATGGTGAATATACAAGAGATGTTTTAAATTTGGGTGAACTATTTTACACCAGAAGACTTTTGCAGCCAGTACATCAGCTGGCCTCTTTTTCAAAATCTGCAGAAATATACTTTTTAATTATTACTTGTGTTTTATAGCTTGTCATTGGCGCCCCCATTCGACAACATGAATCATTACAATAAAAATGTTTAAATTCATTTACTTGCAGTATATTCATAAAATGATATCGGCCTCAGTAGTCACAATAATTTCCCCAAAACATCTATTATACCTACAGAAAACCTCACATTTAGCACTTAACCCTCAAAAAGTTTAATAAAATACATATAAAAACAACAAAACAAAGATGAATCTAGTTGTGAAAAATTTATTAGCAAAATATTCTTTTTGAAATTGTAAATTTCTATGAATATATTGTATTGAGAAGATACATTTGGTCCACATCAATCATGCATGTAGAGGATTTGTTCACTAAATGTGCATATTGAACTATATTAATCTATAAATAATGAGTAAAAGAATTTTCCCTGAGGAAACGCTCAAGTTGAGACTTTGTAAACTTGATCACAGACGCAAAAAACGGTTTAACACCTTTTTTTTAAAAAACCCAACTTACCTCTTAATCCAGATGGTTCTGAGTGTGAGGACACGAGACACAAACGCACGTTGTTTCCCACTTGTAATTGGTTGCATGAACCACTAAAATGTACTTAAAAAAAAAAAAAAAGGCAGCTTTTCGGCCGTCATTTTTAAGTATGACCCTATTCAATTGAATCTACTGAAACTAGAAGCAAAGGCCATCAAAAACCTTCAAAATATGTAATTTGGTAACAATTCACATTTTTCGCCTGAACAAACCAATGCACATGTACATAGCAGACAATGACATTACGTGTCACAACATTTACATGTTTAAAACACACCTAAAAGATTTCAAATTAGCACTTAATTATTTACATTACATTGTCACGTTTTTCTGACAACTCAGTTTAGAAAACTACCATTAAAATCAAAATACTATAACCAATTGTCATAACTGACGCAGAGTGAAATTCTGCTTGCAACAATTTCAGTTACCAAAATATTATTAAGATGCCATCACACTACAAAATCTGCTTAAAGGTAATGAAGGCCGTCTCAGACATGAACAACTTTGTCTTAATAGAAACATAAGAACATTGGGTATGTTCACAAAACAAGTTAAACATTTGGACCAATGAAGTGTCTAATGTAGACACATTAAAAACCAATTACATATGCAGAGAGGGGAAAACAAATTGACGGGAGTAAATTTCACAGTTTTAAATGTGGTTCCAATGACACTTAAAACATTTTTGCAAACTAATGTTGACAAACCTGCACTTCAGGAATTGACAAGACAATTTTGAACAATCTCTATACCAGTTTAAAAAAAAAATTAAATAAGTCCTAACTCTTCATATTTTTAACCTGTAATAATTTAAATTAAATGCAATAGGCACAATGGTACAGCATAAATACCAACTGCAATAATCCCAGCCATTTCTTTACAGGAAAAATTTAGACCCTAAAGATGCACATTTGAGTTTGTGGTAAAACATAAGTCCTATTTAAAATATCATTTAAATTACACAGCACATTAAGAAATTCAGTGTAAACAAGCAGCAACCCCAATGCACACTTTATTACAACAAGTATTCTATTTAATAATCAAGGCAGAAGACACAAACATGGACAAGGGGAAGAGAGGAAAAACAAAACGCCTATAAAAACAAATCTAGCTAACTGACACTTTACACATTATAGCAGTCTGAAAGTTGTTTCGTGTATTGTGAATAGAGCAGCCAAGTAATTCTCTATCATCAAGAAGCTGAATTTACACACAACAACTACTTTCAAATAAAACATAAAAATAAAAAAAGCTGTTGGGAATTAAGAATATATCATATTTTACAGAGCTTTAGCGCTGCAGAGTCCGGTCTGGAGTCTCTGTGATGGTGGGTCGCTGTGGGATGAACCTGCGTCGCTCCTGGCGTCACTGCTCCTCCTCTTGCGTTCAGCTGAAAGGTGTCAAAACGAAGGTTGCAGTTTGTTTTGGGGGCACAGAACCCAGAAACACACAGATCTGTTTTCCCTCTACATCTACACAAGCCCACACACAAGCATGCAAGTGACCTTCAGCAGAAACACAGAACAGGCTGATGGCATTACTTATATTTACTTAATAATACTTTCAACTATAGCTTTAGAAAATACTAAAATAGATACAAATCACATTCCCTGAACTTATTTTAAAGAGTGATGTGATCAACACAATTATGCTAGTAATCTTAAGACTTGGAGTATAAGAATATAAACAGACTGAGACAAAGCCCTAAAATCATATCAATACAGTGTAAAGAAAAAAATAAACGCATAAAGACGTTTGCATGCACAAAGGAGAAACGTACCCAATACCACAACTGAAGAGCTGGAGAAAGCAGTATACTCTGATGAAAGTTACTAAAAATTGTCAATTAAATTCATACCTGATGTTCTCAATACTAATGGACAAAACCAACCAAATCTCACATTAAAATGGTCATGTATTAAATGAACAGTTGATTCCCAAATGAAAATTCAGTCATATACTCACCCTCAAATTGTTCCAAACCTTTATGAACTTTTGTTTTTTTTTTGGACAATTATTTGGACAATATTGACTACCATCGTAGGAAAAGAAAACCACTAGTGTTTTTCTTTTCCTACAAGGTAGTCAATATTGTCCAAAAATCTGTGTTTAGCAGAACAACAAATATACAAGTTTGGAACAACTTGGGGGTAAATAAATGAGACTTCATCTTTGGGTGAACCATCCCTTTAACTCACGTAGAAACCTGGCAAAAACCAAAGCGTATAAGAGCTTGTACAAAAATAATGTTTGAAAAGTGTTGCTTTTTCTTTTAAAATGTGTGTGTTTTTACATTGTAAACATTTCACTGGTAATTGATCATTCATTAAATTAATCACCAAAGCTGGAACTCTTGAAATATTTCAATACAATAGACCGATTAATCTGAGAGAAAACAACAGTTGAATGTTTTGTACAAGCTAACTTCTACGACACCTTACAGATATTCAACAAGGTCAACTTGTTACTCCCTATGAAAGTCTGACATGAGACTGATGCACACAAATCACATGTAGATTACAATAACAGAATTAGTCATTAGGGATTTTACACCTTCATAAACCATACTATTATATGCTCAAATTTGTAACTTCAGAAAAATATCTAAAAGCATTTGAATGCGAGGTCTATATCTATGACTAAATTTGGAGAATAAATGTCCAAAGAAATGAGTAGCATAAATGTATGCAAACACTAATAGGCCATCCGACAACTTGTATAACAATTCTGAGCTTTAAATTCAGTAAGTCTGATACCCTCATATATTCCCATCACAGGGAAACATGAGAAAATGCTCAGAGATAATCAAATCATTTAAGACTTTGCTTCAGTTAACTACTCATTACCTTGTTAATACTTAAATGACCAACCCATAATTTTCTTTTCATAAACATGAATGTGTCCACTGTTTCTCTAAGAACAAGCACACAAGCCCTTTCAGTCATAAACTTAACATTATTATTATTATTATTCTTTTTTGGGCCACATTATAGGGTCTGCACAACAATACAGTATCTTAGATATAATTGGCTAAATATCAATTAGACAAATCAAGAGAGAAGCTTGTTGTAGTGAATCAGTGGACACTAGATGCTGAGGAGGGCTGGACAAATCATCTATTAAATTCTGCCAGTTCACTTTGTATTAATTGACATGAGTATCCCAATATAAAGGTGTGATTTTCTTTCACATTCATATGTAGGTATTTCAATACATTTTTGTACATAAAATATTTTGGAAAATTAACAAGTGCAATTCAGATAGGACCAAACAAACACTGACATGACAAGTGTTTTGCACAGAATTACCTAATAACAGTTAAAGCTGCAATCTGTAACTTTTGCCTCTCGCCATCTGTTAGAAATATAAAACTGCAGGTAACTTTGACATCAAACTGACATTTTCTGTGGAATCCAACCAAACAACTCAATTACTATGTCAATGTATAATGCACTATAAATTATAAGTCTACCGTTGTAAACCAGGGCAAGGTCATGAGACAGTTTTAAACACTGATTTAATATGTTCATGCTCAAAAACCATAACAAATTACCAATTGCAGCTTTAATATCACAATGTGTGTTTAATGACAAAGATAAAGTTTAAATCTGTAACCATAGAAAATTTGTCCAACCCTTTAATGGCATCTTAGAGAGAACATAACTAAATTAAAGAGGGGAGTAGATATTAATGGGGGTCATAAAATGCCAGTGGTTTTAAGATCAAAGCTATATAAGATAACCTGGAGTTAACTAACTATTCACATGAAACTGTGCTTAATGTGCAAAGCGTACAAGCAACAATTCTCAAATCACATCATCGGTTTTGTCCCACAGAACATTAGAGAAAACAGCATGTATTAAAACTGCAAGTAAATAACTTTCAAAAATACAGTTTGTAACTAATTTCTTGTTGGTGCTTCCAATAATGTGATAAAAGTTAAAATGCCAAAATATCTGACCTTTGATGCTTGCTTAATGTAAGAATTTATATAGTTTTTATATTTATATAGAAAAACATTACTGATACAGGTAATAATATTATGGTGTCCTGAGCATTTACACTCACTTTAAAAGCACCAGTGCCATTAAGCAACAGGTGAGACAATTTTCTGAATTTTACAAACTAGGTATGAACTTTTAATACCGCATACAAATATTAATTGAAATAAAAATGTTAATTCCAAAAAGTTAATACCCCACTGATATCACCTTAGGCTTAAAGTAGCATTACAAACAAGGGCATACAAAAATCCCTTTATAATAAAAACAATAATCAAACAAACAAAAAACATACAAGACTAAAACTTTCCATAATGGTTTTAATTCACCAGAATAGCAGTTCCTTTGCATTCACAGCATAAAATGCATGTTTTAAAAAAATGAAGCTGTTTGTTCTAAAGCAAGCCAGGGTTAATATGACTTTGTGTGAATTGTGAAGAACTGCAATATCTACTCACCTATCTAACAGTATATAACATTTCAGGGAAAAAACAATTAAAGAGAAATGTAAATGTACTACAAGAACCCATAACAGTATGTTCTACATTTGAAAAATTTCTAGCTCATAATCTGAAAGCCTAAAAAAACACGTTAAACCTACTCTTACAGATGATGTTCACAAAGACTTGGCAGGGGAACAGAATAGACTGAACTTGTGTCAAAGCACAACTATGCAGAAGTTTTTTATTTTTACTAACTAAACTATGGACATTTACAAAGCACAACTCATGAGAAAGAGAGACCTTTCATCGTTTTAAAGCCAATAGAGTTCAAATTTGATGTCATTTATTTACTTCACAGATCTGAATGTTGTCGAGACATAAGTAACTACCATAAAACTATCAACTTCAACAGAAAAGTCACTGACAACAATACTGACATTCTCTACATGTCATTGAGGGATATGAACAATCATTCATCAACTACAAACCATTTTTCCATACTTCATTATGATCACAGGTTGAATTTACATTTCATAATGCCCAATTCAAAAGACATGTAATACATTCTCCAATTCAATATTTTTGGCAAACAATTAATTGTTTACATGAAGTAGAATTAGTGAAATTTTCTGTTTTGCACAAAAACACATTGGATTGGAACCAATTTTTGCAAATCATGTAATTTAAGCCACACATCAACCAATGATATCCCCGTTCTTTCAGATACAAAATGGGTTGTGACGTCAATAAGCAGAAATTGACTCGTTACATTGACAAAATTTGTTTTAGAACACTGGCTGGTCTTAAAACCACCTGGATATTAGACAAATCCACAAGTAACAAGCAGATACAAGTTATTTAACCAATACTGGCTTCCAAATGTTTCTAAACACATACAATCCTTTAAACAAATTTCCACAAAGAAGCCCTGGATCACATGTAACATCTGCAGTTTCCTCTAACAGGGCTGAACTCAAGTTTGTCAAAAAAACAACTTGACGAGACACACCAATATAAAAAGATCAGAGTACTCACAGATTGCACTATAGTTATAAAAGTAAATTAAATTATTGGCAGCAGAGGAATAATCAAAACATGACAGTTATGTAAAAATCTTACCTGATCACCTACCTGCCACATCCTGCCCTCTGCTGGAGGCAAGAAAGAAGTACAGCAGACACACTACACCTAAAAAACACCACCACATACAAACACACAGAATACACACCTACCAACTAACGGTGGCGATACTCCCGCTCGCGTTCTCTGTCTCTCTCTCGGTCACGGTCACGCTCGCGATGGCGGTCCCTCTCACGGCTGCGCTCTCTGTAATAGTCCTCATGACGGTCACGACTGCGTGACTTGTGCCGACGGTTCTTCTCACGTGAGCGACTGTGGTCCCTCTCCCTCGACCTTTCCCGTCTACTTGAAGTAGTAAAAGGCAATAAAGACCAGATGAATACGGCATTCACAACTCATAAGACTTACAAAAAAGCTTGATTGAGAAAATGCAAACTTTGTGAAGGACAGTGTTCTGGGGCTTTTTTCCCCTCCAAGTTTAACAAAATAAATACAGAATGTTATTATAACAAAAGATGACAGGCAGAAAATAAGAGCTTACCTGGAGGCAGAACCATAAGATTTGGACTCAATTCCATGTAAGCAGTCCTGAAGTGAGCTTATGAGAACTTTGCAGCGGTCATCAGCAGAAACCTTCGACTGCTTGATCAGAGAAATGGCCGTCACCAGAGTCTCTATAGCACTGCCGTAATCGGCTGCAAACACAGACATGGCTCCCAATTAAAAACGAACTCAAGGGGAACAATGTAACGTCTGAACGTGTTCATACCTGCGCTGGCGTCTGATACAGCCCTGGAAATGGCACTGCTGGAGATCGCTCTGTTTCGATTCATGATTTCCTCAAACTCTGCTTCACTCAGAGGAGTCCGAGAGTCCATGTCCCTACAAGACAACACCGATGGATTGAGACAAAAAAAAAGTTTGGGCATCACTGCAAACAAACACAAAGCGAGGGGTGCTGCTGTTAGTGTCTCATCACATCAGGTGTTAGTCACTGCAGCTGCTGCACATCTGCTCTGTTCACTAGCGCTAAGATCACAGCACACTCTGACTCGTTTCAGGATCATGGATCTCAGCAGGCAGGCGCTTCACTAACCCTTGTTCACTGGTATTGTGCAAGCTCTGAGCTGTATTTTTCACATCAACCAAACCTTCGTTTATCCAGGGCTCAAAGCCACATACTACAGGGGGTCTGATGTTACTAAAGAAAGGCCAGAGGGGAGATTCAGGGTATTGTATTATGTACAAAACATATTAGAATTCATCCATGCAAAGTGAGTAGATGCTGAATTTCAATTGCCAGCAAAATTTAGAATACAAAAGCTTTTTTAAATATTTGTCACAGTAAAGGAGACGAGTGCGTGTCATTACCTGCCACCAGGTCCATAGTCTCTATCATAGGGCGGACGGCCATACGGGTCTCCAGGTGGAGGGCCCCTGCTGTCAGACGATGGCATGTTGTTGTTTCCAGGTGGAGGAAAGAAGGCCGGGTTGACGTGAGGAGCTGGTGGTGGCCCTCCAGGTGGAGGTCCCTGCATGTGAGGTGGGGGTGCAAGGCCAAGAGGGGGTCCTAGAGGTCCAGGAGGGCGGGGAGGGAACGGTCCAGGAGGCGGCGGGCCCTGTTGAGGGGGAGGAGGTCCTGGGGGAGGGCCGTACCCTGGTGGAGGTGGTCCAGGGGGCATTGGACCCATTGGAGGCTGACCAAACTGACCAGGAAACATGACTGGTGGAGGGGGGCGGTCTCCTCTGTTAGGGGGCCCCCCGAGAGGAGGCAGCAGACCTTGTCCAGGTGGAGGACCAGGGGGTCCTGGAGGCCCAGGAGGACCAGAGGGAGGACGGGGTGGTCCTTGCATACCTGTTACAACACAGTGTTATTAACACTTTCAAAAGAAATCAAATATTGAGCTATAAATAAATATGTAGGGGAACAGTAAGGGAGAGGTGCCTCAGACCTGGGAAGTGTAATGGAGGCCCGCCAGGACCAATCGGCCCAGGTAAGCGATCACTTCCTGGTCCAGGTGGGCCTGGAAAGCGCCCTCGACCCCTGCCAAGAGGAAAGCCAGCACGTGGACCACCTGGGGGCCCAGCTTTGCCCTCACCGGACATCTGTCCTGACTGCGTACCTGTGGGGGATAAAAATGAACCGTGTTTACAAATACAGCAAACTGAAATAAAAGATCAAACATTACGAGAAAATATTTTGTAATTGTGAATTTTTGGTAAATTGGCTAAAGAGACAGAACCTCTCTCACTTTTTCGGGACTGCATCTCAAACTGGCTGAGCGACTGCTTGTTGCACGGGGTGACGATCGGGTTTTGCCCATGCAGCTCTCGTTTTGACAGCAAATCCATGAGCTTTCTGGATGAGGCATCTGAACCCACACAGACTAGAGCAAACCTGTTGAGCACAGAAAACAAGAAATCATGCAATACATAAACTTAAAATCAAAGACTTTTGGTCTTATACCTGAGTTTACTTTGCTAAATGACCAACAGTAATATCGAGAAAGCAAGATGACTTGTAAATAACAATTGATTTAAAGAAAAACCCTCTCCAATCAGAAGCAATTACATGCCAATGTGGATGATCTTAAAATGGCAGTCACTAAAAATATCACTAAACTACTCACCCTTTTGACTGCCCATTTGCTCTGTTCTCAAAAAACTTGATCTCCAGGACATCATTTATGCCTACCGAGCGAATAGCATCTGTCAAATCCTCATCAGTGGTCCACTGTAAACAGAGAAGCGCAATCCCAGTCAGAACGCTGAACTCATTTAAGTTACGGTGTACCATGATTCAAACGTATATGTAGTAAAAGAGGTACAGGACTAACCCATGTGAGGTTGCCTATGTACAGGGCGATTCTTTTGCCAGTGTAGGTGTAGACAACATTTGGTGGAGCCCCTTTGGAACCCTCAGAGCCACCAGGTGTCGGTAGGGCATCCAGATAATCTCGATCCTCAGGTGCATCCCCATTATTGGCAGATGGTGAGATTACATCATCATACAGGTCAATCTGCTCATGAACAGGATAATCTGATTCCTAGTGCACAGAAAAAAAACAGACCCAAAATAAAAATCCAATCAGCATGACAAAATATTAATTCTGTACTATACATACCTCTTGAAAAAAATATTGATATTAATATTACCTTAACACACATTTTTGAAAGCAGCTATTCAGCAACTTGACACATCGGATGAAGTGTGCACTAGCACTACATTAAAAGTTAGTTATATATAACTTGTAAATCTCCTCTAAATAAATCTCCCAAGATTTATTATTGGGAAATGTCATTTTAATATCTTTGAGGAGTTCACGAACAATTTTCAGGCAACAAAGTGTATTTTAAAAGCTAGTATGTCTAGAAAATGAACACTCACTGTAGAAATGTAGATGTTTAAATGTGCCTGGTATTAAATTCCACTTCCCCCGTAACTTATATTCATATACACTCCATTCAAAATACAAATATACGGGGAAAAACACTCTGAGCTTATTTAAAAAGTTATTTTTTTTTAACTCGTTTATTGAACGAGTTAAAGCGGTTGCCATTAAACCTCGCGCGCGGCCTACTGTGGTAAGTTAACCAGACACCACAAACAATAAACACACGCGACGCGTTCATTCGCGCCACACAAACGCGCCCCAAATGCAAACATGGTTATTGTTGCCATTATTAATACTAACTATTGAGATTTATAAAAAGCCAACTAGACTACAAATTCGACCTCAGTCACTCGTTTAAACGCAAACTTGTTTTAGCATAGCACAGGTTAGCACAACGAGCATACGCCCCGTTGATTCCTGGTGCATATGACTGTCGTGCAATCACGTAATACGTATATGCAAAATTTAAGATACTTCTTTTGAGGGAAAAAGAACGATAAAATCCACCTGATTAAACTCCTCTTCTACGTCAGCGTAAATATCGATGTGGTCAACACCGTCCGCCATTTTCTGTCTCCCTCCTCCTCGGTGTGCGTGAGGAAGAGACGCTCGCTAACGAGTGAAGTCAGAAACGCCCGCCAAAAATAGAGCGAGACGGGCGATGGGCGAAATATACTTTCAAAATAAAGGAGCGCTTGAGTTTCTTGTATCGGTAACAATTACGAAAAAATGTAATTAATATTTTCCTCTAACATTTTCATTTTTTATTTCGCTCCTGGTCTGGTCGTTTCTGTGTTTTATTCAGAGGTAAAGAGTACATACATGAAAACCGTACTTGAGTAAAATTACAGTTACGTTACTGTGAAAATTACTAAAGAAAATTATTAAAGTCACCGATTCCAAAACAACTTGAGTAAAAGTCTTAGAGTATCTGATTTTAACAGTACTTGAGTATTTTACTCATACTGAATAGGCTCAAAGAGACATTTGATTTGTGAGGAGAGCAATTGCATTTATTTATAAAACTGAACACCACAAAATTGCAACAAATAAAGGTCGACACCATAGCCAACACATATTACAAACACTCAAGTCTTAGTTAAGTTCAAGTGCTCATAAGAAAAACCAAGATCCTTCAAAAAGAACTCTTCAATATAACGGATAAATACAATAATGTAAAGGAAAGCTAAAAGTCAAAGCTCTGGACATGCAGATTTTGGCCTCAACGCCGGCTGCAGTCATGTCCTCATCTCACATATAAACCTCCAGCGATTGACAACTACCTGATAATGCATTTGCAACAAGTTTCAGTAAGTAAGGGAAACTGCACAAGATATAGTACCAATGACCTGTAAATGGCAACATTGCTTCTTCTGTATAGCAGAAATAAATTCCTGCAAAAAAAGTTTGGTGCCATGCAAAATTACAAATGTAGTGGAGTAAAGAGTACATATACTTATTCAAAAATGTATTCAAGTATAGAGTAAAAGTTGCTAATATCTTTGATACTCAGTACAACTACAAAATAGCCAAAAAGATACTTAAGTACAGTACCTAATTACATTTACTTCAATACTTTACACCACTGGTTTTATTATGTATTTATTTTATTTATAAAATTACCTTATAAATACATTTTATACTGTGGTTATATTACATATACATGCATAAGAGTACAACCACAGCGTTTCAGAAAAGAAACTTGAATGAGTTAAAAAAAAAATAGTCGAGACTTTTTATTTGAAAATAGCAACCCAGCGCGTTAGCGCACACTGAATGCTACTTCATGCGTGCTACATACAGAGGCTTTTATAAAGACTAAAGATCACACATTTACTGAATGGCAGATGGAAGTAATAATTCAGTTCAGTTCAAAACTGTACTCATTTTATAGACGCCAATAGGAATATAACGCTTTACTCTTTGTATACTATGTTTAAGAGGATGGCTGAATTTGGTCCAGATTCGGGGGGACGGGTGAAGGTAGATACAGACAATCTGTGGCCAGTGTTTATGTCATTGTTTAGATGGTTTAGACCGTGTATTACTGGATTTATTATAATGTCTTTGTCCTCAGGGGGTTACTATCGTGAAACCTATCGTTTTCGGAAACGTTGCTAGATATTTTGGCAAAAAAAGAGAAGAAGATGGTCACACTCATCAATGGACTGTCTACGTCAAACCATACAGAAATGAGGTGGTTTTGATTTTCATAAGATTTCTATATGATTTGTATGAATGTGATATTTTAAATGGATAACAATCTGTGCTCTGTTGATTCTTTTTTATCCTCTGAAATGTTTAGGACATGTCTGCTTATGTAAAGAAAATACAATTTAAACTGCATGAAAGTTATGGGAACCCTTTAAGAGGTGAGCTACTCCTCTGACAATATCAGGGTTATAATCCAACATTATCATTTTGTCATGGCTTTAAATAACAGTTAAAAAGGTCGTGAAACTCCTTACCTTTGTTTCAGTGGTTACGAAGCCACCATATGAGATTACAGAGACTGGCTGGGGAGAGTTTGAGATCATTATAAAGATCTTCTTCATTGATCCAAATGAGAGACCAGTGAGTGGCTTTAGACAAGTTCCCTGAATTATAATTAATATACATTTGGACTAAATGAATGAAAAGAGGCCCTATGTTGATGTTGTGGTTTTATTTCTTCAGGTCACCCTGTATCATCTTCTGAAGCTTTTCCAGTCAGACTCCAGTGCCATGCCAAAGAAGACTGTTGTATCCGAGTTCTATGATGAGATGGTGTGAATTTGATTTACAATCAACAATATGAACAATGCAACTTAACAGTAGAAGTAGTGAAATGTCTTTGCCTATTAGTGCTAAATATTCTGTGTTGAAGTGGTTCAGTGCCAATAGTGCTGTCATTCAATGCAGATATTTCAAGATCCTACAGCCATGATGCAACAGCTTTTGAACACCACCAGACAGCTGACGCTGGGTGCGTACAAACACGAGACCGAGTGTGAGTGCCCTTTGTCTTACCCTAAGAGCTCTTATTATGTATGCTAAAATAACGTGGAACCTCTGTTCCAAACATATGAACTAAACTTTTAGTGATACAGTTGCAGAACTGGAATTACGAACACGAGAAAAACTGGAAGCTGCTAAGAAAAAGACGAGCCAGGAGATCACAGAGCTTAAGGAACGATTGAAAGCCTCCAGGGAAAACATAAACTTTCTCAAAGGAGAGATACGCAGAATGGAGGAGGACGACCACCACCTGAAAGATCATTAAGAACTTTTACATTACATTACATTTGTCTTACAGTGTATAAATGTGACCATTGAACATTCAACACCCTTTAACTCTTTGGGTTTTGCTTTGCTTTGTTAAGTAAATAAATAAAAACACACTAGGTGTCTTTTGAATCTTTGTAGAGGTGACATTTTATATAAATAAAACATTTTTTTTACAGAAATCAATCTTGCTTTGCTTTTGTCCAGTTATGAGGACAAACTAATATTTGTAAAATTGTGGGCTTAAATTGACTAAATCCTGAATTTGTATAAATGATTATTTTAACTCGGTGTGCAAATAAATGGTAAAGGAATATATATATAGGATAATAGCAAATTACAACAACAAAATGTTTCTTTGTGTAATGTGAAACAACACTGCAAGTTAAAGATGCTATGCTTTGTGCGTCCACGAGAGGTCAGTAAACCACAACCAATAGAGGACACTCGCATACACGTTCACAAGTTTATTCTTTTCTCATTATTAACAAATAAAGAAACAACATAACGGTAAAATGTAAACCAAGACATGAAAGCACAATCCCACCTGAATAATCTAATAATCTATCTAGCTCTCAATGGGGGTTACCAGTTTTTATTACCAAAATAAAAAACAACAGGCAAGAACAATTACAACCACGATTGTTCTTGCCTGTTGTTTTTTATTTTCAAATGTAAAAAAGTGGTTATTGTTGTTGAGACTGAAGTGAAATTGTGGTCAATTTGAAAATCCTCCAGTTCATCTACGGTTACTGTAGTAAAACCATGGTTAAGTTTCGTAGGAGTTTCTCTCTCTCTCTCTCTCTCTCTCTCTCTCTCTCTCTCTCTCTCTCTCTCTCTCTCTCTCTCTCTCTCTCTCTCTCTCTCTCTCTCTCTCTCTCTCTCTCTCTTTCTCTGTCGGGCCTGATGGGAGTGAGAGTAGAGCTGCGCGAGCTGAGCTCACATTGAGTGTGCGCGAGCGCCTTCACTTTCTACTGTCGCCGATCAACCGAAATTATCACATTTATTTGCACAGAAAACAATGAAAACAATTACACCTCAAACGTCTGCGAGGTAATAGTCATTTAGGCGGTTTTCTTCTTTTCGTCGTGTTTCTGGAATGTGGGAGATGAACAGATGAAAAAGTTGCGCTGTTTTGGTGGCTGAGGGAGTTTTGATACGGGCGATGAGTCCTGTGAAGAGATTTTACACATCAGACTGGAAAAACACTAATTTATTGCCCTCATCAACACAATAAACACCCAATAAACTTACCTCTGGAGCTATGACTATAGTAAGTACACATTTACGTTGTATCTGGTGAATTAAATCCACTTTGGCTGTGATTATTTGTTAGCGGGCTAAGTAATTAGCATAGTAGCATCGCTGAGTATTATATAATGCAAATCAACCAATTCCTCGCGTTTTATGTCAGATTTTATTTGCTGGTCGTGTTACTTTGGTGTAAAACGTAGATTTAAAGTAGTTCTGTACTCTGGTGTAGTAAAGTATGACCTCAGTGTGTTTAGGCATCTTTAACGTTAGTATGTGTGCTCAGTAAAACTCAGTGACAAACACAGATTTTATCATTAAATCTGACCAAGTTGATGTGGCTGGTTAAAACAGGTATGTTAAAACAATGAGCTGTTTTTACTGAGTTTATAATCTGGTTTGTGAATTTATTCTAATGCAGTGTGGTTTAGGGTATCGGTAAATTATTGTTTTTTTTTATATATAAAAAAGACATCAAAATCAAAAATCAGTATTGCTAACAAAACAAAATGAGAAATAGAGAAGTTTGACTGTAACTTTATGAAGATTTGGTGAGTTTTGGTTTACCATCACAAGCTTTCCATAGTTGGCAGGGTTTATATCTTAATTCAATATTAAATAGCAAAGTTCATGTCATTTCAGGCTTTGATGTGAGGATTAACTTTGTAAATAATCTCATTGTTTATTTGTTTGTGTTCTGAGGGTTATAACAGCATTGGTATTAATAAACAAACAATTGTGTTTTTAAACACAGTTTCATCAGTCATTGGCTGATGTTTATGTTTGGTAACATCTAAGCAATTTTTTATGAAACAATTTATGTGTTTATTTATCCAATAAAATGTAATCAAGATGGTGAACTAATCATGTGATCAGTTAACTGCACTCCATGACAAAAAGTGCTAAAATCATGCAGATTTTATCATTACTTACAGGGTCTGATTCATAACATTTAATCACCAACATTTATTTTGTGAACTTGAAGCCTTACGGTGTGTAGGAAAATAGCGCTTAGCCTAAATGTCTACAAATTTAAAATACATAAGCAGTTTAATATAAATGTACTTTTAGAGCTTTCATGCATTTACACAGAAATTCACTTTATGAGATACTCTGGCCATCACAATGCATATTTATTCTTGCTCTAAGCAAAACTGTGTTTGTTGTTGTCTGTTGCACTGTATTATCCGCATTAAGTTATTATTTACAGTAAGTGTTGCTGTTGTCTGTGACCCTAAGGACAAATTCTTGCCCCCCAAATCACCTGCCTGAGGACTGATATTGGGCTTGTGTGGAGCTAAACAGAAGACGTATTAGGCTCTTTTTTTTTTAAGGGGTGTGGTGTTGTCTGGGTCACCACACCGGAGTTATGGCAGTTGATATAGTCATGACCTGACTAAAAGATTGCACTTAAGTGAAGGGAATTTGGGTGTGACAGTCAAGAACGCCACCACCCATAGCATAAACCTGCTACCTAAAATCTGTAAGAGTATCTGTAATACTGAAATACGCTGTTTAGAGATTGTATGATCTGTTCTGAGGTTGATCGTATAAGGGCTCAGTTTACAGTATGCCGAATAGACAAGTTCGCTCAAATCTGTGTGTGCTGACGGAGTGACTGAATGTGCTTCTCCTGTTTGCCCAGTGACTCAGCACTGCCTTTACGGTTTCCAGTTATTACGTTTTGACGTTTCAAATCGTTTTTCTCTTATCAGCTGCAAGAAGCTTTAAAAGCATTAACTGGTCTGTATTAATATTGGGTGCATAAAATCATATCCTCAGCTGACAATATGAGTGGTGTCTTTGGGACGGGTGCTCTGTATGAGGTGTGTATCTGATCTGTGCTCGTGCGTGGGCTCCATTGCTTTCATTTGCACAGTTTGAAAGAATATGTTGAAACTGATCTGTAACTCGTACATGTGCAGTGGGTGTAAAAGTAATTTGTTAAAAATGTCCCGTGAACTCAAAACGTAAAATTGAACACCAAGCGTATCTGTCCTAACATGACACCAGAGTCACACCTGAATGCCTTTGAGTTGGAGTCGTGTAAGGGCGTCCCTCAGGCTATAGGTCTTTAATGTATATATAACATCAACATGGGTTATTTTCCTGTAAATTACTTTGTAATGAGCAATAAAGAGGCTACTGACATGGGACCAGGGATTTTGCTACAGTGTTATTTCTGCAACATTCTGGATACGTTTCTCTATTAAATAGCTGAAATGTTCCAGGCGTGCGCTGTAATCATAGTGTGCTGCTGACATTAGGAATCACAGAGTGGGAGGTTAAAATATGATTTTGGAACGACAGCGGCGGCTCTTGAAGCTGCGCTCTCACGGGGTCAGCGGTCGGCCTCTCTGCCCTCACTGACTCAAACTGACCTGAGCTTGATATCTGTATTTCTTATTTCGTATGTCTTTAGCAATCCCCCCTCTTTCTCTCCGTCTCAAGGAGGAGGATCATGCAGTGAGGTCGTCCACTTTCTTTCTGATCTTGCGCCTTCCACACAAGCTTAAGCTTGTTTGCTATGTGAAGAGCTAATAGCGACGTTTTCAGAAGTGTTTAAAGAGTTAATCGTGCCTAGTGCTTCTATATGTGCTTATATATATCGTGCTTCTATATGTGCCTAGTCCAAAATAATCCTGCATAAAGAACCTATTTTTGACAAATGTTTTTTTGATAAAAAATATGAACTGCACATTTTGATGCCTTGGATAATCGTATTGACCTAGATTAGAGTTAATATCAAACAAAAAGAACCTAGTTATTGAAATATAAATACTATATTTCTACTTCATAGCAAAATGTTTATTTCCCATCTGGTTAGTGTGAGTTTAAAGAAAATCTCTTAGTCCTCCCCCGCACTGACACGGCTTTCTGCTGGGAGTTAAAGTAAACTCTAGCAGGCTTGTTTGAAGTGTGTGAGTCGCTCAGCGTACACCAGCTGGCCATACTGGGAGTGCTGGGTTACTGGGGTGACACGGAAGAGCCGGGCAAGAACGCTCTCTCTCGCTCTCTCTGTCTCTCTCTCTGTCTCTCTCTCTCTGTCTCCCACTTTTAGTAGGCACACTTGCTAAAGAGCTTTCTGCCTGTTAGCCGTCCCACACACACTCGAGTGGCAGCTGTTTGCTGCTTTTTCACATATGGCTGATCATATTTACCGGCTTATTGTCGCTCTGCAATTAGCATGTTAATGAATACTTATTACAGATCCTATTTTTTCTATTCCTCCCTCTGCACATGATGCAAATAGTTTTCCAGTGGACTGTGACCTCAAGCCTCCCAAAAATGAATCATCTTGTCGCGTACTGGCATATTTTTCCAACTGTATCATATCTTCAGGACGGGGTGCTTTTACTGTAAATACATCATGATCATAGAAATATGTCAACTGGTAAAAACTTTGCTATAGCATGGTCTAAAGTGAGGAATAACTATATAATTACTTAATTATTCATAGTATTCATGTAGTATTGGATTTTGCTCATACCACCCACCCTATCTTTTCTGCAATGCTGCAGAATTTTGTTCAGTTAGATATGCAGGAGTGGGTCGAGTATTCTGCTCTATATACAAACACAATAGCGTTAAACTTGAATGTCTACTGTTCTGTCCACTGGAGGAGATGAAACTTGTGTCTAGTTCAGATGAGGATCTATCACTGTCACTGGAACGTAAAATGTGGAAGTTCTGCCTCCATCCAGAAATCAATACTAGATCAGATTTGTCTTTTTTCTCGTGTATGAGAGCTAGAAGTCTTTCTTCCCCAGCCAGAGTCATCTAATGCCCGTCTGAGCTGTTTGGCTGTCACAGCCATTAAAATGGAAATAAATCTTAGTCGTAATGAGTAGGTGTGTCTGGCGTTTATTCACTGCCAGTTGGAGACAAGCTGTCTGTCATATCTGTAGCCCTCCCCGGGAATATACTGTTTAAAGCCAGCATGCATTTCTGCATCGTTTTTTTCTAAACCCCAGAAACCCAATTTTAAATGGTGTTTACATTCCAGCGCAAAGGAAATAAGTGTATCTTTATTTCTGAGTTGGGACTCGGTAGCGTTCCATAAGGAAGGAGCGTGTTATTGAAGGGTAGCAGTGGAACGTGTTTTTCCCAGGGTTGGAATGCCATGTTCAAAGGTCTAGCTCACGCTAATCCCCCACTCATGACTTTCCACCATCGTTTTAACAGCACATCCCTACGCCATCACACACAATGAAATCTAAGGTGTCTTATGAGCATTATCTGCTTTAAGTTTTTGTCTTGCAACCCTGACTATCGGCAGATCTCGGTGGCGAGATCCGAAGTGCAAAGGCATTTCACACAATTACAAGAAGATTGAAATCATGCTCAAGATGTTTAAATTACACACGATGGCTTCAAATGGCTGTTAATACGGCCTTGTAAAGTGCTAGTTAAGTGGCGTCTCCTGACTCATTCTTTCCAGCTGAGCGTTTATACTATTAGAATTCTTCACAAATGCAGAATAACACTTGGCAGATGTTGAACTAAATTAGACACGATGGCTTCAAATGGCTGTAATACGGCCTTGTAAAGTGCTAGTTAAGTGGCGACTGACTGAGCTTTCCAGAGAGCGATACTATTAGAATGTTTAAAAAGAATACCTCTGCATCCACACCCTGTGCCCTGTGGAATGCGAACATTGTGCGGGGGAGAGACACTGTGGCTTCAGTCATCACATGGCCGGTAACACACACATATATCCCACTGTGGGTGTGTGTTTGTGAGTGATGATGTCAGAGGGGTGCAGTCTTACCCGGAGCGATCCCCTGTGGTTTCAGTGTAAGCGTTTTAGAATATGTCCATCTTCTCTGTATAGTATGTAGTAAGCGGTATGCATGCCTCATGATCTTTTGCCTTGTGTTTTGTATTACATGTTGACCTGCAAATCACATATACAACTGATCACTGATGGATTTTAGTTTGATGAAGATCCATTTAGCATTTTTATACAAATAATGAAACCAAACGCACAATGGCCAAAGACACAAGAATATAAAGAAAATATACTGCTTTCTATGTCTACGTTTTACCAAAAGTATTATTGTTTGCCATGATATTGAGCGAGTAAAACTGCATCATGTTTTGAGTGCTTGTGTGTTTCCGTGACCTTTGTGAGTTTAGATGAAATATGACTCACTGTGTCTGACTCATGCTCTGTGGTTTAGCAGGGTATTGCAGGCTGGTCCTGACCTCCTTCATTACGTGTGGGGTGATAATTGCCCAAACATGCATCAGAAATTAGTGAATCTTGACACGCAGCAAAGAGACGTTCGGCCACTTAACCCATCTAGAGCAGTGGTTCTCAAACTGGGGGGGCCCCCAAGATGGATCCAGGAGGGCCACAGATTTTGTGGCATTTTATGAGATATAGAAATTTAAAAAATAACCCGCCAAACAAAAGAATTGATGTTGCAGCATTGTGTAACTGAATATGTTTTTGCTTTAATAAACATTATAAATGTAAGATTATAAGTCTTTATTTGGGGGCCGCAAAACGATGCACCCTACACAAAGGGGGTCTAACAACAAAAAAGTTTGAGAACCACTGATCTAGAGGAGTGTGGATTTGCTGCGTTCGGCAACGTTCTCAATCATTCCTGTAAAAACTGAGTATTTTGTACACCTCATTTACAACAGTGGGATTGAAGTTGATCTCCTATAAAAAATGAAGCGTAAACTAGAGCAGAGCTTTACTGGAGCTCATAAATTATTTAAATATCTCCATCATGAGAACTCATCCAGCTAATTCTTATCTAACCTTTTCTGTTTTCAACCCACAACTGATTTATTATCTATGCCAAGAGACAAACATGGGATGGAGACCGATTTTGCTAGATGACACTCATTTAAAAAACGTATTGCTGGACATGACAAAACCTGCATATATCTGAACAACACTGGAGATATCAAGTGTAGCTATTTAAATGTGTAGTATGTGAGGCAGTAGTATGCATGCTCTTGTTTTAAGGTGGTACAGTTATGTAGTAATAACTAGTACTAAAATAATGTAGTAAAATAATACATATTTGTAATGTTCCCTTTCTCCTCCTCTCCTCCACAGGCAGCTGATCTCTCTCTGTAACACAAACTCATGCTGGATGTTGAGGATGTTGAGGTATGATGCTACTGTGTTGATAAGTAAAGCAGAATCGTTGATGGCTGGCTGTAGGTAAGCACCACATTGTTCTCTGCTGGACACTTTGAGTAAAGACATCTAAAATCATCCTTAAATCTTGACCTTTTCTCAGCACTTGTTTCTATCACATAGGGGTCCAATGGTGTGTTGACGGCGCCATGGGGAGCTGTTGTAGCTGTCCCGAGAAAGAGATCGACCCCAACCATCACAACAAGTTCAAGGTGAACATCATCATCTCTGAAGAAGCGTCTCACACACACACACACACACACTGCAGCGAACAGTTGTTTAATGTTGCTCATGACCGTGTTTCATACACACAGAGCCCAAAGTTTTTACACTTTAGCTGCTGTTAATGTCTGAATGAACAGCTGGAGTAAAGTGACACTGAGTTATGTTGTGCTGCGTGTGCAGGTGATAAACGTGGATGATGATGGCAATGAGCTGGGCTCAGGAGTGATGGAGTTAACCGAGGAAGAGCTCATTCTGCACACTCGCAAACGAGACGCTGTCAAGTGGCCGTACCTGTGTCTGCGGCGCTATGGTTACGACTCTAACCTCTTCTCTTTTGAGAGCGGCCGGCGCTGTCAGACCGGTCAAGGTGAGACTGTAACTCTCATTATCCTTCTCACTGTATCAGATCTCTTTTACTAGAACCCTCCCGCTCTTTCTCCAGGGATATTTGCATTTAAATGTGCACGGGCCGAGGAGATCTTCAACATGTTACAGGACATCATGCACAACAACAGCATCAGTGTTGTGGAGGAACCAGTGCTGGAGCCAGAACCTCCGGTCACACCACACACTCCTACCAGTAAGACAAAACAGACACACGCACCTCCAGCTCTCACACACGTACTGAACTGAACTGACTTCTGTACTACTCTCTCTTCAGCTCCTGGCTACTCTGTCCCAACGGTAGCCAACGGAATAGGGCGGTACCCTTCGTTCGGCGACGGCTCTTCACGACCTTCAAGCCGTCACCCGTCAGTGGGCAGTGCTAGGTTACCATCTGTAGGGGAGGAGTCAACACATCCACTGCTGCTCAATGATGAGATGGTAGGCAGATGAGCTTTACTGCAAGGCATTCTGGGAAATAAATGTGTCTGCCATTTTATGGCAACCAGCCACAGCATTGTGATCAGTTCTTTAGACACTAGAAATAAATATTTTGTATTTACTGTCCACAGGTCCACACTTACGTCAACACGACGGGCCTCCAAGAGGAGAGGCGCAGTGCTAGCAGTGGCCACGCCCCCCTGGAACTCCGACTGTCTCATTCAGAGAACCCACTCCCAGCTTCCCCCAATGAGATTGAGCCACGGGTAGTTTTGGAGTCGGAGGGTGCCAAGTTCGTTTTAGGCCCCACACCTGTCCAGCGGCAGAGACAGCTGGAGTTAGGAGCCACCAGCTCTGGCGTAGAACCCAACGGCACGCCTGTAAAGACTGTGAATGGCTGCACGAGACTCGCCGCAGACTGCGATACAGGTTACGATAGCGATGAGCGCAAGGAGGCGTCGCACGAGCAGCATAACGGCACTGCCCCTCCCGTGTCCTCCGTCACAAGGCGCGTGAGACCCCCGATGCCTCTCCCCGACACCCATAACGCCAACAACTCCGCCCAGAGGCGGACAGCGCTGCTCAACTACGAGAACCTGCCGGCGCTGCCGCCCGTTTGGGAGACTCGCAAACCTTACAGCGGGGCGGAGGACGAGGAGGAGGATCTCAAGTCGCCCTCTCTCAATGGATTTCATCCGTCGCATTCCCTAGACCCCCAGCACAACTACGTTAACACGGAGAACGTTACAATGCCCCTCAGCGCGCACAAGCTGCAGATCTCCGGTATGCAGCCCACCGTTTTTAACTTTGACTTCCGAAGGCTAGGGGTGGGTGACCCACTTCGGCAGCTCAACTACATTGAGGTGGAGATGGACAAAGTGTCAGACTCCAGTGGGCCTCACACCCCGAAAACACCAACCACGCCCTTACCGGCCACCCCCACACGCCGGACAGAACTCTACGCTGTTATAGACATTGAGCGCACGGCCGCCATGTCCAACCTTCAGAAAGCACAGCCACGAGATGACGGAACGTCCAGAAAAACACGACACAACAGTACAGATCTGCCCATGTGATGTCACCCCACCACAAATCTGTTTTGCCTTTTTTATTTGAAGTGCAAGATTGAGCCTCACGAGAAACATGTCCTGGTCACATTTCACTTCCAAAACAAAAGAAATAAGAAACTGTGTCTTGCATAAATCAAGAATTATAATGACATGTAATACAAGAATTCTTCATTTTGAAAAAATCTGGATCATACAAAAATACGACTATAATGTTTAAATGCCTAAAAATCACATATCATTCACTTTTTAATTTCATTTAAAGTGACCTATGGCCCAGACATGTTCTTAACCGGTTTACTCGCCTACATGGTAGAAGTATGTACTATTTTTGTTTTCTACACATATGTATGCCCCATGATGCATCATGTCATGTCAATCGTTTTAATGGTCACTGAGGTAACAGCAGGTACTCAACAGAATAACATGACAGGGGAAACACTACAACACCTCATTCACAAATGCTGTGATGTTTTTCCCTCTTGTTTCCAAAAGCAAAGTGTTGGAAATACTTTTGTTAGTGTAATTCACTCATTTTGCACTTGAGAGCAATAAACCATGCTCACGACGGTATTTTAGAATCACATGGTGCGGTCACTTTAAAAACTCTTACATTTACTCAATAATCATTCTACCATAACCTGTTAAGATACTCCTAAAGCAGCGTGTGTGTGTGTGTGTGTGTGTGTGTGTGTGTGTGTGTGCGCGCGTGTTACAGCTCTGCCCACCACAGACTCTGGTGTGGCAACATCTCTCTGAGCAGCTCTGTGTGAGAAACCATCTTTTCTTTTAGTCTTAGTTGCTAAGAAACCCTGTACAAAAGGGCTTAATAGAGATGCACTGTGTACTGTATGTGTATTAGCCAACATCAGTGATATCCTATCAGTGTCGAGCAGAAATAAAAACAGGGCTTCATTTTTCTAATTCCAACATTTTTAAGCACAAAACGGAATAGAAACATTCAAAATCTTTCAATGCCAATGGTTTGTTTTGTATTGTACATGAACATTTTTCCATGTCTGATTTTATATGAAAGCACAATAAATTCTAGAGTTTCATAGCGAGTACATTTGTTTTCAAAACATCGCACACAAATTGGGATTTATCATATCTGTAATATTATGATATGATTACTGGCTGTCAATATTGGCCAAAAGTGACATTAATCACTATTATTTTATCTGGGCTTTATGGGTATTTCGCTAAGATAACAGTGTTGGAGAGTGTGTGGTGTTAGTTAAGATGAGCTTACTTGGGAACACAAAGCTAATTTTAAGTTGGTGAGGTGCATTATGGTACTCAACATAAACAAGAGTATGTAGCTGTTTTCAGAAGGGCTCAGAGAATGTACGAGGTGCTGCGTCTATCTTCCTACACATCATGGTGTCTTGGCACTAAACATGATTGTGTTTTTTGTGTCATGGTTGAATGTGTTTGTTTACGGCATGTGGAACAGACAGCAGACTGTTCCAGACATTGGTTTATATTGTTAAGTTGATATCGCAAAGTTTATTGTACGCGCTAATCGCATTATATCGTTTATTTTCTACCTTTTTAAAAAAATTTGCAAATAGGAACATTCACATGTACAAAAACATCCAGTAGTTGTAGAAACAAACAAACGGTAACGTTACGTCAAATTTGCCAAACCCTTTTTCCAGTGCCTGAGAGAACGAATGAATGAATGATCCCGTATATGTGTTGGCTTTTTTCTTTCAGGAAAGATGCATTTGTGTGTAAGAGCGTACATTCCTATGAAAGTATTTCACAACATATGAACGCTGTACTGAAACTAGTTTTGATATTTGCATTTGATATATTGACATCAGTTTAGTAAGATGTTGTATTTTTTAAAAAGACAGAATATTGTGTATTTTGTGATATGTACCGTTACACCCCTCTGCCATCAGTGCCAACTCTATTTTTGTAGCATGGCAAAAAAATCATTAAAACAAAAAGAACTTTAAACGTTTTTTTGCATTGTTTTGTCTCCTGCAGTGATGCATGGCTGTGCATTAGAACAGCCTTATATCTACATTCCTATAGAAAAGTTATAACACATCCATCCCAAGAACCTGATTGTAATGTAAAGCTGAACAGAATACAGTGACCTTGAATCCGCAGTCACTATGTGGACACTTTCAACCCTCACCAGTAGAGGACAGTATTACACCAGAAATCAACAGAACACTAAATGAAATGTGTTGGCTATTCATTGTAAATAATCTAATACTTGATATAAATGATATAAAGAAAAGAAAATTAAGAGCAATTGCTATTCACAAAAATACTGTAGGTTCCAACATGATGGTACAAATGTATTTTAAGACACAACCATGGTACTTTGTTTTAGTATAATAATAGTAATGATGTTTTATTACAATCACTATTAATATTACATGCTGCATGTGTCATTTGTTAAAAAAGCTTCTCAATTCAAAAGATCCCCCAGTTTTATTTTGGGGTAAATTATGATAGTACAAATGGTAATCAATCCTCCAAGATTCCACAATTACTTTACTTTTACTATAATAAAACTACGATTCTTCATGTTCTATTGACAAAGGCTTAAGTTTAGCACCACAGCAATCCCAGGTGACAAAGTGCACTGTAATACACATTAAATGTACCTAAAGAGCTCTATTTTCATGCACTAATATACAAAAAAGTAGTTTTTTTTTTTTTTAGAAGAGCAAAGTGTACTCCACTGTGCTATTTTAAGACATCAAGTACAAAACCGATATATTTAGTACTGTATATTACTAGTTCACAGTCATATTTCAACTTTAATTCCTGCTTCGTGCTGTTTGATGGCCACATCAATCTGGTCTTACATTAACATCTGTGTAGTTTGGCGTTTAATATTCAGCGTGGCCTCCTGATGTGTGTGTTTCGTAGCTGGCAGGAGTCAGATCGGATCAGAGCAGAGGCTCATGGGAAGCCGGATGCGGTGCTCATTATCCCTGTGTGATCAATGCTCCCGTCGGATGATGTTTGTGGACCTTTCATTTCTCGGGCTGATTTAAAGCCTAAGCACCATGATGTCCAGCGATATCAAATCCTAAAGATGGAGTTGGAATCTCTGCATATGTTTTTCTCTTTCCAGCGCTTTTAATGGGGGTCCGTTGACTGACGTGGCGTCTTCTGCTTCTTAAGAAACCAACTTCACGCCCTTCCCGCTCTCAGGACCTCAGCGTCTGTCACCTGGCAACCTTGCTGTTGCTTGGATACAAGGCCTCTCCTTATTTTGTCAGGATCAAGCGAGCGTCGAGTTGAGTGATGCTGGTTCCGCCGCACGTAAGGACCACAACGTCAACGCATTAAGCGTCTCGTAATATTCTCACAGTATGTGCACACCGCGAGGTCCAACAGCCTGCTGTCATGCTTGTGAGGTTTGTATGAGTTTGGGAACTTCAAAAATGACCGTATGAGGCTTGACCATCTTTAGAAGCGCTGTCAAGATGCTGAGAGATTCATGTGTGAGAAATACACGCGCATCTTTAGCGTCGAGATCTTGGATGCAGACACAATGATGTCCAGCGATGATGTTTGAGCGAACAGAGAATTCGCATTTAAAACAAGGTCAACATAACAAAAATGATGTGATGCTTTCAGACCTCCAAGACACCGGATGACTCTTTCTTTATCAGACAAGTGTGACGTCTGTTGAGATTCACGGCGCACACCGTATCGTTTCAATAAACGACAGAGATTGTGCTTCTGTTTTTTTCCGAGCACGTCATCACCCAGACTGCCGGCACAAGGACATTCCTGAGAAAACCCTCTTCCTCACTGTCAGCTGTTATCAGGGAGCATGTTTGATATACAGATCATACACTTGAAGTTTTGCTCCCGTGATGATAGATGGTCACGCAGCTCCATTATGAGCCCAATTCAGCCGGCAAGCTCGGATCATTTGCATACAAATGGTGTTTCCCAACAGAGATGAATGAGACCTTGTGGGCAGACGGCCAGCGAGCGCACTGAACGCCACAGAATACAGACACCGTTATGAAGGTTAAGAAGAGACATTTACACCCGACCGAATCCCCGTTCTAAAACACTGAGAGATGCCGACATGGACAGCATGAGAACTCCTTAAAATCTCCTAAGCGGTGATCTGCGCAACAGAGGTTTGTTTTGGATGAGGATGAAACATCAGTGAAAGTTAGTCAAGAGTCAGTCGAGACTAAAGAGCCATTAGTGAGCTCATGTCTGTGTTATTCTGCTTCCGCCGGGATTTACTCCTCACTCTTCCGCCTCCCGTTCTTTTATTAGCCTGCTATTTTTAGCCCTGGCGGGTGAGCGAGGGGGTTTTCCTCCAATCGCTTATAAGACGCATGATGGATTTCCGCCTGAGAAAAAGTCAATTTTTCTGGGTCTGTGTCATGTGCTTTTATCCCAAATTAAAATCTTTTGTTCCTTTAGCTGCTAAGGGCCGTTTCGTTTCAGGCCGGATGATTAAACCAGAACAACTCATGAACTTTAAATACTGCCAGCTTGTTTGAAGTATTAAGCGCATGACGAGTGTGTGTATAAACACTCACAAACGGATACACGGAGGCAGATATATGGTTCCTATGGCAACAGATGAAGGACATGCGATTTGGTACCCTGACATTGTTCTGAATGAGGTTCTGGAGGAAGCGGAACCCAAAAGCTGCTTGTGGGATTTCACAGGATGATGTCATGAACACGTTTCATCGGATCTCTCTCCTGTTTTTCAAGAGGACGTTCTGGGAACGTGGAGTTCTCGATGCGTTTCATTTCAATCTGGATTCGATGAGAAATGATTTCGGTCTTCAATAATATTGACTTTTCGAGACATTGTTGACATCTCTTTTGAATTTCTGACTCTTTTTCTCAAGAGACCTGCTTTCCATTTAACATCTAGGGGAAATAATTGAGAAACTACTTACATTTCTAGATTAGTTAACCTGGTATTATCAGCACGGCTCATGAATGACTGTGTGTGAAAGCAATCGGCATTCATTTGTGAAAGCTATTAAATTAAACTCCCTGAATAACACAAAAGCCATTTGAGCCTCGGACTGAAGAAACTTTTGACTTGTGTAGCACTTTTATAATACTTTCAAAAGAGTCTAAAGTTCTCTTTGTTCTCAGGAACAGATAGAGAGAGAAAGAGAGATTATCTCTGGCCGAGCAGATTTCTCCCATCCTCAGACACCAACACAAAGTATTTTCTTCCTCTTTTCATTTCTTTGCGTGTTCACGGCTGGAGTGATTCTCTCATTTTTCAGATAAATTGCTGGTAATCTGTGCGGCTGGTGTGTTAAACATGAATTGGTTGTGAGCTGAGCTGCCACATTAATTCTCTCTGATCTAGTCGAGTCTAGTCTCTCACTTGAAAGAGTACAAACTGTATAGTATTTGCTGTTGGAGTATGTGAAAAACATGTAAATGAATGTATGGTGTTGAGTTCATATTGAGATTGACTTTTGATTGCAGACGTGACAAACCTGAGCTTAGTTTGAGACATTGTTGACATCTCTTCTCAAACTCTAAAGACAGACATTTCTTTTTCTCAGGAGAAATATCGCAAATGAGATTTGACTTCCATTTGAACCAGAGAGTCTGTAAAGA
The DNA here is from genome assembly GCA_026939265.1 of Oreonectes daqikongensis. Lineage (NCBI taxonomy): Eukaryota > Metazoa > Chordata > Actinopteri > Cypriniformes > Nemacheilidae > Oreonectes > Oreonectes daqikongensis. Next base: position 1,520,142 of record JAOTQM010000449.1, on the reverse strand, counting down.
TGTTAAACATTGAATCTTTTAATGCAAATTTCAAAGCATTTCTTACAATATGAACCAACATTAAATCCTGATCTAACAGCGTTATATAATGTTCATGTTTTAATAATAATCTAGCCTTTTTTATATGGATCTCTGGGTGTGTTGAGGTTGAAACCCTTCATGGTGCCACCTGAACCTTGTTATGCACTCTTTATACAGCTATATTGTGATTCAACTTCTTTAATATTTCACTGTCTGCCTGTATTTGAGATCTCAGCATGACGAGCTCACAGTAACACACCTCGGTATCAAACATTAAAAATGTCTTAAGACGTCTTCAATAATGCAGAGCGCTCCATCTCAGAGCAAGAAGTGGAAAATCCAAAGTGACAAATTATGTAAAGTAACACACATGGAGCCGTTTTTAGCTGTGGATGACTGCATCACTATGGCAACCAATCGGCCTAGAAGCGTGAAATGATGCGCTCCTGAAGTTTCTCATGTGATATACACAAATATGTTCATAAGTCCAAACCTTTGAGGAAAATGACACTGACTGAATAACTACCAATGATGTGATGTGAACAAATGGTCTACATTTTTATCATTCATATCCCGCTTTTCCACAAGTTTCATCCATGCAAACGCAGAGCTCCATGAAGCATACGCTGAGCGGCATTTTCAGGTGTAAATCTTGTAAATCTGTCTCACGCTGACCTTTAGTCTGTGAAAGCAATCTTTACACCAGCACACCTGACACCTGTGCTTTCACTTCCACACACACAACATAAAACATCAACTCGACGTGATATTCACCCGATAGTCATGTCTCAATGCAAACTGGTATGATATTACTGATACAAGATTCAGGCTGTTACATGTAAATCTTATCATGTAAACACACGAGTCTGATCGAAAAATATAAATCAATCAATCAAAAATAAAACAATTCATCCACCTGAGCTACAGAAATGCCCATAAACATCTACCAACATTGTATGCACATCTAGCAACAAGAATAATGTTATAAATAAATGCTGATGTGTGAATCTAGAACAACTGTCTTTTTCGTACATTAGAATCTCATAAAGTCATGAAGCATTTAATGTCAGTGCGTGACCAGGACCAGACATCAGTGATGTGAGCTTTGGCAGACATTTACTTTATAGATCGGAGAATTCAGAGAAATAATGACGCTACAGCGAGCAAAGAGTGACAACCGATGACACAACTATTCTCATACAGCTCACGTCAGACCAGCATAAGAATCCGATTCATTTCATCCTTTTCTGGTTTGGTCGACCTGCATTGATGAGTCTGACCAGTGTTTGCTCCAGTGGCATTATGGGATTGCTGTGACACATCTCAAGAGAGTCTGCAGGAGGAGGTTGTCCTCACCGTCTCAAATTGAATTCTGTATGTACACGAAGATAACGCACAGATGAGACGAAGGGCAGACGTGAAGGAGACAAACAGCAGGGATTTGAACTTTTGACATTAATGTGAGACAGATGATGCTCATATGATCCAGAACATCCAGCTCTGACAGTTTTATCATCTAGATGATATAATGATAAATATGTTGAAGGTAAAATATCTTTAGCATGAGCACCACACATCTCTGTGTGTATCTCTAGAAAAAGAAAAATCACTCTTTAATATTTCTTCTAGATCTCAAAGAGATTAAATGGAAAAGGTTTCAAGTTAAAGAGTCAAAAATCTCACATAGTAACCAGGCAACTTTACGACTGTATGTACAAAACCTTGAGAGAAGGTGCTGGTTCATTTTTTATTCCGCTGGCTGCTTTTTCAAAGACTGTAAACCCAAAACTCAAGCCACGAAGGTCAACACGCAAACACGTGAGGATCTCAAACACAATTCAAAGCACCATCATTTCATTTGAATGCCATTGAAAACCATTGACGTACAGAGAGATTTTAATGCTCAGTGATTTAAAATGACTGCAAATTCATGCGGTCTGAATATTCTCTCCAGTAGAGTCATCACACATTTCTTCAAATATCCAGATTGTCATTTTCAAGTAATCCTGAACACTTTGCTTAGATTTTTCAGGCCTGTTTCATTAGAGTTTGAGCTCAAATCTACAGAACAGCAGCATTCCAGGACCAACGTTGCCATATAATTTATAGACTTACAGTCCCTGAAACCTGCAAACAAAGAGCGCATTTTACGGGTGACTGAAGTGAACAAATGAAGTGATGCAAATGAAAACATCTCAAACTGATGGTCAATCGTCTCTGACTGCAGACGACAGTAATAGTTTCTCAAGCTGTCTGTAAGACTGATGGTTTGGAAAACAGGTCAACGCACGCACGCACGCAAAAACCTTCACACAAACCTTTCTGCGTTTTTACATTTTCAATAGATATCATTCTGTATCATTTATAATCTCATTGAGACCTAAGAAATGTCTAGTACACACACACACACACACACACACACACACAATGTGAGGAATATTTCTCTGACACACATTCTGTGATTCCTTGAAATCATCTAATGGATTCAGATTGCTCTGAAATTCTTCTAAAGAATTTAAATATTCCTTGTGGCAGTGGCAGACACAAACAGAGAGGAACGTGTGTGTTGAGATAAGTCATGTACGTGATGTGTTTATAGAGAAAGTCTTATCTCACATGCATGGGGAGGGTTTGTAACAGCTCTACGTGCTCTGAAAGCAAACAAATGAAACCTGAAAGAGATTTCTCTCTCTAGTGCCGGCTGAGAGGTGTGTTATCTGACAGGTGTTCGGGCGATCCACATCACACTAATGAAGACTGACACACGCGCACGCACATCCACAGACATGATGTACCTAAACCAAACCCTCATACAAATCTTTCTGCATTTCTACATTTTCAAATAAACATCACTTAGTTTGTTTAATAGTCCATCGCAGGTGCGTCAGACTTTTATCGCGCATCAAGTCAAATAATCTTCGCGGTACAGCAGTATGGAGAACCGCATTAAATGTGGAACGGGTCTGTGTTTGCACAGAAAAACAGAGGTTTGAGAGCATTCGACTCATCCGCCCCCGATTTTCTAGGCTTTAAAAAGAAGGTGTTAATGAAAGGGAGAGATAAGGCCGGGCAGATGGCCTCCTCCTCATGCACGGCTCCTCCGTATGGCAGAGCTGGAAACGATGCCCGGCATCAATGGAGGAGCTGGGAGACGTCAGCGAGACGATACACAAGCACACACAGACCTCGGAGAAGATCAGGTGAAAGATGCACGGTGAATAACAATTTCATTTATCGATATTTTTGAAGATTAAATGTACTCACATCCAGATTTTTTTCATTCATACTCCATACTCTTCATGTGTTTTAACAACAGCGTGAGTATATATAGAGTCCAGGAATGAGGTGCAGGTGTAATCAAAAGATGGCGGGATTCTGGGTAATGTAGTCCGGTGGGTAGAGTGCAGGGCAGACAAGGTGATACTTAAATGAGCGGTGAGAGAGAAACCTCTGAGCAATAATATTTTCCTCTGGGTTTGGACTGAACTGAAACCAGTTGTAATGGTTCTTTTTTGACGATGTAACACGTGTCTGATCTCGGCCAGGACGTACAGTACGAGTTCTCTTGAGGTCATGAATGATGCGCCCTCATCAAAAACCCTTCAGTCCTGATAAATGCACGCACGCGCGGAACAGAAACGCAATTCGATGACTGACGCACCCGCGCGTCTGACCTCATCGATCGGGACGAGTCGCACGTCGAAACGGCTTATCCATCATGTGACGATGACATCACATCCTGTCACATTTCACATCACACGTTCTCCTGTCACCGCGCTGGAGCGTGTCTGTGTATCCGTGTGAAACAACAGTTTACGGGTCGGAGCAGAGAAACATCGAATATTACCATCACAAACAGCGATGACCTCCTAACAATTCACAGAAAATACAATAAAGAAAACAAAATGACATATAAAAAATGTCAATGTCAAAGTAATGTCAATTTGTGCAACATCTGCTTTTAATGTCCCACGGCTTCAATTAAACCATTAAAATATGAGATGACAAAACGGAGAAAACACAACTTGGTTATTTATTTGACAAAATGCTTCTCTCTTTTAAAATGCTCGTGTGCATTGGAGTATTTTATAGATATGTAAATATGGCTGATGAATATGGAGGATGTGTTTTAAACAGCTCGGGAGGAGAAAGCCAGGGGATGAAAGGACTGTTTGTGTGGACTCGGGCCAAACACATTAAAGGCATTTAACAGAGCGCTGACATGATGAATCAGCCAATAGAGAAGCAGGATCTCTGCAGCATTAAACCATCTGTGATCTGTGAAACACGACCGCCGGATTCAGAAGCGACACGCACAATAAATCTACATGTCTTCGATCAAACACTATTATTGAAGATCTCAATATGAACTCAAACATTTCTCATCAAATTTACCCAAATCCAGATTATTTAGCCTCCAAACTCTTCACCGATTTAACATTTACACTCTCATTTTTATTTCTCCAATTTTAGGAGAAAGATCCGAGAATTGCTTTCTACGGGACGAGTCGGTGTGTTTACAGTCTGTGTGTGATGGATGTAGAGCCAGCTGTGGTGTGTAAACACCTTCTAGACGTCTGCTCGAGAATTCTGCTGGAAGAGATGCTCGCAGTATAATCTCACATATACAGAGAGGAAGTTAAAGTATTCAACAAGACTCATGAACGTTTCCGTGTCGGTCTGTTTCTCTCTCACTCTGTTCTTCAACAAGTAAATCCACATGACGTAAGCTGCTCCAAAACCTAGTGAGCAAATGTGCCATGTGCCCGTAATGCTAGGAAATATCCGATTTGTGAAATCCACATTCAAACGTTATACACTTGCTTCTATTTGATAAACACATTAAATATATAAAGTGAACTCACGTGACCTCTGAGACACAGAGGAGTCTGGGAGAGAGTTAGGAGATATGATCTTGACCAGCATACATGTATATGGTTACCATCACAAGAAATTTTAGCGCGGGCTCAAATGCCCAAACTGATCCTCTCGGTGAGAAAACATGGAAAATCATGGCTGTCTTTCTTTGACTGATATAAGATCTTGTGAGGAATACACCACACATCTGACCTCCGGTATCAGTTCGCAGTGCACCAATTTAGTTCAAGGTTACAATCCCCAAAATTACTCCTGACATTTCCAAAACACACAAAATAAGAATTGATCTTCCCAAGAAGTCTTATTCTGTAAACAATGTTTGTTACTTACTAGCTTTATTATAACAAATTATAAAAACTTTATTATAAAAAAAACAATTTCTACCTCTATTTTTCCTTTCCTAATGTTCTCTATATACTTGCTTATACTATCTTGACGTTGTATTTGAAACTTTGTATTACTAGCACTTCTCGTGAATATTGCTTACTTAGACGAATCGCTTGCTGTTTTCCTCAATTGTAAGTCGCTTTGGATAAAAGCATCTGCCAAATGAATAAATGTAAATGTAACAAATAGTTTGCATCAAATAAAATTCTAAAATAAAGTTAAAAAAAAGATGGTTTTAAATATACAAAATTATTTGGTTTAAATCCCACAATACACTAGTACGCAAACCTATCCAGCCACATTTAAATGGCAAATAAGATTTGCACACCAACGTCTTTCACATTATTGAGAAAGCGCTGAGAAGTGACCCGTGTTGAGGTTTTCATAACTGGTCCTGATCATTGATCACGATTTCTCCAGCATGATGCCGGCTGGAGGAGAAGAATAATAAAGCGATAAGGCTGATAAAACTAATGAATCCGGCCTATCAGAGCGGCTGTAGAAAGCTAATTAAAGTCATTACCCAGAAGGCTGGGCAGGACACAGGACAAATATCTTTATAATGTTCAAAATGTCTTATCAAATGACCTTGAAATGTCATGTGTTGAGGTAAAACATCATTGAAGAACATCCGTCTACACATCTCCAGTCTATTCTATTGTCACCGCTGTTCATTTATAATCAATAAAATCTCCATTGAGTGTTTGGCATGTGAGTAATGTGATGGATGAGGGATTATTCACCGTGTGTGACAGAAAAGACTGCTGTTATCTATATAAGACGAACATTTATTGATGCTTCATACAAGGTTTAACCTTCTTTAACTGCAGTGTGTAAAATGAACTAAAATTATACAAAAGAGTGTATTCAAAATCTCATTAAAACTTCAATGACAGCAGCACTTGAATAGCCAATCATAGAAAAGCATGAACTAAAATTCTTTTTAAACTTTCAATATTATTTTTATGTATTTGTGTACTCCATATACTGCACCAATATTAATATAATAAAATCTGCACGACGCAGGGTCAAAAATGAACAGGGGCTTTATTAAGTTAAAGGAAAAAGGCCATTAAATGTCTTAGAAATGTAAAATGTGACTTTCAAAATTCTCCTATAAATATGAATATGAAGTAATTTTTAGAAAGAACACCTGATGCAACAGACACTTGTTCTTGTTCTCTAGTTTCATGAGACTTTCTGCATGAAATCAACACACATGACATCTGAGACATTGTGTGTGACACGCGTTTTCATACACAAACTATAACACACAGGTCAGGTTTACGCTACATTAACAGTAAATTTAGCCGTCATCCATCTGCTAATGATCATTAACTTTAAAATCATTTTAACGTGACGTCTCTCGGGGTGTAAAGCTCACGGTGGATGAATCCTGTGAGGTAAAGCCACACACACGTCTGAGTAAATCTGTGTCTGACTCACACCGAGTGTAAAGTAGCTTATTATAACACAGCACATCAGTGTGTAAACCCTCACAGCGGCTGTTTCACAAACACATCACGAGTCAGTATGCTCTGCATTAAAGCGTACAATATGTCAGAAGTGAAATAATGGTACTGACAGACAGACAGCTCATGTGGCCACTGTGCCATTCTGAGATCAACAGATCTCTCTCTCTCTCTCTCTCTCTCTCTCTCTTTCTCTATATATACAGTAGAGAGAGAGAGAGGTACACACTGATTGAGTTTTCCATGGACCTGCATTATAGCATTGGGCTACAGTCCTGTTAAGATCCGTTCTACAGTATCTACAGTAAGTGTTTAATAATGTTTCATTACATTTCTTCTCCACTCCAGAGACAAAGACAAGCCATTATTCACGGTTCAGGGTTGTCATAGATGTGAATTAAGATGTGTCGAGTTTGGCAACTAAAAACCAGAAAACCTCACAACATCTTTAAATGCGTGCGCTTGACAAATGAGTTCGATTACAGTAATTAACGGTTCTGTAAAGGGTCTGACATTAAAAAGGTTTGTAGTACCATGAATCAGCACTCCAATGATATGAAACGAAATATAAACTTGACATCAAACGATATTACACTGATGCCTTGAAGGGACAATTCATCCAACAATGAGACATTTCTCAAATTATCTTCTTTTGTGTTTCACTGAAGTCACATACAGATTTACAACCACATGAAGGTTATTAAATGATGACACAATTTTTATTTTTGATTGAAATGGCCCTTTAAGAATTGTATTATGATGCAGGTATAATATTCCAATGAAAATACATACAGTACATGACTTGTTTAAACAATTGAAAGGACAAAACCTGTTGCTGTATAAATGACATGTGTGTTTCTCACAAGGCTGACCTTGAAACGCGTGCGCGCACACGCACACGCACACGCACACACACACACACACACACACACACACACTCGTCATCATTACACTGCAGTCTCTAATGAAGATGCTCGTCTCATAGCAACAGATTTCAGGTTGCCGGGAGAGAAGCGGACGTTTCTCGTATAAAAAAAGTGGTCATGGATGAAAGTTTATGATGGACGCTGTGTGCTCATGTTTTATGGTTTAGATTTAAGGCTTTGCTTTAAAAGGGACAGTTCACTCAAAAATGTTAAACTCTTTAAACTCTTGAATGTGTGAGTAACTTTCTGAAGAACATGTGTACTGATGCTATATCCAAAACATTACTGAGAAACTTTGTCACAAACTAGATTACACAGGTCTAGCGTGTAATCGATGTGTCATTCATTGAGAAAGATGAAGAGAAAACAATATTGAAGAACAATTCACAGAGCAGCTAAAGCATCATCATGTGTATTTGATTTCCATTGAGTAAACAAACCTCACACACACACACACACACACACACACACACACACACACACACACACACACACACACACACACACACACACACGAGCTGTCTGCCTGCCTCACTGCATAACCCTTTACCCTTTACCTGTCTCAGTCAGCTGTCACACAGCATGGCTGCCTGTCTGTCTCACTGCACAACTGTTTGCCTGTGTCACTTTTTGTGTCACTGTCTGTTTGTCACTTTTTGTGTCACTGTCTGTCTGTGTCACTGTCTGTCTGTGTCACTGTCTGTCTGTGTCACTGTCTGTCTGTGTCACTGTCTGTTTGTCACTTTTTGTGTCACTGTCTGTCTGTGTCACTGTCTGTCTGTCACTGTCTGCCTGTGTCACTGTCTGTTTGTCACTTTTTGTGTCACTGTCTGTCTGTGTCACTGTCTGTCTGTGTCACTGTCTGTCTGTGTCACTGTCTGTCTGTCACTGTCTGCCTGTGTCACTGTCTGTTTGTCACTTTTTGTGTCACTGTCTGTCTGTGTCACTGTCTGTCTTATTGTCTGTGTCACTGTCTGCCTGTGTCACTGTCTGTTTGTCACTTTTTGTGTCACTGTTTGTCTGTGTCACTGTCTGTCTCACTGTCTGTCTGTGTCACTGTCTGTCTCACTGTCTGTCTGTGTCACTGTCTGTCTGTGTCACTGTCTGTCTGTCACTGTCTGTTTGTCACTTTTTGTGTCACTGTTTGTCTGTGTCACTGTCTGTCTCATTGTCTGTGTCACTGTCTGTCTCATTGTCTGTGTCACTGTCTGTCTGTGTCACTGTTTGTCTGTGTCACTGTCTGTCTCACTGTCTGCCTGTGTCACTGTCTGTCTCATTGTCTGTGTCACTGTCTGTCTGTCACTGTCTGCCTGTGTCACTGTCTGTTTGTCAATTTTTGTGTCACTGTTTGTCTGTGTCACTGTCTGTCTCACTGCCTGTGTCACTGTCTGTCTCATTGTCTGTGTCACTGTCTGCCTGTGTCACTGTCTGTCTCATTGTCTGTGTCACTGTCTGTCTGTGTCACTGTCTGCCTGTGTCACTGTTTGTCTAAAGAACATTTACACATGTTAAAATAAAACTTAACCTTTATCCTAATCAGTTAAAACTACTCATGAAAAACCTGATGATCACTGTATATCACAACATCCAACAATTTCCTATCAGCATCATGTGCTGGACGGTCATAATTCACATGTGGTGTTTTCTCCTGTAAATGAACAACTTTCCCCTTGTGAACATGCCGTGCTGCTTTCAGTGTGTGTGTGTGTGTGTGTGTGTGTGCGAGCAGCAGATCACAGCGGTTCATACAGAGAAACTCTGATGCAATATTGATGCTGTTCAGTTTGGCTGTCTTAAAAGCGGGTTTGTGCATGGAAGCAGTTGTTATGGATACGGCAACTCCCTAGTCGTTATGGATACAAGCTCGCAGGAGGTCTGCGGCCTAAAAAACACTAACTCACCCCCTGCTGTTCGGTTTCCCCACCATGGCAACGGTGACCGTAGTGACGGGACAGAAGAAGACCTACATAGAGACCTACATCTAGAGCATCGCTGGACCGATGACAGGAAAGATGCCTGTGGCATGTAACACAAGAAATGTGATTTGTGCTACACTGAAAATGAGATGATCTGAATATTTCACATGTTTCTCAGCAGTGAAATAAACAAGATTATGTACCCGCTTCTTACCATCGGGGCAAACATTTCTGTTCATTGAAGTCAAATAAAATATAGGTCTAAATATTATTAGAAAAACTAAACGAAAATTAAAAATGTTGCCTAAGGAATAAACTGAATGCACTAAAATCATTTACTGAAAAAAAAGTCAAAGTGAACTAAGAAAATAACAATATAAATAAAATAACTTTATAGCAATAAATAAATAATAAAAATGACAAGAGCACATAAAGTTGCTAATAATAAGCTAAAATCAACATGAAAACTAAAGATTTAAAATAGGCCTAACGCTAATTTAATCCTTTAGTTTCAGAAAAGATCTCAACAGTATCTCAAACTGCTCATTTGCCAAGATAGCAAGTCTGCAATAAGTCAGAGATTTCAACATGAACTCAACAAAATAATCTCTCAAATATTTCAGTCGTTTCTTTTAGTTTTGTATGAACATTCATCTATACTACCCATGTTGTATACAGAATGCCAAAAACAAATGCATTTGTTGTTATTTTTCTACATAAGAGATGTGAATTTATTTCGCCACCCATTTTAAAATCCACACCAAAAACCCAATTTCATTATATCTCATGATGAGCTATGAGGGAGCAAAATCTGAGCAGTAAAGAGCATGAGCGTGTTTTTAACCGAAAGAAAAGAAAGCTTTTGTTTGTGTTTTTTAAACAAGGTTAATATGTTTATCTGTCTCACATTGCATTGAACTGTACATATTTTTCAGACGTTGTCTTTACATTGACCACGAGTCTCTGCATGCACTACAAAGAGGCCGACAAATGACTTCACAATACAATACAACACATCAATATCACAGACATACAAATACACTGCTGGACTCTTTACTCAACACACAAATATACAAGATCTAAAAATATATACCTTTACATGTTAAAACTGTGCCCTGACTTCATAAAGCAGCAGATATTAGCAATACTATAACAATACTAAACTCTTTAAGTTCTGTGGGTGCTGGAAATACACACGCACACACGCGCCCGCACGCACACGCACGCACACTCTTACAACACTCGCCAAGAACATGTTCAAGTCACATTTCACCTCAAATTCAATGAATTAGGTTAAAATGTCATTTCAGTGACAAAAAATATATATATTAATTTAAATCTAAAATAATTAAAATATTAATTATCGATAGAAAACATATTACTGTACAGATCATTTTAAGGTGGTGTTTATGGCATTTGAAAAAAGTATTCTGTAATCTACTTTTTGGAGATGTTCTTGCAAGGTGTCACACACATGCTCAAGCACACACACTTTGATGTGACAGCTGTAATCTCTACATGGCTGAAGGAGAAGAAAGGTTGTCATTAGAGCAGCAGCGTGTGTGTTTGGAGAAGATCTGCTGCTCCGTCTGTCACAGACTCAATTCAAATCACAGTGTGAATCGGTGCGGCTTTGTTTCAAATCATTATTGCACGTCACATCTGATTGTTGCACTGGGCCATTTTACCAAAAACAGGGGTGGGAATAAATCGACACACTTTTAAAGACCCCAAGACATTTTTTGGTTTCCTATATTCTCAAGGGCTCCATCATTCAAAGATGAAATGTGCATTTTGTTGTTCTATGCCAGAGTAATATGCAGAGAAGACTTTTATAGGTTGACTTCCCCGAAATGATCCAAGCCATCCGTCACAGCACCACTGGTGTGAGTTAAAGAAGGGCTGTTTGGCTAAACAATGGCGGACGTGTAATTTTTCGATCATTAAATTTAAACTAAAGACAATTGGCTATATAAAATAAGAAAAAAGCCCTTGGAGAACATGTGCCTGTCCGAACAATTCATGGGGTCTTAAAATATACAATCCTTTACAAAAATTAACCATGGTTTTACTACAAATAAAACCACAAAACATAGTTACTATAGTTAAACCATGGTACACACAGTAACCATAGTTTAACCATGTTATTTGTAGTAAAACTGTGTAGCAAATGCCACTTTTACTATAATAAAACCACGGATATTTTTCACGAGGGGTTTTGAATCAACACCTCTCCTTCAAATACAAACACACACACATACAGAGAGACAACAATGAATCCACCAGAGATACTAAAGGAAATAAAAGCATAAATGACAGAGGGTCACATTTATTAAACGTAGCATATGTTTACTCTCTCTCTACTCTGTAGTATATCTGATACACTAATACTTGTGCCTCTACACATCTTAATACACTTATTGCACTGACAGAGGCTTTGGAAGGGGTTCGAGGGCTACCCGACACGAAGGTGAAGCCACAGGTGAGATATGATGTGATTTTATACAGATGCCACATTTAACGCAGAGCGACGCTGAACATGTTTTAAGCCGGATATGCCTCGCTGTCCACGTTTCAGTCTGTTCCACATGGAGCAAACGGGAAACTCCGAAGGCCGCGAGCCGTCCGTTCAGACGATATATCCGTAAGCGAGCTCTCCGTTCGTGTGTCCGTGTTCACAACCGTCCAATCACAGGGTTATTCTATTCCAGACCGTCCAATCCAATTCATCAAATCCATCCGAGTCTCTGCTGGCCCCGCCTTCCCCGTCTCTGGCCGATATAAACTGTACATCAGCCAGAGGTGATACAGTAGCTGCAAACGCAATCACATCAGTGTCATAGAAATGTTAGAAATAACACGAAAGCTGTGTGTGTGTGTGTGTGTGTACACATATTTTGAAAGAAAAATATATATCGCAGAAGATCTGTTCGTGTCAAATTTTACACCATAATAAAAACTATTGCAGCAATTAGAGGAAGCATGTGCTTAATAATGTAGTCTACATTTATTACACATGATTTGTATTTGTTTATTTCTGGAGTAAAATATGATCCGGACATTTCTTTGTAAGATCCCGCCCAACATCATATTCCTCAAAAATGTCTAATTCAATAGAAACATTTATACATTAAACAATAAATAATATACATATATTTAATCACTGACAGCATGTGCACACAGTGAGAAATGATCGTTCAGATAAACACACAGTGCTCATTTCAGGTAACATGCTGTGCAGGGTGTGGACACAAAGTGCTAAATGAAGTTTATGCGTGACAGCATCTCCCCACACCAGTTGCTTAGCAACCTCCCCGTTTCCAGATTCCCTCACATGATGCTGAGGACAATCGACCGAGTTCAATGTGTATGAAAATCCACCTTAATCACACAGTTTATAACACCGTACAGAGGATGTAGATGAATGACTCGGGTTTGTCAGTAGTTTTGAATGAATGATGGATTTTGTCAGGCAACCATGAACCTTGAAAAAAAACGTCTGATCATTGATGCCTGCATGTGAAGTCACAAAATGTCACGTTGACTCGTCGTGCCTAAGAACCGACTACCTCGACCGAATCAGACCAATTCTGTCCGAATAGTGTTGATAAGAGTCAAGTGACATCACACGGCACGAGGAGGTTACCTGTGAGTTTCGTCAGGGCCGTCCCCTCCCCTTAAGACACAACGTTCCCCTCTGCTTGGTTGAATCTCGTGAACACAACCTCTGAGCAGTTATCAACCAGCGTCGTGAGGCCTTCAGTACGAGTACAGAGATGGTGAAAGCAGGCGGGGGCAGACGGACGAACGGTGCACAATACGAGAAGTTTGATTCCGGGGTCACACAAACGTTCAGCATCCTCACAGCTGGACACAGACGGCCCATGCACACATGAACAGTTCAGTAGCGAACTATATATTATTATATATCTGATGTCTCACTCTATATACAGTACAATTATATACACACACACACACACACACACACACACAGTATGTAGCTCCGCCCACATTATTTACATTACACTTGGCTTTATGAGTAAGTGGGAGTGGCCTCAGCAGAGAGAGGCAGAGCATTAGCTTCCGAGCCGGCTATGTTGTTTAAGCTTCGGGATTTCTCAAAGCCTTCAGACGTGAGAGAACGCAACATTTAGAGCACAAAGACACACAACGGGATCTGGCGGCACGCGGTCGGGCGTGAGACGAAGCGCTACATAATACAATCACATCCACAAACTATCATGTCCAGCGATCAGAATGCAAAACAATAACATTTCTCACATGACAATACTGTAGTATACTATACTAAGGTGAAGTGATTACTGTACCATATTTAAATATTTACCAAGGTATGTTCAAAAACAGTAAAATATAAAAGCAAATTTAGCGTACTGCAGTATTTTTTTTTTAATGTGGGTCATTACAGAAGTTCTTGTTTAAAATAAACTTAAAATAAACCCCTGTGTGGGACTTTTTTCATTTTGATCACTGAACATGTTTCTGTGTAAGTGTGTAAGTGTGAGAAATCAATTTACAAACACACATTAAATGACTGTAAACTGTGCACAGAAGCAATATAAGGGTCTCACAACAGCTCTGATCATGATGATGAGATTAAAATAACTATCACATGATTCAACAAAAGACAGACCGGATGGAAATCACAACTAGAACTGTACAAAAGTCTCAAGATGTTTATATTTACGCATTTATGCAAGTCACTTACATTACACTCAATCTATTGTTTTCTTTCATCCGTCATTTTTTCAACTGCATGTATTAAAGTTGAAAGAATATCACAGTTCTGTCATAACACGACGATCATCTTGTATGGTCATGTATGTAATTCTCCGTTATGTAATGTCGCTTTAAAGAACAGTTCAGGAAGATCTGTCTGTCTACACGATGAAACAATAAACAACAATATCAATAATAGATGTAACAGCATTAACTTATATTATTATATATTACTTATATTAATTAACTCTGTATAACTTACAATTTTAAGCACAATCCTTCTCTGTTGCAAGGGCTTGTGGGTAATATTAATCAAAATCATGCAGATATTCACACTTCCAAGTTTAATCAGGAAACCTTTAGCATACCGTTTTCATCATGAGCAGAATATGCAAAATGGCATGAACAATTCATAAATCTGTGACATTACATATCAAAGTGTATCATTTATTGTGACCTTACTGTCATCAGAAATGGGTTAGACAGGTTTGGGCCATAGACAGACATGTTTAAAGGATAACAACTGTAAATGTTCATATTTTAAATGTATATCTCCCTATTGTTCTTCTGAACAGTTAAAGTTGTCACAATTTCCATCCGTAAGTGAACGTTTATGAATGAATTTCACATGTAAATAAACAATTTGTTGCTTCTTAAATCATTATGTATGAATGTACAGTATGGGATGAGGTGTCTAGACTTATCAGTGCTTGTAGAATGAGAACCGGAAGTGACGCAGAACGGAGGGCTGTGATTGGCCGAGAAGAATATACCTGTTTTACGAATAGCAGCGTCTGCCGTGCAGGTGTAGTCGCTGGCTGCTAACAGAAAACACGTCGCTTCAGTGCGACGGTCCTGCTCACGCACGCTGGAGTGCCGCATGGGTATCCGCTCTTCTGGAGACATGGTGATGTCACTTCCTGCGCTGCAGTCTGCGGACAACACTGGTGGGAAATGAAGAGAGCGAGGGGTGAGTGAGTGCTGGAGAACAACATCTGGTTATTTAGGACACAGCCCAGCGAGAGACAGAGGTGAGAGGTCAATCAAAGGACTGAAATAGGACTGAAATTAGGTCGATGCAATGAGTCATCGAAACTCTGCGTGCACCCGTGAACAAAAGAGAGAGAGAAACAAGGGGGATATAGAAAGAGTCATTTTGAAATATATTTTTTTGACACTTCTGTATTAAATCTCCAGGCATTTCAAACCCTTTAACATCCAGTATGCACATTATTAATTTCTGTAATTTACGTTCAATTTTGCACTTTTCTTACTAACAAATCCAAAAGTTTACTTTTTAACAGCACACATACAGCCATTCTCTCTTTCATCTACACAAAGTATTCAAAATATTTTTCCAGTCTAAAATCCATCCTTCTTTAAAGCCTGAGATGCTCCTGATCACATCGCACCCTTATCTCCGTGGCAACAGGCGAGCGGTGATGCTATGCTAGATCTGCACCCCCCCCTATGCTCAGCTCTCCAAGCAATATCTCAAAATGCCGTCATCTTTTACCCGGCAGGAAAAACCCACCTACGCTTACCCAAACTGAATGAATGAAATGCACACAACTACTCTGTTCATGAGCTTTTCTTAAACGCCACGAGGTGCCCTGAAATGTGCATTTTGTTAGATCCGTTGACATCAAATATCACTAAAACAGGAAGTTAGGACGAGACATATTGAGTGACTTCTTACTCCCTTTTTAAAATAGCCAATAGCGTTTAGTTTAACACATCCTGGAATCTGATGAGAAACTAAAGTGCAGAAGGACGTCATAAAAATCCTTGATCCGTTATGGTGGAAGTGAGAGAGTGTTCGTTTTGTAAATATATTATGAATGTGAATTTTATCTCAGTTTGTTAGCACTTGATGCTAAAATGAATACTAAAAAACAAACAAAATTCATTTTAATTTCGTGGGGACAAGATTTGTCCAACTATATATGAGGGTTTACACTTGTTTTATAAAATTAAATAGCTTTGTTTGATCTATCTTTCAAAATATCTACAAATTTGTAAATCAAGACACATTTACTTGATAAGCAAAATGACAAAGAAAATAGCCAAATTAAGTGACTTTATACGAGAAAGAGGAAATATCTGCCAATGTGGTAAGAAAATTAAACTTGATAACTTAATAAGGAGATCAAACTCCTCAAATTTTCTTCCCCACTGGCAGATATTTTGGCTTGATTTAGGCATAAATGTAAAAATTTTGTAATTTACTAATTAAAAATGTTAATTTAACAATGTTTAAATACGTGTACTCCTAAACAAGATGAAAATACAAAGTAGTGTTCAATGTAGACATTTTAAACTCAATTCTGAAGACATTGTGGTTCTAACCTGAGCGATGGCGTTCCAGTCCTCCGCTCTGTCCCAGACACAGATCTCCCTGCGTGCTGTTACAGGCTGTACTGAGATCAGTTTTGCAGTAAGAGGGCGAGCCAGTCTGCACAGCCTGCGGGATGTGTTTCTTTCTCTTTTTGGGAAGCTTTTGTTTGGCCATGGCTAAGGAGTAATACATGCCGAAGTTGTTCACAATGACGGGCACGGGCATGGCTATCGTCAGCACACCCGCCAGGGCGCACAGCGCGCCCACCACCATGCCCGACCACGTCTGAGGGTACATGTCTCCGTACCCCAGTGTCGTCATGGTGACCACGGCCCACCAAAACCCAATGGGGATGTTCTTGAACATTGTGTGGTGGCTGGCCGTCGGGTCGTTCGGGCTGGCACCGATCCGCTCGGCGTAATAGATCATGGTTGCGAAAATGAGTACGCCCAACGCCAGGAAGATGATAAGCAGGAGGAACTCGTTGGTGCTGGCGCGCAGGGTGTGTCCCAGCACTCGCAGGCCCACGAAATGCCGCGTCAGCTTGAAGATTCGTAAAATACGCACGAATCGCACGACGCGCAGGAATCCCAAAACGTCTTTGGCCGCTTTAGAGGACAGTCCGCTCAAGCCCACCTCCAGATAGAACGGCAGAATGGCCACGAAGTCTATGATGTTCAAAACGCTCTTGACAAACTCCAGCTTGTCGGGACTGAACGTCACGCGCACCAGGAACTCGAAGGTGAACCAGAGGACGCAGACTCCCTCGACGTAGGTGAGGGCCGGATCCGTCTCGATCTCATACTGCAGGCTGGGATCTGCGAAGCTGTCGTTGCGAAGGCTGTCCGTTTTGTTGATGATGGTGTTGAAGGCCTCGTGCGTCTCCAGGCAGAAGGTTGTGATGGAAACCAGGATGAAGAACAAAGAGGCGAACGCTATGAACTGTGGACAGAGAGAGAGAGAGATGGTTAAAGTGAGCGAGTGAAAGCGTTTACACACAGTGACTATATTTAAGAGGGCCGCTCTTCTTTAGCTTGAATGGCGCTGGCATCCATTAACATCTATTTGTAGCCGGCGAGCTCTCAGTCTGTTAAACTGTTATTCAATAGCCATTTGTCCTTGTTTTTATTTGGAGAGGACTAAAACTGCACTTGGACTTTCATGGACACAGTAAAGGGAAAGTGTTCAGATATATCCACACAAGATTTGCCAAACTGTTTCAGGAAAGTTACCTTAAAACTGGGGCTTATAAAGTTCATACTCATAATGTAGTTATTCAGCTGTAGTCAAGCCATTCTTTAGAAAACATAAGTTACTAATAAAAAATAAACTGCACTACAGCAACTTTAATTTCATTCACCTATATTACTTAATGTATTATATATAGAGAGGTATGTTTATGTGGCAAATATGAATTTTTGAAGCGCTTCAGATGACAAATACCAAAAATACCCAAACGCAAGAGAATATCACATATACTACAACTAGAAAACATTTACAATATATATTAACTAAAGCGAAGTACGCAAGACATACACTACCAGTCAGAAGTTTGGAAACACTTACTCTTTCTTTCTTTCTTTTCCACATTTTAGAATAATAGTAAACCCATCAAAACCACTTTGGGAATTACGTTGTGACTAAAAGCATTAAAAACACATGTACTCTACGTTGTATTTTAGCATCTTTAAAGTAGTCGTCCTTTGGCTAGAATTTGCAGAATCATACTTTTAGCATTTTATCATTCAGCTTCTTGAGATCTCAACCTGGGAAGCTTTTTAAACATTATTTAAGGAATTTCTAATTCTTATTGGCTGCTTTGAATTCATTATTTGATTCAAGTAATACATTTCAAAAATATATTTTTTTAATAAAAATTTTGTTTCCTAATGAAATAAATTCATATGTTGGCACAATTATATTTTTTGTTTACACTAGTAATTTCAAACATTGAAACATACATCTTCATATTAAAAGATTTTTAAGATCATGATAAACATTTTTGTCAAGTGTTTCCAAACTTTTGACTGGTAGTGTACATTCTATTATTTGGTAAAACTATATTAAATAAATACATTGTATATCGCTATGTAAATATTATACATTTTTTTGCTTTAATTCAAACGAATCATTCAAACAAATTTGACTTAAATTACCCAAATGAACCGATTCACCAAAATGAATCAGACGTGAGAGGAAGAACTCGCTCAGATCACACAGTTTAACATCCACACGTGCCACAAAACTGTGACAAAAATGAGCCATGTGTAAAACATCATACGACAAGTGTCATGAGATATTAAAGTTGTAAATAACATTCAGACAATCTTGCACAGAGCGATCGTTTCGCTTCATAAGTGGTCAATATATCGCTATGAGCCGCTGGGAGAATTTATATCTATATTTCATTTTTGCAAAATTATAGTTTTTCTTCTTTTACTGTATTTGTATACTTGCACAGCACTCCGGCACAACATTTGTTGTTTTTAAATGTGCTTCAAAAATAATCTTGAAGTCTACTAAAGAAACAACAATTTAGTAGACAATCTCGAATGGTCTGAGGGTGAATCATTTAACAGCACTTTTTTATTTTTAAGTCACCCAAACCTTTCATTCAACAGCGTTGCTACTACAGTACTGCCATACGGTTTTCAAGATGATGTGAGGGACATCACATAAAACAGCTCAGTCTTGGCCGGTCATCTCTGTGTGATATTTAATGTCAATAAAAGACGGCAAATGAGTGAGTCAGACATCAATGGCAGCAGCGTTCAGCCCACACAACAGCGCTCGAACCCTGTCTGTCAACATATCACCACAAACATCACACTCGCTATCACAGCACAACTTCACATTTAACTGCATTATTGTAGACACGACTAAACAGAGTCTGTCCCCTCCAGATAACGTCTCAAAGGGACTTGTCTCTCTCTTTGTTTTAGCGTCCCGATGAGGCTTTAAGTCGTCTGGATGGCTATAATCACCACAAAGCCAGCAGAAATCATCAGGACTGAAGAATTATGAAATAAGACTATGACAACATCCAAACGCAGGATCGCAGGGTCTTTGTTTAGTCTACCGTGTAAGCGCTATCTAATGATCCTGTCATCCACGGCGGGCTTCACAAGTTTTTTCATGAGCGTCGCTGTTAATGTGGGGTTTAACACACAGCTGCCAGTGATCTCCAGCGAGTTTACTACGATAAATGATAATAATTACCCAATCTTCTTTTTGTTCTGAAAAGAAGATCATATTTGTTTTTGATAAAACAAATAAAAAGACACACAGTTGTTGTGATGCTAGGATGTTATCTGCTATGCAGTTGTCTACGTAGACAACAGACAGTGGAAGCGCTGTACATCTACAAAAAGAAGTTTTAAGCAAGTTCAGTAGAAAAAACAACAGTTAAATCAATAAATACTCGCCGCGAGCAACACTATCTAGTGTACAAAAGACATAGATATCTGACAGTTCGATTACAACAACTGGAAAATCTCATTGTTATTCTGACTGTGTCCTGACAGATAGAAAAATCTGTTTGAAGGCGTTGAGCTCCTCCTTAAGAGAACGAGACGCGCGTGTGTGTGTTTGAAGAAAGGTTGGAAGCAGTATTGACGTCGAGGGGTAAGAAATCTAAGGGGGTTAAGTATTTAAGTCTGTGAAAATGAATCATAAGCGTGTGTGCTGATATAAGAAAGTGTGCGACATGATATTTGTGAACAGGTGAAGCTGTAAATGTGAGCATCCGCTCGTGTTTGGATATAAATGAAGGGCAACTGTGGACGGTTCTCTCAGGACCCCCAGATCTTAACATATGGCAGACACAGCGCTGTCTCCACGGCAACAAGATCCTGGTGTGTCACATTCCTCCAAGCATCATTATAAGAATACACCCCATCCAAACACACACACACACACACACACACACACAAAAACACCACCACAAACAAACAAACAAACCACAAACATAAAACACATCACGATAAACAAAGTAAACACGCACGCATGCATGCACGCGCACACACACACACACACACACACAAAAAACACCACCACAAACATAAAACACATCACGATAAACAAAGTAAACACGCACGCACGCATGCATGCACACGCACACACACACACACACACACACACAAAAAACACCACCACAAACATAAAACACATCACGATAAACAAAGTAAACACGCACGCACGCATGCATGCACGCACATGCACACACACACACACACCATCACACACAAAAAAACACCACCACAAACATAAAACACATCACGATAAACAAAGTAAACACACACACAAAAACACCACCACAAACAAACAAACAAACAAACCACAAACATAAAACACATCATGATAAACAAAGTAAACACGCACGCATGCATGCATGCATGCACGCACGCACGCACAAGCACACACACACACACACACACACACACACAAACAAACAAACCACAAACATAAAACACATCACAATAAACTAAAAGTAAACACGCACACACGCACACGTCACACAAATAAAATAACACCACAAAACACATAAACTTAAACAAATAAACACAGATACATACCAACACATGTAGACAACCACACAAACACATACCAACACACACACAAACACACACAAACACATCATCACACTCTTAAAACACAACCACAAAACACATAAACGTAAACTTAAAACAAACAAACACAGAAACATACCAACACATGTAAACAAACACACACACACACACACACACACACACACACACACACACACAGATATGCCACAAATACCACAAACACAAAAAACATACCACCACACACTAAAACATGCACACACACGCCATACCTTTGCATCAAACACAAATGCCATACAATAATCTCAGATACACAGATCACAGTCCAAAATCCAAGTGCCAAATGAAAGACGTTACCTCGAACACAATCCTCTAAAGGTGAAAGACAGTCAAACAACATCAACACATTTATCGTCAGAGTTATAAAAACTCATTCAATCTGTAAATCATGTTTGATTTGACACCAGAGGTGTTATTATGACTCGATTTGAATTCCATTATGGTTTTGTTGGCGAGTCGATGGCGAGATGATAACGTATCTGAAGCAATGATTCACCATTACTCCAGCATCATCACACGCATATAAACATCAACGTTTGTTTTAATGCACAGCGAGCAGATATAAGACATCAGTGTGTGTGGAGGCCTATGGCAAGAAAGCGATGAATGTCACCTGAAGGATATGAGAAAACTGGAGACGCTAATGGCTTTCAGAAGAAATCCGCTCTGAGGTTGAGTTTCGCGTGTGTCTGTGTTGTTCATAAATCACGTTACAGGTCTTCAAGGAAGTCATTTCACAGGAACACGTTCCACACTCACCACGGATGATCTTAAGTAGGTCACTTACACAAAGAACGTGTCTGTGGTCCGGAGCCAAAGCAAGTCACCTGCACGTACTGACTTTTGTGAGATGTAAGACTCTTTTTCTCAGGAGAAATGCTCATAAAAATGGTTTTCATTTGCGAGAACTGTTCTTTACGCTCACTGGAGTGTGTGTGTGTGTGTGTGTGAATGGCGTTTTTCTGTTTAGTGCATTATAAATGTTCTCCTCATTTCTCTCCAGAAGAGATGCTGTTTAATTCATTTCATGCTCTTTCAGTCGTCTCAGATCTGAGAGATCAGCCAGCGGCCATCTGAACTCCATCACGTCATATCAAAATTTGAGATCTATCTTTAAAATGAGAGCATCTCTGTGTTTCTAGCACACTGAGACCATCATCACCATCACGCTGAGATCCTGATTGTGTGATTGAGCTGACGGCCAGAAGTAAAAACCGAGAACAAGAAAAAAGCAACTAACATGCAAATAAATGTTTCGTCTTCACAGCACAAGTTGGCCAATTTTGAAAACTTTAAACGTGACACAAAATAATCATTTAACATGGTCAACATTTGAAGTGGATCAAAAAAGCTAGGGTGCGTTCATATTTGTAGTTCAGTTATTTTGGCCCAGACCAAGAATAAAATACATCTAGTTCTTGTTTGCTTAGCGTTCAGACCGGCAATTTAACAGCGAACCTAAAGTCGCAAAGTGATTGGACAGCTTTTCTGATTTATATTTCAAGACTGAACTTACCGGACATCCAACACAATGCTGTGTGCCGGGTTATGCTAGTGTTAGTTTTTAAAGCGGTCAAGGAATTCCTCCGTTACACTCGCAAGCACGGATCTAATAAACACTCTGTTTATATTCACTTGATTTTCAGGTCGTATCTTGTTATCACTTCCTGTTTTTGGTTCGGTTAGATGCCTTCGGTCTGTGTTGCGTTCAGACTTTAATCGAACCGCTTGTTTGAAGCGCACCAGGGTCCGGGTGGCAGCGTTTTAATCGAACCAAACATGCCATATGTGAACACACCCTTAATCAAAGTTGTTTCTACTGTATATTACAGTTTGAAAATAAGCAGTATTAAGTACATTGCAAACATTACCTACAGTATTATCTACATGTTCTGACTCCTTACATCTTACATCTACTCGTAAACCTTTGTGTAAGGTGATGTCATACTCTACACAACACTCATGTATAAAAACATGGCATCTCTCATATGAAGGCTGTACACACACACACGTCTGGTTTATTATCTCCGTGGGGACGGTCCATAGGCGTAATGACTTTTATAACGTACAAACTGTATATTATATTCCTGCCCCTAAACTTACACCTAAACCTAAAGATCATAGACAACATTTTGCATTTTTAGATTTTCAAAAATTATCGATTTATAAGCTTTTGTGAGGTCCCCACGAGTTGGTGTGTATTCGGGATTACGTCCCCACCGGCATATAAAAACCAAACCACACGCGCACGCACGCACACACACACACACGCGCACACACACACGCTGGGGTCCCTGCAGGTAATGGCAGATGCCTTGATCGTGTGTGTGATGTCACGGCGGGATTTCTGTTCTAATGACAGACACGCGGTGCCATGACAAACCATACAGAAGAGAGCTGTGAAAACAGCACAACATAAACATGCAACAGTCAGACACGCTACTGAACTACATCAGAATATCGAAAGTACATCAAATATGTGTTTACACAATTTCACATAAAGTTTTTACATCCTCGACTTCTTTAATGTCTCAGTGGTTTTGTGCTCATACAATAGAAGTCAGTGGGGTTCAGTGTTGTTTGGTTACCAAAACTAACACAATAAACATGATAACATAATAAAAAAACCTGTTTTGTATCTAGTTTTGGAAACAAAGTCTCCAAATATCCTCTTTTGTGTTCTGCAGACGAAAGAAACACGAGGATGAATAAATGATGCAGTAAAGTGAACAGACAACATTTTTTGTTTGTTTAGTACAGTATAACATCCATTGAGTCAGAACCAGGACTTATTTAGACAGTAAATATGACTTCACATTTTGAAGACAGACAATCTCCTTTTCTGTCTGTACGCTTTAAAAACAGTGCACATCAAATCTGTGTCTTCACAAAGACTCATTGTGCTCATGTTGGGGTGCCATGGTAACCGCACCCCATCTCAGGCTCCGTCTGTTTCTCTCTCGCTGCCGTAAGACGAGAGCAAGAGAGACGTGTGGGGAGAAAAACAAGCGCGTGTTTTGGCAGCAAACGCAGGGATTTCCCTCCACACGCTAGCAGACATCACACACACACACACACAGATGTCACAGACGCACGTCTGAACAATAAAAGGTCATCCGGTGCGCACGTGTGCGCGTGCACGTGTCTGCGGGATGAAAGCCAGAAGTACAGAAAAGATGGAAATGACAACACACATAGAAGACATCAGATGGAAACGACATACAAACTCTCAACACATGACAGATTTATTCAGTCTCTCTCTAATATTCTCTCGTGCACCACTGACAGGCTGTCCAGCTCGCTCGGGATGCGGGTTAAACTCAGACAGCCGATGTAAAAATAGAATATGAAACATTTCTAAGCCTTCTCTTCTCATCTCAATTATTCAGATCAAGTTGGAAATGTGAAGAGAAACTCTCAAGACATCAAGATTTAAATTCATTGCCATCACCAAACCCGCTCACCTGAGAGAAAGTGTTCTCACATCTCATTTTCATTTATTTCAATATTTACTGTAAGCATTTGGCAGATGCTTTTATCCAAGGTGACGTGTAGTTCTTTTGCTCTATTAAGGTTGCCATGAAAAGAAAAAAGAAGTCATAAAGGTGACAATTAAATGAAATGACGCTATTTATAAGTTTATGAGTTCACCCAAGATGCAACTTTTTACTATCCAACATTTATAAGTCTGAATTTATTATTAGGCTTAAAAAGCTTTGAAGTATAAAAAGGTAACAAAATCTCCGTAGCGTTTTATCTCTGGACTCTTTGAAACTGGGAGGTGATGTCCATCCTTGCTGGAAAACAACACACAGCCGAGTGTTTAAAGAGAATTCGACAGGGCATATGCCAGATGAATGAATTCATATTGAAATAATGAAACAAAGAGTCGTCAAGTCAAGACAAGACATCCAGAAAACTCTCTAGCACAAATCTGTCATTTCTTTGCACAAAACGCGCACATACAAATACACACCCTTAAAAAAACTCTTCCTGAAATAGCATCCGTCGCCTCTCTCGACTATTAATACTTCTTGAAACAAAAGGTGCGATCGCACTTCCAGAGATTTTGACTTTGTTGTGAGCACCACGTGACTCGGTAGCTATATGGCACTTTGTCGAATTCATTTTTTAGTTCTTTTCTTTTCAGACGGCTTTTGTCGTCACTTCTTATCCGGGAGCATCATCGTCTTTCTCTTTGTTTGGTCCCCACAAGGAGTCAAGGCTAGGGATTCAGCTGTTGCTATGGTGACCGCATTACGTAAGTTGTCATAGAGATAGCCTGGTAGACGAGGACAGGTGTGGCAGCGCGGTGCCGTCATACCCAAAGGCAACCAGAACGTTTGTTTGAGTTCATACTGAGATTTTCAATAATATTGACTTTTGAATGCAGACTTGACAAATCTGAGCTCAGTTTGAGATCTCTTCTGACACTGAAACAGAGACATTCATACCATATCGAACATCATCTCTACAAGAATCACAATATAAAGAACGAGACAGAAATAATGTGACATCTCTGTTATATTAAAAGCCTGTTTGTTTTCCATCGGGATGCTACATCATTTGAGAGGTCGAGGCGTGCGGCGGCGGTTCTTAAAGCGAGAGCGTGTGTGCCGCTGGCTAGCTGATGAATCATGAATAGTGCTGTTTTACTGTGAGATTGGGGGTAATTTAGCTAAATGGATATAGATGGTGAGTCGGGTCTCTCCACACTCCATTATTAAGAAAGACGGATGGTCGGATGAGCGAAAATCTACCGTCATTTCTTTCCGTCCGCTCCAGACAGAATTTCTAATGAATGGGAGTCTGTGTCGTGAGAACGGTGGAGCGTGAAGAGAAAATGTGCTCTAGAAACAGAGAGCGAATGAAAGAAAGACATACACTTACACATCATAGCTAAATTTTCAAAAATATGTCAAGTATCTTTTTAATCGCCCTATAGTGAACATGTAGTGGCCATTAAAAAATCAACTGACTGAACTTGCTAAAACTTTAGAAACTAATTGACATTACTGTCAACACATCAGACTGTATTTTTCATCATTAAGCTACTAAGCTAGACATGCGCAGACCTGCGCAGACACACACAAGCTCTGACAGAATGAGGAGAGAGAGAGAGAGAGAGAGAGAGAGAGGCAGATCCCGAGGGGCTCACTCATTGAAGTTTTGAATCACTGATGCCCTTGCCCTGGTCGTCTGAATTTCAGGCCGTAATCAAACCGCACGCGTCTCTCACATCCCCTCAAATCCCTGGTGAGACTCTCAGAATAACACAGAAGAAACGAATCCACACCGAGAACTCAGACAAACCCTTTCATTGTTCCAAACCCACTCAAGGTCAGAGGCTGGAACTGACAGAAAACCATGAAACGCAACATCGTCTGACTCACAACTCCACCGATACACATCACATCCCATGAACTACAGCAACACTTCAGACAATATTATATCTGTATCATCATACATGTGAATCGTGTTATCCAATGACAAACAATCGTTTCTCCCAGACAGCAATGAGATTAAATAAAAAACAAATGCAATAAAATCTTCCTCTGAGACGTTTTAGAGAGGAAAAGTTCACAATTTAAATTGCGAAAGCAACATTAACACACGTTAAAGCAATTTTTTTGTGTTTCATGAAAGTCAGCTTTGGAATAACATGGAGAAAATTATTCCTTTTATTCCTGAGATTTAAAAAAAATCGAAAAATTAGAAAATGGCCTTTAAAGTTGTCCGAATGAAGTCCTTAGCATTTGTAAATATACAAAATATCTTCATGAAACATGATGTTTACTTCATATCCTAATGATTTTTGGCATAAAAGAAAAATGGCTCATTTTGACCCATACAATGTATTTTTGGCTTTTACTACAAATGTTCTCGTGCTACTTAAGACTTGTTTTGTGATCAAGGGTCACATATATTTATAACATACACTGTAAAAAAAAGTAAGTAGGTAAAATTACATGGTTTTACGACTTATAAATTAGTTTATTTCTGTAATTTAACATTAACCCCATTTCAAACATACGTCAAATATTCTGTCAAATATTCACATAAAATTAAATTTTTAATGCTCTCTCTCATATTTTGGTGCCTATATGGAGTTAAACACTATAATAAATGCACTTTTTATTAAAACAAGAAGGGTTTGTAAAACAGCACCCTTAAGCCCAGTTTGTGCTCATTTCTTGTGTCATGAAATTAAAACAAATGAATTCAAAACAATAAAAAAATGTCTGTCACGAATCATAAATGTTTTAAAAGCAACGTATCTTTAGGTATTAATGGAGCAACAACTGTTGTTTAAATAAAATGATCTTTATAATAAAAAGAGAAATTACATTTCAGAGCAATACATAACAAAGAAATGATCAAATCAATAAAGACTGCATAGTAAATATCACATCATCGCTAAAACCTTATCCTGTAAAAATCTTTTCTAATAAACAGCATTGATTGTTCAAGACCTCCAGGAAAAAGCAAAGGAGAAAGAAGAAACAAGCCGCAGCGATCGACGGATAATCAGCTTCCTGAAATTACAGAAATAATAAAGTTGCTTCGACAGCAAAAACGGATCAACAAAAGATTAAAGATGCTTGTAAAGGGAATTATGATGACTAGTGATATCAGCTTTAACTTTCACTTTGCTTGAAGAATCAGCGCTGGCTGTGAATATGATAGATGGTAGTTAAAGAAATAGATTATGCTTTGAAGCAACACTTGTGTTAAAAGACTGGGTCAGAAAGACTCTCTCTGTAAGTCACTTTGGATAAAACCGACTAAATGTAAATGTAAGACAACACGAACCTGTTTCAGTTTATGAGATGGAAACTGCTTCGTGCTTTGCACAATGGGGCCATAATGTCTGAACGTCTAGAGGAAATGTATGGTTACCTAAAACTGTGGTGTTAACCCACAAAACACGAGGTAAATGTATGGCCTGGGTTGTCAGAAAATGTCTTGTGTAAGCCCATATAAGGAAATTCTGTGTATCTGGGGCAGTATAAAAGGTCCCCAGAATTTTTGTTCAAGGCCGAACCTCGTGGTGAAGACCTACTTCACTTGTTATTAAACCGAAACCATTGTTTATGGTGATTCGATCTACCTCTTTTAACAAGTCTCTGTGTGGCGTTTCGATAAACATCCTAGTTAACTGAACCTGAATTAAAAACCTCCACAACTAGAAGTCTGACCGGACCTCCTGAGCGAAGCAGGACGCCGCTGTGCGGACGACTGGACGACTGACAGCGCATTCAAATCCCAGGTGAGATCATTGTCCATTATTGAGCTGGGTGTAAATATGTGCTTAGTGATTTATTGATTTTGATGTTATCTTTGGTCTCAAAATACACTTCAGAATCCATAAAAGTGTATCTTATTGAAATGAATGGACTGTTTATCAGTCGGCTTACAGTTAGTGTGTGTGTGTAAATCTTTGTATGGTGGAGTGCGTTTGTGTACATGAGGATGAAGAATGTGTGCCAGCAGGCATACTGCCAGGAAACAAGAGAGAGAGAGAGAGATTAAATTCTGGAAACACCTGAAGACAAGTGACCCAAACACATACCATTATAAAGCCCTAAAAGATCAAGAGCTACGCTTAGCAAAGAGTCCTCTCTGTCAGCTAATACTGACACTGACTGACATCACAGCGACAGACATCACACACACACTCACAAACATCCGACCAAACCAAATTATAAACACACAAAAAGATCATTACATCACTCACTGGAAAAACACCATTCAAAACCAACACAAACTTGAATGTTATTCGGCACTAAATCGAGATTTTATCATGATAAACTACCTGATCACAGTGACTGATGTGAAGCTGAGAAAACCCCTGACCATATACAGACTCTGTGATCCATCGAGACGGGCCGGAGGAGACAGATCTGGACCGCTCGTGAGGAGAGATTCTGTTCTCACTGAATGCCCCAAATATCAAAACATCAGAAATCAATACTATTCCAAAATTACCAACATATTTCCCCATTTTACAAACAAATGAAAAACTTCCCTTTATTCTGGGAGAAAAAACTCAGTGTGCAAATATAGCTGCAAGATTTGTTGCCTCTTGCCATATCCTTGTCATATCAACATTCAATAAATATATGTATATAACAAAAATATATATATTACATTTACACAAGATTCCCTTAATGTAATTATTGAGTTATTTAGTTAAAAGTAAAGTGTTTTCTGTATTAATTATATTACTTGTTTCACTGATTAATTGTAAATTATTTTTGTTATTATTACTATTATTATTTTTGTATGCTTTGGCAATGCAAGAATGTACTTTTATCATGCCAATAAAGCTATTTTGAAATGAATTGAGAGAGAGAAAAGAAACAGAGAGAGAGAGAGAGAGAGAGAGAGAGAGAGAGAGAGAGAGAGAGAGAGAGAGAGAGAGAGAGAGAGAGAGAGAGAGAGAGAGAGAGAGAGAGAGACACTATATGACAGGATCCTGTCACTCTCACTGAGAACTCTAATCAATACTTTGCTCTTTTTCTACTTGTATTGATAAGTATACTTATATACTTTTATTTGATTTCTATCTTAACCTGGATTTTGTGCAGAATGTTTGTATTGAATTTTTCTGTGCTTTGGCAATGTAAGATTTATTTTATCATACCAATAAAACTTCTTAGAATCTTGAATCTTGAGAGAGTAGAGAGAGTAGAGAAAGAGAGAGAGAGAGAGAGAGATCAATGCGATCTCATTCTGTCATTTAAAGTGAGGTTATATGACAACAAAGCAAATAATCCAAACATAATAAATGTTGAATCTGTACTTCAAAGAGTAAACAAACAGAGCCATCAGGACATGACAGGTTGAGTATTTAGTTTTTGTAATCTGCCAAATTGACGACTACGATTTATTTTCCATCATTTGCACAGCCCAGTTTAGATGATCATTTTGGGTGAACTATCCCTTTAACTAACATTATAACTGGACAATAATTTGAACAAAAAACATTTTTAACTCAAAACCGATTCTGAACTACTACATTCCTTTCTGTGCACGATTCATCAGCATTTCTGAGACTGATATAGTCTAAAATAAGAATGAAATTGTGAATGAAGAGTCACCGTACAGATGGCCACACGGAGAAAGAGCCGGATCGTGGTACACGAGAGTCAGACGCGCTTCCTAACAGCCAGACGTCTCGTTGCATTTGAGTGTCATTCAGATGAGGAGATGAGGAGTGACTCCTAATAGAGCCGCAGTTAAACCAGAACTAGCAGCTCAACTCAACTCAACAGGATAATTACCAGCGGCGGCGTACAGAAGCGCACTGAAGAGGTCTTCACTTAATAGAGTATATTTACACCCCACCGGAGAGTGAAGGGCTTTAAATGTCACCATTCAACACAGCCACTTTATGACTCACTTCACACGTAAATCACACCACATCATGACTGTTTTCATGTAATACCTAATATTAAATATTTCTATGTAATTATAGGGTGGCGCTCAAACTGTTACAAGGAAAATGCTATTGACATAATAGTTATAATTACAAAGAGACATTGAAGGTGAATGTTTTAGGGAGAAAAAGGAAACTCAAGTCGGCTTACAGTCGATCGACAACTTTCTGGGAGAAACGCGAGCCGGCGGAAGAGGACACACGGGTCATGCAGATAAGATGAAGACGTTTCGGTGAGTCAAACACAAAGTGTTTCAGTTTTAACTGTGTGAAAGTCAGACACGTTACGGTCAGAAGTCGATCATCTGAACAGTCCAAAACAAATAGTTAAGCGAAGACAATATGGTCATCAAGACGACAAAAACTCACGCATATGATCTCATTTACGTAGTTTAGAAAGAAGCGTCACTGTCATGAGTTTCAAAAGAGATGTCAACAATGTCTCAAACTGAGCTCAGATTTGTCAAGTCTGCAATCAAAAGTCAATATTATTGAAGATCTCAAACATTTCTCATCAAATGTACCCAAATCCACATTATTTGACCTCTACAATCTACATTCATTTACACACTCTCATTTCTTTTTGTTTTTATTTCTCCCAAAAAACATCTGAGCCTAATATTTAGACACGACTGAGAACCCTATCTATAAAATGTGCAAAAAGAATAAAGCGATAAGCAAATGACAGTCAATCACAGAAATAACCATCCCAGAGGTACAAGAAAAAGAGAGAAGATGTACAATAATCCTGATAAAAGAACACAAAAGACCATGATGGAGCCGAACAGCATATAAAAATAGAGAAAGAGAGAGAGAGAGAGAGAGAGAGAGAGAGAGAGAGAGAGGAGAGAGCGGGAAGTACATGGAGACATTGAGAGTGTGAGTTTCACGTCCCCGGTGAATTTGAGTTGGGCACACACTGCCCTTGAGCTGTGTGTGTGTGTGTGTGTGTGTGTGTGTGTGTGCGTGTGCGCGCCCCCAGAACGGAGCACTTGATAGAGACAAACATCCCATTTTAGCTTCAAACTGGTTATTTGTGCACCTGAGTTTTAGAGAAGTACACTATCACAGCTTCTGAAAGTCTTTCTTACCTGTTATCACTAAAAAGGTTCAAGACTGACCTCTCTATCACCTCCCACGAGGCTTAGTGTGATAAGAGATCTAATGCTCTATTTTTACTCTTCAAAATAAATGTAAAGCTTTGTTTTATTCGCTGACTTAACATGTACGAACAGACTTGATAATAACAGCGAGAAACAAAGTTGTGATAAAAGCAGAAAGAGCACTGGGCTAAAAATAGACCACTCCCTTTTAGAAATATAAAATAATACAAATAAACATTTAATCTTGATGTTTGACTTTCCTCCAAGGACTATTTGCAGGAATCTTTGCTGCTCTTTTTACATTTACATTCATGCATTTGGCAGACGATTTATCCAAACGACTTACATTATATTATACATTTGTTTCTGATGATGTGCAATCCCTGGGATCGAACCCATGACCTTGGCATTGCTAGCACCATGATTTAACCAATGAGCTACAGGAAAGTTTTTAATTGAACAGATGCCTACAGTGGCTTAAAGCACCAAAAAACAACGACAACAACATCATTAAATATGAATTGTGCAATATTTTTTTTCTCAAAACAGAATTTTTCTAAAAAAGAAAATGATTAAAATAATCTCATTTTATATCTTATGCTTACATCACATTTTATAATATATTTACTACTAGTTATGGTGCCTTTGTCTGGAGTTTTTTAATAAATCATTTCATTGAGTAACATTAAGTTAAGAACTAGATTACAGACGATTGCTTTGAATATATATTTGACACACTGATAGTATTACTCAAAAGTCATTTGAACGGATCCCTGTCAAAAGATCAGTGGGACAGTTTTGTTAACATCTTAAAATAAATGAGAGTTTTGTGCTTCTGCCAGCATTAACATGTCAGAGGTCTGCTGTAGTGAATATCATCACACAAACACAACGTTTAAGAAACGGTTAGTAAAAAAGTGTTTGTGTGTAATTGGCCCCGGTGGTCCGAGCATCTTCATTAAGCCTGTGTGGCCGTTTCCAGCGGTGCGTTTGAAGCCCTGGACCGCTTCAGTGAAGCACGGGCGGTCGATGTGCGATAAGGTCACCATGGAAACAGCATCTTCAGACGTGTGCCAGTGTTAACCTCTTAAGTGGCAACGGCACGCTCGGCAAAACACACAGGCACGCACATGTCAACAGACACAGCTCTACATTAACAGATGGAGTAAAACACGTTAAAGGCATCATGGGAACACATCGGCACCCGCTAGAATGCGTCTGATGAATTATGGGAAATTACAACATGAATCTGTAATAAAATTGCAACATTTATATCCAAGCCAAATGTCCAAACGATATAGCCTATGCCATGAGTACAGACATGCGAGTGCAAAGAATCTTTATTGCAAAGTTATCCTTTCGTACCAAGGTCAC
Organism: Oreonectes daqikongensis; assembly: GCA_026939265.1. NCBI lineage: Eukaryota > Metazoa > Chordata > Actinopteri > Cypriniformes > Nemacheilidae > Oreonectes > Oreonectes daqikongensis. The sequence continues at coordinate 1,486,923 of JAOTQM010000449.1, read as the reverse complement.
ACCCACAGCTCCTTGTTAAAAATAGAGATAGCAGACAAAGATATTAGAAGTCTAGAGCAACAGTTATTGATCTGCTCAACAGCCTTGACAAGCATCTCCTTGTTTGCTCTCTGCAGGTAAAAATCAATTTTAGGACTGGAACAATTAACCCATTTCACTGTCTGGCCACTGGCAACAACCGCAAAAACCCCAAGAGCTTCTTCTAATAAAGCTAACTGCCATCCATTGTAGATGTTTAGTTAAACTCTAAAGTTTAGCCCAAGTCTAGTTTATTTATAATAACAATAAAGAGCACTGCAATAATAATCTTGTTTCTTAAACTATATGGGCAAAACTATACTCAGAAACCAAAGTAGCAGAAAAAGGGTTCTACCATCTTAAATAATGCTTTAATTTCACTAATAAGCTCATACAAAATAATGTTTTTCTCTTCCTTAATAAAGAAAATTCACCTTTATGTGTAAATAAAATATTCACATTTTTATATGCCACCAAAACAAATCTGAGCATTACGCACACGTTTGTGAGCTATCCCTTTAGCAAATTCAAAATAGACTCTTCTTTACTAATGCACGTGTTTCGATACTCCTGTCAAGTTACTTCAACACCGAAAGCGCAATGCAAAATGCGTAAAAGGGAGCCGTGCGTAACCGTTTGGCGACTCCGCGCTGCGCGCTCTTACCCGAGCGGCTCTGGATGAGTACGGGTCCTCGAACAGAGCCCATATCACCGGCTGCCACTTTCTCCACCTGCTGCCGGTCCCGTCGGCGGACAGCACGTCCTCGATGCCCAGCCTCTTTCCGATCTCGTCTTCATCGTCGTTGTCCACGTTCATCTCGAACACGTCCAGCGCCTCTTCTGCATCCCGGTGCTGTCGGTAGGTCATCCAGCAGCACGGCTCCACGTCCGTCTCATCGATGCCCCAGAAGGACAGCTCCTCCTCGAACAACGGACCGCACACGTCCGCAGGGCAGTGCAGCTTACCGGTCCGGTAGTAGTTGAGCACGTAGGCAAAGACGCCCGGGTGCCGGTCAAAGAAGTACTCGTTGTTGCGCGCGTTGTACTCGATGAAGCCCGGGACTTGTTGCAGCCGGTCCAGAACGGATTCCAGGTCCGACTCGGAGGCGAGCAGTGCCAGGCGCGTGCCGGGCAGGGTCTTTAGCGTGGTCCGGTAGGTTTCGTGCCTCGTGCCCCCGACGTTGAGGATTATCCTCTCGTGCTCGTCGAACTTGCCCATCTCTCAGAGTGAGACATGACGCGAGGGGAGTAATGTTACTCTGCGGTGCTCTGGCGATGCTGGAGTACTCCAAGAGTTCAGAGAAAGACTCATTTAAAACTGAAGGTCCGAACCGAACACCCGCGGGTGAGCTTTGCCTCCCTCTGTCACGCGCGCGTCGCCAGTCAGCCGTGAGCGCGCGGACAGGTGAAGAGAAGCGGCGCGAGAGCAACAGCTCGTCCCTCTATCGACCCATCATCATCCTCACTTGCAGCTACAGAGCAACAAGCGCTCACTCTCTTACACACCCCGACTCTTTCTCGCTCTCTCTCTCATGTACACTCACTGTCTCTGCCTCTCTCTCTCTCTCTCTCTCTTTCTCTCGCTCACACGCACGCACACGCCCCTGAATATATCCAAAAAATATGACGTCCTATCAACGGGATACATTTCTCAAATCTGAACCCTCAAAAACATTAAACAGGTTACAAACATGCTTCAATTATTATTTTCCAGACAGATTTGAGTCATTTCATGAGTAAAATGAATTAGTCATTTTATACATTTATTATTCATGAAGTATAACTTAAATGTATTTTTTATTAAATGAATACAATTAAACTAATCCCATCTAAAGGAATTTGTAACATTTGTCAGAGAATAGAGGAGACCAGGGTTTGTTGTTAAAAATTTTTTTTTTATGAAACAAACCCATGTACCTGTAAATAAAACAAAGAAACATGATTGAAAACAGTATTTCTATGTCAAGAAGCAACTCCAAATTATGTTTTCCAAGCAGATTTATTTATCACAAATGTTTAATGTCTTAAACGAATAATGAAGTCATGTCAAGAGGTTAAACAAGGTTACATTTTTGAGGCAGCACCAACATCTGATGCAGGAAATTACAACAAATCCTGGTCTCCTTTATTTTTGTATTCACATTCTGTTGTTAAGAAGCTATATAAAAACCACACAACGTTTCTTGATCAAAATCTAAATCAGAATTTAAGTCAGTTTTTGTGTGAATTTTTGTAATAAAATGTGAAATCTCAATATAGACGCACGTAAATAAATAATTTAGCTTTTCTAGCCCTACATCATGAGAATATCAAGTGGTAATTTGGGGCAGCCGCAGTGGCCATTTTTAGAAATGTGCTATGAGGAAAAAAAGCTTACAAAATATTTTAGTGATATCAAGCTCAAATAAAAAACTTTGATAAACCTTTGTTAGATTTTCTCAGGTCCCTGGCCCCGCCTTGCTTGTTCTGGTACATTTTATGAAAATAAACATATGTTGTGCATAACATTTTAATAATACTGCTCACTAACATGCCAGCAGACAAGCTAAACCAGCACAAAATTACAGCATAAAGCCATCAAAAATAATGATAATTAAATAATAAATGTGGAGGAAATGACAAAAACCAACCCTTCCACTAGGCTTCCACTACTGGCTATGGTCCTGATGTTGAAAACCTAAAAGTCCAGTTGTGAAATGTAAACTGTATTTCCTAAATTGTGAAAAACTAAGCTTCCATTATCTAGGGCAGGAATCCCACGGCCACCAGTCTAAAGTTAATGGAGTGATTCATTACGGCTGACTCACATGCATGCACTTGTTACAGTTTCCAGAGGTCTTCCCCATCAAAACACAGCCAGATTGTCTCCCAAGTGGGTGGTGCAGCCTAGTGGTTAAAGATCTGAGCTGCTAACTTACAGGTTGTTTCTCCAGAAGGAATCAACATGGTTGTATCATTAAGTTAAACGGTTTAGCCCATGCCATGCCTCATAATGTAGCTGTTCAGTACATCCAGTATAATAAATACATGAATGTATATCTTTACTTGTGGTCATTACTGGGTGGGTCACCTGAAGCAAAACTGCTCTGAAATAGTTTCATTCTGAGTGGCCATCACATAAAGAAGTGCTGGTTTAATGAAGAGCCGTCTTGTGTCTCATTACACCCCCATCTCCTTATAATTGAGAATATCAAGTGGTAATTTGGGGCAGCCGCAGTGGCCATTTTTAGAAATGTGCTATGAGGAAAAAAAGCTTACAAAATATTTTAGTGATATCAAGCTCAAATAAAAAACTTTGATAAACCTTTGTTAGATTTTCTCAGGTCCCTGGCCCCGCCTTGCTTGTTCTGGTACATTTTATGAAAATAAACATATGTTGTGCATAACATTTTAATAATACTGCTCACAAAACATGCAGCAGACAAGCTAAACCAGCACAAAATTACAGCATAAAGCCATCAAAAATAATGATAATTAAATAATAAATGTGGAGGAAATGACAAAAACCAACCCTTCCACTAGGCTTCCACTACTGGCTATGGTCCTGATGTTGAAAACCTAAAAGTCCAGTTGTGAAATGTAAACTGTATTCCTAAATTGTGAAAAACTAAGCTTCCATTATCTAGGGCAGGAATCCCACGGCCACCAGTCTAAAGTTAATGGAGTGATTCATTACGGCTGACTCACATGCATGCACTTGTTACAGTTTCCAGAGGTCTTCCCCATCAAAACACAGCCAGATTGTCTCCCAAGTGGGTGGTGCAGCCTAGTGGTTAAAGATCTGAGCTGCTAACTTACAGGTTGTTTCTCCAGAAGGAATCAACATGGTTGTATCATTAAGTTAAACGGTTTAGCCCATGCCATGCTCATAATGTAGCTGTTCAGTACATCCAGTATAATAAATACATGAATGTATATCTTTACTTGTGGTCATTACTGGGTTGGGTCACCTGAAGCAAAACTGCTCTGAAATAGTTTCATTCTGAGTGGCCATCACATAAAGAAGTGCTGGTTTAATGAAGAGCCGTCTTGTGTCTCATTACACCCCCATCTCCTTATAATAATTAAAAGACTATTCCCAGAAACAGACAAGCTCAGGTACAAGGGCAAATCTGGTTAGCACATCCCATTAGTTGTGTAAATGCACTTGATTAAGGATGATGAGATGAACGCAACTCTAATGGATGGAGGGAGATTATTCTGGTACATTTAAGCCCCACTGGACTCGCACAGGACGGTGAAATCTCCCTCTCACTGACTCACTTTAAATAAAAGCTTAAGTTGTCAGCAAGACTCGCGACATGACATGAATTATGGTTAAACATTGCAACGCACTCAGGGACTGAGATTTGCTGGAGGTTTGATGCTTTAAACCGTGGCGCCTCCCGTTGGTCATATAAGGAACTACACAAACACAATGTCCACATTGCAACTCATTCAAGTTTCAACTATGTTAAATCTTTTCATTTGTAAACTTTTTTGACTCACCATCTTCAAGTGACAGTAGAAATAAAGAATAGGCAACATTATTAACATTGGTGAGTCTGTGTCCACTATTATCTGTTCTTACCTGACATGCGTGTTTGCCACGATCTTGTTGCTTTCATCCCAGGGTTCAAAGTTGAATCTGTCCCTTCTCATCTGTATGAAATCTCTAAACGTACGAATATGAACAAAAACATTTACGGTGTAATTGTATGAGCTGCTTTTAAAAAAATGGTATGTACCTAACCGTACCTGATTTAGATTTATAAAAGACGTTTTACAAATGCATAGCCAAATTTACTTTCACGAAGTACGACATTCACAAAAGCAAAATTCAATTTGCAAATTTTTACATATTCATAAATCTTTCATAAGTTCTTTGAATTAATACATTATTATAAAAAAATTATGAATTGCCTTGCCACATTGCACATCTGACACGCAATGTTATGCTTCTTCAGACAGATATTTACGCAAAGCGCGTCATGATTGGCTGGACCGGAAACTCACACCTGATTGGTTAAAGTAAAGACCGCTGGCTGCGCACATGCAAGCAACCAGCGCATGAACACAATCGATTTACAGATATTAAGAATATGAATTACGTTATGAGTGTGACTGTAAAGCGATTGTTATTACTTTAGGGACTATTGAAGTCTTTTTAGCGATGTAATTTTGTAGAGAACAGCCGTCTGCTTGATGTTTTTTAACACCTTCCTCTGTGAATCTGTTTGCATTTCCCACGAGAGTTTCTGGCACACTTACACCAGCTGCTGCCAGCAGTCACTTCACACTCCTGTAGATCACATTTCTTCTAATATTTGGGTTGAACAACTTCTGTAGGCTTTTGTGCGTTTAATGCAGATTACCTCATTAAATGTTTTTGTTCATGAAGAAACAGACAGGTGTACTTTATTAAGTTGCCACATATTAAAGTCAGTGTTTTTAGCCAGTAAAGATGCAGATGCTCTGCTTTTCTGATCTAAAGCTGACTATAGTTTCCTTATTATAAACATATACTACATGAAAATATCAAGAGAAAAATTCAAATGTAAAGATGGAGAGAGATTTATAGGAAAGCAATAATTTGTTTTATACAATCTGACTTTATTTTATTTTTATTTAAGCCTTAAAATAATTCTTATTTATCTATAGGCTATAGCACATCACATACTCATAAGAACAGGAAAGAGCCCAGTCATAACCAATCTCCAGATTCAAAATAAAAATTATAACATGATGCTAAAGACATGCCACAAAATCTTTTTCTAATAAGGCCATGTGTTAAAACGATAATAGCCACCATAAGAAACGCACAACAATTGTTCAGTGAAAATATGAAAAGGACATTTACATACAGTTCAAGCCTTTTTTTTTTATAAGAAGAAACCTATTTTATGAACAAAGGGGACTCCATTGTGCAAGTTATTTTGGATAAAAGAATCAGCCAATTGTAATATTTTACTCAAGTACAAAAACAAATTCAGAATTTATTTTGAAACGGTACAGTCAATCTGTCATCACCCAAATAAACAATCAGCAAACACATGCACATACATGCATGGAATATAAGGCAACATTCACAAAAAGGTCAAAGAGCAAAAAACATCTGTCCAGGTTTGATAAGTATTTATACGCAGTCTGAAAAACATTTGCATATGATCGTCACACCAGAAACATGCAGATGTTCCAAACGCTGAGTGAAGAACCCACAGACCACACCATACATGCAAATAAACTAAAAACCACACATCTGCTCCTAGATGCAAAAACTCACAAGCTTGCTCAGCTTCACCAAACCTCCCAGAATTCCCAAACATACAGAATGACAAAGACATTTACAGATGACCAGACGAAACACATTCAGTGAATCATTAACATCAACATGAGATGGTTTTGATACCATCAGCCTAAAATGAAAGATACAATTTAGGGTGCAGTTTTCTCTTTAGCAACAGATTGGATTGTCATCGGTCAATTTCAATTTTAAAACAATTTTAAATGTTTACAAAATAGGGACAAACGTATAAAGGGTACATTATGTCATGTTAACATTAAACTACAAACATGGCTGCAAAATATGTAAATGGAAAACCTTTAAACACAGGTGTTTGACCAATGAAAATCTAGACCTCTTCATAATACAAGTAAATAAATAAATAAAATATATAAATAGATTTATATCTGATTATTCTGGCCTATTGCGTCTCCGTAATCCACCCGTCAGATCATCTGGGACTTTCTGAACGATGGTGACATCATCTACAGCGATGTTGCCCGAGTCCTCGAGGGAGGGCATACTGGAGTCACTCTCATTGCCCATATCTGCCATCTCCTCTTCTATTTCTGCATGTTCAGGCTCCTCTTCCTCATCTTCATCAATGCTCTTCTGCACCTCTGGGTCAGGTGGGAGTGATCTCTGTTCATGTGACTCTGTTCCACGCGTTTCTGCAGCTGGTTCTGGAAGCGTTTCTCCATCAGCCAGAGTGTCTATAAGATCGTCCAGATTACGTTGACATTCTGGTTCTAAAATACATAACCATATGATTTAACCCACATCTGCAGTCACATTGCACAATCATAAATGCTCATTTACATGCATAACCCATAACCTACGCACACCAGGGGCTGTAACACATTTATTTGTCAAATAAACATCATTAAAAGAGAGGAATTAGGAGACGATCTGACTGCTACTCATTCCCACAAGTGTGACCTGCGTGATGTTGGGCGATTCAGTTCTACTTTGTTTATCCTCCTAATTTGCTTACGGCACTTTTTTTCTTTAAAAATCTGCATCCTGAATTACAGATCAAACTCTCTGCATACAAATCACCGCATATTATTCCTCTCAGCGCTGCTGTCTTGTCTAAGCCGGCTTTCGAACTGCGTTGATGATGTGAGGCTGTACTGCAACAGATGTGTTTACCTTCTATCCTGATGTTTGGAAACTCCATTCCTCTCTTCTTCATTAGCTGGCGAATGCACTGCAGCTGCGACATGATCTCGTTTTTCTGCTCCATGGCAACAGACTTCACACTGCAGAAAAACAAGAAACAAAGTGAAAAACAAACCTGAGATGCTCAATCTCTGTAAGGGTGTGATTTTTGGATAGAAAAATGAGTGGGAATTCAATGGCATTTTAAGAATGACTATAAAATATATGGATGCAATTATACAAACACGTTTAAGACTCTGATAACTGACTCACCAGTTAGTAAGCGGGTCCAGTTGGGTCAGTATGGAGTTCAGCATCTTCTCCGTTTGAGCCAACCTCTGCTCCAGTTCATTCAGCTGATTCTCTGCAGGAAAACAGTGAAAAAGATGTTAGTAAATCAGTAATAAATCAGAGATGTGATTCTGACATACGCTCACACACCTGTCTCCTCGGATTTCTTCACACCTTGAGCGGTTTTTGTTTTTTGAACTTCAGAGTCATTTGCAGACTTGATCTGTAATCACAAAACACACACAAATGGTCACAAGTTTCCTTTCTACTTTAAGGACAAAGAAATCACTCATGATGTAAAGAAATCATAATTGTAATAGTTGTATTCAGTGCAACAAATATTACAACTTTATAAAACGGTATACTTTACAGTTTACATAACAGCATCATTTTAATACAAAAAGAAAACAAACAAATACCTTTAGAAACTTGTAAGCTGCAAAGAGCCCGACGCCGATTGCGTAGATGGGCATGAGGGTGAAGACGTAACCCTTATTGCTGTTGGATTTAAATTTGTCACTCTTCATCTCCTGCTCCATCAGTTTCTTCATCTGATGCACGTTCTCCACACTTTGGGGTTTTGCAGACGGTCCGTTCGCGTGGAACTGCGGCTGATTCTTCACGGCACCAGCGCCGAGACCCGGACCGGGCCCTGTAGAACAGAAATCATATATACTGCCTCTCTTTGTTCATGCTACATCAAAACTGTAAGATGGTTAAGGAACCTAGTCAACACCACATCCAATTTTAAGCTAATTAACAAAAGTTAGTGTCAAAATAGGGTTTGTGTCCGCACCTCTTCGGCTCATCCGCGGGTCGAATGACGGACTGTCTCTCCCGCCGCCGCCGGTGAACATGCGCGGGAACAGCACGAACACCAGCAGCACGGCGGTAAAAGCCATGACGACCTGCTGCGAGGCGGACATCGGTACCATTACCCCTTCATCACAAACACCACCTGAGCTCTGAAACACTGTTGATAAAGTGTCTTCTTCTGTTAACAACGCAAGAGGGAGGCTGAGATCGACACGTGCTACCATCTACAGGACGGGCGCGTAATTACGCTCTCCTCAGACGCTCAAGCTTCCAATTTTGCATGTTATACAATTTGCAAGTCCCCAACGATACAATAATTTCGACGTTTTATCCACAGCGTGAAAAACTTGACTCGAATGCCTGGGATGCTGCAACCCATGTGTTAATAGATGCCTCACATTCGACACCTGCAGACAAGTCGACGTCCGCCATCTTGCAACGGTCCACATGTTTACATTTAGTCATTTGGCAGACGCTTTTATCCACCTATGGAAGCCCGTTTCCACCAGGGTTGAGAAAAAAGTCATTATTAGCCTATGAGAAACTAAGTCAAACTTACTAATTCAAAATAATGAGAAACGTTTTTCATAATAATGACTTTGTAACTCATAATAATGAGAAACGAAGTCTAGTCATTATTATGAGATACTAAGTCATACTTTTAAATAAAAAGAAATTCCTCAGCCCTGGTGGAAACGGGCTTCCATACAAAGCGACTTACATAGAGAGCAATATATAGCCTAGTTGCTGTTGTCATCTACAGTGTTTTTACTTTTAGGACTTTGAATTACGAAGAAATTATTTTTCACACGTGAGAATGTGTTGGTTTGTATTGGTTATGTAAAGTCTCAATATTACAGGTTTATAAGCCATAGTATTTTTTAAATATGATGTTAGCTAACGTATTGTTTTACATGACGAAATAGTAGGCCTACTCAACATTTGATATTCATATGCGTCAATGTCAATAAACATCAATTATACTCAATAGTTATTGTATCGCTCGAGCCACTAGAGGGCACCATAGCACCAATTTAAATTGCCTCACAATTTAATAAATACAAATTCTAACTCTACAGTTAATGATTATTGTTTGATTTGCCTTCGCTTGTTTTAATATTGTTGAGAGAGACGAAAATGGAATAAAAGACGGGATGGGAATAAAATAAAATAAATAAAATCACTTCAAAACAGAAAGTCATAAAATACATAATTATTTATTTTGCCATATAAATAATTAACAAGCATTCTCCAAAGAAGCAGATATCTAAAGTAAAGTCTTTTTTGTCTTTTAATGATTTGGAAAGGGTTATTCATGCTTTTATATCGACCCGTCTATTGCAATAGCCTTTATGTGTATTAATGATGTTTACCTCGCACGCTTGCAGATGGTGCAAAATACTAGTAACACGTAGGCTATACACTCTAAAAAATAGTGCTATATAGCTCTAAAGGTGGTTACCCGAGCAAAGAACCACTTTTAGTGCTATATATACTCACCTTTTATGTGTAAGCATGAACATATTACACCAACACTCTTAAAAATTAAGGTGCAAGGTTCTTTACAGCGATGCCATAAAAGAACCTTTTTTGGTTCCACAAAGAACCCTTCAGCCTAAGGTTCTTTAAAGAACCATCTGTTTCCTACTTTTTTATGATCTGAAGAACCTTTTTTCATCACAAAGAACCTTTTGTGAAACAGAAACAGTTCTTCAGATGTTAAAGGTTCTTTATAGAACCAAAAAGTTGAAAACCTTTTGAAGCACCTTTATTTTTAAGAGTGTATATTGTCTGTGCAGTACTTTGGTAAACACTTATTGTTTTGAAAATGCTTTATAAATAAACTTTGACTGACCCTCTTGTTATTTCAGTCAAACCTGTTTTTTCTTGTGGTTTTGTGTTCATACAACAGGTATACATGTACCAACATTCATAATACATAATGCATGTAATCAACATATAAACGCTTGCGATGCGGACAACACAAATGAATCAAAGCAACATGTGTCTCTTTCTTGCACACCCTTTTGTTTTCTCATTGTAGATTTTTCTGTATAAAAGGATAAAAGTAATGGAATGGAATGGCAGTTCGTGTTTATTTTATTTTATTTACTGAAATAATGTTAATATAGCAACTTTAAGTAGCCTATATAACCCGCGCAACTAACCAACCTATAGTCACTGCAACGTTCATCACAGCTTCATTGCCTTATGTTTACACAAAAAATATCGATCTTGTTGACAAATAAATATAGTCTCACTCCTCACGCCCTATTAGCACCTTATGACTTTCAATTTCCTTTTCAGTCAGTGGGGTGCATCATTGTGTGCTCCTATAGCTATCATATAAGAAAACAAAGATGTTTTTTTATTACTGTTTATTTTTTAATGTCACCGAACGAACTGGCAAGGCGGAGATAAAGTAAATAACTTGCTTCTTTTAACGAAGACAACATGGAAATACAATCTAGCAGGCGAATGACAACGTATACGTGATCTAGCTAATAAAGCTCTTCAGGTTCAGGATTACTAGAAACTCTGTGACCAAATGTATAAATAGCTTACATATTTCTACATATTTTAACATATATAAGCCATAGCCTATACCAGCACATATATATTACACTTAGGCTACATACATATGTCATATCATTCACAAACTTTATTTGAATTGATAGATCTGATATGCTATCTCATCTCAACGCAACTCAATTTTATTTATTTATTTATATTTTATTTATTTTACAATTTTCATTGTTACAAAGCAGCTGTACATGAAACATGATAACTATAAGCAGAACATTAAAATGATAAAAACAATGAAATAAATGAGACACATGCACGAGACACAGAAACAACACATACGCACACAACACAGATTTACAGAACACACACACACACACACACACACACACACACACACACACACACACCAGACACATACTCATACACACATTAGACACATACCGCAGTGTCACAAAGAAGCACAGATGTAATAAACAGACAAACAGAGATATAAACTAATGATACCAGTAGTTCGATTCCGTTCTGTTATCATGATGCCATAAATTATATAACTATCCTGCAGACTTAGATGTCTATACTGTCAGAGATGAAGAGGGAAGAACAGCAGGCAGGCAGGAGACAATGTGATGATAATAAAATGAGTTTATTGATAATAAAATGAGTTTATTATGGAGAAGACCATAGATGCCTGACTATAGAAACACATTCAGCAGGTGTTGTTCCATGCAAAGACAGTGGAAAACGACTGCTTCACAACATTGTCATGTGACGTTATTACAGTTTTTTTCAACCGCTAACAAGCATTCTTCAATACTGAAACCACAGTTTCTAACAAACAGGTTTGATGACTTTAGTCATTTCCATGAGTACAAATCTTAATGCTGCAGCATATCATGATATTCTATGGAACTGTGTGCTTCTAATTTAATAGCAACAGTTTGAGAAAAGCCCTTTTCTATCCCATCATGACAATGTCTGACATCATGACATTCTTTTTATTAAAAACAATGTCTCTCATGACAACGTCCAGGCACTTGTCATTTCTAGACTGTATTATTGTAATGCTCTTCTGGCCGGTCTCCCAGCCTGTGCCTTCAAACCTCTGCAAATGATCCAGAATGCTGCTGCACGCCTGGTCTTCAATGAGCCCAAGAGAGCACATGTCACACCTCTGCTCATCTCTCTACACTGGCTCCCAGTAGCGGCACGCATTAAGTTCAAGGCACTGGTGCTTGCTTACAGAACAGCCACTAACACAGCACCCATCTACCTCAACTCTCTCTTACAGACCTACATCCCCTCCAGAAGTCTGCGGTCTGAAAACGAGCGGCGCCTCATTGTTCCTTCACAGAGAGGCATGAGATCCATCTCAAGGACATTTTCTTTCTCCGTTCCCGGCTGGTGGAATGATCTTCCTGTTTCCATCAGGACTGCTGGATCAATTTCACAATTCAAAAAACAGCTGAAGACCCACCTCTTCCATGAGCACTTAACTGTCTCATAAAAAAAAAAAAAAAAAAATTCATTTTACCCCTATTTTTCCTTTTCTAATGTTCTCTATATACTTGCTTATACTATCTTGACGTTGTATTTGAAACCTTGTATTACTAGCACCTCTCGTGAATATTGCTTACTTAGACGAATCGCTTGCTGTTTTCCTCAATTGTAAGTCGCTTTGGATAAAAGCGTCTGCCAAATGAATAAATGTAAATGTAAATGTAAATGTAAATGTCTCTGTGTATGAGACAAGATTCAGAAAGAAATCATTGATTCTTTCAGTGTGGAAGAACTTGACTGGTCTGCATAAAACCAAGTCCTGTACCCGGCTTTGGTGTCATTTTAAATGCAGTCTTTGAGCCCAAAACTCATCATTCTTTTATTAAAAACTTGAATGCGAGAAATTAGTATCGTAGTTTTAAAAAAGTTATCACAAAGGCTCTCTGTTTATATTTCAAACAGAATTCGTTACGCTGCCTCTGTCTGAAGCCTGTCCGAATGTGTTTCTCGGAGCTGCCTTTATGCCCAAATGATGCCTCCGAGTCATTGCGAGACAACAAGTCAGCCTTTAGCTTTCGGACTCAGCCAAAGAGATGCTCTCGTCGTGACTCGCGTGTCTCACGTGATGTTGAACTCATTGCAGGTTCAAGTTTCAGTTCCGGTTAAACATGTCTGCACACACAGCACACACAAACTATTTGGCCTATACAAAAGGTAAGTTCAAATAAAATATAAGTTCATGTCAAGAAAAACGCAAGTCCTAGTCAGGCTCTTGTCCTGTCCAGACTGGAGCAATGCACAACCAAATACAGACGATCCAGAATGCAGCGTTTCATTTCTTTCTTTCTTTCCTAAATAAAAATAAAATACTCTTAGCTTCGTATATTGTGGTAGGCTTGCTGAGACCAGTTTTATTGCACTTATGTATTGCTGTCTCTGTGTTGTTCTAATTGTTTCTATCGTTTACCTCATTTGTAAGTCGCGTCTGCTAAATGACTAAATGTAAATGTCAGACATTATGTTTACATACTAAATTAAAATTGCTTATTTAGAACCATTTTACTGGTAACACTTACACTGCGTGCTGTTTTTTTAAAATATAAATTAAAAGACATTAAATAGCCTATAGGCTATATTAATATATATTTAATATAATAATATATTAAGTTATAGTATTATTGTCAGTTTTATTTTATTTTCAAACAATGAGTAGGTAATTAGAAACATTTTTATTACAAACATTTTTAGTTGTTATTTATTTACTTCCTATTTAGGCTAATCACAATTCATGTTATATTAAAATAAATATGAATTTTGCTTTTAAAAAAAATCATTTTCAGATATTTTTATTTATTAATGTATTTATTTATTTTGTATTGGAGAGGCGTATTCTAAAATCTTGGCTATGTGCCAACAAAGGCTGGGCCGGCACTGAATAGATGTATAGGCTTGTTGTTCTTTTCTTTACATTCTGAGGTGATATGCATTGACTGGCATAACATGGTCGTAAACATGTTTAAAATAAGATGATTAATAAGCATTTAAGAGGAGAAGAGGTTCCGTTGGTTCTTTGTGAAACAGGTTTGGTTGCATTATTGGACTAACAGCATTCTTCTTATCGTCACACATGATAAAAACTTGACACTTTTCCAATGAACTTTTTTCCTCGACAGAGCAGGTGCTGGGAAAGGTATGTTTCTTTTTAATATTTACTTTGAAATGATGATAAATTGATATTTATTTTTAATATTTATTTATAGTTTTAATAGTTTAACTGCATGATTGAGTGATATCTATGGCTATTAAATATAAATGCAAAAGTATTTTAGTCTAAAAAAAAATCATGTTTTTGAGAAAATCCAATGTAAAAACAAGCTTAGCCTATATTTAAAGCTAAAACGCACTTGAACCACAATTATTCTATCTAGCTTATATGTCATATATCACATTAAAGCGGAGTTTCGTTAGTTTTCAGTGATATATGACATATTTATGGGAAAATTCTTAAAAAGTTGTGAAATAGGTTTTATTATTATTATTACCACAAGAGCTTGATTCTAGCAATAATAATAGTTCAAGTAACAAGAACGATTTGTATAATTTTATTATAATAATTATATATATTATAATAAATATAATTTTGCATTTATTTTATTTTTTTAATTCGTCAGACTGCTAGAATAAGTCCTGTTTATGCTCGCTTCTGCGACCGGTTCAGAGCGCTCACGTACAAAAACAACAGAGAACAAGAATAATATAATAAAAGTCTTTAATTGCATGGTGCGTTATTTAGCCTACAGCAAGAATTTCCGGTCCGTTTTAGAGACGATTTTACGATTTTGGTGCTTGCATATAAATCCTTAAACGGCTTAGCCGCATCTTACTTATCCGATTTGATCAAACTAAACTGTGGAATGCGTTAGGATGTAACGCTGTAGGATGGCTCCCACCTTGTCTGTGTTTAAAACTAGGCTATAGTCTGAAAACACATTTTTATTTAACTCAGTTTGAGAGATGTGGTCATTCTTTGTTGTTTATTTTCGTAGTATCTTTTGTTATTAATTATATGACTTTAATTACATTTTTTTGTACAGCACTTTGGCGTGGTTGTTTGAAATGTGCTTTAGAAAAATAATAAACTATAAACTTTAACTAGTAAATTCATCAAATTTAGGCTACTAGTTTTTTTCCTTGGCTATATATTTGTGGTTGGGGTATATGACCACCCAAGATATCTGCACCTGCAAGAACCGGGCCTGTTTAAGTAGCCTATCTTAAAAAGACACGCGTTCATGAAACTCACGGGCCTGACTTGACTCGGGAACAGATAAACAGTAGTTTTGAGATATTGAGCTTCAAAGATTTTGCATTTCTTATTGCAAAAATGATGGAACAAATCTCTTTCATATGTTAAAAAGACAGAGACCCTAAATGTATTCTAAATGTACAATATCAAAATCCTCTGAAATTTGTAAATGGGGATTTTTGGAACACGTCAAACGCAGATAGAACCTTCAATGACAATTTTTTGTACAGCACTTTGGTCAACTGTGGTTGTTTGAAATGTGCTTTAGAAAAATATTAAACTATAAACTTTAACTCAGAAAAAAATGAAAATACATTTGAAATGGTCTCCTAATTTTTTCCTTGGCTATATGTGTGGTTGGGGTATATGCCCACCCAGGATATCTGCACCTGGCAAGAACCGGGCCTGTTTAAGAGTATCTTACAGCTGAAAAAAAATCTACATCAAAAATCTGTAAAACAAAATAATGTTTAGGAAGCCCTGTTCCAATATTTTTGGTCTAGTGTCAAAAAAGCATTAATTTCAGCGTTTATTCAATTTTGAATACTATTAGAACAATGAGAAACTAGGCAAACAAGGTAGTGGATCCAAATGCAGTGTTGACATTTAATAAGAAATAAAACAGGACAAAACAAAACAAGGTAATTCAGAAACTAACAATACTAAACAAGTCAAGACTGAACTCCACGTAAAAACAAGGATCACAGGCCGGGTCACATTTAAAAAGTGCTTTTTCTCAATGTTGCATTGATTCTAAGCAGCTTTACAAGAAAATAAATTTTAAAAAAAAAACAACAACAAAATTTGATAAATATATAGCTTAGGCTTACATATGGCACAGACATGACCTAGGCTACTGCAAATGTTATTTTTATTAAATTGTTAAGGATAGACATCATTTTGAATGTACTATTAATATTGATTTAATATTTAATGAAATTCACCCTATTGATGTGTTCCTGTCGTTGTTGTTTTCTGAATAAGTAGAATCAGTTCTGAGGCTGTCGGAGCAAAATGACATCTCAGGTGTCACAGACGGTCTTGCGGCTGGAGGCATCAGCAGTCCATGAATTAAAGGATGGCATCAATTTCAAGAAAAATCCAGAGGATGGCAAATGTTACATCATTTACAAAGACAAAGATAAAACACGGGCATGCAAAAACCAGTGCAAGCACCAGGGAGGACTTTTCATTAAAGATATCGAGGACTTAGATGGCAGGTGCACGAATTTCAGCTTATGCAATTTTTCATGAGAAAAGATATATTCATAATTCATAATTATTCATTCTTGAACTAAATAATTTAATTTCTGAAATTCAGTTTACACAATCTTTGTATAGTGTGTACTGTATGTGTGTTATTTACCAGACAAATATAGCGCAGGGAGATGCTATCCTGAATTACAAGCGTCTATTTGTGTGTAACAGAACAGTGCGCTGTACTAAACACTACTGGAAACTTGATGTGTCCTCCATGGCGTATGTCAACCCTCCAGACAGTTTTCTTCAAGATGAACTCGGTAAGACGAACATGAAACAAAAGAGGGATGTTTCTCTCTCTGTTTTTCACACCATAATTATGAAGAAGGAAGGTTTCTGCAATGCTGCTTTAGCCGCAAGTTGGTCAAAAGATTAAGCAATCATGACATGCTTTTCTGACTTACAGGTTATTTCTTTCAAAGAAACTAAAGAACATATAATTACTGACTCACACACACCTGCATCACTTTGTTAATGTAATAAATCTGAATATATGCTGAAGCTACAATCAAGCTTACGGTTTTATACGAGTTTAAATTATAATTGTAATTGTACGCATATAATATAAAGTGTGAAGTGTTTTGTGAAAGCAGATTTACATTTACGTCTGTAAGCAGTTTGGCATTATAATAGAATAGATTCGATGCACTATACTGATTCACTACATTTACGTTAGACTGCAAACACTTGTATGCTTATAGAAAATCTTTCATTACGTTTGTACAGAGGTAGTGATTTCAGAAACTGATGGCAGTATGGAGTTGGTTGAGTTGAATCCACCAGACCCTTGGACTGTGGACCCCCAAGAGACACAAGAGCTACAAGCTGGAGAACTCACGGTAATAAAATCTGTAATCTCTTCCTCAAGCTCAATATTTGAACTGTTCATGTCTCAAAAATGTTGCCATTCATTAACAATGTTACTGCGCCCATGCTATAGAAATCTCACAAAGGTCTCTTTTATATCTTAATTGTAGACTAGAGACAGTGTATAGAACTAATAGTAGATAGACTTCAAACCACAAGCAAAACAAATATTCATATTTGCTGTGCAACAAGTCGGTTGGTATTTTAATGCCATTATGGCACCCATTGACAAATTAGATTAGATTAGATTCAACTTTATTGTCATTACACATGTACAAGTACAAGGCAACGAAATGTAGTTTAGGTCTAACCAGAAGTGCAATAAGCAAGTGCAGGATATACAGTTGTGCATAAATACAGAATAAAGCAAAAATTATGAAGAATTTACAAGTGGGAATGTACTATGAACATTATATACAGATGGTTATTTACTAAAAACAGAAATTTACTGATGGATATGTACAATATAAATTAGACTATGCAGAACAGTAGTGCAAATGAGTATAAAGTGTGCATAAATGATGGACAGCAGCTATTAAGTTAAAGTAAACAGTGCAGTAGATGAGTTATTGCAGTATTCAGTACATAGTACTGAAGTGCAAATGATGCAGTATATGTATAATAGTCCAGTAGTGCAAATGATGCAGTATAGTATAAATAGTCCGGTAGAGCAAGTAAACATGTAGTACATGTGTAGACAGTCCAGTCGTGTGCTTGACAGGCCTGTAGTGCAATAACAAAACAATATAGCAGCATTAAGTTAGAGGTATATGAGGGGGTTGTGGAATCAGTGGGGGGTAGAGTTCAGTAGGCAAACAGCTCTGGGAAAAAAGCTGTTTTTCAGTCTGCTAGTCCTTGTCCGGAGGCATCTGAGGCGCCTGCCGGAGGGCAGGAGAGAAAACAGTCTGTGGGCGGGGTGAGAGGAGTCCTTAAGAATGCTGCGAGCTCGAGCAGACAGCGTTTGCTCTGGATGTCCTCCATGGATGGAAGTGGAGTCCCTGTGATGCGTTGGGCGGTTTTCACCACCCGCTGCAGTGCCTTGCGCTCTGCAACAGAGCAGCTCCCATACCAGGCTGTGACACAGTTGGTTAGGATGCTCTCTACTACGCAGCGGTAGAAGTTCACCAGGATAGCTGAAGACAGTTGGTTCTTCTTCAGGGTCCTCAAGAAGAAGAGGCGCTGGTGAGCCTTCTTGACCAGGCTGGAGGTGTTGGTGGTCCAGGACAGGTCCTCCGAAATATGGGTCCCCAGAAACTTGAAGCTGGAGACACGCTCAACAGCCATCCCGTTAATGTGGATGGGGTCATGTGTGCCTCCTCTCTCCTTCCTGAAGTCCACGATGAGCTCCTTTGTCTTGGAGGTGTTAAGGAGCAGGTTGTTGTCTGAGCACCATGTGGCCAGGTGCCGGACCTCCTCCCTGTAGGCCGTCTCATCGTTGTTGCTGATGAGACCAATCACTGTAGTATCGTCTGCAAACTTAATGATGGCATTAGATCCATTCACAGGCCTGCAGTCGAGTGTGAAGAGGGAGTAGAGAAAGGGGCTCAGAACACAGCCCTGTGGTACGCCAGTGTTAAGTGTGATGGTGGTGGAGCAGATGTGGCCTGACCTAACAAGCTGAGGTCTGTTTGTCAGGAAGTCCATAATCCAGTTGCAAATAGAGGTGTTAATGCCCAGGTTCCCAAGTTTGGTGATTAACTTGGAAGGGATGACAGTATTGAATGCAGAGCTGAAGTCAACAAACAGCATTCGTGCATAAGTGTTTTTATTGTCCAAGTGTGAGAGCACAGAGTGCAGTGCTATGGAGACAGCATCTTCTGTGCTCCTATTGCTGCGGTAGGCAAACTGGTGTGGGTCCAATGTGGACGGAAGGGAGTCCTTTAGGTGAGCCAGGACCAGCCGCTCAAAGCACTTCATAACAATAGGTGTGAGTGCTACAGGGCGGTAGTCATTCAGGCACGTTGGGCTAGAGTGTTTCGGCACTGGCACAATGGAGGTGGATTTAAAGCATGCTGGCACAGCTGCTTGGGCGAGGGACAGGTTGAAAATATCCGTAAAGACCCCAGCGAGTTGCTCTGCACATGCCCTAAGTACACGACCGGGGATGCCATCTGGTCCAGCAGCCTTTCGTGCGTTGATCCGGCTCAGTGCCGTGTAGACATCTGAGGAGGTGAGTGTGATGGTCGGGTGGTCATCTAAGAGTGTGAGCTTGGTGGCAGTTTCCTTATTGTCTCTCTCGAAGCGAGCATAAAAGTCATTAAGCTCGTTTAGGAAGACAGCATCTGTTGCTACGGGGGTGGAGTGGCTGGGTTTGTAGTCGCTGATGGCCTGGATGCCTTGCCACATGCGTCGAGGATCAGAGTTGGAAAAGTGCTCCTCTAGCTTTAGTTTGTAGCAGTGCTTGGCCTTTTTGATGCCCCTCTTCAGATTTGCCCTGGAAGTGCTGTAGGCCTGTGCATCACCTGAGCTGAAGGCAGTATTGCGTGACTTCAACAGGAGGCGCACTTCCTTGTTCATCCATGGCTTCTGATTTGGGTATGTAGTGATCTGCTTCTGGGTTGTAACACTGTCTATGGTGATGTTGATGTAATCCAGTACAGAGGAGGTGTAGCTATCTATGTCCGTATGAAAGTCACAGGTGGCCTGAGAAGCAAACATACTCCAGTCTGTGTGTTGGAACCTGTCCTGGAGTGTGAAATCTGCCCCCGCAGGCCACACTTTGATGGTCTTCACTGATGGCTTCACACGATTGATGAGGGGTGAATACTTGGGGGTGAGGAACAAAGAAAGGTGATCTGACTGTCCCAGGTGGGGGAGGGGGGTCACTGCGTAAGCTTCAGCCATGTTTGTATAGACATGGTCCAAAGTTTTGTTTCCTCTGGTGTGACAGGAAACATGCTGGTGAAATTTGGGGAGAACTGACTTTAAGTTTGAATGATTAAAATCTCCCGCAACAATAAATGCAGCCTCCGGGTGAGCAGACTGTTGTTTACTGATGGCCGCATGAAGTTCTTTCATAGCAAGCTTGGCATCAGCATCCGGAGGAATGTAAGCTGCCGTTATAATGGTGGATATTATATCCACAGACTCTACAATTTAAGAAAAATGCAAGAAGAACTTTGACATTTGACTGCATTTTTCTGTCACATGCTGTGGAACCTGATGTGTGGGCTGTGACACACTGAGTTGAGTTTATAGGTGTGTGGACGATATGCTGAACAGAATCAAGTTTTTACATTATTTAGTATGTTTAGTTTAGTGTTGTATTGTTACATTTCTGTCTGAGATTCGGAGATTTTGCATTAGTAAAGATGATGGGTTTTCACCAATTTAATGATTTAACCCATGTCCAGCTGATAAGAAAGATGATAAACCTGTAGTGTGTGTGTGTGTGTGTGTGTGTGTGTGTGTGTGTGTGTGTGTGTGTGTGTGTGTGTGTGTGTGTGTGTGTAGTTCACTGCCACCATATAACGCAAGCTATCACTGATAAGACACAAGGATAAGACTTCGTATAACCGATTTTATGTAACTTCAACACTAAACAGAGTAAACTGAGAGATACTACAGTAAGCTGAGATCAGTGGGTAAATAAATGTGCTTCGTTTGTGTGTTAGTTGACGTACATAACTCACGCATGTATGGAACTTCATGCCGGAAGTAGGAGGATGATGTTTGACCCGTGGCTGACCGGCCCGGCGTTTGCCAGAGGATGGTGGCTCTTCCATGAACCCCCATCTGATGCGATGGAGAGACTCTGCCGGGCAGATCTCATTTACATTAGTCACATGCACTCCGACCATCTGAGGTTTGTTTCTTTCCTACCAAAAACAAACATGAGCATATGTTAAGGATAGCACACATTTGAGACCCCAGTGAGCGGGTAAATATGACCGTGACAGGACCAAACGTCTGATTTATTTTCAATGCAGAAGCAAAAATGACAAAGCATACATTTAAACTTTAACTTGTGTCTTATCAGCTACCCCACTTTGAAATTACTCGCTGAGAGGCGGCCAGATATTCCCATTTATGTTGGGGACACCTCACGGCCGGTGTTCTGGTGAGACAAACCTCAAGAAGATTGAAACCAAACGGGTTTGCCCGACACGATCAGATCAACAGGTTGTTTTTGTTCTGTTGTATAGGTACCTGGAGAGAAGCGGGGTGAACTTAACAAACATCAACGTCGTGCCCTTCGGCGTCTGGCAGAATGTATGGTTTTTACGTGTCTTTCTCTCAGGGCCGGTTCTAAACATTTGATCCTAGTCCCAGTTTTTTTCAACAATTTTAACAAGTGCAGGATGTATGATTATAAATAACTGACTTCAAATCAGTCAGCTGCAGAAAAGCTGCTTTTCTAGTTCGTTCTCTTTTTACTGGACCAATGAACCAACTTTAGTTTTTTGTTGCTCGTCTTCATTGTTGGACAAGTTCATAGTGTTTTACTTGAAAAGAAAGGAAGAATGACAGACTATTTAGGCTTACGTAGGGCAAAATCATATTTCGTCATTTTATTTTACTATCAGGTACATTGTCTATTTAACAACACAAAGAAACTGAACAATGTAGATTTAAAATTAAAAATCCAAAACTTCTTCAGTCAAGAGCAGTTAGTGATTTTGTATTTTGTTGTTTCTATAACATTGATGACAAAAACTGCAGCAGGTTTTTAGGCTACTGTCACTTTAAGTTACTGATCTGATATACTGATACACTGTTAGCAGTCACTTAAAGGGATAGTTCACCCAAAAATGAAATCTGTATAAATGGCTTTGTTTGGTTGAACACAGAGAAAGATATTTGGACGAATGCTTGTAACCAAACAGTTCTTGGACCCCATTGACTACCATATATGAACAATTACAATGGTATAACTTATTGTTCTGCATTCGTCCAAATATCTCATTTTGTGCTCAACAGAGCAAAAAATATATATAAAGTAATTTTTCCTACTACGGTAGTCAATGTGGTAGTCAATATATTTGTCCAAATATATTTCTAGTAGTGAGTAAATGATGACAGACTATTTATTTTTGGGTGAACTGTCCCTTTAAGACATAACACACTGTTTTTATGTGAATCTTGTGTTTTTTTCATAACCTTGTATTTCACAGTATATAAAAAAAGACACGATAGAGAACTTATAGACTGCTGCGTATGCATTTGAAACACTCTTGCAGTACTTGTGCGTCAAAGTTAGAAACCTGTTATATGTATGGAGGCCCCACCTCGGCAACTGTCTCTTCTTACTAATGTACACATTGATATTGAAAAGTGTTAGCATTTCTTTCATATTCTGTCATTTTTAAGGTCGATGAGCACTTGAGATTCATGATTCTGATGGACGGTGTTCATCCTGAGATGGACACATGTGTAATCGTGGAATATAAAGGTTTTTCACTTTTCTTTCGTTTCAGAAAACTGTTTACATTAATTAGATGAATTGTAAGTAATGTAAAAACACTTTGGTAAATATGAGCTGTCAAAATAAATCTGATGGCCAGGGTGTATTCAATGTTTTTTTACAATGTGATATTCCCCCCACTTCCAATTGTTTTACTTTATTAAAATGTTGGAATTTTGTAGATTTTTTTGAACAAATGATCAAAACGAGAAACAATGCAATTTATTTTTACAGCCTTCTACCAAGGGTGGCAAAACTTTAGATCATGACTGTAGATGATTAAAGACGTTGAAGAATTTTTTATAGCTCAATTTAAACTTGTCCATGCGTGTTGAATAGTTACCGGATGAGACTTTATCCTGAACTGAAATGATGTGGAAAATGATGTTGACAAATTGCTACCCATAGTTAATCTTGAATCAGTGCATTATATAAAGTAGTTTCGACGTGTTCTTGTCTTCCTCTTCACAATAAAAAACCATTAAAAAGATGATATATTCTCAAGGTCACATGATCCTGAATACGGTGGACTGCACCAGGCCAAACAACGGCCGTCTTCCTCACGGTGTCGATGTGATGCTGAGCGACTTCGCCGGCGGTGCTTCCGGCTTTCCGATGACTTTCCACGGTGGGAAATACACGGGTGAGATTTCTACGGTTCTGAATCCAGTTACGAGAGAGAGCATTCAGTGATCAAAGACTGTATCACAAAAACATCATTGTGTGTATTCTGATAGAAAGCTGGAAGGCAGATTTCATTACAAATGAGAGAAAGAAACTGCTGAACTATAAGACTCAGCTGGTGAAGAGCTTACAGCCCAAGATCTATTGTCCTTTTGCCGGTTACTTCACAGAAGCCCATCCCTCAGACTGGTAAATATTCATTCAACTGTACCATAGTATAAGAAATAAAATACTACGGTGTTGCCATGTGCATGAGGATATTTTAACACGACTAACAGGTACATAAAGACGACAAATATTAAGAACAGCGCTAAAGACCTGAACGCTTCCATACGTAAGAGCTGTCCAAATATGTTAACTTGGACCCCTTTACCCACTTCTGTGCTGGATGTGGCTCTGGCTTTACACGATCAATCCAACAGGTCTGTTTTCATATGTTAGTATGTAAGATGTTTGCGCTGTAATGTCCGTATATCAAATCGAATTCTGTTTCCTCTTCGTGGTCGTAATACCACAATCACAGGGATGCAATCACTCAACCCCCAGACGGTACAAAGATCTATAAGGACAGTTGGGACTTTGACTTGTATTTGGATGAGCTGAATGCTGCCGTTTCCAATGATATCTTTAAACACAAAAGCTGGATCCAGTATTATTATAACTGGGCAGGATTTAAAAACTACAATCTGGTCATACGGGTAAAGAGTTTCTTCATAAGCAAACTGGTTTCGAAACACAAGCAAAGACTCGGTGGACTGTACGCTCACTGTATGTTGTGCATCAGGTCATTGAGACGGATGATGATTTCAAGCCGCTGGATGGAGGGTACGATTATCTAGTGGACTTCATGAATCTGTCCTTTCCAGACAAGAGACCCGAGAGAGATCACCCTTATGAGGAGGTACGTTTCACAGCGTGTTGTTAGTGCTTGCCAGACTGTTGCAAAGACAAACATCACTAAAGAAATGCTATTTTGACTTAGATCAAAAACCGAGTGGGGGTCATGAGACACATCGTTGTGATGGGGAGACTCTGGGACGACCTGTACATCGGCTTCAATAACAGAATGAGTCGGGACCCTGATGTTTACCACCACAAGTGAGATAAATACACAACACAACATGCTCACAATATCAAAACAAATAATACAAATTACTTTGGGATTGTAATTGAAATGATTGTGGGATATTTGTTTTTACTGACAGGTTCTGGAATCATTTCCAGACAGAATTACCTCTATCAGCTCCTGACTGGCATCATTTTCTTCAGATCGTCTCGGAGCACACGGATGTGAAACAGGAGAACGATTCCTGTGTGCTGTCATAACCTGACATGTGCCTTTTCTGACCTCATCAAACCCATCTGGGAACTGAATGATCCCAAACTCACTCCCTGACCCGTCTAAAGTTTATACTTTTATTATAGTGTCATATATGTGGGGTTGATGGTTTTAATTATTATGATTTGACTTGCTTAACTGATGATTTTAAAAAATATATATTTTTACCTTTATGAAAGAATTTTGTTTTAATCATATAAAATCATGGCATGTTTTACAACAGTGAGAAGTTGTTTAACCCTTGCTAATGTTTACCAAGTAAATTGCCTTGTTAGTGCCTTCTTTCTCCCAATCGTAATGTTATTTTTTATTCATCTATTTTAAATTATTGATGCAAAAGAATTGTACTTCTTTGCTTACTGTAACCTGTAGGCTACCTTTATAGAAATAGCATGAAATCTTTTGATGTCATTTATTATGAATCGTAACTAAAGTGATAAAGGGAAATTAAATCTGTGAACACTATGCCATGGGTGAGAATCTAATAAAACTTATCCTGGGAATCAGGCCTGTCAGACTTGGAATTAAACCTGCAACCTTTGGGTTAGGCTATAAGTCTAGCTCTTTAACCATTACACTATACCCAGCAAGCAATCTAAAAGACATCTAATAGCCGTCCAAACACAGCCCTGACGTCTAGGCTAAAACAAGGCTGAATTTGGGCTGTCAGTGAAAATCTAATAGACGTCTATCATAGACCAAGAATAGACTAGTCATCAAATAGACGGCTAATAAACGACTAATAGAAAACAAAGCAATGGCTAAAGAATTATTTTTATTCATCAAAACAACTTAAAGCTTATGTTAAGAAAAAAACAAAATTTAAGAAAAAAAAATACATGAAAAAGTAATAATGTAATAAATACAATATAGTTAAATATTATTGATTATATTAAGAATTTTAAAATAATAAATGTAATACAAATCAATAGCAAAATAAAAAAGTTAACCCTTTTGTTGGTTTACTTATTTCAACAAACAAACAAACAACCAACAGTAAACTTTAAGAAAAATATGAATAGTTGGTTTTATTTCTACATCCTCTCCCATCTTCTCCTGGTGCTCGCTGGGAAGTTGGTCATCACATCATCTGGCAAATAAGAAAAAAATGCATGAGAAAAGCATTTTTACTTTACACTAATTCTAACTAGAGCTTGGAGGCAATAACATATAACGTTTTAAAGCGTTTTTAATAATCTTATATTGTCTTTATATAATGCCATAAATTGCTTTATGTTTTATGCAAAGCACTTTAGATCGTCTTCTTGTTAAAACTTACCTTGCAAAATCAAAACTCATATTGTCATATCATAATGATCTAAAGAATAAAATAAATCGATGACTTTCATGTTGTATTCTGATCGTTTGAGTTTAAGGGAACACAGAGGATGTAAGTTAACATGTTTAAGCTAACCACAACATGGCTTTACACTGTTAGCTGCTAAATTGTTTTTATATGTATTTGGCAAACGCTTTTATCCAAACAGACTTTGCATTTCACATTATACATATGTAGTAGTTAATGTGTAACGTTAGGGTTCCTACACATAAATATTATAGATAAATGATGAACACATGTCAACACAGATACTTACAAGACAACAGAGCGCCCTTTAACGATTGCTGTAGTGCGACGATCTCCAACACGAAATGCTCTCTCCTCATTTCAAAAGACGCCTTTGTTATCGCGAGATCTGGCAACAGTGATCCCTACTAACTTTCAAGTCTCGCGTTGCCAGAAGTCTCCGTAGGGCTACAGTTGCCATCTAGCGGTCAATAATGTAATCTCATTTTTCCTTTGTTAAAATTGAAGAAAAAAATCGTAGAATGTGTATGAATGTTATGTGACAGCAAATATAATACAAATTATGTATTATTCAAATGTTTAATTGCATTTGATGATATGATGTCATAACAAACAATTGTAACACTTTTTGGCTACATTCTTTGCTGGTTTAAATCAGGGCTAAAGCCAAGCCGTTTAAATTAATTGCCTCGATTTCGCCGGGTGGACTAAAAGCACGTAGCCCATCCAATTCAAAGCTAAATCGTGACTACAGATCGAGCATATAATGAAATGACACTTACATCTTGCTTATAGTATTTACATATTGATGAGATATATCAACAATCTCTGCGCTGACTGGCTTGACTATAAGTGTTGACTAAGTGGGCTACAAATAGCCGGTCTGAATAGAAGCTAAATCGTGGCTATACGCACAGAACGTGTCATAGAAATAAAAACAAGCGCCTTTTAATCACTGTTGACTTTACATGATGGAATATCATATCATACAAGTTTTTTCGGCAAAAACGAGACGGTGAAATGACGGCTATTGCTTGCTGGGTAACTGCCCTAAAATGAAGCAAATATTACCTAGTTAGTGGAAAAGAGTAATGAGATGCAGACGCTTAAATTGTTCTGAAGTCATAAGAATTGTAAGGTGTGCATACTATTTATGCATAGACTATATATTACCTTTAACTTTATATTATTTATATTTTCTTTTTGTTTTATTTTATAATAATCTTTGGAGCTGATCTGACTTAGCCTACATTTCACTACTGGTTGTATATTCTCTAGCTGTGTATGACGAATAAAAATCTTGAAATCTTGAATCAATCCTATATTTAGACATTTAATAATAAACCTAATTAAAAGTAATTCTGTGTAAGCACATAAAGTCTTAAATTTATTAGAAACAGCTCACATTATTTTATTTTTAAAGGTTACAAATCATAAAACTAGCATAAAATAAATTGTTGGTAAAATGTAATCATGGTAATACTGTAAATTATAATATTATACGTAATCTGTGCTTTCACGCCCACTTGACGCTCAAGTGAGATCCGCCGTGATGGATTGTTTACTCGCGTGTCACTTGATGAATAAACAGTTTACTTAGGGCGAGTTGGTGATGTGGGACAGTCGCTTCGAAGTGTTCACATAATGACATAAGGTGAGTTAAACACAATGCTTTACATCACAGACAGACACAATCAAATATTGCACAGCACTTTACACACAATGCTTAAGTGCTTAAATGCTTTGCTTTATGCCCGCACTTGTTTTTCATTGTGGTGCGTCCACGCGTGACATTGTTGTTGGTTTTGGTTAGCCGAAACTATATTTACTCATCCGAAGATCTCCGTGTCTTTTACAAACAAACAACTACAAAAGAACACTTTCCGGTCACTGCAATATGTCTGCATTTCTCCAGAATGCTTTAAAACTCTTAAACGTTAATAATGAGAATTTGTTTTTGTACTCCGTTCATAGGCGAACCTGTGTGACTTTCTTTATTCTGCAGAACACAAAATAAGTATTTTCAATACTGACTTTAATTGACTTCCATTGTATGAACACACAATCTGTGATGACAGAATTGCTATTTTTAGTTCAAATATCTCTTTAAGTAACTATTAAGTAATATTCAGATTCATGTTTCTGTCTGAATGATTTGGATTTTCATGTTTAGAATAGTGACTATAATTGACATTTAAGGTATACCTTTATTCATTAAGCAGACACTTATTTTAGCCAAAGCCAGGAGAGCTTTTAATATTTCATGACTTTAGAAAAACATTTTTACTATCACAACATAATGTTGCATGTCAATGGAAGATTGCATTCAAGATTACAAGATGACGAACTTACTAAAATATGTGTCATATTTTTTTTACTGTGTATAACTGTAGCCTATGTATGACTTCCACACCAGTTAATCCAGTAAGTAAACGTTTAACAGTATTTATGTTATTTTATTTAAGCAAATTGAATCGTGTATATAAATTACCCAATTATTTGAATCGTGGGCCCGATCTCCAGAATCCTCAGACAATATATTTTACATCTAGTGAATCCAATTCAAACTCAATTCAAATTGATGATTTATATTCTTTAGACTTCCTCGGGATACATCAACGTCACCGACTACAACATCTTTGCATCCAATGGGGTCATCCATGTCCAGCAGGGTCCGAAAGCCTTTCCGTTTCCGCCTCCAACCATCCACCCGGCTCATAAGGCAGGAATTGTCATTGGTGTACTGGTGCTGGTCAATGAACCTCTGGCAGTGACAAAAGACTGAATCCTCATTAAGCGACATGAGAATCAGATGAATAAATATAGTTCAGAGTAAATCAAACACGATTACAATCAAATGTAAATGATGTTATTCAACGATGTTTTCCTTTTTATCTACTGGAATCAAAAGCTCCGTGGCTGGCAGAGATGTTCCAGAGAACCGGGGGTACGTGAATAACCTGTTGTGTTGCAACAGATGTATCGCAAAAGCGGTAGCAAAACTCAAGGCGCAAAGATTTGAAACTGCAGTGACAGATTTGACAGGTTTTAAGTGCGTATTTGTGGTGAAATTTTTGAGTATGCAAAAATTTGCATTACACTATATTTTTTGCAACTTCAAATTTAGAACACAGATTCTTGATATTTGTGCACGAGTGCAAATTTCAACATTCAACTTCAGTTTTTTTATTTGACATGTTTCCACATTGGTACATTTTAGTTTACTGGTACAAATACTTACTTTACAAGTTTTCTGCGGATATCCACAGGCGCGTATTTGTAAGTCGCTTTGGATAAAAGCGTCTGCTAAATGACTAAATGTAAATGAGTCAGGAAAATGTTTGAACTTGTACAATTTAATAAAGGTTTACACGCAACCCAATGTTTAGCTTTTCTTTTTTTTTTTAATCATGAGGCTGTGCCCAACTTTTTTTACCTCATGCAGAACGGGAAAACGTGCTAATAAAACGGAC
Source organism: Oreonectes daqikongensis (assembly GCA_026939265.1). Classification (NCBI taxonomy): domain Eukaryota; kingdom Metazoa; phylum Chordata; class Actinopteri; order Cypriniformes; family Nemacheilidae; genus Oreonectes; species Oreonectes daqikongensis. The sequence goes on along the minus strand of JAOTQM010000449.1, from coordinate 1,457,213 downwards.
AGCTCAGACACTAGTATAACACTTGAGTTAATATATGGTTGTCCTGTTTGACTGGTCTTCATTTTATCACAACTGGTCTACGGGTCTTTACTGTAAATTCCCTTACAGTACAATTTTACAAAAGTCGTGCATAAAACAATTTAGGTTAAATCTTACCAGCTTCAAAATAATAAGAAATGTCTTAACATACAATCATGCATTTTTGTTTTTTGTTTTTTAATTAGTTGATATTATCACACATGGCATACGGTTTAGCTATTTAGTCTCAAAATGTGGTGTTCTTCTATTGTCAACAATCATGCAATTCACACCAAAATATGTCAATATGATGCCAAATTGCAAATTCATTTTGAATATCCTGAATGCTGTTGCCATGGCGATTTCTGAAAAGTGCATTGTCAAAACGCTTCATAATTTTTCTTATAGTTAAATATATACATAAGTGTTGACAATAAATGACTGTACAAAAATCTAAATGACAAAGATTAGATCATTCTAAGACTAGATCATCATAGACATTCTAAGAGAAAAGAAAAAATAAATATATTTTTGCAACGATTACATTATTTTAGTAGTTTTCAGTACTATTGTTTATTTCAGTATTAAAGCAAACAAGTACACTGCAGGGACTTGAACCCCATCCCGGTGTAAACCTGGAGTACCATTACCAGTGTATTTTTGGCTTTTGTTATTATTTGGCATGTTCTTTTACCCAGAGCTACATTTTGCTGTTATTTTAATTGGCATTGCAGAAAAGCACACGGTCACTGTTTAAACCTCTTTTGTCATTTTAGATGAAAACACACCTGACGTAGAACTTGAAAACACATCTGGACGTCACTGTTTAAACCTCTTTTGTCATTTTAGATGAAAACACACCTGACGTAGAACTTGAAAACACATCTGGACGTCACTGTTTAAACCTCTTTTGTCATTTTAGATGAAAACACACCTGACGTAGAACTTGAAAACACATCTGGACGTCACTGTTTAAACCTCTTTCGTCATTTTGATGAAAACACATCTGACGTAGAACTTGAAAACACATCTGGACGTCACTGTTTAAACCTCTTTGTCATTTTAGATGAAAACACATCTGACGTAGAACTTGAAAACACATCTGGACGTCACTGTTTATACCTCTTTGTCATTTTAGATGAAAACACATCTGACGTAGAACTTGAAAACACATCTGGACGTCACTGTTTATACCTCTTTTTGTCATTTTAGATGAAAACACACCTGACGTTGAACTTGAAAACACATCTGGACGTCACTGTTTAAACCTCTTTCGTCATTTTAGATGAAAACACACCTGACGTAGAACTTGAAAACACATCTGGACGTCACTGTTTAAACCTCTTTCGTCATTTTGATGAAAACACATCTGACGTTGAACTTGAAAACACATCTGGACGTCACCGTTTATACCTTTTTTTGTCATTTTGATGAAAACACATCTGACGTAGAACTTGAAAACACATCTGGACGTCACTGTTTATACCTCTTTCGTCATTTTAGATGAAAACACATCTGACGTAGACCTTCAAAACACATCTGGACGTCACTGTTTATACCTTTTCCTCATTTTAGTTGAAAAAACACCTGACGTAAACCTTCAAAACACATAAGGACGTCACTGTTTATACCTCTTTTTGTCATTTTAGATGAAAACACATCTGACGTAGAACTTGAAAACACATCTGGACGTCACTGTTTATACCTCTTTGTCATTTTAGATAAAACCCATCTGACGTAGACCTTCAAAACACATATATATGGATGTCACTGCTTATACCTCTTTTGAAACTAACAAGAAAAGAGAAATAAATGACCAAATAAAAAAAGAAGAAACATGGAGATGGAAAACCTGGAGAAACACCTCACAAGAAATAAGTTACCAAATAAAAGTAAAAGAAATAAGTTACCCAAAAGAATCAGACGGGATACATCCTGGAGAAACACCTCACAATCCTGTTCAGTATTCAGCTGCAAAGAAAAAAAAAGAAAAAAGAAATAAGTTACCAAATAAATGAAGAAGAAATAAGTTACCAAATAAAGAAAAAAGAAACAAATTACCCAAAAGAATCAGACGGGATACATCCTGGAGAAACACCTCACATTCCTGTTCAGTGTTTAACTGCAACGAGGACAAAAAAGAAAAGAAATAAGTTACCAATACAGTGGCAAGAAAAAGTATGTGAACCTTTTGGAATTTCATGGTTTTCTGAATACATTTGTCATAAAATGTGATCTGATCTTCATCTAAGTCAAGGGTATTGACAAACATAATGTGTCTAAAAATAATACCACAAAAAAAATCTGATCTTTCATATCTTTATTGAACTCATTTTTTCCACTGCCATTTTGAAAGTTGAATGAGTAAGTGAATCCTTAGAATTAATAACTGCTTGACAGCAATAACCTCAACCAGACGTTTCCTGTAGCTGTGGATCAGACCTGCACATCGTTGAGGAGGAATTTTAGCTCATTCTTCCTGGCAGAACTGCTTTAGCTCTGTCATATTCTTTGGGCGTCTCATGTGTATGGTCCTCTTCAAGTCAATCCATAGCATCTCTATTGGGTTGAGGTCTGGGCTCTGACTTGGTCACTCCAAAAGACGGATTTTGTTTTTCTGAAGCCATTCTGTTGTGGACTTGCTCTGGTGTTTTGGGTCATTGTCCTGTTGCACCTTCTACACAGTTTCATCTGACGTACAGACATTCTCACATTATCCTGAAGAATTGTCTGATATACTTGGGAATTCATCTTCCTCTCAATGATTCTAAGCTGGCCAGGCCCTGATGCAACAAAGCAGCCCCAAATCATGTTTCCTCCACCATACTTTACAGTTGGGATGATGTGCCGTGTGCCCTTTCTACACCAGATGTAGTGCTGTGTGTTTTTTCCAAATAGTTCAATCTTAGTTTCATCAGTCACAAAACATTTTGCCAGTACCGGTGTGAAGTGTCAATGTGCTCTTTTGCAAACTTCAGACGTGCAGCGATGTTCTTTTTAGTAAGCAGTGGCTTCCTTCGTGGTGTCCTGCCATGGATACCCTGCTTGTTCAGTGTTTTACGTATTGTAGACTCATGAACAGAGATGTTAGCAAGCTCCAATGATGCCTTCAAATCTTTGGCTGTCATTCGGGTTGTTTCTTTACCTCATTGATGAGTCTTCGTTGTGCTCTTGGTGTCATTTTGACTGGGCGCCCACTTCTTGGTAGAGTAGCAACAGTCCCAAAGTGTCTCCATTTGTAGATTGTTTGCCTAACTGTAGACAGGTGAATTTCTAAAGTTGAAATAACTTTGTAACCCTTTCCAGCTTTATGTAAATCAATAATTCTTGATCGTAGGTCCTCTGAAAGCTCTTTTTGCCAAGGCATGGCTCACATAAGCGTGTTCTTGTGCAGAGCAAACTCCAAAAGTTTGAGGGGTTATCATCAGTAAAAGTAGCTGTAGTCCACATCTCCAAACGTAATATCTTACCGAGACTCCAGGTGTGTTAAAACCTGACTCCAATGAGCTTTTTTGACATCATTAACTCAAGGGTTCACATACTTTTTCCACAAGCACTATGAGGTTTTCTGGTTGTTCTCAATAAAGACAAGAAAGTTCAGAATTCTTTTGTGTTATTATTTTTAGACACATTATGTTTGTCAATACCCTTGACTTAGATGAAGATCAGATCACATTTTATGACAAATTTATTCAGAAAACCATGAAATTCCAAAAGGTTCACATACTTTTTCTTGCCACTGCAAATAAAGAAGCAGCAACAACAGTACTCACCCAACCGACCAGTAGAAACGTCTCTGCTCGCTCACCAGACCAGTAGAAAAAAAAAACAGTACTCACCCACCAGACCAGTAGAAAAATCTCTGCTTACCCACCAGACCAGTAGAAAAATCTCTGCTCGCTCACCAGACCAGTAGAAAAATCTCTGCTCGCTCACCAGACCAGTAGAAAAAAAAACAGTACTCACCCACCAGACCAGTAGAAAATAAAATAAACAGTACTCACCCAACAGACCAGTAGAAAAATCTCTGCTCGCTCACCAGACCAGTAGAAAAAAAAAACAGTACTCACCCACCAGACCAGTAGAAAAATCTCTGCTCGCTCACCAGACCAGTAGAAAAAAAAACAGTACTCACCCACCAGACCAGTAGAAAATAAAATAAACAGTACTCACCCAACAGACCAGTAGAAAAATCTCTGCTCGCTCACCAGACCAGTAGAAAAAAAAATAAACAATACTCACCCACCAGACCAGTAGAAAAATCTCTGCTCGCTCACCAGACCAGTAGAAAAAAAACAGTACTCACCCACCAGACCAGTAGAAAAATCTCTGCTCGCTCACCAGACCAGTAGAAAAAAAAACAGTACTCACCCAACAGACCAGTAGAAAAATCTCTGCTCACTCACCAGACCAGAAGAAAATAAAATAAACAATACTCACCCACCAGACCAGTAGAAAAATCTCTGCTCGCTCACCAGACCAGTAGAAAAAAAAATAAACAATACTCACCCACCAGACCAGTAGAAAAATCTCTGCTCGCTCACCAGACCAGAAGAAAATAAAATAAACAATACTCACCCACCAGACCAGTAGAAAAATCTCTGCTCGCTCACCAGACCAGTAGAAAAAAAAAAACAGTACTCACCCACCAGACCAGTAGAAAAATCTCTGCTCGCTCACCAGACCAGTAGAAAAATCTCTGCTCGCTCACCAGACCAGTAGAAAATAAAATAAACAATACTCACCCACCAGACCAGTAGAAAAATCTCTGCTCGCTCACCAGACCAGAAGAAAATAAAATAAACAATACTCACCCACCAGACCAGTAGAAAAATCTCTGCTTACCCACCAGACCAGAAGAAAATAAAATAAACAATACTCACCCACCAGACCAGTAGAAAAATCTCTGCTTACCCACCAGACCAGTAGAAAAATCTCTGCTCGCTCACCAGACCAGTAGAAAAAATAAACAGTACTCACCCACCAGACCAGTAGAAAAATCTCTGCTCGCTCACCAGACCAGTAGAAAAAATAAACAGTACTCACCCAACCGACCAGTAGAAAAATCTCTGCTCGCTCACCAGACCAGAAGAAAATAAAATAAACAATACTCACCCACCAGACCAGTAGAAAAATCTCTGCTCGCTCACCAGACCAGTAGAAAAAAAAAACAGTACTCACCCACCAGACCAGTAGAAAAATCTCTGCTCGCTCACCAGACCAGTAGAAAAATCTCTGCTCGCTCACCAGACCAGAAGAAAATAAAATAAACAATACTCACCCACCAGACCAGTAGAAAAATCTCTGCTCGCTCACCAGACCAGAAGAAAATAAAATAAACAATACTCACCCACCAGACCAGTAGAAAAATCTCTGCTTACCCACCAGACCAGAAGAAAATAAAATAAACAATACTCACCCACCAGACCAGTAGAAAAATCTCTGCTTACCCACCAGACCAGTAGAAAAATCTCTGCTCGCTCACCAGACCAGAAGAAAATAAAATAAACAATACTCACCCACCAGACCAGTAGAAAAATCTCTGCTCACCCACCAGACCAGTAGAAAAAATAAACAGTACTCACCCAACCGACCAGTAGAAAAATCTCTGCTCGCTCACCAGACCAGAAGAAAATAAAATAAACAATACTCACCCACCAGACCAGTAGAAAAATCTCTGCTCACCCACCAGACCAGTAGAAAAAATAAACAGTACTCACCCAACCGACCAGTAGAAAAATCTCTGCTCGCTCACCAGACCAGTAGAAAAAATAAACAGTACTCACCCACCAGACCAGTAGAAAAATCTCTGCTCGCTCACCAGACCAGTAGAAAAAATAAACAGTACTCACCCACCAGACCAGTAGAAAAATCTCTGCTCGCTCACCAGACCAGTAGAAAAAAAAACAGTACTCACCCACCAGACCAGTAGAAAAATCTCTGCTCGCTCACCAGACCAGTAGAAAAAATAAACAGTACTCACCCACCAGACCAGTAGAAAAATCTCTGCTCGCTCACCAGACCAGTAGAAAAAAAAAAACAGTACTCACCCAACCGACCAGTAGAAAAATCTCTGCTCGCTCACCAGACCAGAAGAAAATAAAATAAACAATACTCACCCACCAGACCAGTAGAAAAATCTCTGCTCACCCACCAGACCAGTAGAAAAATCTCTGCTCGCTCACCAGACCAGTAGAAAAAATAAACAGTACTCACCCACCAGACCAGTAGAAAAATCTCTGCTCGCTCACCAGACCAGTAGAAAAAATAAACAGTACTCACCCAACCGACCAGTAGAAAAATCTCTGCTTGCTCACCAGACCAGAAGAAAATAAAATAAACAATACTCACCCACCAGACCAGTAGAAAAATCTCTGCTCGCTCACCAGACCAGAAGAAAATAAAATAAACAATACTCACCCACCAGACCAGTAGAAAAATCTCTGCTCGCTCACCAGACCAGTAGAAAAATCTCTGCTCGCTCACCAGACCAGAAGAAAATAAAATAAACAATACTCACCCACCAGACCAGTAGAAAAATCTCTGCTCACCCACCAGACCAGTAGAAAAATCTCTGCTCGCTCACCAGACCAGTAGAAAAAATAAACAGTACTCACCCACCAGACCAGTAGAAAAATCTCTGCTCGCTCACCAGACCAGTAGAAAAAATAAACAGTACTCACCCAACCGACCAGTAGAAAAATCTCTGCTTGCTCACCAGACCAGAAGAAAATAAAATAAACAATACTCACCCACCAGACCAGTAGAAAAATCTCTGCTCGCTCACCAGACCAGAAGAAAATAAAATAAACAATACTCACCCACCAGACCAGTAGAAAAATCTCTGCTCACCCACCAGACCAGTAGAAAAATCTCTGCTCGCTCACCAGACCAGTAGAAAAAATAAACAGTACTCACCCACCAGACCAGTAGAAAAATCTCTGCTCGCTCACCAGACCAGTAGAAAAAATAAACAGTACTCACCCACCAGACCAGTAGAAAAATCTCTGCTCACCCACCAGACCAGTAGAAAAAATAAACAGTACTCACCCAACCGACCAGTAGAAAAATCTCTGCTTGCTCACCAGACCAGAAGAAAATAAAATAAACAATACTCACCCACCAGACCAGTAGAAAAATCTCTGCTCACCCACCAGACCAGTAGAAAAAATAAACAGTACTCACCCAACCGACCAGTAGAAAAATCTCTGCTTGCTCACCAGACCAGAAGAAAATAAAATAAACAATACTCACCCACCAGACCAGTAGAAAAATCTCTGCTCACCCACCAGACCAGTAGAAAAAATAAACAGTACTCACCCAACCGACCAGTAGAAAAATCTCTGCTTGCTCACCAGACCAGAAGAAAATAAAATAAACAATACTCACCCACCAGACCAGTAGAAAAATCTCTGCTCGCTCACCAGACCAGAAGAAAATAAAATAAACAATACTCACCCACCAGACCAGTAGAAAAATCTCTGCTCGTTCCCCAGACCAGTAGAAAAAAAAACAGTACTCACCCACCAGACCAGTAGAAACGTCTCTGCTCGCTCACCAGACCAGAAGAAAATAAAATAAACAATACTCACCCACCAGACCAGTAGAAACGTCTCTGCTCGCTCACCAGATTTAATTTAATTAAACAATTAAAACGAAGCACAATACAAAATGTATGAGGAACACAGGTGACTTCAAAAACAGCATCCGGCCTGCATACGTAAATATGCAAATATGCATACGTACGCTAAAATTGGCGTACTTATTTTACGAGTTTGCACCTAGCGTGTTATTTATAAGCATTTCAGGAGATCGGGCTCCGTGTTTAGTGTTGCGTTGTGCCTGTCGCGTCCGGTGTAGAGACGGTGTTTTAGCCAGCTGACTTAATCCTGATGAAACTCACCTCGCTGCGGCCTGTAGCTCGATGACGTAGGGATCAATCATCTTCTTCTTCTTTTGGTTTTATGGCGGGTTGCGAATCAACTTATAGGTGCATACCGCCACCTACTGTGATGGAGTGTGAAGAGAAGCGACTATATATCTCTATATATTCTATATGTTAGTCAGCTGTTCTGTTCCTGATACATTTCAATACTGCACTTATTCGTCTACCTGCATTCGATCCATCATATAAAATATTATTTAAGGAAAGTTCCATACATTCTATTTTATCAAGTTCTTCTTTCAGACACCTTCTTTCTGTTTCATATTCAGGACATACCAACAAAACATGTTCTAGGCCATCTTATCTATTAAACATCTATCATACAAACCTGTATCATGTTTTCCTAAAATATACTATGTATCCTAAGTTTTGAGTGTCCTGTCCTTAAATGTGTGTAAATTATCTGATCCGCTTTAGATTATGGCAGAATTTACAACTATTTGTAAAAATAATGTAGCTACAGTAGCCTACATATCTGTAGGTAAAGGGGAACAATATGCAAAGTTCAGGTAATAAAGTGGTAAGAGTTGAATTAACTTTTAAACACATTAAAACTCATTTTTATTTGCCAGTTCTTTGTCACGGTTTTATTAATTATAATTAAAGAAATGTGCAAAATGCTAAGGCGAAAGATGAAGCGTGTTTCTCAGCAGTTGTTCTTGTAAACAGACTAAGCTAAGGACCGACTGGCGACTTAATATTTCACCTTATCATGTAGATATGTTATACCTTAATTTAAACAATATAAACAGGACAACCATATACCAACTCAAGTGTTATACTATGAGCTGTCCGCTTTATTAGCACGTTTTCCCGTTCTGCGTGAGGTAAAAAAAAGTTGGGCACAGCCTCATATTTGAAAGAAAAAGCTAAACATTGGGTTGCGTGTAAACCTTTATTAAATTGTTGTTAAATTGTACAAGTTTAAACATTTTCCTGACTCATTCACTTTTTTGGTCATTTAGCAGACGCTTTTATCCAAAGCGACTTACAAATGAGGTAAACAATAGACGCAATTGGAACATAAGATAACTAAAATGCATAAGTAAAACTGGTCAGATAAAGCCTAGCACAGCATACAAAGCTAAGAAAACAACTTAAACAACAAACAATTTCAAAATGTCAGTACCTGAATGACTTTAGGCTTACTTTTCTTTATTCTTTGTATTTTATAATATTGTTTTCCTGTTCTACCATCATCCCAATCTAATTGCCATTTTCTAATGCATTCTTTTAATATTAAATGTTTTCCCTCTGATCTGCTGAGTGTTAAATTCTTGCTGTGTCCCAATTCGCATACTATCCGTCATAAATAGTATTCGAAAATAGAATTAGTATGTCCCAGTCATAGTTATTGTTTTATTTATTGCATTCTTAACGCCATTCCAGCATCTAAGGCTATATTCATGGCAAGAACTAGTCACTCTATACACACAAGTCGATACTATACACAATTTTTTTCTATAGCCTACATGAGTCCGGGAGGGACAATTTGGATTCCTTAATTAACCTATCCTGCATGTCTTTGGGTCGTAGGAGGAAACCGGAGCACCTGGAGTAAACCCACGCAGACACAGGGAGAACATGCAAACTCCACACAGAAAGGCCTCCTGTCCCAGCCGGGGCTCGAACCAGGAAACCTTTTGAGTTTATCAGTTTACACATGAAAATAGATGGAGACCTTTTGAAATTGAGTTGAATTATTTGAATGCAGTGCGAGAATGCAAATCAACCATTTTATCAATTAAAAATTGATGATTTGTCAATGTGAATTGCATTGAATCAGTATCACTAGGCGCCAAAAGCTCAAGCCCTATGCTTTTTTTTCTTCGTTGTCTGCGCTTTAAAACCTTGAAAATGTGATATTCAAACCAAGACTCTTTACTGTGCTTAAAATAAAACTTGAAATAATGAGTTTAATTCTTGAAAATCTTGGTTCAAATGTCAAGCGTTTAACCTCTGGGCTTTTGAATTTGCGATGAAGTGTTGTATTTTTCTACATTCTTTGTTTGATGTAAAAAAAAAAAAAGAGTGAGATTTGAACCCAGACTTTCAGGTATGAAAGTCAAGCACGCAACCACTGAGCTACTCAATTTATGGATGAATGAAACACATTTTTCAGGGTTCTTTGCCTTTAAAAAACGTATAATTTTTATTTGTTTGTTTAATATCAATAACAGCACTTAAAATTACGGGCTGGAAGTCAAGAACTCTAGCACAGAGCTCTCAGACTTGTGGTTTGTCTTTTTTTTTGTGTTATTAGAGTAAACAAAGTAAGAGCTGCAGTCCTTAATCCGACTGATGTTATTTGGTGTTTCAACGAAAAAACTAAAAAAAAATTAACTTTCAATTTTTAATAAAAACACGAATGATACACGGATTCAGTACCATCACAGAATTCAGTGAATTGAATGTGTAAGCGGTCTCTGTATGTGATGTGGTGAATTTGAACCCTGTTGGGTATGCGGTATAAAACCATGATGACATACTGAGTCGATCGTCTAGTTTTGGTAACAGAATTGCTGCTGCTTTTGCAATCTTACTTCTGTGATCTGCTATAGCTGTTAACCACCAGCAACGTTTCCTGTCGGGTTCTCTGCAGCAGATATGAGCGACTCTCTGCGCATTCTGCTCTGTTGTACAGTTCTTCTGTTCTTCTCTCCTACATGGACCGCTGAACCTTACTTCGACATCACAGAGCCAGCGTTTATCAATCAATGCATCGGCGAACACAACAGATACAGAGCCAATGTGAGGCCCGCTGCCAGCAACATGAGACACATGGTATGACCACAACGAACATTTGAAGTTCTTGAGATCAGCGACTGAAATCATATCAGTTGTATGAAATGCAGTATTGAGTCTCTTGTGTTTGCAGACATGGGACGAAGCTCTGGCGATAAGCGCTCGGGCGTGGGCGAGTAACTGCGTGTTTAAGCATAACCCTCATCTTCAGCTGCCGGGCCGCATGCACCCCACATTCACTCCTGTGGGTGAAAACATCTGGGCTGCATATCCATACTCGAGATTCACAGTCGAATCTGCGATGAAGTCATGGGTGGATGAAGTCAAGGATTATGATTATTATAGCAAGCAGTGCTCAGACGTATGCGGACACTATACACAGGTACACAATGTCATAATGGACGTCAAAGTTCAAATACTATCCCAGCTGACACTTTATGCAATGATTGGCACCGATATTTTGCACTAAATCCTAGAGTTGCATAACATAATACTAAAAACAAAAGTGCTGCAGTTTGGTTGATAGTAAAGTGCGTTTGTGTTGTCGGAGCAGGTTGTTTGGGCGGAAACATACAAGGTCGGCTGTGCTGCACAAGCATGTCCAAACGGTGTGGCCGAAACAAATTTTTCATCTAAACCTGGTATTATATTTGTGTGCAACTACGCTACAGCGTAAGTATATGAAAGTTTTCTTGACCCCAGTTGATTTTAGTTTACGGTGTGTGTGAGCTCATATCATAAAGCTGAAAACAATAGAAAATGTTGCTCAGTGTGTGCTGATGTCTTTCCACAGAGGAAATTACCTCAATGTGTTTCCGTACAGAGACGGGAAGTCATGCAGCCACTGCAACGGAGAGAAGTGTGAAAACAACATGTGTCGTATGTGTGAAAAATTAAGTTAAACCAACTTCCCTACCTGCATCTCATTTAAGAGATTTTTTATTTCATTCACAGATAACTCGACACGGGACGCCCTGAAGAGTAAGACATCTAAATTTGGACTGTTCAGTGGCCCTAAAACAAAATGATAATATAATTTTTCAATAGGACTCTACTGTCAAGTGTTCTTGACCTGAACTCTGTTTGTAGGTTATAACTGGAGGCCGGACTGGGACCCAGCGCTGTCTTCCTGCGGTTCATTGTGCAAATCTCTTCTAGCTATCAGACCGGCATCCATTCTGCTCATATTCTCCTCTGTTTTTGGCCTGCAGCATTATTATACAAACCTGTTTATATACGAGTGAAATGAAAAGAGGGATAGTCGACTCAAACATAATCATTTATTCACCCTCATGTCGTTCCACACCTGTACGAGTTCTTTCTTCTGCAGAACACGAAAGAAGATATTTTGAAAAATGACCAAACAACACTGGACCCCATTGACTTCCATTGTAAGAACACAAAACCAAGGAGACATTTCTCAAAACATCTTTTGTGTTCCACTGAAAAAAGTGTCACATACAGGTTTACAACCACTTAAGAGAGAATAAATGATGACAGAATTGAGATTTTTGAGTGAACTGTGCCTTTAAAGTAAAAGCCCTTTGAGGCCATTACAAGTCGTCTCAAGTTGCTAATGTAGTTCTTCTGTTCTTGTGGGAGAAATAAGCACATTTTAACACGGCTTGTGCATGAGAAAATGGTTCACATTTACTCGGCAGGCCTAACTTTATTGAAATAATAAAGTGATAAACAATCCAATTGGTGGTGTCATCGAGTGATTTCTGCAGTGTTTCAAATAGGATGCTGACGGCAGACGGATATGAGAAACATCTCTTTATATAAACACACGAAGCAGAAACATAATGTTGCAATAACTCATGACATTGAGTAACAATGCTTAAACACAAGTGGTCTGAATAAAAGTCCAGATGAACTATGAGAATTAGCTCTTGACTTTCTTCTTCTTTGTCTTTGTGTCTTTGACAGTAGCGCTGTCAGGGTTTGCCGGAGGAGCTCCCAGCTTTTTTGTTTTCGCCTTCTTGACTTTTTCTTTGATGGCTTGAATGTCAATTTTATCTCCTGTAGGTGCTGTTAGAAGAGAATCACATACATGTATATTATTAATATAACTCATTTACTGAAAAGATAACCAGTATATTACGAGATCTTTTAGATCCTCAAGATTCAGTTGGTTCTTTCACTTTTGCTTTACCTGGTTTGGTCTTTTTAATAGCCGGTTTCTCTTTCGGGGGAATGAAATCTTTCTGTCTCTCCTCTTGTCTCTTGGATAAAGCTTCGGCCTGTTTCACCTTCAGACAAGAAGTGAGTAGAGAGCTCAGTGAATGAGTTATGAGAGAATCAGTTGTATATGAATCAGGTGATTGAATGAAGTATCTGAGAGAATCAGAAAGTACCTTTATTTCTTTCATCTTCCTGCGTCTCTTCTCGTTCTCATGTAGGAAAAACTCTCCGCTCGCCAGCTCCTTGTCGACCTGTTTGCAAAAAACCCCACATACGAGCATTTATTCAACTCGCATCTACTGCAGGAAACATCTCAGATCATGAGCTGTATGTTCATACCTTGCTGTCAGGTTGAGGGGGTGGGAACGGTGTGTACTCCTTCTTCTTTATCTTCTTCTTGGGCTGCTTGCGTTTGGACAAACTCTTATGACGGAAGTTTGGCAGAAATCTCTCCCAGCTTTGAGTGCGTAGCTCCGGGTCATTCGTGAGCTCTCGCTTGATCATTAGAGTCTGAGCGAATCGAATCAAGTCGATCATAATTCAGAGTCACTCACAACAAACGTATAAACAGGAGTAGCCTGACGTTCAGTCGTTGTTTTTGCAAATCACATGAATGTTAGAAACTTTTGGTTGCAAGCTCTTTAAGGCAATATTCTAGTTTTAGTACTGTACAACTTACAATCCATTTCTGCAGCAAAAGAATGAGAGACAATGTAAGAAAATCGTTTTATATAGTTTACCTTTATGTTATAAATGGGGTGAATGTTCTTCATGGTGTCCAACACAACTTTACGCACCTGAAGAAGAAAACAAGAATATTTACTAAATAACACACAATTCAGATACGACATTGAAAAGGTTCTTCAAAAGAAAGTTCTCACCTCCTTCAATCCACCATGGGGGCCCAAAGCAGAAACTGTGTTACCCTGAACCATCACGTAACAGTTGGTCAGAAGTTCCAACGCCTGAAACAAACACAACTGATGAGAATTGATCATGCTAATAAAACAATATCACATGCCAGAGAAAATAAAACACAACTACAAAACTCCACATACGAAAAGACAGAGATTATTGCTCACCTTTAGTGTGGAGCCCTTGGGGCCGATCAGCCTCTGTCTTCTCTTCACAAAACGCTCTCTGTTTCGCACTAAAGTGCCAATTTTTATTATATCACATGCAACATCATCTTCCATTATCCTTACTGCCTGAAATGACAAGGAAGAATTAACAAAGAGATGTAAACCAAGTGTAAGCCAAGTAGAATCACAAAAGAAATGTTGGCCAACACATGACATTCACATTAGACATAAAAAGGCCAGTTTACCTGTTCAAACGGTACACTTCTAGCCAGTAACTTGATGAGATCTCTTGCTCTGAGGATAGCATATGGGTCAAATGTTTTCTTAGTGGTGTTGACAGTCATGCTGCCTTCAATCAGGTCCAGTGTGGCATTGACGAACTACAGAACAACAGAAAGAACAGGAAATCAGACGGTTGACATTCAGTGAAGACACTGCTTATGTTTTTAAAACACTTACAACTTCTCCAAGCGCTTTCTGCACCAGGGGCCAGCATTCCTTCAGATATGCTTCTCTGTATTTTGGGAAAAGGGTGGCGAAGCTGCTCTCCTCCAGCAGACCTTTAGGGTTGTCCTCTCGAGTGAAATGAGGCTCTTTCCAGCCGTCCGGTACCGTCAGAAGTTCACTCTCATCTGCTGCACGAGAAACCAAACTTTCATAAGAAGTCAATTACCAGATGCTTGTGCTTTTAGAGATGTCCATATCTGGATTAAATACTTTATGACAGAGTTTATGCGCAGGTCAGCCCTGAGCTTTAACCATTATACACATGAACTTAAATACGTTTATTTTTACGAACACCATTATAGAAAGACGCCATGTTTCATATGTTCACGTAAACGTCTAACTGCATAATTACAAAACATTAAAGTTATATAAAGAATCGCTTCACTCAACTTTAAATCTAACTTACACACGAGCTGCACAACATATAAACATCTTCCATATTTTCGTTTACATTAATATGTAAAACAAACGCAAAAAAGCCAGTTCCCATAACACAAAATAATAACTTCATCGTTTAACGTACCTTGATCTTTATTCTTTTTGTCTTTTTTGCTGGGTGGCGTTTCACTCACGCTTTTTGTGGGGGGCGCCATTGTTGCTGACAGGTTGCGACGTCACACACGTAGCGTCAAACGTCACGGGCCGTCAGCGAGTGCCGTCAGCGAGTGCCGCCACCTTCTGGTGTGGCTGTAGTACCGATTTATTAATGTTTCTTGCGCAACTATCTGCCTCTCTATAAACACACAGACCGCAGGGACATGCGTGCACAGGTGAGAGACCGATGGACTGACATTCTCACTGTGTCGATGAAATATTGATTATTAAACATCCCAACTGAGGCTCATTACAAATGCAGAAAGGTTTGTGTGAGGGTTTGGATTATAGGTATGTTTCGGGGATATTAAAAAACTGTACATCAGTATGAAAGAAATAAATGTCTAACATGAAGCTTAAAAAGTGACAATAATACCCATTACAATTCATGTAAATAGGAAAAATAATGTATTGAATTACAATATGACATTACAGAATGAAACGTTTTTGCATTGAAAATCAATGCAAAAATAAACATTTAAAAAAACAGATTTTGTTCTTTATTATTTAGTGTTTAAAAAAAGTCCTGAGGTCATATTTTGTACCATTTTTTAAGATTTTGTGACCGCTCAGGATTCTTTGCATTGTAATATTATCATGTCCACAAGAGGGCGCTGTAACTCCAGTGTGTGTTGTGATGGTCATGTGAAGTTATTGGTATTCTGCTCTCAGTCAGCATCACTACAGCAAACCCAACAGCGGCTGGCTGGTTATGAACCTCACGGTACATTCACACGCGCAAGCAGGATCACGAAATGACATCTGGAATGAACTTGGGATCTATCCACAGTGAAGAAAAGCTCTTTCCCCCCCTATTTCTCCGTTTAAATAGACATATGAGAGATTCACTAGTGCATAATATCCCATGAATGATCTTTACATGCAAACTGTGAACTAAAGTCATTTTTACTTTATTTTTGCTTAGGACGTCTCTTCAGCTGGATTGATTTGGGCCAAACGAGTCAGTTTTCTTGTTTTTCAAAATATGTTTTATTTGATTTAGTATTTACAAACAAAAGCATTTAACATGTTTAAGTAGCCTAAACACTCAAAAGCATAAATAAAAACATCCTATTAGACACATCAGTATCTTCTCTATGTATTTAAATTGGAATATCACATTTATATTCATGCACTAGATAGATATTTATCATTTTCATCCAAAGCAACTTGCAGGGCATTCAGTTACATTACCCCCTATATTACCACATTATACTGTATACTGTTCCCTGTACACTAAATTTGTCAAACTATTGCATGTTTTATTTCAATGTTTTTTATTTTCAGTGTTTTGATTTCTAATGTTTAAGGTCTGACCTTAAATAATGATTCAAACTGCAGATAAAAACCAAAGTATACTAGACATGGGAGGTCTTGTTCAATGTATTTCAATGTGGGATACGATATTCAGATCAGTCGCACCTGTCCAGCATTTAAATGAAGACGTCTGCACACCAGAGCGATCTTTACAGACCACACGCAGGATCTAAATCAAGACGTGTCACCTCGTGTGAATGATGAAGAGTAGGACGAGACCGATTTCTATACGTGTCATCAAGTCTAAATTATATCTGCAGCGGTGGCCAAACAAATATGTGTGTGTATGATAAACCACCAGACGTGTGTGTGTGTGTGTGTGTGTGTGTGTGTGTGTGTCGTGATCATTTGTGTGTAATTGGCCAATTAAAAGCAGATAACAGCAGCACGCTCACACACGTTTACACATCCAACTAGAGAAAAGATGCTGACCAGCGTATGATGTTCACCCCCCAAAAATCATGGTGCCATCAATGCAGAAAGACGTCAGAGGTTGGTCACTCTGGATAGATGATGTCTGTCGTATTTCACATCTCCCTATAGAGCAAACATCAAATCAAACATCAAATATAACATCAGGATCCTCTGGGAACGTACCGCATGTGATCTCGGATGCTTCGATTTATCTCTGATGTCGCCAATCCCTACAGTCAAAATGTCCTCTTGAATTGCAATAAAATACAAAACAAAACCACCGGACGATCGTTTGCAGGAAAAGAATCACACTGTTAGATGCATGTGCAAGTCTCTACATATCCATTTAAATATAAACTCATGTACTGTACATACTGTCAACATCTGTTTACAAACATTGACAATTTCAATGTTCTCAGGAAAATCCTAGAACTCCCCAAAACATTGCGCAAATGCTGAGAGAGCATTTTATTAACATATTTATTAACGTTATTCTTACGTCATTAGTGGAATGTTATAAATGGAAATGTTAACAAAATGTTCTTCAAATAGGTTTTTTGTGCAGTAAATGTCACAAACCAAGTGAAGAAGCTTTTGTCTCCTGTAAAGAGGAACTGTTGGTACCAAAATATGGAAGCGTTCAGATCCAGCAGACATAAGCAATGACTCCGTAAAGGGAATTTTTTAGTAACAAACCTAAACCTGTTCAGTTAAAGCAAAACCCATCAACCATCGGTGACTGTTGTGTCAACGCACACACACACACACACACACACGCTGTATATTTCAGTTATTTTCCTCGACCGCATCCTGTTCCTGTGTATAGAAACTATCAGCAGTGTTTATTGTTCAAACAGATGAAAATTTCACTGAATTGTTTACTGACAAACAAACTGAGCAGAGCCGTAACAACCGGCACGTCTCATTAGATTTCGATCATCACCAGCGTTGAAAAACAAGGACACTTACATAACATACAGTACAGAGATGATATCAGATGGTCAGAATTCACCAGGACCTGAAGCGAAACTGTAACAGCCAGAGACAAAAATACCCCAGATATTAAATCAAAGAGAACAAACATAGCCTGAAGAGTTTGGAAAACAAGGAATGACATTTATTTCTTAAAAGAATTATACGTGTCACATGTTTTCATCTATTATGAAGCTATTTTGAGAAATGTCTCAGTGGTTTCATACAATGGAAGTCAATAGCGTTGTTTGGTTATCGACGTTCTTCATCGACGAAACTCACATCATTTGGCACACGTCTGATCCAGGACCAGATTCTGCATGTGAGGTCAGACTCGTGTTCAGGTCCTACAGGGAAAATGTTTTTATGGTCGGATGGATATAAAGCTTCTTTATGCACTTGTCTGTCGTAATTATATTGAGAATCCCCGCAGAAATATCATCTCTGTCTTCTCTTCTAAAGTTCAGTTCTGTCGATCTTTATCAGCTCGCAGGGTTGTGTTTTATTAGAAACGCTCGGATCATGCTTGAGGGAGGGAGAATGTAAACGCACGTGAACAAACGCTGCGATGCAGATGCATTTAGAAACGAGACACGTGACGGCAGAAGATCGCATGTTCAACTCGCAGCTCTGCTATTAGATCAACACTTAACCATCAGTTCACAACCAATTAAATCTTTAAAACTGGAATGACTGAACTCCATCACGTCTCACTGGACACGCACACGCACGCGCACGCTGAGACAAAGTGTTGAGTCACATTCAGCTTTATTGAGGTGATACATCAACACAGAGCAGAAAGCAGAGAAAGCATCGCCTCATCATTTCTGCTGGTCACAGTAATTTCACTTTAACTGCATCACACCATCCGTCACGTACAGTGAAATATAAAACACAATGTCATTGTGTTGTGCTCTTCTCTGAGGTTCTGCAGCATCACTACACAACACACTAAAGAAGGCGGAGCTTCAGGCAGGACCAAACGTCCTTCACTACAACCTAAACATCTACACACGCTTAGTTTGAAATGTCCAGTTTCCTTAAGAAAAGCTTTTAAATAACAGCAGATCACAGCTCAACTATAAAAGCCAATTCAACAACACAAAGGTTGTGGATGATTCTTGACTCTGTGAAGGTGAGCGTTCAACCAGTGAGCAATCTTCAATTGTAAAGACTGAAGTATAAGTTTCCTCCATGTCTCTTGAAAAGATCTGGTTCGACAGATTCTCCTGTATCAGTTTCACTTCATGTATACCGAGTCTGTGCTGAGATAAAAGAGACTCGAGTAACAGCAGAAAACAATTAGCAAGTTAATTTCCTCCCTATGTAGAGCACAAACCATTAGTTCTGTTAAGATGACTTTATAGGGTTTATATTACACACATTAACTGACTGTTGACACGCTATACCTGTGGGAAATCGGCTATGCACAGCGGACGCACACACGCTTCAAGTAAAATCATACTATAGAAGAACCAAAAATGATCGAAAAATGATGCTTGGATGCTGTGGGTGGTTGCCAGGGCATTGCTATGTGGTTGCTAGGGAAGCCCAAGCCTCTGTGATGCTCATGTCGCTCCATCAACGTAAAGCTATGTGACTGATTTTATCCCTTTCCTTTTATTTTCAATTAGCCTTTATTTTTAGATTGTGTTAATTTTAGTTGAATTTTTAGCCATTTTGTTACATGCCTTTGGCATTTTATTATTTCTTTAAATGTTGCTCCACAACATTGCTTTCTTTTATTTGATTTCAATCAACAAACGTGTTTCGATAGTTTTAGTTTGGGTGAACGACTAGAATCCGGTTCTACAAGCAACAACAGTGATGCTTGCGTTAGCAAACAACATTAGAAATGAAAACAGACTGAGATATTAGACAGAAGAACTGTGAATAATGCCTATGAATCACCAGTATAACAAGGAAAAGCTGAAAAATAAATAAAGACACTGAGAGAGAGAGAGAGAGAGAGATTCAGTGGGTAACAGTGCTGGCACAGCGGGCAGAGCATCTTCACCACAGCAGTGACAGGACATGAGCGAGCAGATCCCCGCATCCTCGGTTTCCGTGGCAACAAGCAACACACACTCGGATGTGAGGGATGGACGAATAAGGAAAGAATGATCCAGAAGAGATAAGACTGAAGACAACAGTTTCCTGTCAGATCCATACATGATTTAACACTTTTTAGTCTCCCTGGATCATTCCTTCTTCCACTTACATTTATTTTTAAAATCCCTCACAAAGATCTGTTTTCCACAGTTGCAGATGATATCAAGAGATGCACTGTCATGTAGAGAAGCAATATCACATGAATTTACAGTGTCGATATCAGCATGAACTTTAAACTGCACACACAAGTGAATGAAACCTGTCAAGAACATGTCCAAGTCATATTTTGGTGAGATACACCCATTCTAGAAAAGTTCATACACAGATATGCTTTCATTTCTAATGCCACTATTATAAGCTTTTACATCAAACCTCACACTAAACAAAAACAGAAACATTTTCATTTCATGTCAAAAAAAAATCGTCCTCCTCAAACCTTGTGTCCCATTTACATCTTGATCGACTTCTGATGTCCTCGCACATGCCACTGGTCTCCCAGAATGCCTTGCATGTTTAATTCATGGTATTTTTAAATTTAGCACTTTCTGCAGCGCGCGAGAGAGAAAGAGAGACTTGAATATCAAATTCATGCCTTGTGCTTCCAATGAGTTCATTGCATAAAAGACACAATCTGATGCCACATCCAGTATTGATGATATATGTGCATATTTAAACATCTGAAGCACTGAAAGCATGCAGACGTATGAATACTGTTTTTGCAAAAAGGTCAAATAAGGAGAAAATATTGTGCATTTGGAGTTTATTCAGTGAAGGGGAAATGCATTTATGTAAACTAGATTATGACATTGGCAATACGGTATAGTTTGCACAGCGGTTGCTTGTTGTTCTGAGTAGTTAGTGGTTTGATGTGAACAATAATTTTAGTGATGCGTTGTTTAAAACTTATGAACCTTTCCATACTGACTTACAATAGCCATCACACATGACAAAATACTGTACTATAATTTAGTATTTATTATAGTACACTGAAGTGTAATTCCCTTATACTGTAGCAAATATTTAAATATACTACAGTATTTGCTAATTTATCAGTTTACTATAGATAATACTACAGCACAATAATACCATATACCATAAATACTACGCTTTACTGCTGTTTACTATAGATAACACCATAGACTGTATAGCACCATAATACCATATACTATAAATACCACGCTCTACTGCTGTTTACTATAGATAATACTATAGCACCATAATATCATATGCTATAAGCACTACACTTTAGTACAGTTTAATGTAAATAATACTATAGAGCGCTATAGCACCATATACTGTAAATACTACACGTTACTACAGCTTATCATAGATAATACCATAGAGTACTAGAGTACTATAATGCCATATACTATAAATACCACGCTCTACCACTTTTTACTATAGATAATACTGCAGAATACTATAGCACAATAATACCATATACTGTAAATACTACTATTTACTATAGATAATACCATAGCGCAATAATGCCATATACTATAAATACTTCACTCTACTACAGATAATACTATAGAATGCTATAGCACCATAATACCATATACTATCAACGCTTTACTACTGTTACTACGGATAATACCATATACTATAAATACTGCGTTTACTGCGGTTTATTATAGATAATACTATACAGTGGTAATAACACTATCAGAACAATATAGGGGTCAAGCACATGATGTCAGTCGCTGCTGGTACACGTTTATACCCTATATTGTGATTTTAAGACTCTTCACACTGAACTCCATCTCCTCAACCATTTATTAAAACAAAGGTATCCAGCAAAACCCCAGTGCGTGCAGATTTCCATGGCAACCGCATGGATTGCGACTGCGACGGCGCCTGCTGAATCCCATATTCCTGCATCTGGATGCTCAGTGGGCCGAAACAAAGTCCAGCACCAGCGCACCCTATCTCTCCACAACACACCTGATCTGTATGGATTACTGCTAATGAACGACGACAAAGCCCATAATTCCTCACAGTGTTATTGAAATTAAATGGCTTTAATGAACATATGAACGTCTGTTATCCATACGGCTGCAGGTGTGTGTGTGTGTGTGTGTCTGGGGAGGGTTTAGAGCGAGCGAGCAGCATTTAAATCCACACACATCTGTGCAGAGACACACGCTGAATACATATCATGCCTCGTGTAAGATGGTTCTCTTAAGGAAAACCTTTAGTTTGTTGATATCACGAGACAACTTTAACATGAATTGGTGGCGTTCAAGCGAATGTCTGTATAAGATGCTTGAGATTGTCATAATGTTATAATACATGGTATTGCTCTAACAAGAAAGTTATCAAAGTTTTTGGCATTGAAGATCGTACGGGTGCAAAAACCTCACAGACTTAAAGGAGGGATATGAGCCAAACATACAGACCAAAATATCACAGAGACAAGAAACCACCTTAGCAACCGCTTAAAAAACCAAATGTTTTGCAGTCAGAATTTATTCGGCGAAGTGGAAATGCATATATGTAAACTAGATATTGGTTGAATAGATGGTACCATTTTCAGAGCGGTTGCTAGGTTGTTACCGCGGTTGCTAAGGTGTTCTGCATGGTTTGTTGAAAACAGCAATTTTTATCTTTGACTAAGTAAAATTAAAATAATTCAAATGCATTAACCCTACTGACTTACAATAGCCATTATATGAAAAAATACTGTAGTATACTTGAATATTTACTATATAGTACACTGTAGGGAACACCTTAGCAACCATCCACAGCACCAAAAATACCTTGGCATAATCTTATACTGAGCAACCAGCATCTTTTGCCTGGAGAAACACTGCTTACATTCTCCTCAGAAACAACTCTTGTTTACTGTTGCTTATTTGTAACTTTTTACATTTTAAAACTCTTTAAAACACTTTGTATTTCAAATATTAAAGTATCTGTCTGAGTCTGACAGAGGCACAAAGACAAAACACAATGTCTGTTGTCCTGGTTCATCATCTACTGATATGATCTTGAATGCAGGAAGTGTTTTCCATTACAGTAAATCCTGTCTGAGTGAAATCAGTTTAGACAAAATCTATTTATAAAGAAAATAACATAAGGATGAATGAAGCGATCGAGCCGGCTGTGATTGGATTAATATCTCAAACATGTCAGACCGGAGACGTTCGGATTGGTTAAAATGATTAAATGGGGCACACGGTGACAGACATCGAGTATTTTTTTTATTATTCTCAAAGACTTAAAGTAAACCAATCAGCTCCCATATTGTCAATGATGTAATCATCAATAATACTTGATCACAATATAGTGATGTAAAGAATAAAAGTGTAGAAAGAGAGAAATGCATCATGGGATGGCCACTGTTGCATCAAATGCCTATCATTCCCATTTTCGCGGTAACAGGATCAGAGCTACAGCAACTATACACAAATGTGTGAAATGAACAAATAAAGGTTGTGTATGTTTGTACGGGACGTAAAGACGATCAGTGGATTCTGCTGCATTATTTATGGAGTAAAATGCTTCAGAAACAACTTCCGCAAACTACTCCAAAACATTTTTGTAAAACTTTTAGCTCATATCATTAGAACTTCCTTTCCTCCGCGGGGCGAGATAAAAGACGGCGTGTCTCTTATGAATGAATAACATCAGACGCAGATGTTTTATCATTCACGACCCGAAGGAGGAAAGCTCAGAGCCACAGTTAAAGAAGCGGCCGAGACTCGGCTTCATCAAATTATGTTTAAAAGTGGCAATCTTGCATAACAAAAACTGATACTGAATACATGTTTTTTTATCGTTTTTCTATAAACTCATTATTAACATTCTGAAGGCAAACAGGGTTTTATTCTAAATCTCATTTTAAATACATAATAAACTAACATCACAACAAGCAAGGAAGTATTTCAGAAATATTAAAACAAATGAAGACGACTTACGATGGTTAAACTACACGAACAATGTTTATTTAATTCCTTTGACATGACAAACTTTGAATAAGATTTTCTGAGTTTGTGTCAAACTCATTTTTGGATGGACTGTCACTTTAAGTCAAGTGTGATGTGACTTTATTGAGGTTTGTCTATGGGATCAAGTAGCATTATATCACGTTCAGGTTTTCAGAGCTGTTGGATCATCGTTTCTTTTATGTATTTTGGCAGCGCGTCTATGTCCTCTTGCTTATTTTAGCTGCTTAACTTGTGGCCGTGGACCCATTTAAGAAACCAGGACAACGTTACAGTCACCCAACTTTAGACGTGTGCTACGACACACCTAGAGACAGTAATACTATCTGACACACACACACACACACACACACACACACACACACACACACACACACACACACACACACACACACACACACACGTCACATGGAAGTGTCACATTAGGACCTACTTTCATTATATACAGGCGTCTCTGTCGGGGCGGTGTGTCCAAAACACTAAAAAGCACAAAGTCCCTTACTGTCACTCAGACGGCTACTATGGCAACGGATCATGTGTCATCTTCGCTATGCCAGAGAAGTAGGAAAATGCTGGACATTGCCAGCGCTTACTGTGCACACCCAGTAATTTAATAGACGGAAAGCTCCAGAAGAGGAGTATAAGAGGACTTGTGCTCTGAAAATTACTTTTATTTCAAAATGTCTAGAAAACTCTTTTCATTACAAGCACACAGAGAGACAGACACACAGAACAATACAAAGTGATCCGATATCACAGACATGTAACATTATCCTCAACTCTGCCCCTTTACTTTCTAGACTGCAGAAAGTTTTTTTTTTTGTGTGTTTTCTCTGTTTATTACGTTATTTAATCTGGTTTTATAACAATAAAGCGTTTCACAGTATTTTAAACTCTTAAATCTTTCAAATAATATGTGATGATCTGCTCCAGCTCTGAAACAAAGTTATCATAGTTTACTAAAACGAAAACTATTAAAAAATTCCTATTCATTCAAATGAAATGAAAGAAAATGACACCCAGCCATTAATAGAAATGCCTAAATCTAATAGCCTTACATACGAAAATTTAATGAAAATGTGAAATGTTTCATTAGCAACTGAATTATGTTTAAGTTAAGGCATTAAGAATATTAACTAAAAAATTAAATGAACTTAAATTACATAGAAGTCAATTAAGGTATATAGCAATATATACATTTAACAAATAATTAAAAAAAACTCGTAACAAAATACTCAAAATTAAACTAAAGCTAACATATAGAAACACAAAATAAAAGCTCAATTCAAAACTTTACTAAAACTAAAAATTACTTTTGTTTTGACGTCACTGTTTTAGCTCCTCCCCCTCAGAGCCCACTGTTTAACAGATGGATAAAGTCCTGCTGTTTCTCTCTCTCTCTCTCTCTCTCTCTCTCTCTCTCTCTCTCTCTCTCTCTCTCGACAAACTCAAACTGTCAAGGAAATTCAGTAAATTTAACATTAGCATCTATTTCCGTGTGGGAGCAACTTTATTTCTTTAGCAGGTTGCTCATAAAAATATGAAAAGTACAAATATGAATTGAAATCTAATTTCCCCATGAAGCCCCCTGCGAGATACATTTAGAAAATGAATATTAAGTTAATGTGACGGCTCATCTCTCTGGAAGACACTTTTATTGAAACTATTAAACTTTGTTTAACGACGGTATCTTTTATTCATGGGAATGTTAACGTGCGGAGAGAGAGAGAGAAAACATCAATCTTGTGTTAAAAACATAGATGTTTATATTATCTGAAGAGATGGGATTGCAAAGATGTGGTTGCTAAGGTGTTCCAGGTGCTCCCTATGACTTGATCATGTTTTTAATTCCCAAACTACACTTTTAAAGTTTAAATATGCTATTAATAATCTCATAAAACCAAATAATTGCAATTCTCTTTGATAAACACTCTCATGTGGGCTACAACAGCAGATGGCAAACAACAGGGGTCTGATCACAACACAAATCACTTTGTAAGGAAATGGGGATTATTTGTATAAAGGCTCTGAAGGAACACTGTACAGATTCTTTTCCTCTGCGATTGGTGTAACGCTTATTGTCATGCATACAGACATGTGTTCTGCTTTAATGAAGGCGGAGAAATCTGCTCGAGGCCAACACGCCGGCTACACGCTCCATACAAAAGAGTCTTTATGCAGACGGCCTCACGCACGCACGCTGTAAGATCACATCTAAACCAGCAAGCAAAATAGTGCCGTGATCGATTTATGCTCATGCGAATTTCCTGTTGTTCTGTTCATTCAAAACAAGCAAAAATAACTTTCCATTTGGATTCGAGTTCAGTCGATTCTAAGAAAAAAAGGACACAAAGTGACAATTGACATCAGCAGTAGTTTGATGGGTGTTGGAGTTCAAACGTTATCTGGTCATTAGCAGAGATGTGATTTCATGGCCCGCTGCAGGTGGCATGTGTTCAAAAGATTGAGAATGCCAACCCATCGCTACACACTCCACATCACATTAGGCTTGAAAATTAAATGGCGATTTGGAAACAGATTTTCTGTGTGTGGAGTAAAACTCCGTCTGGATTGATCTGGGCGACAGAATACTTATTCTAAAGTAAACTGTAGTAAAATTCATGGATGCTATAGTGTTTTACCATAGTGAATAGTGAAGTATACTGTACTACATTATATACTACAGTTGATCAATTAACTATAGTTAATACTAAAAATACTATAGTATACATTGACAAAGATCTACAATTGCAATACAATGTATATAGTATATTTACTATAGTAAATATTAAAGTACACTACAGTATTTACCACATGACTTTACTACATTATACAGGTGTGGTACTTACTGTAATTTACTATACCACAGTATACTACAGTATTTAACGGCAGTTTAGTGTTTCACCATAGTAATACTACAGAATACTGCCATATGCATGATGAAAGAGCATTAGTTACTAAAATTCTACAAATTAACTATAGTAAATATTAAAGTATACAACCGTATTTACGAAAGAATACTGTAGTAAACAGTAACAGCAGACCGTGTTTGGTCACACTGTAAGTGTGAACGCTTCAGTATCCTTTTCACACGTTTATTCTGAATATTTCACCCCTAAAATCTCTGGGGTTTCAGTCGTGACACACATACACATCCTAATAAATTATCTGGTTTTGTTTGCAACAGCATACTACCATGCATAATGTGGACAGTATTCACATTTTTGCATACATGCATACTTAATATTGACCCGCTGTACTGCATTTGCACAAAATCCAATAATACAGCGATATAGCCGAAAGAAAATATGAGCTTTTTTAACACACACACACACACA
The DNA here is from genome assembly GCA_026939265.1 of Oreonectes daqikongensis. Taxonomy (NCBI): domain Eukaryota; kingdom Metazoa; phylum Chordata; class Actinopteri; order Cypriniformes; family Nemacheilidae; genus Oreonectes; species Oreonectes daqikongensis. The sequence goes on along the minus strand of JAOTQM010000449.1, from coordinate 1,430,038 downwards.
CACACACACGACAAAACAGCAACAATGATCAACCAAGAAACAGATTCTTACGGGTAATCGAGTTAATTATCTGAAAAGTTGCTGTTAAATCATAAATATTTATATATATTTATAATATCTTCATATGATTCATTGGTCTTTGGTGTATTTTGTGTGCGTGTTATGGATGATGGCCGCGGGGCTCGACCCGTGATGTCCCGCTGATAATGGGCGTCATTTAGCTATGTGTGCTTAGCGCTCGTCTCATGTGACACGGGCCCCGTTTCAGATCCGACAGCCTGTGTCTCGAGGCCACAAATGACAACCATCTGACACCATTTCATCCCAAAAACACGGCGAGCCGAGGCCAGGTGCATACAGAGCTTCTGTACATCTCATCTGCGGGTTCACACACTTCGTGTCATTACGACAGAGTTGTAATAGACTATAGCCATAAACTCTTTTACCCCGAGGCCTGGAGAACAAAACTCTGTTGTGTTCACGTGCTTCCAGAAGCGTGGACGACGGCTTTTAGAGATCACAGGCTGTTCATTGTGGCACGACGGAAAACCAAGAAAAATGCAATACCATGATATTAAAACGTGTTTATATGTTTCTTATTCTTTTAGATACACAAGCATTGACCTGCTTATCTGCATCGACCTAAAACTTTCACTATACAGAACTTTAGAAATCCTTCAGTTGTTGCAAACCATTGCAGTATTTTAATGTATTGTTCAGTCCTAGATGACATTTTGACTCTTGGGGCATTTGCACGTATCTGAATCAAACTTGATGTCTATTTGGCCTACAAGACATGTGAGAAAAACCTCTGGAAAAACCACTCAATGATCCTCATTCTGACATCCCAGGAACAAAAGAAGAAGAGGGACGGTGTCCTGAAGACATCTACTGCCTCCACAAAACACCACGACACACGGAGAGCCAATGCTTTCAGGGCAGAACCTAGAAGAAAGACATTTACTCACAAAACTCCTCCGGCCTTGACCTTGAAGATGCGCTGAATTGCTCCGGCAGTTTCTAATAAAAGCTGAATCCTGCAGGTTTCACAACAGCAGCTGTGAACAGGAAACACAGAGTCAGGACAGCAGATTTAAATTGTTGACAACAAAAAACAGACAACTTCTCAATGATTTATCTCCTTAAAACATTTAATCTGACCGAAGATGAAGAGACAGAATAAGCATAAATTCATCAAATGAATGAGCATTAAATGAAACCGAAATGAGATTATTCATCTAAACAAAAGACGCCCGTTGACCACTGTTGATAAAATGAGATTGTAAAGATATTAATATCTTTCTAATCTACAAATGCAATGTTTAATTATTGTTCGTCAGTCCGTACGTTACTCCACTAATATGGAAAGTTGAGAGGTCAGTAAAGACAGGGGCTACTATGGATATTAAACAGGTGACGCATATCAATTATATGATCTATAGGAATATGAATTGCTCATGAATATTAATTAGGTAAAGTTCACACATCGCTGTACCTGATTGGCTGAAGAGGTCGGCAGATGTCGGGACATGATGGTCCTAAAACTGCTGGAGAACATTAACAACATTAATGTAACCGTCTGCCCAACGCTGTTAACAAAATCCATATTCACACGTTAATGAGCTTTTTCTGGCTCTCTTCTGAAACTGGAAGTGAGATAGAAATAGCAACATTAGCCAAATAAAGACAAATATATTGAGATCGAATCTGTGAAGAGCAACATCTGAGCAATAACATTTCAAAGTTTGTTCAGAAGCGTATTCTTTATTAAATGTATACTTTCTTATTTCTGCGCACGCACGCACGCACAGCTTGGCTTAGCCAGCTGCTACTGTCTGATAAACACCATTATGTGTTTACTTTACATCCCACGCTGGAGAGCTTATTCACACTCGCCAAAACAAACCTTCCAGTCAAAGTGGGCTTATTATTAAACACCCATGAAAATTCTCACTTATTTCATCTTGACAGCAGTGAGACTTAACAGAGACAAATGTCACCGATGTAAATGTCTTAAGTATAAAAGAGAGAAGTCAAATCTTACTCGTTTTTTCGATGGATGTCAGAAGAGATGTTTCAAATTGTGCTGGGATTTGCGAAGATTATAACGTTTAAAAGCATCTGAGACTTAAATGAGAAATATTTGAGCTCGTCGCTAGCGTTTATTTCAGTTTAATGAAGGGCTTTGATTTTATACCAATAGTTTTCGTGACTGTTCTGCTCAACGTTTATTGCTCAAATTCATCATTGTGACTACCTGAGGTTTCCAAATCCTCAACGTTTTCATATTTCGACGAAAAATAAATCAAAAACTACCAGCACCATTACATAAGAAATAAATCCATATGACTTTCACATCTGAAGTTATAACAGGCACACATCTAACTGTCTTGTCGAATAAAACAGGAAACTTATTTAAAATAATAATCCTATATTTTTGTTTATGCAGAGATGAGAGGCGTCCTCACCGTTGATGTGAAAAGCAATATTTGCGAAGGCTGTTGAAGACGCCTGATGTCTGGCGTTTATGAGTTTACAGCTGAGCAGCTGCTGTGAGACTAAACACAGACTGCACACAGAACAGATTCTTCACTATATTCATGTGTTTCCCTAATATAATTATTGACATTGAACACAATGTGTGTCTTTGAATGTCAGGACGGCCCACAGGTCACAGCGCTCGCGGTTCCCCATTAACTGACCATTTATTAAGAAACACGTTTGGGTTATCGACCCCCAGAATTAAATGAAAAATATATATTTTGCATGAATAAAATAACTGTGGTTGATCTCAAGTTGCACGCAAGGTCAATAAATACATTTAGGGAAACATGTTACAACGTACTTTCATTATTATCTTTTCATTGTTATAATGAGAAATTCCGGACGTTAATTCTTGACTTCAATTTTGCCCAAATCGGAGATCATTTCTAAAGTTCTAGAAGGAACACGAAAGGTCACTTTTTCTTAGCGTTACTGAGATCTAATTTGTGTTTTGGTCTGATATTTATTATGATTAATGTAAGAAAGACATGAGACCCACCGTGGAGTTCGTGAGAGAGATTAGAGACGCTGACAGTGGAGCTTTACGGATTCCATACATCACAATCCTCACAATCCCACGAGCCACACACACACGATCCGATCCCTCTCTCAGTGTTTGACGGCGCTCCATCGAACCCGGGCCGGCCTCTCGCTCTGTTGCCATAGAAACTGTGGAAAAGGACAAAAGAAAAGAGAGAATTAAAAAGACAAAACAATAATTGATGGACTCATCGTGACTCGAAAGAACCAACACAGTCTCACAAGAATCCGTGACATCGTCACGAAATATAATCTATTGTTTCGTGATGGACACCAATTTCCTCATTTTTTCGTGTCACCAGCACGACTTTCGATCAAACATATTTTAATATATACGTAAATATATATAAACGCAATCTGATGGGAATTCATACCTATTTTACAAGGTGGTTCATTCTTGTGAATTTCCTACAATCTTATTCCTATGTTTTGTTATGATTTATGACGTCAGGTTTAGGGGGCGGAGTTAGGGAAGCCATTTATCCTTGCATTGCCACCTCGTGATTTTAGGGTTTGGGGTGAGGTGAAGTGTTGGCTCCTAAAATATTTACGAATTCTTTTAATATCAGGTTATAAATATACAAGTGTACATACACTTGGGAAAAATTGGGAAATTCGTTTCCACCAACACGAAACAATAGATAACATTTCGTGACAATATCACAAACTGCCTCGAGACTTGGTTGAAAAAACACATCGGCTGCATGTTTGCACTGAAGATAATGTGAGTTTGGGAAAACTCACCATCAGGATGCTGAGTGGTTGCTAAGGCGTTGCTAAGAGATGTTGCTATATCAGCCTGGTTTTCAGATACATCTCAATGTAAGAGGAAAAAAAGCTCTTTCATTCGTAAGCCGCTTTCAATAAAAGCATCTGCAAAATGTAGCCTAAATGTGAAGAAATCGACAGTGGATTTGTGACCATCTCAGTGGGAAAATAACATTCGACGGATGTAAGAGAGACACATTCCCTAAAAATACTGCATTCGTGTGATATCGGTTTGCTTGTTTTCATATGTCATCTATCTCAGGTAGGATTAAAAGACGCCAGTCTGCAGCTAGGTTTGAAAGTAAAGAGAAGAGAGTAAAGTAAATGAAAGGCGGATGAGCAGAAGTGTGAAGTGTTGTCGTTTATTGCCGGTGCTGATGTGGGCGGATCTCTGGGATTGACTGCTGAGGTCCGGCGCCCGAGAAGAGCCACAAATCTCCTCACGTCTCGCAGCAGGTGCTCAAATGTGTGGGGGATCATCACACGCGTTCAGTGTCACGTGTTAGTCTGTCGGCTCCGAGGTGGCCGGACGCTTCGCTCCAACTCTGTGTGAATGATGCAATTGTCCTGTGTGTGTGTGTGTGTGTGTGTGTGTGTGTGTGTGTGTGTGTGTGTGTTTACAGCTGGAACCGGTGAAGGTTTTTTTTTGGCTCACGTCACAATCTCTTCCCCTCAAGCGCAGAATGCCAGCTAATCTCCCAGCATGCACCAGGACGCCACCCTTACTGCCCCTCTAATCCACTTCCTGCACTTTGATCTCTGATCGGCACCATGTGCTGGTGCGTGCGAAAGAGGTCTTCTCTTCTCCAACTGTTAAAATAACCCAATGTGTATTTATATATATATATTATGCTATTATTTATCTATCTCTATATTTTACGGGCGGCACCAAGAATAAAGTTTGGGAAACGATACTGTAAAAGAAAACACACAATGGAAACTTTTCTTATTATTCACATGTTGCTAAACGAACAAAACAACATTCTAACCGTAACGCATTTTTATGCTCACATTTTGTTTTGATTTGTCCGGAAAAATGCATCTGGCAAAACGGACGTCTTTTCTTTCTGTTTCTATCGCTTCTATGGCTAAAAAGCGCAGCTACGATCCCTTCAAATGCTGACTATACGTAGGGTTGGAAACAGAAGTTCAGTTAGTCACTTCCTCACCGTCAGACAGCACACGCCTCCAAAACAAACACAGTCATTTCTTCAGTATGATCATTTCTGTCACATATGCCGTCTCATATCTTCATATATCATGACTGATTATTTAAACACATTTCTCACAGCGCTAAAGCAAACAGCAATAAATGCCTCCGCTCATATCAGACCGCCGATTTCCTTTCGCATCTCTCTTCAAACATAAATGTGTCTTAAGAAAGATGAATGAATAAATGATAATACAGTATTACATGATTTATCCTCAAAGAGGAACATCTCTTTGGAAAGGGTGTGACCTTCCCTTTGAGTTTCCACACCCGTCATTCAAAGCATTAGAGTCCCGAATAAACAACTGAACCTCCTCACATCCAACATCCACATTTAACACCAAACCACAACAAATCAACCTCGCAGATGCACTCATGTCACCGACTGACCCGATGTCAGCGGGGGAGAAATACACTTGTTAACAACCTTGCTATCCCTTCATTTCATTCTTATCCTCCCTTGTGTTTGAATTCATTCAAAACTATGAATTCCTTTAAAACAAGGGTGAGGTTTGGAGAACAAAGACTCGTTCATTACATCGCTCATACAATCCTGAAGTTTGATCTTGGATGCTATATTGGTTGATGAAGCTTTCCAACTGTGCTTGAATACAAAAAGCTGTGAGCATTTGAATTGTTTTATTCTTTACCGTAATATGTGCACAATATTAAAGAGATAAACTCAAATAGCTCAGGTAAACTATGAATAAAACTAAAGTAAGACCAAAATACAATTTAAGAAGAATTAGATGTTTACAACAAGAAAACAGACTTTGTAATATTTTTAACCAAGAAAATACAATAATCTGCAGGAGTGGGAGGAAATGAGAAAGATGAGGCTTGTAGAAAAGATCCTGAAAACACGAAACCAGCTCTCAATGATTTTTCGGTCTGTTATTCAAATCAATCTGTTGGTACCGAGGGAGCGACCTCGACTGATTTAAATGTCAAAAGATAATTTGTATGGGTATGTTTGAGAGTCATTTAATTACCCAGAAACCTTACAGGCGGAGAAACTGAACGCGAGTAATATTCTGAAATGTCAAGCGTTCTGACGCGGCTTTTGTTCGTCCACCTGACCCATCGTGGTTATTTCAGGTGTAAAATATGGACAGATAAGAAAATGGGTCGTGGTTGTTTTGCATGTTTGCTTTGGGAAGAGACCGAGTTGAATTTCCTCTGTGTCCGGGACTCGTCTTATCAACGACCTTGAGCTGTTTGCTGTGAAATACAACAGACTCTTCCACGAGGAGTGATATAAACAGGATTACAGGTAACACCTGGACGTGTGGGTGTGTGAAAACACTAAAGTCAAACACACATTCGCTGTATAAAGAAAACGCTTATTACAGTACAACTACAGAAACTAAAGCAAACACTTGAGTGTTTTAGGAGACTAAACTCACAAAATAAACTCACGAGCACATTAAAAATATGCGTTTCAAAATCTATTGCCTCATTCCCTGAAACAGACTTGCAGGTATAATAAGATTTTATAATCACATATATGAGATCTCAGTAACACTTCAGTATTGGGGTTATTAGCATGCCTGTTACTGGCATATTGGCTGTTTATTAGTACTTATAAAGCACATATTCTGCATGACCATACATCCCTAATCCTACCCAAGACCTAAACCTTACTAACTATTAATAAGCAACAAATTAAGAGTTTATTGGGGGAAAAGTCACAGTTAATGGTTTGTTAAAGGTACAGTTTGTAACATATTTGCAGTAAAATATCCCAAAACCTTTATATATTTCGTTCAGCCGAGTACTTACAATATCTTAAATGTTTCCAACTACTTGTAAATCGTGAGAAAGTCGGCATTATAAACAGTGACACGGGGCTGTGCAGTCATATCCGCGTTACGCTTTACTGACGTAGAAACCGCATGACAACAATTTCTGACTAATGGCCATCAGCGGTGGAGTTAAAGACAACAGATCCCATAATTCCACGCTCCTTCACAGCGTCATCAAGCTACGCCATTGTTGTTTTGATCACGCGCCCTATAGCGGCGGATTTTACATTTATTTCAAAATAAATCTTAATGTCATAAACTGTGCTCAGATTCAACAAAAACTAGACGGCAGAACACAAATGAAGATATTTTGAAGAACTTTGCCCGATTATATTAACAATAAACCCGAAGACATTAAAAATATCTTCTTTGTGTTCCACAGAAGAAAGAAACACATACAGGATTTTTGGAAAAGTATTCCGTTAAATCTCCCAGGCCATGAAAGAGTAACACCAGTATAAACCCACACAGTATTTTTGTGCTTAAATCTATATTTACAAAGCAGATAAGAATGCACCGTGGGCTTACTCACTGTACTTGAGCGCTATGATGTGTCTTATTTTGCCTGCCGGCGCTTGATATGGACAAGGTGACATTCCATATCTAATCTGACTTCCGGTCCTGTGGGCTGAGGGGCAACAGCAGCTGCGCTAATGAAGACTGCTGTGACTGACTCCATGCTGAGCTGGAACAGGTGAGAGAGAGAGAGAGAGAGAGAGAGAGAGAGAGAGAGAGAGAGAGAGAGAATCATTCAACCATAACAGACACCAGTGTTGATCTCATGGCAAAGTCAAGTTTAGATTTAAAAGAATACTTTACCCTCTTTCACCCGCTTGTTGTTCCACATCATTTGTTATTTTGTTTGTGGAGTTAACAAATAACAGATGCGCAGACATTTGTCTCATCTGACCGACAGGTGACTTCCTGTAAGGACAGGAAGAGACTGTACTTGATGTGTGTGTGTCAGCCATTCCATCAGCAATAAAGCGAATGACAAATGCTCTTTCACAACATCCCTGGAAAATATTTAACCAGTTACCCGGCAGGGGACTTTATTTATTGGTTAATATGACAATCATTGTCATTAGCAGCATTCTAAGAAACACGTTACGAAAGCGTCATTTCTGAACGCTTTAGACATCCTATTAACAATATGTTTTATAACGTATAAAATAGCTCTTTTAATGTCGCAAGAACACTTCCCTAATGATGGCGGTGGAAAACAATGCAGCTCACGGTTGTAATTTTCTAATTGCTGGTTAACGTGTGTGATCACCCGCCTCTCCAGCAGCGCTGTGGTATTAAACTAAACCTAGTTAGCGGAGACGTAGGTGTGTGAAAAATGAGCCAGAGATAGAGGGCAGAGGGCCAGGTAACCTTCAGCGGCTGTTTCTTTCCAGCTCTGATACTTTAGAAAAAGCCGAATACATCAAAGGACTTTTATGCAGAAACGTGTCGATTTTTATAGCGACCAAACCTGCGATGTTGACCATTCGAAGACAGCGGCGGACGCGGCATCTAAGGTCCAGCCAACATTGCAGCATCTTTGGTCTTTGACAGTGTGAACGATCAGCATCAGGACTGCAACTGGATGTGAACAACAGTCATGATGCTGCAGGAAAGGCAGCAGTGGTGTGACAGAAGGGATGAGGTCAGTAAACACATGAGATCAGAAGCTATAAGAGTAACAGTCCTGGCACACAGCGTCCGGAGGAAGAGGTGATAAGGTGTGACGGCAGAAAATAGATCCACGGCGGTCAGAGAGTGAGTCAGCCTGCTGTTTTTACATACCCATAATGCAACACCAGACGAGTTGCGTAGCTTACACTGCAATACACACAACTTCATATGTTTCACACGACCACACACAAAGATCCCATCACAAATCCAACACATGCAAGCGCTTAAAGAGACACTTACCTTCATGCTTTCAAACACTTTCTTTTTCTGTGGAAAAAAGAACTACAAACTCAGCTGCGCACGTCTATAAATGTCACGTGTGTCCAGTAACACACACCGTATTCGGTCTTCTACTTATAGCTCGAGAAGACGGGCGAGCGGATCACAGACCAAACGGAAGAGTGAGAGGTAAGAGCTGAATCCATCGGACGGACGTTAAAAAAGCAATTTTGCTGAGCATTTTAAAGACGTCCACCTGAGAAACGTCATGCTAACAAAAGTGCTGAGACTGTGGCCTTATAGTGAGCATTGGTTCATTTCCACAAAAATCAACAAAACGTTCAATCAAATCAAGACAGAGGCGTCATTCAGTTTCAATGGAATGTATATTTCAAAGGTATTAAAGTGGCATTCACATCAGCTGATTTCATTCATTTATAAACACAAAATCAAACAACAGCTCGCTCGTGTGCCGCATCACAGATCAATGGGACATTTCTGACAAATAAACAATATTCGTGTTGGTACTTCGGTTCCCATGCATGAAGTTCAATCTAATGTAATATTGATCCAAATCCGGACAGTGTACAGTTGAGCGGTAAGTCAGCAAAACATCCAATTAAATCGTTTGACAAAGATGAAATACATTCTTTAAATGTGAGAGAAATACATTTAAACAAACAATAAAAGAAAACCCTTTAAGCCCACTTTTGGTCAAAAGCGAATCTTACGCAAGTAATAAAAGCACTTCCAAATTACAAAAAAAAGTACAATGAAATGCAAGCGACCTGTTCAAACATATGTACAAATAAATAAGAAAAATCACTCATCGGATGAATGGAAAAATATGGAAGGGGCAGTTGTGAGGGTAAATGCAGCCGTGGAGGTGAATCATAATTTCCAAAGAGTCCTCAAAGATCTGATCATCCAGTGAATGAGTCCATTTAACCGGCAGACACTGACATTCAGCAGTCAGGGGTCCTGCTCCATTGGTCTCCTTAAATCTCCGCACACACTTCGATCTGGAGCGTAACAGATCTGCCTTCAGGTCTTGAAGATATTGATTATGTGTCTGGAGTCGCACAGAACTGACAAATGCAAGCGCGCCGAAACGGAAAATGAATGTGGCCTCTGTGTTACAGCCAGACATATGATGCAGAGAAGACCCACAGCATTGTCACACTTTCCCTGAACGTTTCCTCGGAGAGGGATTATTCATAAAAAGTGAATATTCGTACAGCTTTGAAGATTTGTAAAGTTTAACACACACGTATGCCTTAAAGCATTTTAGGACAATGTGAGGGGCAAGTTGTCACAACGGAAACCTGTTGTTAATATTGACACTTGTGAAATTCATACGTGAAAGAAAATTGAGATGGTCAAATAAAACTAAAATGTAATATTTGTTTTGCTTAATACGCGCATCCTGTGACAACTTGCCCCGGTGTCCCGTGTGTCTTTAAGGAGATATTCCTCGCTGGCATGGTGCATCCGGGCGCGAGAATGCGCACAAGGTGACACTCGTGCCCGTCAGGTATCACAGCTCTCGGCATCTTGTTTCACGCAAGGGAAATCCCTTCATTCGAACCCCCTCCGGCCAAGCTCACCCGCTCCCGCCGCACTACTGCGCGTTTCGGACCATCTTTTGCGCAGAGACCACGAGCAGCTGCTGCTTCTGGCGGCTGGATTTGACGGCCAGAATCGCCTGCCGGTTCTTATACTGGACCATCTGTAAAGTGATCTCGGCGTTCCAGCCCTCGTCCTGCGGACACCTGAAATCGATCTCCCTGCCCTCCGACATGACCACCGTGAAGTACACGTACTTGCCCTTCCTCTCCACGCAATCCACGGTCTTCATGTTGGCGAAGTGGAGCTCCTTCGCCTTGCAGCCCGTGTCGTGGTGGTGGTGGTGCTGATGCTGATGCTGGTGGTCATGGTGCTGTTTGGGTGGGTGAAGCATCAGTCCGTCCTCGGTGAGCACGCAACGTTTCTTCTTCCACAGCTGCAGCAGCCCGTCGCTGCGCTTCTCCAGCACGCCCTCCTTCAGCACCTTCACGCCGGACTCCGGCATGGCCACGGAACCCGGGCACGGGCGGAGATCGCGCATTAAACCGCTGTGTGAGGAGCTGGGACGCGTGACTGATGCGTCTGTCCCGGGCGGTCGTTGCGAGGACTCTGACGAGCGGGATTGATCGCGCAGGGGGGTTTCTCACACGCGCGCACCGCCCACTGCATGACTGAAGCGCGCGCACGCGCTGAACTCGGCAACATCAGCACGCGCGCTGGACATCGCAGGCCGCGTCAAAAAACCTAAAGCGCTCCCTACATAGACGACATGCTTAGGCGCTTTCGTTTAGTGGGCTAGTATTATATATGACAATACGACCAGAACATTGGAAATAAAGTAAGATTATGAAAGCATTTATTGAAAAACGAACATCGACAGTTAAATACGCAACAACAAAAAACCGTGACGGTAAAACTTTTGACGTCATTTAATTACTATAGGTCGCCCCTCGGTTCCAAATTACCCTAATTCATCCTAAACGACATAGAATACTATACAAATAAAACATTAACAATGCATTTAAATTCGGCCTATACATATATTAAAGAAAAATATCTAATAAAAGGGTACAACTCACTGTACACGGTTTTAGTAGGCTATGCCTTACAGCACTTTGAGATTTAAAAAAAAAAATGTAAAGTGCTTTATAAAATGTATTATATTATTACTACAAATCACTCAAAATGTCTTTTAGGGAAGCAATATTACAGAAATGTTCCCTCCCACTCCCGTTCCCTCTTCAACAAAACAAAAATAATCTGTTTTAAGGAATTACCAAGTCGAACTAGGTTTCTAAAAACATGTGCATTAACTACACCACATGACCTCTGTTTGATCTAATTCCCTAAAGTAATTTAATATCGACATTACATTTTAAAATCATTAAGCAATATTGGAATCAAATGTGATTTTGTTTTACTTTAAAATGAAATAGTCCAACACCGCCGCCTCGTGGACAACAGTGGTTTTGATTCCAAGTCAACTATTGGGTCGCATTGAAAATGCCAGTTAACCATCCACATTAAGATTGAATACATGAGCAGACATTAATTTAGCATTGACCAAAAACCAGAATTTAGGATTGCTTTTGCACTTTTAGAGTATATTTTGTTTAAATGCTTGAATTAAAGTAATGCTCGAATCCTTGTCCAGAACTGCAACTCCCATTTTATAATATTTACCCCTCACCACCCAAACAATAAAGACAATCAGACCAAATGCACACATTTTACCAATTTATTTCATGAATATACATCCACGTACAGTTATTGAGTACATTAGTATTTGTAGCATGGCATTTTGCTTTGACAACAGCTGCTGAGAGGGACCACACAGATCCCTGCTGATACAACCGCTCGACAGACAACTGATCAACTACCCGACGGTCTGCGCTACACGCGTGCACAGATCTGAGCAGTAAGACACATGAATACTGCGGGCTTTGGGGTTACCGGGTGAGGCTATTGCTTTCTGCTTCAGACCTGCTGGGCTACAGGGAAAGAGGGGATCTCAAACACACACACACACCTTCACAGTGATAGGCCTGCCAAACAGAGGGTGGCATGACACCACAAACATCACTCGGGGCTCGAAATGAACCAGGATCACACACAACCGGCTCCACCAATCAGCTACTCTAATTCCAGGCCTAATCCTCCAATGGGGTTGCCGCAAAAAGTTGGTTTGTTCAAAAGTGCATTCGACACTGCGTTGATGCGCAGTGTCAGATTATTATTAAGCGCTAGATTATAAACTGGGCAATTTTGGGAAGGCAATTTTATTCCGAATGGACGTTACTGATACATGACAAAAGTGCTCAGGGAAAATAAAAAACAAGTCATGCATCAGAGCGTCTACTATTAAGGGACAAACTGCTGTCATGGATGTGGAATGTACAGACGCCTAAACAATCACCGTTTCTCCCAGATGAACCGAGCATTTAGGCCACGGAGTTGAGGTGGAATGTTTTAAATGAGACTCAAGTTAGCATGAACCGACTGAATTTAGTCCTACATATGGGAGCAGTTACAGGTTTTAACCGTAAAAAAAAAAAAGCACTCGTGTCACCCTGTCTATTCAACGCAGAGATGCTGCTGTTTTGGTTGTTCAGAGCGTAAAGGAATCACTCGCGTTACCTCCAGACAGTCTTTCCACAGCTGTTGTCTAAGAGCAATACAATAGACTTCACAAGAACCCGACTAGTTTAGCAGTGAAGAAACAAGTGTCATGCTTTGAGGGATAGTCTGCATTCTAACTATTATACAGAGAAAAAAGACAAAAGAAACAGGTCTAATAAAATACTATGCGTCGTGAGCCGAGGCTCCCTGTAGGAGTTGTTTTTGTAACAAAAATCTTGAAACCCTTTTTCAATTATTTCTACCAAGAAAAATACAAAACATTGTAAGGCGGTTAAGTAACTATGTTTGTTTGAAGCCGTTACAGTGTAGGGGATCCTGATAGAAGTGGCCACGCCATCCATCACTGCTGTTTGCACTCCTCTGGGGGGTTGGCATCCTTCTGTAACGCATCAAAAGAGAAGGAAAGTGAGTTACGTGTGCTGTATACGTGTCAAAACTGCATTTACACATAACATCTGTATGGACACATTCCAGCCAAAAATCATGAAGGGCATTGCTGGATTATCCGTCAGGATTTGATTGGATAGTAAAAAGAGGCAACATGATATTTTGAGAAACACTAAATACAGATACTCATAAGCAGTTTCATGTTATCTATGATAGCCAATAAATTGATCATTCTTCAGCACATCATCCATAAAAAGGCTTCTTTATACATTAAAATCAATTTAAATGTCTTACAAGACAGGACCATAATACTGATATCAGTCTTAGAAACAGACATTACAGATATCATCACAGAAGTATTGCATAATATGGATCAGAATCTCTCCAGCTAATCCAATCAAATAGCCACAAATTGAGGGATGGCACAGATACTGGGTTCAACCAATGGCATGACAGAACATGTGCAGCTTCCTCCCTCGAGCAACCAAAGACAGAACAAAAACACTCCGGGTTTATTTCAAGAGCAAACCAGATGCTTCAACATACAGACACAATACAGATGGTAGTGCCAACTCAATACGGTTAGAGGAAAGCAAACAACAGCCAAGTGTGTTAGTTATTAGTTGGGGAATGGGGCGAAAGATGGGGTGAGATTCAAATGAAAGCGTGAAAACAGGAAACAAATTCATTCATGAGCGTTACCTACCAGAACAGGGTTACTACAGACATCATTTACACCTAGCAAGAAGAAATTTAAAGAGAACTCACAAGAGTGCTTGAAAATTCACATTAATCATGCTGTCGCTTGTGAAAACAAACCAGACTGCACCTAACCTGTCCTAAACGTAATCTTTTCTCAAAGCATGCAGGAAACGTATCGATTAGAGGAAATGAACGAGCACAATGTTGGTATGCTGAAGATGTTTGTGAAACATGCAGAGAAGATAAATGACATCAGGCAGTGCTGCTTTCATCTTTATGGCTAAGCTCTCAGGAAATGTGCTGTAAAACACTTCGAAGAGAACATTTAGAAACAGGTTCTGAAATAAAGATGTAGTGCCTAAAAATAAACAGCACCTCTGAATATGCCAGCAAGCAAACAGCTGCTTACAGAGAGATGCTAAAGAAGTCAGTCATCTATCATCTCTGCAACACTAAAGCAATCTGAAACTCAGTTTTTGATCAGATTCTGAAATGGACAGCATCAGATGAAGTATTTAAAGTGAGAGAATGTGTGTGGGCAGATGGAGAGCGATAAAAGTGAGAGATGCATGAGTGGAGGTGACAGCATGTATTCAGCATCAGACTGACCGAGGAAGAATGACAAAGTTGCGTCTTACCTTGGGTTCATAGTCTGGATCATTTTCTTCATCTGCCTCCTCTTCACCTTCCTGTCAATGACAAACATATCAGTTTAACCATGCAGGGGCATCGACATGACGAAAATGAAAAAGACGAGAAGCTAACTCACCTCATCATCCGCTTCCTCTCCCTCCTCATCATACTGTAAAATCAAAGCAGAAACATACGTCAGAGACCTTTGGAATTAAATCAACAGACTACTCACTTTAGATGATGTGCTGTCTTTCACTCACATCATCGTCATCGTCTTCAATAGCCTCCCCAGTGAAGTACAGCACCGCCCTGGGCACGATACGCTCACGGACGAAGTGTCCGATCTCAAAGTCCGCTGCTAACACTGCTTCAGAGTCCTCATCCTGAACACAAACAAACTAACCATCAGCTACTGATCGCGAATGAAGATGAATTAAAATGAAATCACCTCAACAACGAAAACTATTTACTCACCAGTTCACCATTTTCTGGAACTGAAAGAACAGAAGAAAACAGACAATCATCTTAGTGGTCACATCTTCGAATCAATTTCACATTACTTTGAAACACAACAAAGTTTTATTTATTCTAGCTATTATGTTTGTACAACAGTCAATGCTGAGGGGTTTCTACCTTCAGGTGGAGAGAAGAAATTGAAGAAGGAATCATTGGGGACTGTTTTTGTGACTGTCCTGACTGTGCCACGACCCTTATGTTTCTGTTTCTTTTTGATGGTTTTCAACGTGACGTTCTTTCCCTTGCTCCAGTCGATCGTGCACCTGAACACACACAGTCAAGTCTTGAGTCACAGAGTGAATGCTCATTCACATTCAGTCGCTTTTTACGAAACAATGATAGATGAGGCAATCCCAGCAACATTGAGGTGTACACGAAGATGAAACCGTACCCTGTGCAGCCCATGATCTCCGGCCCGTCAAAAGAGAATGGATCAGACTCGTCTGGCTCAGACCTCATTTTGTAGGTCTTTGTCAGAACTGTGTTTGTGAAGAATTCGTTGGGTTCAAAATAGAACTCTAATGTGAAGCTCTGGGAAAAGATGCAGACACACAGAAGTGAGAAAACGCTAACAAATCACCAGATGGAAGATCGACTGTCTGAGAGACTTACCATTGGCTGGCCTGCATCAGAGAATTTGACTTTGATATCTTGTAAGTGCTTGAGGATTGGTTCATCATGTTCCTGGTCAGAATAGAGAAAGAAACTGCTTTAGGAAATTTAGCATTACTCATTCAATGATGATGTGAAATAATTCAAAGTCATGTCACGCAACGTCTAATCTAACTAGATCCTATCAATCGCCAGATGAATGAATTTGGTCACTTTTAATAGGAAGCGTTTTCTCCTGCCTAACCAAAATAATGAATTCATGGTCATTTAGGACAGTTTTTCCCTCCTGTCCAGTTGCCAGACAAGAGAACCAGGGCTTGAGAATTAAAGTATTGTTCATCACCACCACTAGGTGGCAGCACAGACCAGCATGACCAGTTTACACCCCGCTTGTGTTCATCTGTCCTCTCCCCACCTGCAACATTTCACTGAGTAGATCCACATTCTTGAAAACTGTAAGCCAGAATTCTGGGATTCCTTTAGGGTCTTCTTTCTCTTCATCTTTCTTTTCTTCTTCAACTTTGGCCTTTTCCTTCATCTCCTCCTGACCAGAAAGAGAGTTACTGAACAAAGCATTCAAAACTATTCATTTTCTACTTTAACCAAGTCATATTTTAGCCTCTATACAGCTCTGCACATTAGTCTTAGTGTTCTTATGTTTGTATGTTGTTTTCATAAAGCATGCAGGCATGGATCACCTGTACCTGCTTACTTACTGTCAGCTCTTCCTCTTCATCTTGTTTCCACTCACACTCCTCATCTGTGGGTTCATATGCTGCTTTCACGATTTCACTCCGCTAATGAGATACAAACAGGATTTACTTCAGACACATTCTGTGAAACACCTCAACGTACATTATTTTTTTCAATTTACTTTAAAACCATGTAAGGAACAAAAGTATTAGTCATAAATATAAAACATTAAGAGCTGGCTGAAACCTGCAGTTCCAATCGGACTTGTCTAAAGTGGCAGATCAAAGCCAGAAAAAAGTTGCTAAACAGACGTTATAGAGCAGGCTTTAAGACTATCATTCTGGTCAGGCGCTATTACATGTAAATGTCTTCGCCAATAAACTAGTAAATTTAATAGTATGCACATAAATGAGGCCTCTGACATTTAATAGTCTACCAGACGCCACAGCAGGAGTGGCTTTTCACTAGGAGACAGAGAAAGGTCTGAGGAACGATAAACAGCCACACGTCAAGCTTTATTTTTTGTTAAATGCTCATTTGGATGTTGTCCTCTCTTTTTGTGTTCCGGACTGACCGCAGACTTTCAGATAAAAACTGCTGGGTAAGCATTTAACAACATAATGGACCTTACAGCTTTCATGTCTCGAAACACATTTAGTTAAGACATAAACTGCAGAAATGTGTCCAAGTTGCAAATCGTCACCTTGTCAAACAGAGGCTGGTACAGAGCAGCGTATTTGCGTTCCAGTTCATGAACTTCTTCATAGAACTTGGCTTCAATGTGGGCACATTTGACCTGCAGGTTCTTGAGCGCATTGACACGTCTCTTCACCACCTTTGGTAAACTGAGCACAGACCAAAAACACAAGGTATTATAAACAGCACAACAGGGTAAAACATGGTGAATTGTGATACTATAGATAAAGAGTAAATATAAATTTACAACAGGGTCTGTGTGCTTTTACCTCTCCATATACCCTGAGGGAGACCCCACAAGCCCATCCAACCTCTCCTGCAGCGCCGCAAGAATCTGAGGGTTCTGCATCATTTGCATGGTCAGCTGACGTGCTAAAAAAAAAGTAAAGACTCTTTACTCATCCAGTCAAGAAAAAAGAAAACAGCTGGCTTTATAGGATCAAAATTTGAAAAGAGATTCTAACAAAACCAGGGCACCGTCCTCATTAAGGGTCAAAGAAAAAAACACTGGTCAACCAAAAATAAAACGAAGGTCAGGTGAGGGTTTTACTAAAGCTATCCTTAAAGTACAGCACATTCAGTCAAACCAGTAATGCTTTTAATCAAGATTCAACACTTTTACACTAACACGTTTTTGCCTGACAGCCTTATTGGTTCAGTCCATCTGCCAAACACAACTAAGGTCACTAAGGTCTGATATTGTGTTACCCAACATGCACACACATCTCTTTCCAATGACTGATCCTGTGTCAGTGTGTGTGTGTGTGTGTGTGTGTGTGTGTGTGTCAGTGATACAGATCCGTGAGATCGACAACACTTCACTTTCCTTTACATCAGCCTACAAAAGCAAAACTGACCAGAGACTACATTTGGAAAGTCTGATTCAGGGTTCGTTCCGACAACTTGTTTCATTGAATACACCTCTAAATTTAACCTATTTTACCTGTTAACTTTAGCACCCAAATGACTCATTCATTGGTTGAACGAGAAATACGAGTGGGAGGAGCGTGTAAAAGATTCAAAGACAATACCTTTACTGTTATCCTCAGCAGTCTCCTCCTCCTCCACCTCTTCAACATCCTCCATATCAGCCGGGTCCATTTCAGCCTGCTCTTTACTGCAAAGACAAACACACAGACACAAGTCAGTCCCACCACCACTGACACAAAAACAGGGTAAATGCAGAAACCTCAGAGGTGTAAAAGGCTCCATATTAGGTTTTACGAAGTAAAAGGCCAAGAAGTGGACCTCAGAGGAAAGTGAAACCGCAATATGACATGCCTGGGTAAAGCTGCTTTCTACAGAATTACAAGTTGGGCCAGGCCTTAACCTATTCAAACTAAAGGCCATTACTGCACAGGATCCAAACTCATTTAGATGTCGACACATCATGGGAAATATTATTCTGGTGGCACTGAAACCGGAAGTGTGTGTGGTAAGCAACAGGTGTATGGATGACCTATCACTACGAGTCAGGGAGGTGCTGAGTGAGGCAATCCTGGCATGCAGAGTTCAGCATGGCACACATGTTTAGGATGCCAAACAGATCGTGACAGCACGCAGAGGGAGTGTTACTGGCTACAGATCAGACCTCACAGAGCCGAGAGGGATCAGAAACACAAAGACTACACATCAGTTATTAACAGACCGACAGGCTGATCTAAAAACCAACCGAGAGGTTGTTGCGATAGATAATGAAGAACTTCATCTTTAATTTGACAGTTTCTAGAGGCAGGAGCAATAAAATAACACTTCAACAGAAACGGCAGCACTTACTTGTCCATATCTGCCATGTTGTTTTACTGTTTTATTTCCTGGAAAGAAAAGACAGAATGTTAAAAGTTTTCATTATGAACAACAGCCTAAACAGCCTCAAGCCAAACATGGTCATTGATGTCAGTTCACAGAGGTGATTCAGAACACAAGTTTAACTGTCCATTGACTGTCAAACATCAGTATGCACACTTCCATTCTCATCCAAGATTTCTTTTGATTCTGTCATTCTGCTTCCATGCTAGAAAACCAATCCCCAGGGCATATGGGAGAGAACAGTTTGGCTACAAACATCAAAAGTGTGAATCTCACTGGATCCATCTGTCAGAGCACAACTCGTACACAAACCAGCTCAATGCCTCCGAGCCACAGTCAGATCAGAACACAGTCCCAGACACCCACATAGAGACTAAGAGGGCACCAAGACCAACAACCTCTTCATTCAAAAACTGCACGCTCTAGACAGAACGTTCTCATCCCTACTCTCCTCTTCTTCTGTAGATCAATAGCCTGTTGCCACCCTGCAGCATCCATTCCTGGCAGATCTTAGGGATAATCTCCACCTCTCTGTCTCTCTTTCTGTCTGTGTCAAGCCCAAAAGACTTGTCAATACATGGCTCATAAGAAGGCTTTCTGTGGGAGCGTATCTGATTTCCGTTATTTTTTACAGACTTGTGCTACAACCGCTCAAACAGCACTGGAACACCGCCGCTTTCTGACTCTAAACTCAGACAATGGCCATTCTTTAAATCATATCAAATCTATCGAGCCTGGGAGCCAATGGTTCTGCGCATGTGATACAATCTATCCAGAGTTCCCAAATCAATGACATCCATCGCTCTGAAAACAACGTGAAAAAGAAACAGAATCAACCAATATGTAAATTCACTCCACCCAATAGTCATTTGCATAAACTGAGACAAAATAAACACCCAGACAACATGCACAAATATAAAGCTGCTCGTGAAACTTGTAATAAACAAGAGTTGTAATATAGGCTCATCTCATACAGACAGGTAGAACTGTCAAAGTTAAGCCACGTGTAGGAATTCCCAAACCCAGTATTTAAAACATCTGTTTAACTCGTGTTAAGAAAACTTAAACTGGGTTAATGATCTTGGCAGGGCCAGCGTGGGATCGGATCCACAGGACAGTGCACATCAATTCCCACCAGGCCCGGCCCCACACTACCACGTGTTTCTTCCACAGATGCACAGGCTAATGGTGCTAGCAGGACGGTAACCTCATAGCAAACCCTACCAATAGTGCATCAGATCCAAATGTTTTATATTAAGAAACCATTGGATACACGTATTACGATCAGACTACATAAGTACTACGTAGCAGTGCTACATGGCTAATCTAAACCGGCTATGAAAACATCAGCTTTGCAAAACTCAGATCGAGCACGAGTATGTCTGATAACTTGTATTTGAGACCGATTAGGCTTGTTAGACTAGACATAAGCATTTACATTTGCCTTTAGAAAAACTACGAAAAGACACTAATAAACACTATTAGAAGACATTTAAATCGAGAAATCAGACTCTCGCGATTGAGTCTGATTAAACTATCTGATCAGAGCAAACATGTATAAAAGCACCGGATCTCCTATAATGTGGCATATTTACGCTGTCATATTAAACATACGCCCCTTGTCATCGATATACCAACTAGTTAAAGCAACTGGTTAATTTCCATTTTAATCCGACAACGTGATCAGACACCCCCCAAAAAAACTTACCCGCCAGATCACACTATCAACACCATACTCCCAAGATGAAAAAAATATGCTATCAGAAATACAGCCGAAACCCCTCAAATCAGTTAACTAAAACGACATTTATTTAGTTAGTTTGATTTATCAGACAGATAAATCCGAGTATATCTGATGTTTTAAACAAGAACAGCCATTTTCATCTCCATCATGGTGGAATGAGCTTCAATGGCTGCTCACTGACTGACTGACTTAACGTTAACTGTTAGCTCGCGAGCTAACTATCCGATCTAAAACCGTCCATTTCTCACTTAATCAACACCATAACGAGTTTTTGAAGGAGATGATATAAAACGAGACAAGCAGTCCATCATCGGTGTGCCGTCTTACCGAGATCCCGTTGCGTGTCGGTGTCTGAGGCGGTGGTGCTACTGCGCAGTGAACAGCGCGAGACTCCCGCTCTGATGGCGCTAAAAGGGAAAAAGATCTGGCCGCGTGCGCTCATATACATCTGGCGTCAGCACGTAACCCAGGACGCGCTTGTACAAGTTATACTACGTTGAAGGTTGACTCATGAATATTAATTTGTATCGGACTGTGCGGCAGTGTGATTGGCTCTGGTAAATTGGTGCTTGACAGCTGCTGGCCGCTTGACGAATCCCGGTAGATGTCTTTTAAATATTTTTTAGTGTAGACGCGACGAGCAACGTCAGCACGAGCTAATTAATATGCATGAGCAATGCCTTTGCCGTAGTATGATTCGTAATCACAAGGGAGGGGCTGACGGAAGTAGATGAGGAGGGTGAATGCCATTGTTCCCTCATGCGTTCCCGCCAAAGCATTAGCTATTAAAATGTATAAATATTATAAAGAGTTGCAAAATATTTGTTTTTATTCGATCTATTAGTCTGTCTGTCTACTAAACTGTAATGATAAATAAGGGGATTCACTCCCTGTCATACACTTTAATGCGCTTTGCACACTTACAAAACCTCATTTAAATAATATATTAAACATAATTAGAGTTTTGTTTGCCTGGTTTAAAAGCAGTGCCAACTCTGCTTAAAGTGAGAGTTCACCCGAAAATGAAAATTCTGTGATCATTTATTCACCCTCTTGTCATTTCAAACCTGTATACATTTCTTCTGATGAGATATTTGTAAGAATGTGAGTAACCAAACAGATCACCCCCCCTATTGCTAACATAGTAGGGAAAATAACTATTATGAGAGTCAATGGGGGTTGAGATCTGTTTGGTTACTGACATTCTTCCAAATATCTTCCTTTGTGTTTTGCAGAACAAAGAAATGTATAGGCCTACAGGTTTGACAGAGTAAATGATAACAGAATTTTCATTTTTGGGTGAACTATCCCTTTAACCTCTCTTTCCATCCCAGTGATATGTGTTGGATGAGTAGAAAAGCCATTCAAGTAATAATGAAGTTATTTAGTTAAAATATTTAGTTGAAAATGATTTGGGCGATGTTAAACTGCTAAACCCCAAGAGCTTTGATCTGATCACACTGACCACATTGACCTCTGTCTGTCATCTATTGTTGTTCTCTTTGTGAAGGGCTGAGAACTCGACAATAGTGAAGATTTATTTTAACACATTCGGCAGACGCTGTTATCCGTGTATTCAAAGCACATTTTATGAACCCGTGACCTGTGCGCTGTTGAGAATGAAGAAATATTTGTTATCTTTAAACATAACAAAATGACATACTTCAGCCACTTCTGAGGAAAATAAAAATCGTCACATTTAAAGAGAGGAAAATTATGTTAGGGATCAGCTATTTATTTATTATCATCTTTTATTTATCTAGTACATTCGTTTGCTTATTAATCGGCTTATGATATGCAAATGAGGCTTTAATCTTAGATCAAGAGACGGTCATGATTGCTGCTTAAAAAATGAAAATGATTTAATCCTGAATAGTGATGCACAATAACACAGTAACACAACTGCATGGCTGCAATGAGTAATTTAATCAGTTCTGATGCTTCTAAATAATAACAATACAAGTATATTTATATATATTAAATACAATATTTACTATGGTACCATTTTATATTTATCAGTATGCTATTGGCATCAGATATCATCACTAATATAATTTTGTATATTTTCTCAGTAGACATGACTCAGCTGATATTTAATATTATATACACATGACCTTTAAACAAACATTTATAATTTACAGCACTCTCTGCTGGTTAAAGGGGACGTCACTTGACCACAGAGCGAATCTTTACTGATGCCAAAAATAACATTTCACTCAATACTTCAGTTTATTATGTGTGTCTGTCTGTTTTATTATTGTAACTATCATCTAGCGCTGATACGTTAGCCCTCCACTGACTGCTGACTGAAAAACTATCTGACATATAGATGCTCACTGTGTTTAAAAATGAATGTCACACAGTTAACCCTTTACTACACAGACACACACTGTAACTTAGTTACCGGATGACATCATCAACAGCAGACCATGGAGATGTTTACTTGAACACAGACACCTGATCTTAAAAGTATTACGAGAAAATACTCCTCATCTAATTATTATAATAATGCTGACATTTATGTACATGATGGGAGTCAAATATGAATTCTAGTTTATATATGACATGCAAAACTATTATCTGTAACCTCACTCAACCAAAACGGTTTGACGGGACAGAAACACACAACAGGAAAATGTTGTTGCACTTTATCATGAAAGATTTTGACCTCTCATAATGCAGGCGGGAGGTGTGGAAATAACCCACCTACAGGTACCTCCCTTAAACAACAAAACCATATTTATTTACATTCTTTATTTAACTTTATTTAACAATATCTGACGAACAGACGAATGTAAAACACATTTTATGTACAGAAAACAACGCTTACTTTTAGGACCATAACAATAAAACAAAAATCAAAGACAATACACAACATTTATGCACAAAAATAGAAAACTGGCCACCAACCAAAACCGCCGACAGCCGGATTCCCCCACCAGACGGGATGATGGGATAATCTCACAACATCTGGAGGACTGGCAGAGTGATACTGCGCTATCTCCATGGCAACATTCCCATCCTATTGAGATAGATATTGAGAGAGAGAGAGAAAAAGAGAGAGAGAGGACATGTCATCATGATGTGCAATATCTGATTGGCCAGCGATATTTTAAGAAATCACACCCTTAAAAGTATGCATTAAAGTATTCTTAAAAGTGTGCTATATTAATCTGTATTTCACATTTTTGATTAACCCATGATGCTGTGTGATGTGGGTGGTTCGCTAGTGAACTGTCCCCAAATTGTAGTTTTTGCATGAAGCTCTGTGTTTGAAACAGATCTAGGTTACTGTGAGTGGGTTTTGGGGTGCGTGTTGTTCTGCTTTGTGATATTTAAGTGGTGTTTCACCTGCAGATGCTGCGAGATGAAACTCCCGCTCACCGGTTCAGACCTCATGACTTATTCATCAAGTTCTCCATCTTATTCTCTCTCGCTCGCTCTTCCCGCAGGTCGCCTTCACGTCGACCACTGACCTCCTTACATCTCACACCTATCGTCTGATCTCAAGTCTGCGCTTCCTTCCTCTGTATGTCTCACAGACAGAAGCACGTATAGGTCACAGCCGAGACGTCATTTTGACACAACACTGAGCATCAAACGTGATGCAAATATTAAAACATTTCCTCTTTTTAATGTGCTTGTGTGTTTGATGAGACGCCTCAAAGATGCTGAGAGCGTTAGGATGAAAGCAGAGTTTCTATTTGAACTCGTGCATTATTCCTGCAAAGTCCACTGAACACATCGCTGTGGTGTTTTTTTTAATAGAGATTCATTAATGGATAAATCAGCACAGTTAATGTCAAACTGTACTGGGAAAAGAGAAAGCCTCTATGTTGGTATCAAAACACAAAACCAAAGAGTTATAACTAAAATAAAAAAATTGAATTTATTTATCAGGAGTTCACTAACTTATAGACGCCCCTAAAGCTATCAAATTTATTAGGCTTTTTATTGACGGTTTTTGTGTTGTTTATGTTTTCATACGGACAGTGTTTGTTTTATTGTGTTTGATCAGAGAGGCGTATGGAGTCTTGTCATCGGTGCATATCTCTCTTTCTGTCTCTCTCGCTCACCCACTCTCAAAGAGTTCTTCTTAAAGTAAAAAGCGGGGGAGACAGATCTGAAGTGGCACAGAAGAACAGGGTGGCTTCGCACGACAGCATCCGTGAAGGTACAGCGAGCATCTGTCCCGCTTGTTCAGTTCATACACGCACTGTTCCTTCAGCATGTTCGAAACATGTATTATTATATCATGAATAACACAGAATAAGCCACATCCTCATATCTCAGTTAAAGGGTTAGTTCACCCACCAAAAATTGTCATCATTTATCCCCCTTATGTGGTTGTAAACCTGTATGTGATTCTTTCATCTGTGAAAGATATTTTGAGAAATGTCTCCGCGGTTTTGCGTTCATACAATGGAAGTCAGTGTTGCTTGGTAACGTTCTTCAAAATATCTTTTGTGTTCTGCAGAAGGAAGAAAGAAAGGTTTGACATGACATCACGAGGATGAATAAATGATTTTAGCACCATTTTTTGAACATGAAAATCTGTGCCAAACTCAAACCCATAAACTGAACTGTCAACTCAAGCTGGCATCTGGATTTTCTACAAGCATTTACCCACCAAAAGATATAAAGTGAGTGATGGTCTGACGCTGAAGCACGTGTGCAGTGTCGCGAGCGCGTGCGTGTAATCGATTTTAATCCCTGAACTGAAAGAAAAGTCGAGAGCAGCGTTTCTTTTATGTGCTGTGATTCTGCAGAGGATAAAAGCATCTGCTGAACCAGCGCTCTACACGCTGCAAGCTTTATCATCATCATCCATGTGCTGTTTGCTGAGGGAACACTTACCTTTTAAACGCTCGTATTCATGTCAGATACAGACAACAGATGCGTGAGGTGTGCGGACCAAACGTCAGCACATCTGTATTAACGGCACAAATGTTGCACGTTTGACAAAACATATTTGAAAGAACCCCATTGGCGTTCATGGTCTGAACACAAAAGCACATTTCGCAAAATATCTTCTGTTGTGTTCCACACAAGAGTCATGATGATACACGTTTATTGTCTCTTTAAAGCGGGTTTTGTACTGGTGTCAGGGACAAAAATAGTTGCATGAAAGTTATTCATACCCTCATGAGACTGATGACAACGCCCACCGCCCAACTGATCCATGTGATGTAAAGGATGTGACAAAAAAGTCGTGCAGCGATTACATAATAAACAGGCTGCCCGTCCTCGTCCTCATCCTCTATTTTCACACAGCTCCGTGTGCGCATCGTGCCCGTTTCCAATCTCCATATGTCCTCCAGATTTAGACAAAAGCCCAAACATATCAAGGTGCTAGCGGAGACGGTATCTTAGCAACGGTGGCACCGGAGACAATGACTGCACCAAATACGGACATCCATTTGTCGAGCTGGCAGGACGAGGTTTGGGATCACAGCTGGTTTAGATCTACTGAACGGCGTTTCCGTGGCACATTTCTCCTCTGGCTATGAATAATTCAGTGCAGATTAACTTTCACACGTTCAGCTCTGCGCTCGCACTCTCATTTGAGATATTAGCTTGACAAACACTGGCGTTAGATGTAAATCCTCACGGATGATGAGTTCACTTGGACTTTTTTTAAATATTTTTTTTTCTTTTTGTTGTTATTTACATTTTGCATTTCTTTGTCCAAACATCACGCTACAATATCGCAATGCAACTGAAATCCTTTGCCCTCTTCTGGCTATTAAAATAAATGCAGCTTAAAAGTAATAAACAATGCTGAAGGTGTTGGAACATTCTAGCAAACTCCTTAGAGACTAAACACATTTATTTGATCAGTAGCATGTGCAACAAACCCAATAAGCAAACACAACTAGATCACAAAAAATCAAAAGGAGAACGCGGGATTGTGGTGTTTCCATTTATTTGGTGATATGTCACAGGTGACAATGAACGAACATGAAGTTATTTCTGTAATACAAATAAAGCATCGTCTGAACACAGACGCCAGGTGCGTGAAATGTTTTCGAGTGACGGTTCTCCAGAATGAATCACCTGGAGTAAAAACGGTTTATCAAGAGCCTGGTGCAAAAAAAGTTAACAAAAGCTGAACTAGAAGTGTGCATGAACTAGAACATGGATTTCGTGGTGATGTCGTATGGTTTGATCCCTGGATTGATGCCTTGTGAATATAAAGAGGGCTGAGAATACAATCTATGGCAGGATTTAGCTCTAGGACAAAAACTAACTAACTATGATACGCTTCTTCTCTAAGACTAAATATGGCACATTCATTCAAAGAGAGAGAAAACAAAACATCACAGAAGGAAATAAACAGTCGGCCTTAAACTCCGGCCCGTCACCCGTTCAAGACCTGCTTGTAAAGGCACATTGTTTTTTTTTAGTAGTTATTACAGACATGAGCACATTCAAGCATCTGGACTGGGCGCTGTGCAAGTGATCAGGTGACCGAACAAACACACGTCGACACATGGGCTTGTGGGTAACTGTGTCTGGCTAATACACGTTTGTCTAGAAATCAAACAGAAATGGATTATTGACTATATACACGTGTCTACTCTACTCTACTCTCTGACTATTTGGCTTCAGAAGTACATCGAGTCAGATGTAATGGTGGCAGACGAGTCAAGCAACTACGAGAGTACGTGACAGTATTTTCCTGCTACAGGTCCTAAATCTACTTTTCCTTATAATAATATTAAATGCGACGCTCTGTATACTGTACACGCTTCAGTGTCGTTCAGAAACAGTTCATATAAATTAAACATTTACCGCTTGAAATGCACAATTCACATCCAACAATTCATATTTCTAGCGTGTGAACTTGTTTCCGAAACAGTTTTAAATAATACAAAATTGACCTCAACTTTCAACGGCATTACTTTCCTTCATTAATTTAATAAAAAAATATTTAAGATATTAGTAACATAAGCAATGTTAAACCCCTTTTCAGTTTGGTGTTCGGTGAAATCTCTTAAAAACACGACAGGCCTGCTTTAAAAAGAAATTCTATTTTGCATGAATTAAATCTTTTCATTAAAACAACTGGGACATAAAAAAATTGCAAAATATCATTTCTTTCATTTAATTTCAGGCTGAAATAAGAGCCTGACATGTTCTCCACATAAGAGATTCGCCCATAAAGTTTGAAGATTTACAAACGGCAGGGGCGCTCGTGGAAAGTAAAAACGTGTGTAAAACTTTTTGACAGTGGAATTGCAGGAATTGTCCTTTTTCCAAAGAATAAAAGTAAACTGTTTCTAAAACATCCCACAATGCACTTCTCAAGAGAAGGCGCTTGCAGGGTTAAAATAGCTGTTCTCCGCAGCCATCGCAACACAAATTCATATAAAAACAAATCAAGTAAAAGGCGAACGTGGAGTGACGTTTCTGTTTGCTTCCGGGTCAGTCATCTTGTTCTTCATAGACTTGGGCTCGTGAAGGTCACGGCAGCATGTGGCATTACTTAAAAAGGAAGTTGAGGAGAACCTGGAGGAAGATGAGGAAGAGGATGAGGGCGACGTCTCTGTGCGAGAGGAACGAGCTCTCTGACGCCGGCTTACTCGCCACTCGACTCCTGAGGGCGTTGACGCTCCTGGACGATTGAGCGGAGAGTTATGTTAATGATGTCATTCTGAAACAAGTGTATTTACATGTGGTAAGATGTGTGTCACACCTGTTTATGTCTTCCTGTGTTTGTTTGATGGACTCGATGGCATTTTGGAGTTCACTCAGATCCGTTCCCTTCTTCCTGAGGCGGCTGCTGTGTTTGTTTTTGTGCCCTAAAAGAAACACAAAGCGTCAATACATCGTCAATGAATAAGTATTAATAACTGTGTGTGACGTACTCTCGCTGCCCGATGAGTCCTGGTGGTCCGGTTCTGGAGATGAGCAGCCGCTTTCTGGACTCTTAGGTTTGTCGCTCTTGTGTTTTCGTTTCGGTCCCGTTACCTAAACACACACAAGAGCAAAAAACTCGTTCACATCCACTTTACGAATAAAAACGAAAATAAAAGATTTGATGAAACACACACACACACACACACACACACACACACACACACACACACACACACACACGGAGGCATGCAAGCGTGCCAGTTGCAGATGTGAAAGGGAAAATAAACAATAAACAAACAACAACAACAGGCTGAAGATGAGGCAGAGCGGCCATGTGACCATTTCAGGCAGCCACATGATTGGTTGGTTTACTGAATGATGATTGGTCGATTGAAGAATGGACAGAGCGCAGGCGGCGATGATGAGACGGAAGCATAGAGGGGGGTTGTGGGTAGGAGGGTGGGTTTGATGAGAAGGTGTTGGGGCAGAAGGACGTACCTGGCTCAGGTAATTGTCTCTCCGGGTGCCCTGCTGGGTACTGAGACTAACTACACTGGCTGAACGTACCATAGGCGTCCTGTGGCGCACTTTGGTCTGAATACAGCCGTCTTTCTCGAACTGAACCAGATCGTTGAGCGGATCCCACGGACGAGTGCTGGGAGACAAACAAACACACCGGCCTCACAGTAAAGTGTGCTACAGCGCTGTGCACTTTATGCCCAGCAGAGGGCAGCGGGACACAGTGTCTATTAAAAAATGCACAGAAATATCAGACGGATCTCAGGTAGCAGGTTTTGACTTACTCAGCGTATCGGTAATGCCATTCTCCTGTGGCGGAGTCCTGCTCAAACAGAATGGGCGTCCAGTCCTCACACTTGGCCTTGCGCTCGCGTGCGGCCTTCCTCTGAGCCTCCTCCAGGATAAACTTCTCGTTGGTCGCCTCCGTCTGGTCCTTATTATTAATGGCCCGCGTCACGTGTTGCCACAACCTGAAGATCGGCGGAGAGAAAAGTTGTAATGTTTGTTTTATAACGCATCGATCTGTGACATCACATGGTCGTGTATGTTACCTCTCAGACTCAAACTCGCCCTGTTCCTCAGGAGGGACGTTGCAGCGGGTCAGTCGGCTTTGTCTCAGCTCGGGCGTCGGGTTCCAGAACGTCTCCACCTCCCCTGTTTTCTTATCATTAATGAAGATCTCACTGTCCTGTTCATCACACAAACACACACACACACACACACACACACACACACACACACACACACACACACACACACACACACACACACACGAGTCGTCTTTTAAGAATAATAAAACAGATTCATGAGTGTTAGTCATGAAACACAATTAACATGTGTCTCAAAACCAGTCTTATGGGTAAATTTTTTAAAATTAATAAATAAGCTTTCTATTGATGTATGGTTTGTTGGGACAATATTTGGCAGAGATACAACTATTTAAATCTCAGGAATCTGAGGGTGCAAAAAAAATCTAAATATTGAGAAAATCGCCTTTAAAGTTGTTCAAATGAAGTCCTTAGCATAGCATATTACTCACAAAATAAAGTTACGGTAGGAAATTGACAAAATATCTTCATGAAACATGATCTTTACTTCATATCCTAATGATTTTTAGCATCAAAGAAAAATGGCTAATTTTGACCCATACGATTTATTTTTGGCTTTTACTACAAATGTGCTCGTGCTACTTCAGACTGGTTTTGTGATCCAGGGTCACATATATACATTCATACTCACCCAGTGACCCTCCAGTGTAGCCAGAACCTCCTTCCCCAGTTTGATCTTCCCACAGATCTGATTCACACTATCACTACTGCCGAGAAACGGCTGAGAACACACAGAGATATTACAGTCATGCCACTAAAACACAACACAATACATTTAAACTATACATTTAGCTGTAGCTCAGTGCTAAGAGCATGGCGCTTGCAACACCAAGGGATTGCACATATCCAGAAACAAATGTAATGTAATGCAATGTAAGTCGCTTTGGATAAAAGCATCTGCCAAATGTATAAATGTAAACATGTTACAAAACATATTTTCTGAAGGTTTTGTAACACAATGTTGTCAGTGTGGCATTTGATTTGATGTGGCCCTGCTGTAAATGTCACAATGACTTTAGTCATAAGAGCACAAACACACACACAGACCTTAAGTTTGAACTCTAGCTGAGCGCTGTAACCCGTTTTCTCACAGGCGATGGTGATCTGACCACCCAGTTCCAGAGTCATAGTACCGTACAGAATACCTGCAGAGAAAGAGAGAGAGTATAAGTGTTAGTGACTGTGTGTTTGTGTGTTTTACATTAAACTTCATAACAGAACATAATACATCACATGATGAGACAGACAAACTTGGTCTAAATCTGATTTGCCAATGGTCTTCGACTCTAGTAACACTTTATATGACAAAAACCTTTTTTTATAGTGACTTCTTTTTATAAACGTTACACATATCTTTCACACAAACAATTGCATATCTTTAAGATATTGTGTATACAATATATAAAGTGTAACCACAACTAAATACTATCTATGTATCTAGTGGCTAAATATTACTGGACAAATACAAACGTACCTAGATGAGTCCCTACAGGAGACAATGAGGAGAGTGTGTTAGTCGAGCAGTGGGCGGGGCTTACATGTGTGTGTGTGTGTGTGTGTGTGTGTGTGTGTGTGTGTGTGTGAGGATAGTGTCTAACGTGTTGTCATGTGTTAGGTGTTCATGTTTGTGTGTGTGTGTGTGTACAGACCTTTACAGTGAGCGTAGGGCATATTCATCACATAGTCCTCTCCTCGGTTCAAAAATGTCAGTCTTGCTTCACCATCCAAGATGGCTGATAACGAATTCCCTGAAAAACCCACACAATTTACCATCAGCCCACACGTGCGTGTACTGAAGTTGAACAAAATGTGCATTTATCACAACGTCTCACCATAAAACTTGGACTTGGCCAGAATGCTGCCGCTGAGACAGAAGCCGTCTTTCCTGTTACTCACATAGAAGGCAGACACTGGGGGATGATGGGATACCTGAGAAAACGCATACAGATTGAAGACACTCGCTCCGTGATGCTCACAACCGACTAAACGTGACTGTTTTACCTGTTCAGCGATGTAGAAGGTTTTACTGTTTGTCCTGGAGTGAATCCACAAACAACGAAATGTTTCTCCGATAATGGGATTGTATGGTTTCTTCAAACCCTGTTAGCGACATATGAAAACGTAAGGCTGATGTGTCTTAAATCTTTCACAGACGAGAAAAACAAAACCGTACCTTTGGCTTCTTGTAGAATCCTGAAATGTACCATTTGACCACTCTCTTCATACGGTTATATGCGTTTTCTTCAACAGCCGCACTGAACAGATAAAACACAACATGAAACAGACCGCCTCATCTCAAGTTTATTACAGCGGTATGTGTGTGTGTGTGTGTGTCTTACTCGGACAGAAAGTCAGCGTGGAAGTAGTAATCGGACAGTTTGTCCAGGAAAGATCGCGGCTCCAGGATGAAGGTGGGCAGGACGACTTTGGACAGGTCCATGCCGGGTCGGACCTGCTTCAGTAGAGTCCAGATGAGAGATTTGTTCTCTTCTGATACCGTTTCGGTCTGTGACGCCTCCCCGGCCTGAAACACACACAGATTGAATGAACAGATTGCGTGACATCCGTCAGTCTTCATACACGCTCATCTCTCCGGCTGTCTGCTGTATAAATAGACGTCTAAATAGCATTTGTGCGTCAAGAACGCTTCACTGCGGCCAAATGTGTTTGCGGAGGTCTTAAATAATTCAAGATGAGGAAATCGTAGTATCAAAGACTTACAAATGAAACATTTATCGAGATAAAAAAAACACACACACAGAAAAGAGACATGTAAACAGCATGTTTTGTTTTCATCATATTTTCTCAAAAGCAAGCTCGGTTCGTCATGTTTGTGTTTGGTAGCGTCGCACACACGCACCTCTCCGAGCTCTTCATCGGTCTGCTCTATGTACAGTGTTTCTCTCAGCGTCTCGTCCAGGTCGACGTACGAGTCTTCCTGTCGCTCCGACGTGTCGCTGTCCGACTCCTCACTCTTCTCCATCACCTCGTTCTCCCATTCCTCCTGTTCCTGCTCATTCTCACGGTCCGATTTATCCGAGTACAGGTCTGGATCTTTAAACTGATCGCTGTCATTAAACCTGAGGTAATTCACAGAATAATTAAAAACAGCATCATCACCGCTCTGTCATCATATACGTCACTCGTGTGTGTGTTCTTACTGAAAGCCCTGTATGTTGTGCGCGCGCAGCAGACTGTAGAAGTTAATGTGCGAGTGTTCGGCGGTCTGTCCCGTCTCCTCTTTGCCCTCTCTGATCATGGTTCTCTTTAACAAACTCGAACATTTCAGGGCCAATTCAAGAGCATCCATCCAACAGCGACCTGCACACAAAGTTATTTAGACGTTGATGTTTTCGTAGTCAGACACACACTGACCGCATTTCGCGTGCGTGTTTGTATGCGTCTCACCGTCAGACTCTGATGCCGCTCTGAAGATCAGATGACTGCTGGGTAACGGCTGAGTGATGGAGCCCACCGCTTCCCCTTTAGGACCCTGAATCAAACACACGCACACAAACACAGAGGATAATAAAGCTACTATGACTTTTAAATGACACAAATGCTGTTTGTGTGTTCATCCTGGTACCTTCACAGCCCATATCGACTGTTCCAGCGGATGAAAGAGCTTGAAGCAGAATCCGTCTTTTTTGGAAGGTCTCTCGATGAGCTCGCAGGCGTTGAGCAGCACCGTACCGACCCACTGGCCGTTCTTATTGGTCTTGTAGATGAGCAGAACACCCGGCTTCAGCACGCACCACAGTTTGGTCCAGCTCTTCAACGTGCCGCGGATCTGAGAACGATAAACGGCGTTTACGCAAGAGCAAAAAGAGAAGAAAGCGTCAGGAATTGAACACATTAGTGGTTCAGCCACCTTCAGCCAGTCGGCCATGACGATGACGGACGGATCTGTGATGGTACTGAGAAGTTCTTTAGTGGCTCGCTTTTTCTCTTCTCTGTAGTTCTTCTTCTGCACCTGAATGAATCAATGAATCAATATTATTCTTACATGCACAGAAATACAGCGTGAGTTTCTATTATACTGTTATTATTCTGCTACCTTAAGCGACTCCTTCTTGGTGAGTTTGTTTCCAGAAGCCGAAACATCTTTATCCGAGCCGTTATAGAGCTTGGTTTCCGACTGCAAAAACACGCAGCATGATATAACATCTCATACATGATAAAATCCACAATCTTTGTGCTGTTGTTCGAGTACTACTGATCTCAGAACAGCTTCATTATTATGAAGAAATGTGCTGGTTACAGATTCAGTGGTTCAGTCTTTTAATATGTAATAATCTAACACAGGGTTAAGAGCTCTGCTAGCCACTGGAAAGCATTAAAATATCTGTGCTGGAGGTGAAAAAGGCTCCTCAAGGCTTCTGTGATGTATTTGTGATTGTCGTCTCTGGAGCTAAGGGTCCGTCTAAATGTAGCGTCACATCTGAAGCCCACGAGAGTGACTCACGCAAACCTGCACGAGCCCGACGCAACTCACACACACAGATGTGATGCACAGAGATCAGATTTTTCTGAAGGTGGCTTTATCTTATTAGGGTTATTTTGAATGCCCATCAACACACGTCCCCTGCTCTCCCGTCACCAAACATGATCTTGTATGATAAATGAACCGTGGACTAAAGGCGGCTGGAGGATCAGCCAACCCAAATCAATGTCCCCAGAGGATGATGGGAAAATAATAGAGAGACAGTGTGTGTGTGTGTGTGTGTGTTCACCTTGCTCTTGGATATGGAGTGCAAGGAGTCCTCTTTGAGAGGCAAGATTTCCTCTTTGCCACGATCGAAACCTGTCAAAACAAGAATATTACATCAGTGAATTCGACCAGTTTGAGACGATCTGATATAGAGAGAGAGCAGATATGAATATATAGAAATTAAATAATAACAGTAATATTCAATATCACACAAAAAATCCTGCATCTCCTAAAAAAACATCAACATCATCTGCGTTTGACAGACACATCCTCGCCTCAGCGTTCAGTGAGCAAGATGCTCGGAGGAGCTTCACAACACCTGGAGGAAAACTTCACAATAAGACAAACTGACAGCTTGGACACCTGCTATTGCGTCTGACCTCTGAACTACACAAACTGAACCTTAACATCACCAGAATAAACACACAAAATACAGCACTTGTAGGACAACAACGAATGTTTATTAGCTAAAAACAAAGACAAGTTCAAGTAAAATCTCTTAACCACGTACAGCACAAGTGTCACAGTAAGTAACGCCATCGCTTGGTGGATTCATTGTGTCAGATTTATGAGGGCTGAGCTGGAAATTATATACAGTTTACATCCACAAAATAAATAAAAAATGCACAAGATGACAAGTTATATACAAAACTTATATACAAAAACTTCCCTGTCACAACGAACCTTTCGAGACGTTCATTCTTCTGCAGAACACAAAAGAAGATATTTTGAACCCATTGACTTCCATTGCATGGACACACATGCACATTTCTCAAAATATCTTCTTTTTGTTCCGCAGAAGAAAGTCATAGAGGTTTTGAATGACATGAGAGTGAATAAATGATGACAGAATATTTATTTCCAGGTGAACTAAATACTATAGCATTCAGATTCAAGGACATCAATAGACACAACGTTTACAATAAATGTCTTCACGTTTGGCATTAAAAAGAGAGCAACATCTCTACAGTCTAAAGGATCTTCAGTCGATACACAAGCCTCTGAGAAGAAGCTTTTCCTGACGGATGACTCACGTCAGCCGCTTTAAAGCAAGAAACTACAAACTCGGTTTCGAAATATAAGAGTGAGACAAACAGAAATCAGCCTGATTTAAGGTCAGTGTTGAATCGTATTCATGAACTCATCTCAAAACACAATAGACCGGATGTAAATGAGCCATCCATCCGATCATCGGTGCGGTTGTGTTTTCATCTCTGAGAGTCCTTCACAATGATAATCAAACATGTACACATCTTCAAACATTACCACAACTCATCTGTTAGCACATTAACAATGCATAAATCTGCATTAAACACTCTTCACATGCACACACATGTGCTGCTGATTTATGATGTATGCACGCTCAAGAGGAACGACTGAATTTCATTTACCTGCCCTGAATAATATTACAACACAAAGCTCAAGGTTTGATTTTCTTTGCAATATTTTGCACCAACGATCACAATATCAGAATTGTGTTTAATTCTCAATGTGTAAAATGACGTTATTAAAGATGATATTTAACGCATTATTACACTTGATGAATGACTCCTGTTAGACAACCAGCATGTGTACATACACATTTACAAACACGTCTTCTGGTACTTATCCGTAGAAAAAAGCACACAGACTTTCCCAAAAAACAAACACTATAGTGACCTTTAAACTCTTCTGTGGTGTCAATTTAGATCATTGTATTATAAAAAGATAAAGCTGAAATCACAGTTTCTCAAATGCCAAATACTATAGGTCCAGTTATAATGAAGTCAAAGTGACAAGCGTGGAACAATCGGTCTGAACAGTCAATATCGACGAGGCTTTAGCTGGATTTTACCCAAATGAAGACAACAGCACAGATCAGGAAGGAGAGAGCGTTTTAAAGCCGTGACGGAGTGCGAGCCGAGTAATAACCTGACTCATAAACCCGGATCTCAGAGGCAGTTTTGATCATTAGCCAAGACTAGAGAGAGAGAGAGAGAGAGAGAGAGAGAGAGAGAGAGAGAGAGAGAGAGAGAGAGAGAGAGAGAGAGAGAGAGAGAGAGAGAGAGAGAGAGAGAGAGAGAGAGAGAGAGAGAGAGAGAGAGAGAGAGAGAGAGAGAGAGAGAGAGAGAGAGAGAGAGAGAGAGAGAGAGAGAGAGAGCGAGAGAGAGAGAGAGAGAGAGCGAGAGATGTTCAGACACAGATAAATAATTTAAAACTGTGCAATTGACTGTAAAACTATGGAAAGGCTGTTGATGGAGTGCTGCAGCTTCAGGCCTTGAGACGCATCACTTTACCTGCTGGTCACACACCTGCAGACATACAGACAGATGAAGAGAGTCCAGGCCCAGATCACTGCCAGACAAAAGAAATAAAAACAAGACTGTCTCGGCCGTCTGCCAAACTATCCGGGCTTCTGAAATAACACAGGAAACTAACCGTCTGATCAGAGGGATGCTGTTTATTTCCAAACATACTACACATTAGTTATGAGAGGCAGGTAATACTAACTTCCATGATCTTGTGTTTGGTGTGTATCCGCATGTCGTGTACGTATGTGTCGTCTGGAGTGAGACGCAGGACGTGTCTCATATCTCCAAACTCTTCCAGTGTCCTTGACTACAGCCAAACAGCGGCGAGTGTAATTCCACCCTGACGGAGGTTCTGTGACCCTGAAGAGCAAAGAGCATCGTCCAGAGACACCGGGACAAACTCACCGGTTTAACCCTTGCATGTGACTAACAGAAATGATCTGTACCTGTGCGCGTCTATAGACCATTTCAGAAGCTGGTCCAGAACATCCAGTTTTTGTAACACTACACAAACGTTTTAACAAAATAAATCCAACAGAACATTTACAATCAGAATCACATGTGAACATTTTTTGTAACTAGATTTAATAAAATTAAAACCAGAAGTGCTTCTGGACCTTGTTGCGAAGTATAGATTCAAAACCTCAAGACCAAAGCGTATGCACATACATCATTAAAGCAGAATACCTCACGTACACGGAGCACAGATATAATGACCGATTTTGCAGATGTCCACAGAAAGATGTTAAGACGAGGAACCGTACCTGTGTTCGAGCACAGATGGTCTATTAATAATCACACACCTGTGCTAATCTGATACCTCATACAGAAAAGTGTAGGTGACCCTCAGAACAAGAATCTCCACCGTCTCATAAACAACATAAACCCACCATGAGCCATAAGCCAACTTCGTAAAGGTTTATTGTTGAATTCCCTAAATATTACACATCACACAACAATAACAACCAACAAGAACGGTCTGGTGCGATTTCATTTTCAATGAAACTCATTATTGTGAGTGTTATTAAATAAACCCAAGTAAACGTGACCGACAGATAAGATCCCTCCATCCCTTTATTAAAAAGCAAAAAAAAAAACATAATGATAATGAAAATGTGAGTATTAAAATAAAAGCATTAACCCTGAGGCACGATAAACTAGCATCTGGCACTGTTGGATACGTCCAGATAACAGCGAGCGGCCCATCTGCGTAAACAAGACCATTTAATGTCTCGTCTCCGAATCCAAATCATGAGGAATCAATGAAGTAGACGCCACACAATACACACAGATGAGTCAGAATCCCAACTCGACAAAACCATCCGAGTGCTGGTGAAAAACTCAATGTAGAGTCCTTGAACAGATGAGAAAACATCTTAATCCTTTTTAAAAACTCAAATCAGTGAGAACTCAAAGAGTTTATGATTCATTTATTAAAAATAATCATCGAAAAGATAGTTCACCCTTAAATGAAAAATTCTTTTATCATTTACCAAAACAATATCATTATTTTCTCAAAATATCTTCTTTTGTGTTGAGTCATATACAAGTTTTGGGTCAACAGGAAATATTGTAATGGACAACAAAATCATAGCATTGTCTTTTAAAGTTTTATTTTGACTAATCAAATCTAATGCGTCTAACATTCCCAACAGCGCCAACCCATCATACACATCGCAGCGATGGATACCAGCAATGCACCCACCTGGCAAGCAGACGGAAAGCTCGTTGTACCCCCCGAACGAGGCGTTGCGAATGAGTTTGCGTCCGTCGGGATGGGGCGGCCGAACCGAGATGGTTCCTCCACAGGTGGAGAACCGGCGGCGCCCCAGAATTCCCTCCTGCTTCATCATGAGGGCGGACGTCACCCTGAAGAGGTTATCAGCAAACAGACGGCCTCAGACCTGCTCGACAGGCATTACGCTACTGCCGCTGATATTCCTGCTGACCGAACGCGCTCGGAAAACACACTCACGCTCTCTCTCCTTCTGTTACTCACTGCAGCTCGCCCGCCCTCCCTCCTCTCTCTCTCTCTCTCTCTCTCGTTCTAGCACGCCTGTGTGTGAAGAAGTGAGAGAGACTCCACTGACATCATATTCTTGAATTTTGTAAGATTCGCTTCTATGATGTTTGTGTATCTGTCTATGTATATTTTTGTCTCTTACTTCTTCTCTCGCAAAGACATTTTAATGCGTCTCTGTCACAGCTCTCAAAATTTCTAACATTAATCTCACACACACACACACACACACACACGAACACACCTCTTTCTCAAACACGGTCTCTGTTGACAGTCCTGGTGAGAACAGAATCAAGCCAATCGGCATCTCTGAATCCAAAATCGCCCGTATGCCCTCCGACACCGGAAAGCTCTATAGAGAAGGTTGTCAAGTTTACACAACTCAACCCTACACAACAGTCATAGTGCCGTTTACCTTAGCAAGCGCCACTAACAAGCAACACGCTTCCGAGAACTTGTTTAGTCACAGCAGAATCCTGAGCGGCTCAAGGGGAAAGAGGTTTTATAAAAGTTAATTTAGGACTGAAATGTCAACAAGCACCTCACAGGAGGAGGCGGTGAGCACTGCTGGGATTTCAAGTGAAGTTCTGATGCATTCTGGGTAAGTCTTTTCAATTTAATACACAACTAGAACTGATGTTACAGCATCCTTTAAATACTCCAAACAACCTGACCAGACCAATCAGATTTCAAACCAGCCATCCAATCACATTCTTGGATAATCTTGCTATTCATCTTCTGTACTGGAGGCCATTAATCTGTGTTATATTTGCACATAGATCTGAATTATTGAAGACACATTTATGTGGTCAAGACTGTAATGTGCAATATGATCGATCAAGTGTGTCTTAAAAGTATCTGAAAGTAGCCTTGAGAAACTTTCTGCCCCGTGTGTAAGAGTACGTTTGTAGTAACTCGAGCGGGTACAAGACTCCCCGAAACTTTATCTCCGTAAAGAAAACGCAAATAAGGCTTTAAACAGTTTCCCACTCAACTAAATGAGTAAATCATCTGGTTAAATCCCACTAGCGTACAGTCGGAAGCCAAGAGATTATTTATCTGAATAACTACTAGAGCTGCAGCTTGATGAAGATCAAATATTACACAACAAAACAAAACAAAACGGATATTTGATCAACAGAGATCAAATGCAGATAAACAAAATTGTAACACTTTACAATAAGGTTGCATTGAGAAATGCATCATCTAACATAAACTAACAGTAAACAATACATTTACCGCATTTATTAATCTTTGTTAATGTTAGTTGACACAAATGCAATTGTTTATTTTCAAGTTAGTTTATCGTGCAAACTTGATCCTGAAAATATTGAATAAACATTCAAGTTTAAATGCTGGAAATAACATGAACGATTCATAAATGCTGAAGTATTATATTGGCATTATTATTAAGTCATATAATAGCAAAATATTATTTAGCTAAGCCAATATATCAATATTTGTCCAAACCTGGAAGTCTTTTTTTGAGATGAATGGCCAACCAGTTCAACTAATATTGTATTCAAGACAGCAACCAAACAGCACAGCTGCAATGCTTTCTGAATTCATGTGCTGTGACAGAGATGAGTACACTTTAAAAATAAAAAAAGGTTCTTTGTCAGGCTGTACATTTCCATAAAGAACCATACAGCCTGCTAAAGATCAGAACGGTTCTTTGCAGTGCCAAAAGGTTTTACAGACTATGAAAAAGACCAAAAGAAAAACCAAAAATGGTTCTTCTGTGACATCGAAGCAAAAAGCATCTTTATTTTTAAGAGTGAATCCTTATTTATCTGGAATCCACTAGAACCTTATGCAACCTGGATTACCAACCTGACAAATAAGCTTTCTGAGACAAACCTTAGAGCACCTTTAACTACAAAACAACCAGTCTGAGCTAGAAGAAATCTCCATCACACCCATACAGATCTTCTGTAAATCAGAATAAAATCAATCAGCATCATTTATGACCAGCAGCTTGTGGAGACCAGCATTTATAAAATCTACACTTGCTGTTGTCACCAGGTACTGTCACAGGTAAAAGAGCACATCAAAACTAGTCACAATACTTGCCTATATGAAGGAAGATCAATACAACAGCTGCTCATCGATCAAGAATAGCAACACTCGCATTTACCAACACACACAGGTCCCCAACCCATTCTAACTAATAAAAACCGACCCATAATACTCCCAGTCGATGGTTACTTAGTGAAATCCTCGCTCATACCCAGCCACCCATATGTACAGCGTCCGGCTCTGGATTGGTCAAAACGAGCGTTGATGTACGTAAAGCCGATTGACTGATTGGTTGAGATGCACGCTGTATATTTTAACCCTATTTACTAAAGGGGCGTAATCCATTAAATCCATGTCAAGCGCACCTGCTCTCTCTCAGCCGAGGAGAAGACGACCACAAACAGGATTTATGAGCTCATATCCATCTGTGTACCGATGCTATTCCGGGTGTGTTTCTCTCCACGAAAGCGTGTCTGCCGGCAGCCCTGAACAACTGAGGAAAACGCGTCTCGCATCTGCAGGACGAACAAACTATTTCTATTACTGACCTCCACAAAAAACCCAACCACAACAAAACCAAACACCCGTGACTGAATGAAAAGTGAACGGGCTTTACGAGAGAAAACAAGACCCTCCAAGCGTGATGAGGGGCAAGTGCTGTTGCTATGGAGACGTGAAGGTGGTCATTGACATATTTGACTGCTGCTGCTTTGTGCATTTATTGTGAGATCCGAGTGTGTCTGACCCTTATGAACAACCACAGGGGCATCGTTCACCTACTCAGATGTGTATAATCCTCTTCATTAGTTTAAAAGCTAAATCCATCATTAATAACTGCACTAGAGGGGATATGAGTCTCTGTGGTTATCAGGAATTATAAATATCACACAATGATCAGTGTGAACTTTGACCTCACATGATGACACAGGGACTCATGTAGAATACACAATGGCTGTCAGTTACCAAAGTGTGCGTTTCTAGACGCAACATCAGAAGAAGATCAAATATGTTAACAGAACTGCAGAAATTCGAAGCATTATATCCTAAAAACGCTGAGCGTCACATATCTTTTACGTCAGACTCTGGAGCCCTCTTGTGGTTAACATCCTTTTTAATAAAATCTGCTTTTATTAAAAGAATAATGGCACGAAATCGAACTGCCCGTCTTTATTTTCTTAATGCACTAGTCGCAGTGTACAAAATTCATGAATGCACACCGTTCTACAAAACAAAAACACATTTGTGCATGAACTGGGAATGGGTCAGATGGCTAAATATGATAAATATCAGCCAATAGCATACGAGTCTAATGTGTCTGATCATAATAGTACAATTTATTTTGTAACGAAGAACATCACAGGCCTGGGATCAGGTCGAACGTCAGCTTTCCGGATACAGGCACAGACTTCTTTTCTGTTCTCTTACCGTGACTGTAGCTGACGCCCGGGCTGAGGGAGGGGCTTGTGAGCAGGTCTTTACTGGGCGTGTGCAGCCCCGCCTCCTTCCCACGCTGACTCATCCTTCCAGGGGTCAAGAGCGCCGCATCGTCTCCAGGCATTAGAGCAGCTACGACCACAAAAGAGGAAAAACGTCAATATTGAATCAGTCAATCACCAACACCAATCAAATGCAAATAAGATAATACAGTGTAGTGAGCCTTATAGTGGCAAATATTCCTACGGTTACAGTGAGTGCTACTATTTTTTATTTTCTGCACCTAAGGGTGTAATAACTGTAACAGAGTACAGAATAAAGTACACAAGACAAGACCAAAACAATACAAGAAAACAATTCCTTAAAAAAGTTTATTTGATGCTTCCAGTTTCCATGACATGTATTTTAAGATTACTCTCACAATTCCTATTACACTTCAAAATATAATGAATTCAATGCTGTGCATAATTTTTCCAAGATTTTCCAGGACTTTAACTTCTTGGTATTTCTAGATTTTGCTCCGTGGGACCG
This sequence comes from Oreonectes daqikongensis, assembly GCA_026939265.1. Classification (NCBI taxonomy): domain Eukaryota; kingdom Metazoa; phylum Chordata; class Actinopteri; order Cypriniformes; family Nemacheilidae; genus Oreonectes; species Oreonectes daqikongensis. The sequence goes on along the minus strand of JAOTQM010000449.1, from coordinate 1,387,278 downwards.
TGCCTGAATGAATATGGCACGTGTGTGACATGTTAAATGCACAAACGAATATGCACACACAGCAAATCGTGCACAGAATGATGCCATGAAAGTTGCATGGAGGGTAAACATGATATGCTGGAGGGAACCTTTAGAAATTGTGTGTTTGTGTATGATTTATGATTAAGCGCAGCAAGAAGAAGCTAAAGAGGCAGTGCTAAATAGTTTTATGACCATTCAATCGAGATGCACGCAATGACAAAAGAGAGAGATATAAGAGAAAACTGTGGCCTTATTCATTACATCTAGTGTTCATTGGGGTGTACTGCACACTCTTTCACCGGCCTTTTTATTAAAAAACAGCATGCTATATACTAGCATAGTATTAATCATGCTTTTAGTGCCTATGCAGAGCAAGGAAACAGGTAACACACACACACACACACACACACACACACACACACACACACACACACACACACACACGTGCACGCACACAGGTTAATGTCAGCCTCTTACCTGGGGCAGCAGGGTGTTCTCTGTTCTCTGCATGATGCTGTGTGCATACACACACACACACACACACACACACACACACACACACACACACACACACACACACACACATCACACACATCACACACACACACACACACACATCACAGACGTCAGCAGTGTTGGTGGGACACGTTGGCAGCAGACAGACAGACCGCATGAAAAGACAAAAAAACAGACAAACAGGGGAAAAAAGAAATGCAGCATTAGTTAAAAATGACACACACATGATGACAAAAGCAAATTAAAATGAGAAACTGAGCACGCACAAACATAACACAACCCAGACAATGTGGATTAGCAAAGATTGAACAGGGATGGCGCTCGATCAAAGCCATGACAATACAAAGGTCTGCTGTGATTGGCTGTGAGAGACTGCACCTGTGAATCTGATTGGTTTGTGTGTGTGTCAATACACACACACACACACACACACACACACTTCATTTAATCACACAAACACAGATCTATTTAATCACACACATCACACAACAATGCCTAATATAAATAACGCTGTGTCCGGTCTGAATGAGGTTTACAGGTTTTTTCCTGTAGCTAAGTGGTTAGATCATGGCGCTAGCAATGCTAAGGTCATGGGTTCGATCCCAGGGATTGCACATACTCAAGAAACAAATGTATAGTGTAATGCAATGGATAAAAGCGTCTGCCAAATGCATAGATATAAATGTAAAATTAACCACCAAAAGTCAGATTCCCAAAAAGGGGTTTAAGGAAGGCATCACGTTATCGGATTTTAAATAAACCCCCGACTCAACGTATTAAACACCTTAAATCACAGTTTTCATGAATCTTTTATCAGAATTTTCAATAAAAAAACAGACCATTATAAACTATTTAAAAGATTTTTATCTTCAAAATAATCACATTTGCTCTTGATGTAGTTAAATCACATTAGTTTGTGTCGAAGTTCAAGTGAACTATCTTACTAAATAATCTCTGTTAAAATGTAACAGCAGTACCAGCAGATCAAAAAGGATTTGTGATGTTTAACCACTCGCGACGGCATCAAACTTGTTTTTAGCTTTACTGGGATTAAATACAAAAACAAATGTTTAACCACATTTAAACTCTCTTCATTCACTTACTCAATGCACACTGCATTGTGGGATACAATATAACCAAAAAGGTTCAATTTTAAACGCACCGACATGTTCATCACAGTTCAGATTGATGACAGAATTCACTTTTTGGTAAGCTATGCCTTTAAGTGATGTATTATATCACAACCAGAGAAAGTATAGAGAGTTGTGTGAGAGAAGGATGGATAGATAGAGTTTACAGAGCTGGTATAGAGTATCAATCCATCAGTGAAATGCTTTCAGCTCTGCAGGGGATGAAATGAATTCGGCCGGTGATGGGCTAAGATCACTGGCTGCGAGGTGTTTTGATACAGAGATGTCTCCTTTTACCTCCGCCGTGGTCTTGCTGATCTCGGGTCAGCCCCGGCTCATTTCAAACGGTATCAGCCGACTATTTTTCTGCGAAAGCTCCTTGAAATTGCATTGTTTGACATCTTCTCACCCGTACAGTAGAAGCGACACACTTCTGAAATGATCAATGAAGTCTGAAAACCAAAAGCATCGCTGATCAGACCCGCTGATGGTTTGGGCTGGTGTTGAGGAGTTAGCACTTGCTAAAGACAGACGGTTAACATTAGACATGGCTGTAGTGTGTCATGTGAAAGAGAGAGCAAGAAAGAGTTAAAAAATGAAGATGCAGAAGTGATGTTTTACTGGTAAAGAAACAGCAACACAAACAAACACGTAAGACGATGGAAAATAAACAAATGTAGTTTTGCATACTTTCGGCTGGTGTGGACGCACCACAGCTTCTGTGTTTCTAAAAACAAACATTTCAAACCAAAAAAGGATTTCAAGTATAACCAAAAATCTGAATATCTACAATATTTTTTTTTGATGTATTTAAAATTTCCCATTAAATGCACTGCAAAAAATGTCTTTCTTACATAGTATTTTTGTCTTGTTTTTCAGTACAAATGTCTAAAAATTCTTGAATCAAGATGCATTTTCTTCATAAGCAAAATGACGTAAGAAAAAAGTCTTGTTTTTAAGCAAAAAATATGAAATGTAAGTAAATTTGTGCTTAAAACAAGAAATAAAATCTGCCAGTGGGGTAAGAAAAATAATCTTGAATTTAGTGACTAAGAAAAAGGTCAAACTTAATTCATGTTTTTTTTCTTACCCCATTAGCAGATGTTTTTGCTTGTTTTAAGCACAAATTTACTTACTTTGCCTACAAACAAGACTTATTTTCTTACGTCATTTTGCTGATGAAGAAAATGCATCTTGATTCAAGAATTTTTAGACATTTGTACTGAAAAACAAGAACAAGATACTAAGTAAGAAAGCCATTTTTTGCAATGATGAGAATAATAATTATAATAATCTTATTTTTATTTCGTCAAACAATTGCCATTTTGTTAAGAGCTTTCAGTCCAGCAGGCCAAAGAAAAAGTGAGTGTCACTTGATCTGTTCATTTTCTGTTGTTGTATTCACAGACGAGCCGTAAAACTGAGTTAACCGTGATATAAGACGGGACTTTCCACAGTAAAGATGTCCTGATATTGACTCGACACACACGCTGTAAATGGACAGAGCGCTGCTTTCTGAAGCGAGTGATCATACGCTGCTTTACACAACAGCTGTCTCGTGTCGAGCGCGGTCACAATACACCGACACGCACACGCGCCTCTCCGCATGCAAAATCGCTTTCAACTGTTGTATAATTCGAATGTAAAAGTTGCAAAGTGACCTCAGCATACAACTAATTGGTTTACTAGATTTGAGGTTTTTCTGTAAAGATATGCAAAGTTGGCCAGCATGATGCTAGCGTGATGGGACGCCAACTCCACGGCCTAAAGCAGCCCACCCCAAGACTCTAAGAGAAGTCTTAGTCTCTTGTTCAATGACTTTTTTTATTCATTAAACTTCACAAAGTTTGTTCAAATGCCCATTTTGTACTACAAACATGAATAATATTCATAAACGTGATTCCTGCCCTAACGAACATCCCTGACACATAAATAACGCAGACTTTCATTTCAAGATAAAACACGGCACTCTTTCAATAGCGCACGAGACTAAACACTTCATCATTTATCTGTCTGAAGTGAAAATGAGGATCAGAGAGAGATGGAGAGATCCTACCGTTTGTGTGCTGCTGGTCAGTGTGGCAGAAGTGTCTGCCGTGACACTGAAAACACACACACACACACGCACGCACGCACACACACACACACACACACACACACACACACACACACACAGAGCGTGCAGGAGAGCACAGATCTTTCCTTTAAACAACACACTCACTGTACTGGAATAACTCTCTCTCGTCTTGTTTGCTCCTCTATTTTCTGGTGCATCCTCACAACTGGCACACTACAGTTTAAAATGAAATGTTTTCGTATCTGCCAAAAGTTGGCTTTAGACTTACAGTGTGAGTGCATGTGCAATAAAGCATTATAAAGTCATGAATCACCCTCAGTCGACATCTGGAAATTCACCACTAACACTTTGGCTCAAAAGCATTTTCCATGATCTGTGCATTAATAATTCATCACTCATTTCTCCTTTCTGTAAACAAAAGGGTGAAAGTAAACAATGCATGAAGCATATTGCATATTATCTCAAATATAAACAAACACACAAAATGGTGAAACAAACCAAAGCTATTTAAACACTATGATGAGACAGTCAAATCTAGACACTATTTGTGAACTTCTGTGTTCTTTGAAGACCCTAAACTCAGTTTAAGTACTAAGTTAACTAAACAGACCGCTAATGAAACACTAAAAGCCTCATTTTCACGCACACATGAGATTATCGGAAAGATTTCAGCGGGTCTCAGCAAATGAAAGTCTGTCCTCTGCCGGCTACACAACTTCTAAACCAAACACGCACATTTCCCATCTGTGTTTGGGTCCATTTTAGCTCTCTGTATCACAGTCAGTATAAAACATCCTGTTCATGGTTGACATCTGCTGTCAGATATGAGTCTGTGTTGTCTACAAACCTCCACAAGACAGGAAACAGTGGCAGAGGTTTCCTGTCAAAAGAACGGCATGACTTTTTCCTTCAACAGATATAAAATGACTATCAGGGCAAAATGTTCACTTCCTGCCTAATATATCCCACCCACTAACAGGTGCCATAATGACGACATAATCTGGGTTATTCTCTTCATAATGGGTCATAATGTTAGGCTTGATCGGTGTATAAACACAGAAAAGTTGAAGGGGCACAACTTTTTACAATGACTTTCTAGCCTGAACACTGAATGTTTACGTTATCTATAATGATTTCACACAAATGGAGTCATTTTTTCTGGGATATCCTGATAAGTAGGGCTGTCACGATTATAAACTTTGGCTGACCATTAATTGACTTGCGATTAATCCACTATATAACTATTAATGTCAATTTATTTATTCAATGAAGAAAAGATATACTTTAGACATTTTGTAAAAAACTAATATTAATTACTGGAGTGAAAAAAAAATACAAAGCAACAGTAAGTGCAGATCGAGGACATTGGATGTAAAATGCAGCAGATACTGCAGATCACCCTTGTTTTCTAAGGATTCACAATAATGTTATCTGAAATAATTGAGATGACGTCAAATAATTGCGACGAGACGATTATTTAATAATTGTGCCCTATTGATAAGAGATGAATATGACGATTTTTGTTATAGAGATTAATAGTACAACCTTTATACACAAAGCTTCCATTATCTAAAAAACAAAGCCCTTATGGTTCCCATACAAAAGAAAGGAACTACGAAGTGTCATTACAGAAAAGCAGGTCGTGAATATACATTGTGTGCAATTACATTTAAGGAAGAAAACAAAAAACATTTAGAAATACAGAAATGAAATGTGTTCCTCTTCTCTACAGCACTGATCATAACAGAGGTGCATCTTGAGACTATGACATCTGAAGGCTCGGCTCCATGGTCAAGGGTTATGGTTTCATCTAGCAATATACAGTAACAGTACCGCAAACGCTAACATTACAACCGTTCGGATGACTCACACAGGAAGGGTGTGAGGTTAAATCTTCTCTGGGAGCAGTAATTCCATCTGCGCTTTCTTATTTTAAGACCAATCTAATGCTCAATTACAGTTTAATTGTGTGCTAAAGAAAAGCATGTAGCGGTAGAAATGGCAATAAGATCAAATTGAATTCGCATTGTGACATTTTAAAACTATTTTTCACTACGATTCAGCCATACTTCCTTCCTACAGTGTGTTTTGTGTTATTAAGGGCCGATCGCACTATGATAAGCTAATAACCCCATGCAGATGCTTCTATGAATAAATGGTGCACAACGCTTCAATTACAAGCCATTTACAGATAACCCAAAGCCAATGAGAGCCTGGCATAAAGCGACGCCTTTCAACAATTCTGAAGGTCTACAGATTTGATATGTTTAGCCATTAAATCTGTCTGAGATGATTATTGTTTTCTAATATAATTGGAGATGTGATGCCACTAGAAAATACACCACATTTACTGAAACAAACCAATTTCTGTAAACACCTTCATTGACAAGGTAAACAACTTCACATAATGCTGAAAGTCATTGTTTGGTTCACAGACCTATTGCATGCTGGGTAACACCTGAGGCTTTAGCTACAAGAGAAGTCTTCATGGTTTCTTTACACAAAATTGTATACATTTTGATCCCATCATGCTGTAGTGTTGTGGAAACACCAGTAACTGAGAATGTGTGACAGCTGTGATGTTTCTGTAGGTCAGTATGTGCTCTAATAACTCTTTATATTATGGTAATGTGTGCGTTTGCGTGTACTCACCAGAGCTCGCTCAGGATCCCCCTGAGACTCGGCACAAGGCTCCATGTTTGTCCGACCGCCGGTCAACGCTGTCCAAAGCTCTGCATGTCTGCGGACACACAAACACGCTTCCAATCAGTTTATACATTAATAAAAGCTCTCAACTTGGTCTTGTGTAGATTTTTTCTTCAGCCGGCTTAATGTTTATTCATCATTGGGATTGTCAGTGAAACACTAAATACGCAAACAACAGTAACTAAAGGACAAAATAAAAACATCACATCCTCTTGATTTTTATATTTAGTGACATTTTACGCACATCATCATGTTTAGCTACACTTCTGAGTATCAAACCCACGCTGCAGTTTATTCTGGCATGAACGGCCCACTCGATCAGGAAGTTTTGTTCTTTTTGTTGGACATATTTGTTTAAAACAGTACAACCACAATAACAGGCCACCGTCCAAATACAGTCATATATTTCACAGACATTCTTGGAATAAACAACCCTGCTACTAGTGTGCTTGCTAGTGCCTCAAACAAGCTCTCAACCAATCAGATTGGAGCTGGTGACGTCATCTAGCTCTTGCCATTATTCTGCAATATTCTTCAGATAGTTGTGGTGGAGTCGAAAGCAAGGCTTTGCTCTAGATAGATTTCCTCTATTCTGTCACATTTGAATACAGTATGCGTGTCATTCAGAATGACATCTGTGCCGTTTTGATGCACACGGCTCTCGTCTGAAGCTCAAACATCCACAGCTCTCGTCGCAGGTGCTTTAGAGAATTCGCTTTGTCCTCAATTTTGTCCCCGTCATCCTGTTGTCCGTCAAGCAGCCACATATGACGGGTACAAATGGCACAACCGTCCACAGATGCCACGCAAACCGAGATTCACGCAGACCAAACGCTCACTGATGGAAACTTCTGATCTAAAATTAGCCAAGTAGGTCATGGAGTGGAAAAAACATTGAGAAAGCAGAGATGGGCAAGAAGACTTACGGGTTGTGAAATTGTACCAGTGTGACGTGACATGGCTCGATTTACCTGGCCTGCTTTTTTATTTATGTATTTTTATTTAATGTAAGAAACACTAATACTAATGCTGATATGTGGAGATGCGAGTTTGGCGATGCAGACACAAAAAACATGAATGAAAGTAGGGATGCACCAATACCGAGCTCATGTACTCGTACTCGTAAAAGTATACCGATACCAAAAACCGATACCACATGTGACATAACTGACTGAAATTTGTGCTTTTAAAGTTTATGACAAGCACATAAAATCATTTATTTTCATAATGTGTTTGAGGTTGTAATTATAAGGTTATTCTATTTTATTAGTATCACTGTGTTGTGCTTGGAAAATTGCCACCTCACCAAAAAAAAAAGAAAAAATACAGGTAAAAGGATCGGCGAGTACTCATACTCGGCCTTTAAAAAATGGTATCAGTGTATCCCTAAATGAAAGCTCAAGCCATCTGGTGTGTTAAGGACAAGTGTGCTTTTACCTATCTTATCAAGTGTTTTCAGATGTGCAGAGCGGACTGTGAAACTGTTATGGTGTCACAGCTGGCTGACTCACTAGTAAACACAATGCGTGTTTGACTTCTAGAGAAACAGATTAACACACACCACCAGGACACAAATCAGTCAAAACGTTTCTATGAGCTAATATTACCAATGAAGTGTCCTGGATGTAACTGTCTGGGAAATATCCTCATCCTGAAAATAATAAACACACACATTACACAGCAAAGCGAACCAGGCACGACATCAAAAGAAAACTTCAATGCAGTGAAACAGAAAGCAGATGCCACAGGCGGTCACACTAATAGGCCGTGAGGAATATTTAGCTCTCTGTGTTGTGCTTATTTAGCATGTTAGCATCTCTTAGTCACTGCATATCATAAACTTCACAGATTAACCAAACCTATCCGTAACATGCACTTTGTATCTAAATCTATCATTTATTTTGTGTTCTGCAGAAGAAAGTCATACAGGTTTGCAATGACATGAGGGTGAATAAATGATGAAAGAGTTCATCTCTTTAATCGGCATCTAGCGACAAGGTTGTGAATTGCAACCGACGGGTCACCGCTAGCCCCTCCCTTTCGAAGGACTATGGTAGCTGACACATGACAAAGATGTCGTCACATTTTTGCTTCTTTGCCGAAGACACGTATTTACGAAATGCGCTCTGTAGAGCAGTTTATCTGTTTAAGGACAACATGTAAGAAAACAACATGTAAGGGGACCCGCGATATATGTATTAAAAAAAAAGCATACCGGTTCATATTGTAAGGTCTTTATACACCTATTACATTGCATTTCTATCCTAAATATTACACACAGCACCTTCTCTCACTGTGAAAACAAACTTCTGCAGAAGGCCGCAGAAAGTTACAAGTACAAACAAATACACATGACTGTGGTTCTCCCGAAACACAAACCCAACCCACTGCTGCAATAACACAAATGCATTCAGGTAGCTTCTTTATTTCATTCAATCTGAATGACCCAGTTTCTCCAGCGCTTGCGGCTGTGTTCTTCAACACTCTCTCTACAGACTCGCATGTTTGGAGCGAGTTCAGTTTACACCGCAGTTAAGCGTCTGGAGAAAGCAAAATAAAAATGCTTTTATTATGGCTAAGAATTCAGGATGTGCATCTCGTTGTCTTCAATGTCTGAATTTGACCTTTTTATCATATTGAGGCAGAATGTTTGTGTGCGTCGGCTGTAGATAATGCAAAGCAAAACAAAAATATAATCTCACACTTCTATCCCAGACTCCCACCCACACACTAAACAAACCAGCTCATATCACACCTACTGTTCTGTAAAGATTCATACAATCATTCTCATCTGAGATATCACATCACATATATATTTGGAGATTTTATTGTCAAGAGGTTGACGACACATCGATCGCCATGCAGAATAGAGCCGACGATACGCAACAACTGAAACATATCAACACAACACAGTCACTGTCTCTTTATCATTCTCTCTCTCTTATTTCAGCACCAGGGCTTAGACAGATTAGCGGGTCAGCTCAGTGTTCCTAGAAAGACTCTCTGCCCACATCCGGGCGGCTTTCCATGACGTAACCCCATCAGTCGGACACCCTGATTGGTTTTTATGAATTGTTCTTCATAAATGAGCATTTATAGACCGCAGAAGCACGCATCAACATTAAGCTGAGAGATGTTGACTCGATCTAATCTGGTAACATGGACCACTAGACAACGGTTATAAGACTTCAAGTGGCTTAACCCCGTAGACTTTTAATACCACAAAGATTGAATCAAAACTTTCACTTACAGCAAGCCGGTTTGTTTTCTAGATTTTTGACTGGTGTTGTTCAGAGTGGTTTTCACTTCAAGGCCCAAAGCAAAAGCACCCTCAAGTTTCTATGACATCCCGGTATCTATACATACACGACCCCGCATCCTAAAAAAGAAAATATACCTTGCAAAACAAGGTGTAAGTCATTACACAAACGGCGGAGAAACAAAACCTAAAGAGAGGAGGAACCACAATGAGAACAGAACCGAACCCCAAGCAGTCAGAGGAACTTCAAACAGCATGTCAGAAATCAGGTTTTTCATGGCGCTAAGTTATTTTCCACGTACGCCAGAAGGCAGAAAACATCACCGGACTGCAATCCTGAGACATGCAACCCAAAATGTTTTCAAATATACATAATGCAAATCATCCGCACTTACGCAAATCCGAGCGTTGCTTGTGACATCTCCATGTGATGTTTTTATGAGCAATAACAGAGGACTTAATTTAATAACGGTGCAGGAAATTGAATTATGTAATAACAGTCGAAGAACAAGCGCGCCTTACGTCCGATCCTCGTGGCACCAGAGTGTCCATTTGCAACCTTTTAATTCTTTAAAAATCAATTTGTGAAGATGCACAGACAGACAGAGACGCTCTTGACGTAGCTTAACACAATTAAAACTCTGCTTGAGGCAAAGCAATAACGCAACAATTACACCGAATAAAGACGAATGGCAACCAGTCGTCCGTGTGTGTGTCGTCCATGCGTTCTTTAAAGGCCACGCAAAACACATTTATTCTGTGCTTCAGGAGCTAGAGAAGCAAGCTTACCGTTCACACTCAAAATTATTCAGTTGAATCACCCTCCGAACTTTGCCTTTCTTTTGAAACGCAACATTGACTTATCTATCCAGGAATGCAAATGTAAAGATTTGGTTATATATAAAAAATGTGTGTCATATACTTAACAACCATCGAGCGCAATGCTAACAGCCGCCCACTCTTCTCTGTCTTCTACCATTCACCTCTGCGAGTGATCTATTTTTAGTTCGGCCCCCAAGAACACGTCCAGGAACCCATAACAACAGCTCTCAGCTGGGAATCTGTGTCATGTGGGAGAGCAGGATTCCTTCAGTCACAGTGAAATTTCATTAACATGACAAACCAGGAGACCCTCGGCCACAGCGGAGGACAGAACAGAATCCTCAAAGAAAACTGAACACATTGTGAAGGTCAAATGAAATGATTTTGTCCTTCGTCTCATGTAGTTCAGATAAGGGATGCCGACATTTTTCCATAATTTGCCTCCAACACATGAGAGTAAATGAAGGATAAAACAGGCAAGAATTATAAACTATAGAACTTTTTATTATTATATATACATTACACATGCTAGAGACATAAAATATAATACAAAACGTGGCTTGTTGAAGAGAGGTTTTTATATAGAAGAGAATCAAATGTGTTTTTTAACTGAGCTATTTTTAAACACAAGTCATACTTAGGGACCAGAATATCACATACTAAAACCAAATAATGTAAATCTCTGTAACTTTTATGTTACATTTATCTCAACTTTGCGTTTTCCCTTACTTATTTAACACAAAATGATTCATAATGTAAAAACAACAGTATTATAAAGAGTAAAGAAAACTTTAGAAACCATTGAAAAATTATTTATTTATTATTATTGGCATTTTACAACTCATTTGCTCATCCAACGACTAGATTTTTAACAAGCTTTGAGAAAGCGATTTCAAGAAGATATATCTCTAAAGAGACGTGCACTTGCATTTTGAGGTTTACCACAAAGGTCATTGAATGTCATTCTCTCTCTTTACCACTCGCACTAGGTGACACGGTTATTTTATGGTTATGAAATGAATAATGCTTTAAATATGAATCACCGTAAGGCAAGAAAAAAGTACAGTGTTGTCGAAGCAAACCTGCATGTCTGCGCAGAGCACACGTACACACACACACACACACACACACACACACACACACAACACACACACACACTCACACACACACACACACACACACACACACACACACACAAACACACACCCGCTGAACACACACATTGTTGATTCATTAGCCAACATGACAATGAGTTTCTGTGCTCCGTCCATACAGAGAGAACACATCAACCTCCTCTGACACCACAGCACAACCCCGGATTCTTCCAGAAAGAGCTGGCAGCGTTCAAGACAAGACATGCTGTGAGGATTATTTATAAACCATAACTTCGGCAAGACAAACTGAAGATTTCTGCAAACAGAGGGCGAAATATGAATGCAATTACACAAAATAGAGAAAACCTTCTAAAAATATTTAACATATTAAGACAAAATGTATGTGAACACAGGCAGGTCACGCGTTGAATGAGTGCAAGTGCAAACATCTGCAGGATATTAACCACAAACACCTCTCGGCTGTGAAATTTACTGCTGCGAGTTTCAATAAATAAACCCGATGTGATAAACTGGCAACATTGTTTACACTTGAATTTACGAAGAATATTACGAGCCTGAATGAGCTTCGGCAGAAATCTCATTTCATGAATAAAGGTGAGGCAAGTTAAGGCCATCAAAGCATCTGCAGAATCCACCTATAACATGCCGTAACTTACATTAAAACAACTAGAGAACCAGATTCATGTTTTTCAAAGTATGCAAGCCGACACAGCTTTGACATTCACATTCTTGTGAAGGACAGAAGTGAAACAGCCCATAATGAAGACGTGGATTTAATGAGGATTAAAACTCTATTTGATTTAAACGCAGTGTCAGGAGATTAGGACCGTTGCCTTGAAGACTTTTATACCAGCGGAGCGGTTCATTCATATAAATGAATGGCTGGGGGTGAGACTCCGCTGGGGTGCGAAGGGTTTGCACCTGAGCACGACTGCTTGGTTAATACATCCTTTCAACATAGTCCAACTAACATGATTAATTTCATAATACAGCACCACTCATTTTTTTGGGCCTGTGGTCCATTTTATATTCATCATATAAGTGTATTTTTGGCAGCCACAAAATGAAGTGGCTTTCTGGTTCATGATAAGCCCGCAGGACAGGAGTTCTTATCAAGTAAATTACACAAATAAAACGTTTTGCTATTATGCACGTACAGAGATAAGAGGCGAAAAATTGCCAACTCCGTTCGGATTCTGTCCTTTCTTTGTGCTTCAACTGCTAAAACTATGCAAAATACGCTGACAAACCCACCATCGGCTTTAGTAACAGAACAACATGGGAATGGAAACTCTATTTGACAGGCAAATGACGATCACTGTCTCGCACAATGCTTTGTTTCAGTAGCACACATGCACGCTTGTTTTCGAGCATAAACATTTTATAGACATCACATTCCAAAGTTAGCATATGACATCACAGATGCCAAATACATAACATTTATTTGCATTCATTGCTATATATAACGTGCATCATTTCTTAGTAAACTATAACAGGTGCAACATTTCATATCCCCGCGTTAACACTGTGACAGGAAACTACGTGGAAGTTATTTCTCAGGTTTCAGAGAGAGAGAGAAAGAGATGGAGAGAGAGAGAGAGAGATAGATGGAGAGAGAGAGAGAGAGAGAGAGAGAGAGAGAGAGAGAGAGGTAACATGAATCTTTATGCAAAGGTCAAACATACACACTAACATAAAATACAAGTGGGTTATCCATGTCACCACAAGAATACAGTGGGGTTGTGTATCAGTTTCTATCTAATCTTACGTGACCAGAGCCTGAAACAATCATAACTGGTGAATGAGGTCTTTGGTGTGTTTTTTTTACTTTCCTAGACAGACATTAAAGAACAAATAAATGAGAGAAATGGAGGCCCTTTAGGTCACACTACATGTGTTTATTTTACTTGCTTTAACACACTAAACATTACAATTGTTTATAAAAGAAAATCTAAACTATGAAGGAAAATCCACGAATGCACATAAACACAAACTACATCTGCAAACATGTGTCTCAAAATATTGCTATGTCGACAGTATGTATGGGTGGGTGGGTGCTGTATTTTTGTACTCCAAGCATTCTGCTAGTAGTGTCTAAAAACATATTTAAAAACATTATTAATAACTGCACACCAATAATAACGTTTATAGTGCGATCTAGATGGTGGTTTGGTTTAATTCAGCTTATTATATTAAACATGTGTTGCTCAAAATCGATACACCCCATTGATTTTCATGTAAACACGCTGCAAGCCCCAGTAGTATCCAAACATATTGTCTACATAGGCAACTCGCTATGTTTTGAGACACAGCCAGCGGAGTGCGGGTATACGCGTTATTGTTATGAAAATATGACATTATAGAATATGGAGACAAACCTTAATGATCCACTTTGAAGTCTTCCTGTGGATAAAGCAGGCTTTAACTCTGGAGAACGAGGTAAAACGTGAATATTGTTAATTGCGTCGTCTGGGGGAGAATCCGCCTGTCAGTCCATTGTAAACGGGTTAAAACTTCTCAGATGTATTCTAGCGCAAACGAACATGTACACATCTACATATGCAGCGGATCATGTGAACCGCATTAAATGTGAACTGTGATTTATTGCAGGTATAAAAGCCTTGAATTGCGATACTACCGCCCGCCTTCGCTCGCACGTCCGTCTTCCTTCCTCTGCTCGACCGTTTCTGTCTGCGATCGGAAGTGATGTCTGCCGCGATCTGCGACCAGGAGGAGTCCGTTACGTATACAAGAGGGACTTTTAAAATATAAAATTAAAGTAATTACCACAAAAACACAGATAAATATAATGTATAGTATACACATATAAAAAAAGCAACTGTTCTTAGGACATCTAACTACCACCATATGTGTCTACTATACAATGCCACATAATATCACATAAATATTAGCAGCCTATATTGATTGTACCTATATTTAAATAGCGAATTTACATGTTTTCCACACAGTACTTTTATTCATATATATATAAATTAATTAATAATAATAAAAAAAATCGAATAGCGTCCAAAAATGACCTTAGGGCTCCACCTTGTGGTACTCGGCATTCATGCGATGACATAATCGGAAGAAGTTTATTATTCACAAAATAAAAACAAAACAAATTAATCTAATAGGCAAATGTAAATTATTACCTCTGAAGGCGAACACAAAGATCAAACCTGTATATATTAGTAAATAATTCATAAAGTAGGTCGATGACGTAACGCCTGGTAGTCGGACTTTTTGACCCATTGAAAAGACTATAATCATTCATTCATTCATTCACTTATACAATAAATTAGAAATTAAACCGTTTATAAATTAAACAGACAGATCAACGCTGCTCAAAACAGTAGGATCTCTTATTTATAGAAAGTGGCACGTTAAAACAGAAATTAGTAAACATTTACAGTTGACGACTTTTGGATTCCAGAACAAAAAAATTTGGAAACACATTGAAATTGCAATTTGCATAAATAATAACACGGTAATTTACCAATGGTTTCTAAATTCACACAATTGCAAAACGAATGGGAAATTGAATAAACAAATAATAAACAAATCTGCTCGTGTTGTTGATTTTGTGAATAGCCGTGTCAAAAACAAGTATACAGATTACCATCTAACTTCTAAATGTTTTTTCTGTGATATTTAGAAAATAAATCATAATCTCACGCGCACTGCTATCTCTCTCGTGCACGCGCGTCCTGTTTATCCCCCGCTGGATGTTTTTCCCGTGATGCTCCGCGCGGTCGAGCAGCAAGATGGCGGACGCTCTGGATGAATTTGAGAAAGAAGCTGGCTGCGTCCCGATTCTTCATCCCGAGGTAAAGAAAAATACCACCTTTGCGTTTGTGCATCGCAGCAACGAGCCTAAACGACACCGGAAGATGCTTGTAAATGGTTTCATATCTCGCGGAAGCGTTTGTTTTGCTGATCAATTCTCATAGTGATGGAGAGGGTCTGATTCCCCCCCACTGCTGCGTAATAGCATCGATGCTAACGCTAGCTTTTCGTATTAATTTATTTAATCTTTGTTTTGCGTATGATCGCATGTACTGGGTCATATTTTCAAACTAGGGCACGTTTTTGTGACATACGATGCATTGACAAACATGAATTGATGGTAATTATGAGGGTTTTTATAGTGTGTTGTGCTGCGTTCGGAAGTGAATGACAGTCACCCATTTAGTAACAATTGACACCATTTGCGATCAAAATTGATGGTTCGTTGTGGCTTTTTATGTATTCACGTGGAGACTAAAAGTCTGTATGATTCTGTTTAACTGAATGTGTCTTTTCAATGTTTAGTTAATGTCAAATTACAGAATCACATTCTCTGTTTTGGATCTGTCATTGTTAGTTATCTGCTAGATTTATCTTCTGATTTGATAAAAAATGCCTACATTATAATCTGGTATGCAAAGCATGAGTTTTGTTTTTGCATTGTCCAGCACTTTATTGACAGATCAGGTGACTTCTGTTGTATTAGTACAGTTTTATATATTTGTGATGATTATAAAGTTTTAATTTCCTTATATGTATTTACATTGGGAATTGGTGTAGTTGCATTTTAGGAACAAGGAGGAATCCAATTTTTGAGTATGTGTGTTTACACAAGTGCTGTGTGTAGTAGGATCACTTGGCTCAGTACTTAAATGATCTTCTGAACTGATTTCATAACCTGAATCCTCAGAAATGAGATGAATGAAAATTTCTGGTTTGTTTGCCGCATCAGTTCATTTTAAAGGCCTGAGTTGATGCTGCTTGTGTGTGTAGTGAGACAGTATGTTCATATGGTAGCTCATGCTATAAATTATTCATGTTCACACTGACTGACCGTAGCAGCCGTACCACACATTGAATGAGATCTGTCACCTTTGGCTTACAGTCAGAGAACAGTTGGACTGAACGCTAATATCCAGCAGGCCTGTTTAGATCTGAACTCTAGTTAGACTTGCTAACATTTTGCTGTTTTTTCTGAATTTAATGTTGTTACTTAATAATTAGTTGATGTTATTATTACATGTTGTATTTATTATGTAAATAATCATTAATGGTAATACATAGAGTCATTTTATTGCAAGATCTGACACCCAATTGCTATGGTTAACTCTTATTTTGCACAATTTTTTACAGAAATGTATTTTTGTCATTGATAAAAGCTGTGGACGGAGTCAAGACTGACATGTTAAAATAAATCACTCTTACCAGCTGATGATGCTGATGTTAAAACGGACATGTATAGGACATTTACCATTTTTAATAGTTATGTCATTGTCATTCAGCCCAAGTCTTTTTTTTTTTTTTGGCAGAGTTTCAGTCATCTAACGTGATGGTATACCACTTATTTATCACACGTAAAGGACTATTATGGGCTTGCACTTAAAGGGAATTATGTAAAACTGTGATAGGGACAGTGTTTTGCATGAAGCCACTTGAAATAAATTCAATTGAGTTTGGATTGTTATGCAGACACTTCTAAAAGAATTTCAGCCGTTGTTTCAGCTGGCATCTTTTTGATCAGCAGGTTAAATGAAAGCAGAAGTAAACCTGTATTTAAGTGTTTATACACAAACATGGCAATTCAATGCAACATTTATGTATTCTAAACACAACAGATGAAAAATGCTTTTGAAATCCCAGGACAACAGAAGGTAAGCGCTGAAATCTATCAGTGTTCATCTGTTTTCAGTGAATCAATGATGTTAACTAGAGGGGATCAACAATATTGAGGTTCCCTGTTCATGAGAGCAGATCCAGCCACCTGCTCCATGAGATCAATCCTGTCTGATCATCTCTGTTGTTTCTGGTCTGGACTGATAGTCAGAGGTCAAAGTGAAGGTTTCTGTGGCAGTGAGGAGAGTTTGAAATGGTTTTGATGCTTATAACCATCACTGTGCCCTTCAGAAGAGAACAGACATTATCTTGACCTGCTGAAGAAAAGATGTCCGTTTGCATAACATTTGTTTTCAGACACTGTTTCCCCTTTTTTTTTCCCCATTTGTGAGATTTCCGACTCTTTTTCTCAGGAGAAAAATCTGAGACACAGATGTGACTTTCCATTTGCTCTCCATTTAATGTGCAGGAGAAATATTTGATATATGAATGAGATCTCATCTGTGTTTTTACGCTCAGATGTTTTACGAGTAAATGTTGTGCAGTTGTTGGTCAGTACAGGCCTGCAGTAATAATAGATGAACTGACATCATAAATATGAAACAGTCAGTCGTGTCGGTGTCTGTGACAGATGCTGTTCTTTATTCTCTTCAGTATTGAATTAAACTGAGCTCTACTCTGAGATCAGAGACACTTTTCTATTAAACCAAGCAAAGCAATAAACAGCCAAACACGTCTCTATAAAGGCCAGCGATGCTGAATTTCCTGGTGGCGTGTCTTGCATAACGTTATTTGCTATGCGTGCCACATAACACATTTAGACTCAGAAGCTTGTGGGTTGTGTAAAGATCTCCAGCTCTGGATTTCTGCTGTGATGTGTTTCTGTATTAATGTGTATGTGTGGGTTAAGTGGACATCTGCTGCTATAGAGCTGAAGAACCTCCTGCAGTTCGGTCCGGCCTGCTGGATTTCACCCCGTATATTGGGGTTTTCCTCCGTGTAGTTTAATTAAAAGTGTTTCATTTTTATTCATTCTAGGAGCCATCAGCAAAACATGAGCATCATTGTGCTGATAAAGCATGTTTTCCTGCCAGTTTGCGTTGTTTACTGTTGACTGTTTTGTACTGATATTTAGATGAAGATTATTTCAAATACTACTAAAAACATTTTTCGATTATAAATGCATTCTTGTGTGTTAATTGTATGTCTTATAATATAAGATATCACCATTTCACTTTATTTATCGACACATTTATTTGTAATAATGAGTGTAATATCTGTAGTCTATTAGTAATAACATGTTCAAGGTGTGGTTAGATTAGATTAAGCTGGTCTCTGTGTGTCCCAGGAACATTGCTATGAAGGGGCTTGAAGGTTCAGGCTTTTTTGTATTACACTAGACGTGATGGGCATCCCCTGACCCTTAAATATAATAGACATGGACCCTCCTCTCTGATCAATAGAGCCAGAAGCTGTTGGACATCTGCTGTCACCATACACATCCTCCCCCGACCCATCAAGACCAGCATCAGTACCACATCAAATGTTCAATACATGACCTGGGAGGATGGCAGAGGATCAAAGTCAATGTTTTTATACCCTGTTTTCCTTGACATGCTCCTTTTAAACTGTCTTACCATTTGTCTTAAGTCATATAAACGAATGATTTGTCACCATTGAGACTGACTGGCTGTGACACGCTGATCCTCTGTTTCAACTTGTCTGTATTCACCCATCAATCTCTATAGTTATAAACGGACTCTCTCTCTTTTCTTACAGGAAATTAAATCCCAGAGTCACTATAACCATGGCTACAGCGAAAGTGTTAGCCGCAAGAGCCATGTGGACGACTACAGCACTTGGGACATTGTCAAAGCCACCCAGTGAGTCCACACACACACACACACACACACGTACGCATGCACACACACACACACAGGTTTATCATACCAGCATGAGAGAGGGCATCACTTCAACTTATTCCTGACCCACAAACATAACACATGTCTCTATAATGAAAAGGCTGTTTGTAAGTGTTGGCCATATGGATAAAAGCTAAACAAACTTCCATCATAACATTGAATCTAAAGCGTTACGTGCACCTCATGACCCACATGCTGTCTTTAGTCACTCTTTTGTCTGTTTCTATTTCCTTATGCAAATACATCTGACCCACACATTTAGGCCAGCGCTGTTGTGTTGAATATTTTCACATTTGTGTGTGTTTGTGCAGGTATGGCATTTTCGAGCGGTGTCGTGAGCTGGTGGAGGCCGGATATGACGTGCGTCAGCCGGATAAAGAAAACGTCACGCTTCTACATTGGGCGGCGATCAACAACCGCGTAGATCTGGTCAAGTACGTCTCACCCTCTCTCATCTCTACACCTCTGCTTTATTTTTTTTTGTTCGGTTTCAGCTAAGACACAAAGATTAGAGTTATAACTCTGTCAGCATGCAAAGAGAGGCACAATGATACGGCACAGATCAGAAATGTACATCCTCTTAATAGGCACCTGCTACTTGTCAATATATGTGTGTGTGTGTGTCAGCAGATGGAGACACACACACACACACACACATGCTGCAGTTTGACTTTCTCTTGTGTAGCTGTGTGCTGAGCTCAGATCAGATGTCACATCATTGTGTGTCTGAACGCTGTGTTTTTTGTATGTGTGTTTGCAGATATTACATATCTAAAGGGGCCGTCGTGGATCAGCTGGGAGGAGATCTCAACTCGACACCACTGCACTGGGCCACAAGGTGTGTGTGTGTTTGTGTGTGAAGACTGCACAGACACTGCCTACTATTAAAAAGTTTAACATTAAAACAATGTCACGAGTTTTATTGTCTACGACAGCAAGTGGTGTTTGTGTTCTTGCCATAGAAATGAAGTTAAATGTGTTTTTCAGACAGGGGCATCTGTCCATGGTGGTGCAGTTAATGAAATACGGGGCGGATCCGTCTCTGATCGACGGGGAGGGATGTAGCTGTGTGCACCTGGCCGCTCAGTTTGGACACACCTCTATTGTGGCCTACCTCATTGCCAAGGGACAGGTACACTCATTCAATGCTTTTATATATATTTTTGAATGATTTTTGGCATTGATAGAGATCAGTTGTTCTTGATGTTTAAGTTTCGGCCTGCAGGGGGCGGTACAGACACACAGCCGCTGTAATGTCGGTTTAATGTCAAAGTTGAATGTTTTCCCTTTCAGGATGTGGATATGATGGATCAGAATGGAATGACCCCTTTGATGTGGGCAGCCTATCGGACACACAGGTGTGTGTGTGTGTTATTAATGGATATGTATTCGCTCGCTGCAGTGAAATGTCAAGCTGATATTTATAATCTCTTGTGTTACTCGACAGCGTTGACCCGACGCGTCTGTTGCTGACGTTTAACGTGTCTGTGAATCTGGGTGACAAATATCATAAGAACACAGCTCTGCACTGGGCCGTTCTGGCAGGAAACACCACCGTCATCAGTCTGCTGCTGGAGGCCAATGCTAATGTCGATGCACAAAACATTAAGGTACAGTCACAGATGACATTCACTGTACATCACAGCCTCGCGTGACTTTATTGCCTAATTGAAATGGTTGTCTGGGTGCAGGGCGAGACGCCGCTGGATTTGGCCAAACAGAGGAAAAACGTGTGGATGATAAATCACCTGCAGGAGGCCAGACAGGCCAAAGGTTACGACAGCCCGTCGTACCTGAAACGGCTCAAAATGGACAAGGTATAAGGAATGAAGCTCAACAATAATGCACGAAAGCGCTGTCACATACCCAGAGATAAATACGTTGTGTTTGTGTGCTGCAGGAGGTCAGGCAGAAGGTGATGTTGGGAACACCGTTCCTCGTGATTTGGTTGGTGGGATTCATCGCTAATCTGGACATCGACTCGTGGCTCATTAAGGGTGTGATGTATGTGGCTATGTGGCTTGTTGTGCAGTTTCTCTCCAAGTAAGATACACACACACACAAGAACTTGTCATTTACTCTTCATGTGGACCACCATCACTGAAATCTCACTCTTTCTCTCCGTAGGTCTTTTTTTGATCACTCCATGCATAGTGCTCTTCCTCTGGGCATCTATCTGGCCACAAAGTTCTGGATGTACATCACCTGGTTTTATTGGTTTTGGAACGATATCCTTTCAAGATCTTATTTCACTTGCACTTTTATATATAGTCTGAAATACTTGTCTTTTTTGGACTATTTAGAGTTAAATAATCTGAATATTTTCAGGCTTAGACCCCCGAGACATCGTTTAAATAAACACTGGGTGACGGTTTCACATTTGTTCTTGAGCAGGTTCATGTTTGGTGCTTTTTGTAACATTATAGTAACATTTACTGTATTGTTGAAGGCAGATGCACCTTTACCAGGTTTTCTCTGTCATGACATATAAAGGAAGAAATCTTGCACTCTTCAGGGTAATTCTCACACTTGTGTTTCTGATTCTGTCAGACAGCGAGAGAGGGCAGCGTTTCAGTCGTGACTCGTTTCTGCTGACGTGTGTTTTGTGTTCAGCTGTTATTGAATGTCGTGGAGTGATCGCTGGTGTGTTCAGGTGTACTCTCTGTCAGAAACAGCAGCTGAAATCACGTCAGCGTCTCCGGGTGGATCCGTTTCCCTTCATCCTTGTCGTCTAACAACAGAACATCTCCTGTGAGGATTCAGCGCCTGTTTTAGCTGTGCTATAATCGTTGCAGTTGTGGAATAGCTCTGATGTCAGCCAAACCACACTGACCCAGTTAAAGAGACACGCATTCCTCGTGTTTGTGGACGAAGGTTGTCCTTTAACCGACTCTGCTCGAAGAAACGCACAGTTCTGAAACATGTTTGGAAACATTAGCCTGAATTTCCTGCGTTTGTCCTCATTAGACAAGAGAGACAGAGGCTTTGTCTTTGCAAATATCCGTACATGAATGCTCGACTCAGCAGGAACACAAGCCTGAAATGTAAACTATATTCTTTATCCTGTTGACTTTGAGTTTGCGTGTCGTGGTCTCGTATCTTTGATATAATGCCTTAAGTGTCAGTGCCATATTCCCGTATTTAATGATCACAGTTTGGGTTTTATTCTCAGATCATGGTGAGCTGATCCAGCCTAGTTTTCAGTCCTGAAAATAATTTGTCATAGTGTGAAAAATCCCAAATATGATAAAACTCTTGAAAGCATATAAACCGGTTCCTTAACGCTCCACACATCTCCCATTCGTCACCATCCACCTGCCCTTCCTGCTCAACAGTCTCGCTCTCTTCTACAACTTCGGCAAGTCCTGGAAGTCTGACCCTGGCATTATCAAAGCATCCGAGGAGCAGAAGAAGAAGGTGACGTGTCATTCCGCACTGACTGTATGAATGCGTTCTTATCTCGTCTTAATCTCCTCTCTCTTCTCTCTCTAGACTATAGTCGAGCTGGCAGAAACAGGCTCTCTGGATCTCAGTATATTCTGCAGCACCTGTTTGGTAATAATGATGTATTTTTATTTGAAACGCTGATAACAGAACTGAATGTCTGATTTGCATGCGGGTGCTTTCACATAAACCGCTCGTAATCGTTCCTGCAGATACGAAAGCCAATCAGATCAAAACACTGCGCTGTGTGCAATCGATGCATCGCCAAGTTTGATCATCACTGCCCGTGGGTGGGCAACTGTGTAGGTGAGTAACCCACAAACCCCAAGAGCATCTCAGATATTCCTCCTGAGAGAAGATGATCTCAACAATGTGACAATATTATTGAAGATCTCAATCTGCCTTTCTTTCTTTGGGCTGGTCAGAGGTGAGACTCATTTTTCTTTCTTCTCGTTGTCTGCACAGGAAGTGGAAACCATCGTTACTTCATAGGCTACTTATTCTTCCTGTTGTGTATGATCTGTTGGATGATATACGGCTGTATTTGCTGTGAGTGACACACACACACACACACTTTTTATATTTAGTCTTAGTTTTTTTTATTGAGTTTGTTGTGTGTTTGTCAGATTGGAGGATTCACTGTGCTACGAGCTACACTAAAGATGGCTTTTGGATGTACATCACCCAGATCGCCACCTGCTCGCCGTGGATGTTCTGGATGTTTCTCAACAGCGTGTTTCACTTCATGTGGGTCGCTGTGCTCATCATGTGCCAGCTTTATCAGGTGAGAGACGCACGTTATCTTATCGTCGTGAACATTTTTATCCATGATGGCCGACTTTTGTGTCGAGTTCATTTGATGTTAATCTGCTGTTTTTTTTTATAGATTGCTGTTCTGGGCATCACTACAAATGAGAGAATGAACGCCAGGCGATACAAGCACTTTAAAGTTACAGCCACATCCATCGAGAGCCCATTCAAGTGAGTCATTTAACTTTTGTTAAAAAAATATATATATTGATTTTTGTTTTCCAGTCTAACGTTGCTCTTGTGTTTTCTGTGTGCAGTCACGGCTGTATGCGGAACCTCATCGACTTCTTTAACCTTCGGTGCTGCGGTCTGCTTCGGCCTGTGGCGGTGGACTGGACCTCTCAGTACACAATAGAGTACGACCAGACGTCCGGCTCGGGATACCAGCTGGTGTAGCGT
This sequence comes from Oreonectes daqikongensis, assembly GCA_026939265.1. Lineage (NCBI taxonomy): Eukaryota > Metazoa > Chordata > Actinopteri > Cypriniformes > Nemacheilidae > Oreonectes > Oreonectes daqikongensis. The sequence goes on along the minus strand of JAOTQM010000449.1, from coordinate 1,363,435 downwards.
GAAGGAGCGAGCGAGAGGGAGAGAGAGAGAGAGAGAAAAGGGGAGAGGTTTTCCTCACAGAGAGACTCCAAACCTCATCCCGTCAGGATACGCATGCTGTTATCGGTTACCATCACCACCCGTCCACCGCGACCAGCCCCCCTCCCCCTGCCGTAGACGGCACATAGACGCAGGGTCGAGAGGAACAGGAAGAGGAGGAGTTTAACGACATCAGAGGCACACATTGTATGCAGTACAACGAACAGAAGTAACTCTCCTCGGTTTCGGGATCGCACATCGAGAGCTTTTCGGTTTTGTTACTTTTACGTTTTTTCCTGTGAATCCTTTTCTGTTTCATTTCTCAGATCTTTATTTTTAAGTCCTGGTTCAACCTGGAACTCTACAGGACTGCAAGTTAGCAGGAACGCAAGCCGGTGTTTTTAAAGGGACAGTTCACCCCAAAATAAACAAAAATTTTAATTTTTCGTTTCAAATTAAACAAAATTTTGTTTATTTTTGGGTGAATTGTCTCGAGTTCATCTGATCATGATTCTGTATGATGTCTTGGCATCATATAGACCCGTGTTTACATGACTAGACAGGTGCCCTTTTGAATAATGTGATGTAAACATATTTATTTGAACCTATTTATAGAGTATTTTTCAAAGAGTAATTATGGTACCATGTGGTCATTTTAAGTATGTTTTCAAATTTTACTTTTCAGCATATTTGTACATTCGCAGCATGTTTGATAGATTAGGTAGCTGAATGTCATGAATCCGGTCAAGAACATGTCTGACTTGTAATTTTACCCCCAAATCAAAAGAAAGAAAGGCAAAAAGAAAATCAAGCTTTTATATAGGACCATTTTAAGCCTAATTGTAATTGATAAATCACATTTTAGAATCTGAATTACAAATACTTGCAAATAAAAGGCTTAAAATTAGCTCAAAATTGTTTTTTTATTTAGGGATGAAATGTTAACCTCGACATGTTTTTGACCGATTCTTTGAGATTCAGACTAGAAAAGAAATAACACACTCATATGTGAAACTATATTTATTATAAATGTGTAGTTTTAGCAAGTGTCTACATTTAAAGCCATTAGTTGGACCTGATCGTCTGTCTACGAGAGGCGTTTCTTTTTATTTCATGTTTTTGGTGGCAACTTTGCCTTGAACAATGCACTGATCTTTTCTCCTCGTCGATAAAGAATCGAGCTCAATTTCCCGCCAACTCTCCAAGGAAGCTCCTCCCCCCTTTTCCTCTCCTGCATTTCCTCTTCCTGTGTGGTGTTGTCATGGCAGCAACCGACGGGATAAACTCATGTAAAGAATGTGCATCTGTACATAAACCGGTTAGATTGATTTCCGTGGGTGACTTTTGTTTGTTTTCATTTTGTCCGCGTTAGTTGAATCTGCTCGACGTTTTCTTTTTTTTTACCCTACCAAAAAAAATCGACCATTATCCGAGTTTATGTAGCTTTTAGTGACGTCTGCCACTGCTGTGTATAGACCTTTTACCCTGCAAGTCTCCAGTGCATGTGTAAAGCCCGGACCTGTGGCCGTTACCATAGTGACCACTCCTCCCATCCCAGAGACATCTGTAAATAGTGAATGTTCAGTATTTGCAAGTGTGTTTTTTTTACATTTTCTTTTTTTAATCCAATGTGTGTAGCATTATTGCGTGTCCCTCGGTCTGCGGATGCTCTGCAGATGTATTATACCTGAATGTTTCCATTGTCATCGATTAATCTGAAGAGTTTTTTGTACGTTTCATTGCTGGGTTTCTTGTACCACTGGACGTACAAATCGTAAAGCGAACGGCAGGAAAGTAGACGCCAGAAACTGTCACGCTGTAACTCTAGAGGGCGCATCGTGATGACATCATTGGAAGTGGATGCGACGCATCATCACTAATGGACCTATGGATGAGCCCCATAATGTAATACCTTAATTAGGCATAAGTAACCTTCATCATGAGGAAGAGAATATATGCGCGACACTGTTTTTAGACTATATATATATATCCACTCTGTTGTTTCCTATGCCTTTAAGGGTTTTGCCGGCTGTTCCGTGTGAAAAGCACATGCTCATCTCCAGTGCCTCAGCTGAGATCAGGACATCACCTTAACTCTGCTTCACATGTAAACTTATTGGGCATGGTTCAATTTTAATGGCTTTATTAATAAAACGTTCAAAGGTGAGCGTCCTGTGCGTTAGTTTTCAATACAGCTACGAAGAGTTCTGCAAATGAACTTGATGTGATTTACAGCTAATGTTTGAAGCCAACATGAGATCATAATGAACTTAATACTTGAATTACAATCCATGATCCAACAGTGTGCATTATTCCAGAGAAAAGTATCTTGGTCAGCAAGCCAATCACTTTTTACTATCCAGTCAATTCCCATTGGATTAATTGTGTCTCCTCAAAAGCGATACCACTTTTACCGTAGTAAAACAGGTTGCGAACAGCTCTTCGGTTTAATTTCTGGGCTAGGACACTCAATGATGAGTGCATTTATTTCCTTCATAAAAGTTGTTACAATAAGGTTGTATTTGTTAACATTAGAAAATGTAGTGGTACATGACTAAATTAACATGAGCTATGATGAATAAATGCACAATGCTAGTTTATGTTGGCCACTCATGTTAACAAATATAATCCTATTGTAGATGCTTATATCAGTATGCACCATTGACCCTTAAAAAGTTTATGAAATGACTAGTAACCTTCAGGCAATGTAAAAAGAAGTTGTGAATATTATTGAGCGTGGACCAGAGCCCCTGCTCCCTGACCGTATCCACATCCTTTGGGTCCAAAGTTCTTTGCGTAACACGCTAAAAAAAGAAGAGAGAGCCGTAGTTAGACAGAAATGCGGTTAATAAGTGAACTAGAGTTCATACGAGCGTTTCTGAATGTGAGTTATGTTTATAAGAATGTCTCTCTAGACCTCGGAGAGGTCAGAAAGTGTGTTCAGTTTGTAGCTTTTGATGCTAATGATTGCTGTCTTGTATATCTAGTTCTTCAGCTTTAGCTTTGATGTCAATGTGTGTTCTCACAGAACTGCCCAGGACACTTTTTAAAAAGGTTGGAATTAAAGGAATTATCTCAAGCAGATCTGTATGTAAAGCAGTTTTTTCTGCTTTTGTAAAACTGTGTCATAAGTTGCATATTTTTAGGTGTACTCGTGGTGCAATGCTGCTCGACTTCCAATATAGAAGTGCACAAATGTCAAATTTGATATATATATTGTTAAAAGAAGATTTTCATAATAAGTCAATACATTTCTTCAGTTTTATACTTCAAATGGTTTGGAAAAGTGGTGTGTGATCAGAGGAAGACTCACCCTTGCAGTAGATTTCACCGTCTTTCTCCGTCTGCGTGGTCGACTCCAAACTCTTTCCACATTTGGCACAGCGGAAGCAGTTCTTGTGCCACGGCTGTAAGAGACAGCAGAGGAAAGCGTTTATTTAAACGATCTGCGAGACGTGCTTGTCAGATAGTAAATCTAGACATCTGACAAAGTTAAAAACGTCTCCTTATTCTCCTTTCAATTATTTTCTATTAGGAATCATTGAAGGTATGAAATCGAAAATGGAAGCTGAGGGTTAAGTTTGTAAAATTCCCAATTTGAAATTTGATGTTGACTGTATTATGTGATTTCTTGCATACTCGTCTCACCTTTCCTGCACCCTTGACCTTCTCGGCAGCGTACACGGACTCTCCGCAGCGTGCGCACTTCTCCGAGCCTCCGAACTTCTGTGCAAACTTGGAAGGGTTTGGGTTGGTGGTGGGCCGGTGTGTTTGTGTCCTGGGGAAAAACAGAGACTAATGAAGCAGCTTATGACTCGGGGGTCTGAATGAATGTCTTTGTTGGGTGAGTATGGAGAGAGGGTGAGCGGGCTCTGCTTACATAATACACTCATTATTAACATGAATCACCCATCTTACATAATTTGCATGTATCTTTTTACTCTAGTATGGTGAACTTAAAAAGTTGGCACAATGTACTAAAATATAAATGAAAACGAACACTTACTCTTCAGGTTTGATGCCCAGCCTCTCCCCACGGTCCATATTGAGCGTTCCCGCCCCCTGGCCGTATCCGTATCCTTTCGGGCCGTATTTTTTACCATAGCAGGACTTGCAGTAGATCTCCTGCTCGTGGATGGCCAGTGTGGTGCTGTCTAAACCTTTCCTGCAGACCACTGGGGAAAAAAACAAAAACACCACCGTTACAATTACTCAAGAACATGCAAGTCTATGCAAAACTCACCAACATGATGCTAGGTATGTTGCTTTGCGGATGCTAAGATGGGCTAAGTAGTCCGAAACATAAGGTCACAGTAGATTCAGGGTTTTATTTGTGATTGTGATGTAATATCACGTCTCGTGATCTGAGAATCACAGACACTGTTTGTTGACATGTGAGCTGAATAAGTATAAATAATGTTGTAAAAGCCACTAAACTCCATCATGATTATAGGTTACGACATAAGAATGTTTATCATGTGATTTTGACTCCAGGCAGATTATATTCTTCTGTCTGTTATTGTCAGCTGATATAGTTCAGAAAAGGATATTGTCCTGAAGAGAAACACATGATTTCACACACAGAGTAGAGAGAAATGCATAAACTGCTGAAATAAACATGTTATTACTTAACGCACAGGTTCACGTCCAAGTCTGATCAAACACACCTGAAGCAGATCATTACAGTCATCAAGATGTCTTGAAAAATTACAGACAGGTGTGTTGGAGCCGAGCAAGACCTTCAGTAAAAATCCCAAACACCATTAAAAACTTCAGTGGAAATGGAAAAATGATTTATAATGTATGATTCTTGTTCTTGTTGAATCTCATTCAAGATCTTTCAAAAACATCTCAAAGCATTCATGGTAAATACAAAACAACATCTACATTTCTCAACGCTACCATTTTAAAGCCCTAATGATGTTACATAAAGATACATTTTGGGATTGTACTTAAAAAATTTGCCTTTATATTTTGCACATATAAGATAAAGGTAAACTGTGTCATTTGCATTACATTTACATTAAGCAGATGATTTTATTCAAAGCAACTTTAGGAATATATCTTTTTTAGTATCTCCCAGGAATGTTTTATAATGGTATTTGTAATAAAACCATATATTAAAGGTGTAACAGTGCATTTGAGTTACATGAGCACGGTTTGACTTACTACAGAGAAAGCAGCACTTGTGGAAACTTCTTCCATCACACTGGACCTCTTCAGCGTGATACACCGTCCCATGACACGCTCCACATTTGTTTCCTCCACCCCAGTTAGGCATGATGAGCAAACTGGGGGAAAAAACGATCCGATTAATAACACATTCACCAACCCAGCTGTGAGACCCAGTCGAATGCTGTTTATCATTACAAACCTGATTTATAAATATATTAATGTTTGGTAACATGTTCAATAACTCAGTTACAACTGCATCTGTCTAGACTAATACATGATAAACTACAGACAAACCAAACACAACATAGTTAACAATAACAGTACAGTTACAAGCTCAGTCTCTATACACAAATACAACTGACATGATAAATGTGTGAAGAATGAACATAAACTTTATTAGTCTAGGAATTATTCACACACATTTGAAAGCCCATGAGCTCAGTTTTTGTATTATTTACTGTTTACAGTATTTACTATAGTAAAGTGCAGTATACTGTATAGTATTTACACTTGGTAAACTGCAGTAAATATAAATATTCACTAGTAAAATTAAATAGTGAATATTTATATTTACTACAGTTTACCAAGAGTAAATACTGAAGTTGTGGGAGTTTTGTGTAAAAGATTTTGTGAACATATAATTGTAACATACGTCAAACTCGTCATTACATTAAGGCACTGCATAACATTCAAACAAACGTCTCACACTGTCTCTAAAAGAGTTTGACGCACTTAAAATGTAAAGTCAATAACTTTATTGTTGTATATTTAGATGTAAAGTGTCTTACCTGTGTTCAGGTGGGTTTGTACTTTATATTCCCAGTAAGTTTGTAAAACTGTCTCGCGGTGTGAACGCGTGTCAACGTCTGCAAACCGCCCGGTTGTCAAGTCATTATTGAGATTGTGGAGAGGCGTGGCTTCATAACCCCGCCTACCACTGATGACGTACCGCGGAACCAATACGCAAATTGACGCTCAAACGCTGTAAAATGTCATGAATAGTCAAATAAATAGCAAATTCCTTAAGCATTATAAAACAATTTGTATTATTATTATTATTCAACGTGTTTACGTTTCCACTATTTGTTTGTATATATCAAATTATTTGACTCTTTTTTTATTTAAATAATGTATTCTCTCTGTATTTGAAAGCAGTGCTGCTACATAAAACAGAAAACAAGATCATTTAAGCAAATAAACTTAAACATTTTTTAGTTTTGCTTATTTTTTTATTGTCATTGTCCTTTTTGAAATAATAATGGACAAAAGTACTGCAGTACAGATGATATTAAAGCTCTTGAATATGTTTCTCTGACCTACAGTTTCTCTCAAATATATTTAGACACTTATTTCACACTTCAAATGTCTGGACTTCACTTCAAATAAACTCAAAACACGTGTCCAAATACTATTTGGGGCCCACAATAAATGCAAACTGGTAGCAAGCCACTGTTTGGTGTGTTTTCATGTGGGATAAGCACAAGCTGTCAGTTGTTCCACCGTTTTGATTTCAGCTGGAAGCAAATGACACCAAACGTCCTTCAGCAGGAATGTATCATGAACAGAAGATTGAGATGGAAAACAGATGGAGGTCTGATGTTTTTAGCTTTATATGGTCAAATGAGTCGTGGGTCAGGAACCAAAGAAATTAAACACATGATCTGCTTATTTAGGTTTCCATACATGTGAACATTTCTGTGCTCTTGAACCCATGAAGAGGATTTTCAGGATGCAGTATTATTTAAAAAACTGGGCTCCTGTGACATTTTCCATTTCTTCTCTATTCCACAATGCTTGATTTATTTGTCATCTGCCACATCTATATTACAGAAGTGATTTAACTACTGTACATAAAGGTACAGCAAACAAGTCTAGATTAGCCCTTTTTATTACATTTATAATAAAATTATAGATTTTTATTGCTTTCTTAAGTGTCACATTTATTTTAAAGACAAAAAATAATAATATAGTTACCTTAATAACTATATATATATATATATATTACAGTTTTTGTATGTTTGCATTACAGGGTATATGGCATCATACAGAAAGCTGTATATGTGCTGCCATCTAGTGGTCACACAGATAAACACATGTTATATGTCAATCTCAAGTAAACTTTTGTATTACAAAAATCAATTACTGATGAACATATTTTTAAATCAATTTAATTTATAATTCAAATCCACATACGACTCCTGTATTACAACAGACTGATGTGTATTCATACACAAAATAATCATTAAAAGCGTCAAACACACACAGACAAACAAACAAACAAACAAACACAAAAGCACCATATAGATTTAGCAGTGCCTTCCTTGAAGGTGAAACAGCCGTAAACATCCAGCAAAGATATTTCAACACTGACGCATAGAGAAATTAACACGTATAGAAAAATATTTGATGCCGAGTTCAGGTACAATAACTCTGTACAGTACACACCAGGGTGTAATATTCATCCAAATGTAACTGGAATTAAAAAAATAATTTATTACTAGTCTAAAACAATTAATACATAAACACTTTGTTTCAAGTGATACAGTACTGTGATAACTCCAGTGATCAGAGATCAAACTCACTGGCGCTTTCAAGTATTTTAAGTTTTTGCTTCCTATTTGCTCCACAGACGTAACACATGAAAACTAAACCAAAAATCACAACCATAATTTCTTTACTAAATCCCCAAATATATTTTTCTATAAAGCTCAGTTAGTCTAACGCACATCTCTCGCTTCAACCCTGAAGAGTGTTTTTCCTCATAATTGACGTATTGGGTCAAAGCAGAAACTACTTCGGTCAAGTAGAGCACAAAATAATTTGTAAGGCATGTCGGCTTCAGACCGTTTGGTCCTTCTTACTTTTTTTAAAGTTTAACTTACTAATGCAAATAAATGTACAAGCTTCAAGTACATTTAGAGTATGCGTACAGCTTTCTGTACAGACAAAAGGTGACTTCTCCAGTGACCGATCCAGTCTCAATTCACATTTATAATAATAATAATAATGTAGTGCCCAAGCAAATAACCAAAACAGGCATGTTTATGGAATATCGCCCCTGGAATGAATAATATTAAATAATATTAAACACACTTACAAAATATTCTCAGAAGGGGTGAAATGAAAATAATGTGGGGGGGGGATCCAGCCAGAAGAGGGCGTGTAACAGCTGGAACTCTACATACACAAACCCTGAGCGAGAGTTTTAATACCTGTACTCATCTGATATTCAGAATATGTGAAATGTTCACTAATAATACAGTTACTCGAGCTTGTCTTTACCGTGTAATGCCGTTTTTTTTCGTTTTGGATATGCAGCACCCTAAACTGAACGCTCAAGCTCTTCATTTAATTGACGGAGTGTTCGATGTCCAGCCTTCTCTGAGCGGAGCCTCTCTTGCGTGCTGCCGATGCTGACGTGAGCGATCCAAAAGCTCCAGGCGTCTCAAAGAAAGACTTCGACCCCAGTGCTGTTTCCTTTGGCGTTAAAGGAGTCTGAGAGTTTGAAAGAGACACACAGAAGTCTTAAAGGTACAGTAACTAAAACTATTTCAAAGAAGAAAGAAAAGTCTGCACTGACCTGTGTCTGTACCGGCCGAGGGCTCTCTTTCCTCAGCTCCTGTGGTGACAGCGCGGATGCTCTGTACCCATGATGCTCGACATTGTTCATCTTTTCGGCCACCCCGAACGCCCCGCCTGCCATCACAAAGCGAGCGGGTGATAGGACGGTGGGCACACTGAAACTCAAACCGCTGGCGGCAGCTCCATCCGCACGGGACGCGGGCAGAGCGCCCGCTATGAGGGGCGAGGGCAGCAGGAAATACGGCACGGCTACGGCCGGCATGCCTCCCTGTGTGTGCCCTGCCGGCATGAGGAAGTTCAGACCGTTCAACCCTACGGACAAACGAAACGTTAGAATGATTGCGACACACGAGGAAGACCGAGTTTGAGGATGTTTCGTGTACCTGCTGTGTTAGGAACATAAAGGTATTGAGAGGAAAGAAGGGGATCTGTGTTACTGCGCTTTTCCACACCGTCCTCTTTCACGGATCTATTCCCGGGTGAACCTTCTCTGGAGCCGAGACATTCGCTGTCACCCTGAGACGGAACGAAGAAATTTAGTCGCGGACGTCCAAACGTAATCATGTTTACAAATAGAAATGTATAACACACACCGTGTCGGTTTCTGTGGATGCTGAGCGTTTGCTTCTTTTAGCGGTCTGATTTTCATCCTCATCTCTCTCTCTTTTCTTCAGATCCGAGACGGGTGACCTCTGACCCTGAGCGATGCCCTCGGGCACGTGGCTGCTGTACAACATGAACACAGGGGTCTGGGGCAGGTACGCCACCGCCTGCGGAGCAAACTGAGCTGTGTATGGAGTCTCCGGCTGCAGGGACACGGCGACAGGCGTGGAGCCAGCAGAGGGCGCTCTGGGACTGAAACAGCACACAGCATTACATTACATACACACACGTTGTATTTTAGGAAAAGAGGAAAATGCGACGTGGCCTCACCTGTCTTCAAACTGCAGTCGACATGTCACACTGCTAATACTTTTCCTGGAGAAATCCACCGGCTCATCTGACGACAAGAAAACCGACGTTAACCTTCGCGTTTTAAAAGTAAGCTATGCTATAGCTGTGTTCAGATGAGCTCTTACCTGCGCCGTCTCTGTGAGGTGTGCTGGGGGCGGAGTTTATCAGTCTTCGATTGACAGGAGGAGTGGGAACGACCTGGAAGGATGAATGTCGCACCATCTTCTCCCGTCGCTCGGCTGTTCCTGTGATGGTGTTGATGGCGTGAGCTCCTGACACTTCCAAACTCTCCGAATCTAAACGAATGAATACATTTTATTGAATTATTCCCAATACCACAACCAAACTCGAGTCTTTTTCTAACAGAAAGTGTCGTACCGGTGTGGAAATCAGAGGGTCCGATCCATTTGAAGACGGGTTTCCGGCTCTTTTCTTCTCGCACATGGAGTTTCTTGATCAGATTGAGGCTGGTGAGGACGTTTGCGATATCATACAAGCGGCGTACCTTAGCTAAACACAACAAATGACAGCAGAGATTGTGAGCTGTGTTTCGATTCATGAAGGAATTATGCTCTTATATACATTTTATAACTTTATCTGTTTTTCCTCACACTTTTAAGTGGCTTTTGGATAAAAGCTTAATGTAATTGGGGTCTTACTTTTGTATTTGCTGTGGCTTGAATCGTCTTGACCCTCCTCGATCAGAATCTTGGCGGCCATGTCCAACGTAACAGTCCGTGTTTTGGACACAAGGAACAACATGACAAACTTCTGGCTCATGATACGCAGTGATTTATCTTTCCTTCGACTGGAGACCACTGTACAGAAGAGCGAGACAAACCATCTGTACAGACGCTTTACACAACAGTTATTGACAATAACAGAATTATTTTTTGACTTATTCATCTTTATCTTTAAGAGTGATGAATGGACTTGTGGACATGTGCTGTAATTCTGAGGCTGAATGCACATCAAAATGGTTTTAAATGGTCTCTGATCGAAACATTGCTATTTTATGATTGACAAATCTAATCCTGAGCTGGATGCGAGTGGTTAATAAGAAAAGCATCGCGGATGTGAATTCGGCCGGTCGAGTGATTTTCGCCCTCCACGCAGGGCAATAATAAGCTTTCATTAGGATGGAAAGCCGTTGCTTAGCGACAGCGGCCACATGGGAAAAGAAGCGGGCAAACACGTAAAGCACATCAGTGGCTTGAGATGAGGACAGCGGGACACAAACATCCTTCAGATTTTCATCCGGTCAACACAGAAACTCGCAAATCTTTATGTACACAACCCAACACGGCTTTTTACGGAAGAAATAAAGACGTGAACAAAGTGATTTGAGTTTTCCCCCCACTTCCAATTGTTTTACTTTAATGAAACGTTGGAATTTTGTAGATTTTTTAAATAAAATATCAAAATGAGAAACAATGCAGATTTTTTTTTACAGCCTTCGTTGCATACAACTGTATGTAGAATTTCTTTTTTTGTGCATAATTTTATGACGGTGTCACATAAAACCATACACTGTATGACATTTACGTATGACTTAATAATGTTTTTTATATATAATTGTTTTATTACTATTTATTCACAGCCACCGTTAAATTATAGTGCATCCCTTTTACTAAATAAATGAATCAGGGTTGTACTATAGTAAGTAACCATGCTTTCTTTGGTGGATTACCACTTGCACAACCACAATTTAACTACAAGTATCATAGGTTCAAACTATGGTTACTACAGCAAGACCATGGATAATTTGTGGTTTTACTGTGTTTACTATAGTAAAACCATGGTTAATTTTCCTAAGGTCACCATCTCCAAAGGAAGGTTAGTTGAGATGATTGAATCAGAGTCTACACAACGTGTCTGAACCTGCATGAGGTCTTCTGTGAAAATAGCTTGACACCATCAACACAAAGGCTGGTGTGTCGTGATGGGATTACCTGTGATCAACACAAAAGCCGGCGCATACAGACCTGGTAACGCTTCAGACGCACTTAACTGTTGACCTATTAATGAAACACGTGCCTTCACCGGGCGAAAGGCTAATGATGATAATGATTCATCCGGCACTACGGCTTTAACATTTACACATGTGCAAGAGAGCAAATCACTTAACATTACATTAATATGCACCCATGTGACTATACCTTCAATCTTCACACCAACCAGAGTTTACAAAAGAAAATCACAGATGAGATCTCGCGTGTGTCGTACCGTGTGTGTTTTGCGTGTGCTGGGCAGCATGCGGGCTGCTTCCGTCTCTCTGGTCCATCAGCAGATGGTAACCCTGCTCTCGGCCCGTCCGCTGGAGCTCCTCGAGGGTCTGTGAGAGCAGCGATCGGCCGTGCCAGACGTACAGATTTTTAGCCATTCTGCTCACCAGCATCAGAGACTCCAGAACGTTTACGATGTCATATATACGTCTCCTCTCCACGCCTGTGGGGACAGCAGGTCACACAACACGTCAGACATTATGTGTGAATCATACGGTGACTTCAGGCAGTTGTGTATTTTAAGGTTCGTACCCAAACGTGCGGCCACCTCATCCAGAGAAATATTGATGCTCTCTGAGGCTTCTGGGTAATCGGGATACAACGCCAGAAACTTCTGACACAGGAGCCCAAGACTCTTCTGTTTTCGACTCGGTCTTCTCTCGGAATCATCTAATATTTCAAACTGAGGAAAAAAGAACGATTATAGAAACTGAAATGACAGAACGGATACAAAATCACAGCGATTCAACAAACGTCACACCTGACACGAGTCATCAAGGTCCTCGTCGTCCTCCGTCACCTTCTCTTCATTCTCAATGGGTCTGAAGAGCGTCTTCTTCAGCTCTCTGTCCCGGATGTCCGGGCTGGCTGCGCTGATCAGCATCTTCAGGTTTGCTGTGGGGGTCCAGGGGTCCGGATGGCTCTTCTCCGGGTGTTTAATGGGGGTGATGTGCGTGATATCCGGGCTGGAAACTCTCCGGTGTGCTGTCACGGAGTCGGACTTCAGTGGGGTCATTATTCTTCTCTCCACGCGAATGTTCTCCTGAACATCACAGAGTCGCAAGTTTAACATCTCTACATGAGTTCATGTATAATGTATTTACATTTAGAACATCTTACTTTCTGCTCATTCATTGTGTCAGTATCATCTGAGCCTGTCTTAAACTTCCTCACGCTAACCAGATCCTTCAGAGATAAACACTTCCTGTCCATCTAAAACAAAAAATAAATAATACATCTTTATGTAGACTTCTGGATTACTCATAAAATGGTTTAATGGCTATTGTAATACAATCATACTACTCACATTATATGATTTAAATAATGCATTATTTATAAAAAGCATTACTGTATAAAAATAACAAGTTTAAGTAATAATAGCAACAACAATAACAGTAAACATGTTAACTGATTGTATCAATGATCTGTTAACATAACGTTTGCACTGCCATAAAACTTATAGGATATAAAAACCTATAAAAGAACCACTGATCTGTAAGTTATGTGTAATATATTCATTTATTACTAAATCTTTAATCGTGTTAATAACGATTGGTTTAACATTACACACCACTAATACAGATATAATAGTATAATAGCACTGTGTTATAATGAGGACGTAAAGGTTGAAACCGTAATATTATAAGTTAAAGTTTAAACCTGAAATGATAATAATAATAATGTAAAGTTTGAAAGCGTGATATGAAGACGTAAAGTTTTAAACGGTGATGACGATGAGGTGGTGGGAAAGTTTTGGCGCAAAGATCTTGACCAGTTGCCTGGAGACTAAACCAGTCAGATTCTCACATGAACAAACTAAATCACACCACTTTCTAAAAGTGAGACAGTTTTCATTAATATTTTTAATTAAATTGTAGAAATGTATACAAGAAATTATTTTGTATTACAAGTTGAAGCAGCAAACGTTGTAGCTAAAACGTTGTACTAACAAAACATAAAACTTTCTTCTGGTGATCTGGATATTGGTTTAAAAAAATCCTGTTATAGTAAAATTAAGACACACATAAATAATAATAATTTGAGTAAGTTAGATGAAGTTATACGACTGTTTAGCTCAGATTAGTAACGTAACGTTAGGTATACAGGCGTTATCCTTACCTGAAACTCCTGTCCGCGGAATAAACAACACTTGAAACTGTAATCAAATCCTTTGCGAGGTAATTATTCTGTTTTCCTGTTTAAATCAGCATATTTTTGCTTTTAAAACAAGCAGATTTGTGCTGAGAATCCTCTTGTTCCTGTCGGTTTTAGCCGCTGCTTGTGAAACTCGTATGAATGACCCGCTAAAGCTTGTTTTCTGGCGCTCTACAGAAGTTCACACTCGCTCAGCCAATCGCTGCGGCGCTATGCAAATACACCGGCGGTGATTGGCCAAACGTAGAGGAAATTCCCCAGAGCGCCTTGAGCAGCCAATCACAGCAGCTTTGTGACGACGCCTGTGGGAGTTTGTTGGCGGGGCTGTGGGCGCGCTGTTCGTGATCTGTGGCGCGTCTGAAATCTTAAAGGCGCCGCTGTAACTCTGTGGGGAATAAATGAAAAATCACACATCATTAATTCAGCGGGGTATTAATGCATATGCCACTAATGCCCCCAGGGGTTTACTGACAAGCTCGAACAGGAATAAAAGTGGGCCGTACAGGTGGAGTTTTGGCGCGACTGGGGGTTTTCTCGCGGGAAGTGTTGTAATATGAGAGGTGGGTTTCAGGGTCTAACCCCCCAGGATGCCCCACAAACCGACCCCAGACCAGGGTTTATGTAAACATAGACTATAGTCATTTATTACTGATCACCATATAGACACCAAATAAACAGACTGCATGCAATAAAATATTACTTTATAATACAGTAATTGACGAATTTGCCCTGGTTTTATTATAGGAGTGTTTTAAACTATGTTCTTGTCTCAATAATTACCATTTTATAACCGTAATTTTACTACAAATACTACGGTTAATTTGGTGGTTAACTAGTTTTTATTTATAGCAAAACTATTTTAATAAGGTTGTATAAAATGCTTCTGATTGGTAAAAGGAAATAAATGAAAAATCAAAATATAAAATATATAAACATTAATAAAAATATTTTTTATTACCATTACATGATTTGTATTTACCATATTTTTATTTTTTTACAGTCTCTACCATTTGAGCTCAAATGTATTACCTGTAAATGCAAAATTGTGAAAATCACTATGGCATTTAAAATGAAATTGAACTATTATTTAATATGATACAGAATAAGACACATATGTCTTCCTCTGATCGCTTTCATCTTTTTATCATTTGTTTTTCCTATTTCATTACATAATAGAGTAATTATTTATTTTATATAACGGCTGCTCATTTGTTTACAGAACATGTATATCCTAATATATTAAGGACACCGTATTTCTAATTTATATATATTTTTAATTCTCATAAATATCTGCATGCTAAACAGGTGGATCTCTGAATTGTTTGGGTGAATGTAATGCATTAGGATTATTCAGTTATTCATATGTCCAGATTCATTATGCTTAACAGGCCCGATATGCCCTGCTGAACTAAGACAGCATGAAATATTTCAGAGTAACTGCATCTCCATGCACAAACAACATTCATACGAAGGCATAATCGTTCAGAGAACAGTTAATATAATGCATGAATCACATTTACATAACTATGAGATTATAAAATGAAAGCGAGAGAGAGAGAGAGAGAGAGTTATAACTGTCAGCACATATGTCAGAATCCAGTGGAAAGAAACCCAATGTGAAATAAGTGCTCGCTGGAGACAGAGATGAATGGAGTGTGTGATGTCTCTGAAGACCATCTGAAGGTCTCTGGTGGTGCAGATTCAAAGACAAGCACCTCAGCTAGAACCTGAACTGAATATAAAGAGAACATCACACATCACCCAATATCTACTGAAGCTTTTGAGCAATGACTTTAACCATCTGATGCTGTATGGAACAAGTGTGACAGATAGAAATCGTCTATATACTTTTTTTTGCCAATTGGTTTGATATTAATATGCAATGCAGTGACATTCAGACATTCGAGTGCTTCTTGGGTCAAAGTCATTTTTGTGCCACCGTACATACCTCCAGATGCGAATCCAATTATTCTGTCATCTGTAAATGCAAATACATTAGTGTTGCATTCAGATATACTTTATAGTGTCTTGCAACAATGACAGGTAAAGTGCAGAAAGACAATTGTGAAGGAAACGAGAAAGTAAACCTTCGCTGCCAGACCACACCAAATGAGCCAGCAGACACTTTATTCAGCGATCTTTAAGATCTCTTAAAGAGACGATCTGTTATTACAGTTATAAACCTTCAGAAGCGTCAACATTTCAGAAAATCTTCATTTGACCTAAATATACAATGTCTGACAGACCAGCTTTCACAACCTGTAATGTGTTAAATATATCTAAGGATATCAGGGAGATATAAGATCTTTTTACTTTGGGGTGCTGATCATCTCAGGGGACATTTTGTGGTTTGTGACAATCTTTAATTAGAATTTACACATCAAGTGTAACAAATGATTTATTTCACCGCCAGAAAGAAAAGCAGAACATCTGTAAATGAATTATAAAAGAAATCCTGATACTAGTCCTACTGTAACCAAACAGCCCTTGAAAAACATCACATTAATTTATACTTTTAAGAAAATATGTGGATAATAATAATAATTCATGTTTTGTTGAAGGTGAGTGTGTGTTAGGATTGTCCAGTCCTACGACACGCTGGTGGCCTTCTGCAGGAGCTGCAGCATGATGGGATAAACCGGCGCAAACTCCTTCCCCTGTCGGGCTCGAACCGACTGCACGTACGCCTCCAGCGCTCCTCTGTAAGCAATGACAGACACATACGTAAGTAGCTGTTCTGTCTGTAATGCACCTCTAGAGAGCGCTGAAGTCAAACTGAGAAATTCACATCTGTGTACTGGACAGATAATAGCTGTTAAATGAGTCCAGGGTTCCCTGAAATCTAATGACCAGCCAATCTGCTTGACACGGTTATGACATCTCAAGTCTTACTGAAAAAACATTGCACTCAACAAAAACAGGTCTATCCATCCATCACATAAAGAGTTAAAGTGGGTAAGATTTAGATCTGACCTGATGAGCGTCAGTCGGTCCTTCTCTGACGGATGATCATCCAACCACTGAGAGTAGCGTGAGATCGACCACTCCGCTCTCTGTGTTTACAGAAACAAAAACATTAGAATAAAACTTGCTAAACCTTTTTTTAATAGTTAGCCCTAAAATGACGTTTGCATTACAGCTGCATAAAATCAACATATTGAATCAAATGTGCATAATAATTTGCAATCTGAATGATTTATGTCAAAGCAGACGGTGGATAGTTTGTATTTAAATCGATGTGCATTTACGCTGTTAAAATGAATGTATCGAACATCAAATATCGCATTTTTTTGTAGATATAAAAATAAAACCAGTTTGAGCTGAAATCAATATAACAGATAAAAACAACAATCGAACAGATCTTTTCATCTACACCAGGGTGTCACTTTTGCAAATATAATTTTATATTTTGTTTTGTTGTGATTTTAGGGTGAGACATGAGCTGGATGTATTCTTGACAGGTTTCAAAAGATTCGTTCATCAGTGATCTACACTAGCTTTTTAAATCCATCTGCGCTAAGCCTATTTTAGCATATTTCATAAATACATCCCAGAATATCTTCATGTCCTGTTTGAGCACTGTAAATTAAGTGTGTTTAATTTAGCAGATGCTTTTATCCCCATCAGCTTACAGTAGGTCAATCACAGGAGAGTCAGGATGGGGCAGATGAGGTGAACTGCCCCGCTCATGGGTATAATAAACACAACGTGACCTTCAAACCCTCCTACTTACACACAGACAAACCCAAACACTCAATCCTTGAATCTCTATAACCGAGGAGCGTCCATCTCTCTCCATGTGTGTGTGTGTGTGTGTGTACCTGGTGTGGGGATTTGAGTTCAGCGGGAGCGCGGCTGAACAGAAAATGCAATATGGTGCTGTAAGGAATCAAATCTCCCAGCGTCTGACTGCCGGCGATGTGTTCGCTCGTCTGGAACAGAAGGGGTCTGAAACAGGCAGAGACAAACACATTCATATCCTATTCACTGGAGATCAGAATAAATCAGAAAGGAGACGCTATAGCGTATGAAAACCAATCCTCCAACTGTCTGTGAATGATAATGTGAATGAGCTCCATTCACAGAAGACTGCGAATAAAACGAACACGATTAAGTAAATAAACTCAATGTGTCGTATTCATTACTCAGATATTCATTGTAAGTTTGTGCATTTCAATGAAAGGTAAAAGTGTGAAAACGATAACCACATTATTGTTTATTCTAAGCAACCGATGCTCGTGCAGTGAGATGATGAAAGATATCAGGGATCCTAATACTGGACTTTGTTGAAACGCTCCTGCTCCCCGATGACCCCTCCGGCATCCGTGTGGTGAATCAGGACATCACCAGCATTAATGCTCTTAAAGCAATATTACACTAATATCGTTATTACACATCCACACCTCGACTGCATTTTCACTTGACATAACCTTACTGTAGCAGAGAAAAAGCTTAATGTTTTAATAAAGATGATGTTTGTTGTTTATTGGTCTATTGAGAAACTGAAAAAAGAGAAAGAGCATTACAGTGACTTCTCCGCATCTCATCAGACAATCATCTCCATTAATAACCTCTCTCTCTCTCTCTCTCTCTCTCTCTCTCTCTCTCTCTCTCTCTCTCTCGCTCTCTCTCTCTCTCTCTCTCTCTCTCTCTCTGTTAATGAACAGTCATTTTCAGCGAGAACGCACCGGGTGACCTCTGCGTCTCAGCGGGAGGAGGATGAGAACACAAGATAATGCAAATCAAGAGTGTGCGAGAGATCTGCGCAGTCACACGGGGACAGACTCACCTGAAAGATCTCAGCAGACGGTACGCCTTTCCCAGATCTGACACGCGTCTGCAGAGAGGAGCCACGGCCAACTCCATCTGAACACACGCTTGAATTAAAACTCGGTTCCCTTTCATTACATAAAAAAAAGAGCAGACTTGAGTCTCACCTGAGCAAAGTCAGCCGCCAGCCTCATCTTCCCTCCCTCCCCGAGCGGCCGCAGGATGCTGGCGTGGCGGATGAAGAGGGTGATGGCGCGCTGGGCGATGTTCTCCGTGCTGTCGTACAGGAAGTCCAAACACTGCAGCGGGCGGAAATAATCGTTCATCACGCGTGCGATGAAGCCCTGCAGCTCACGCATGTACAGACAACACGGCACGTCTGGACGACCACCCGCAGGGAGAGGACTGGACACAAACACATACATATTAATATAAATAATAACAGCTAGGTTAAAGTAACGTTAAGTACTGAAGAAAATAAAAGATTTATACAAGATAAACAATGCAACGTGTTTTCTTACACGCACAGAAATAATTTTCATTCTTTTGATTTAGAACAGGTTCATATTTTGTGGCTGATGTTAGGGTGGAAGCGAGGACATTTCTAGATAAAGTCTATAGCGTGTTTATTTCTCTGCCGTCTTCCTTCAGGAAGCGGGGGCCGTAATAAAACAAACCAACCAAACCCGCACAAACGGCGGTCCTGAGGGGACGAGAGATGTGGACAAAGAAAGCTGTGCTGAATCACAAAGGTTTAAATGTTATCAAACGCTGCCGCATCACTCTCTGCTGTATTCACCGGACCGCCCGTGTGACAGAGAGAGAGGACGAACGCTGAATACAGAACAGAGACGTCAGGGAAAAGTCTTTTTATCACAGTCAACACAGGAAAAACAAACAACACATAAGACAAAGAGGAAAAACATTTCTCAAAATATCTTCTTTTGTGTTCCATACGCAGGTTTTAAGCCACATGAGGGTGAATAAATGATGACAGAATACATTTTTGGGAGAGTTTCACAATACATCCGACTTGATCTTCCATTCCCAGCGTGACATCTGAATCACCGACATCAACATTTCTTACCGAAATGAAAATGATACGCTATGCTGATAACATGTTTGTGAATTCATACTGCATGTGCATCATGTGATATTTCAGTAGACAGCCTGTGTGTTGTTTGCTTACCCAGAGAAATCCTCCTGGTGCATAGTGATGAGTATTGCTTCAACTGAATCTGTGACAGAGCTGAGGAGCGGCTGAACGGCAGCAGTCATCAGAGCTTGAACCGACTGCAACACACACAAGCACACAACATCAGACGAGTGAACACACACAATACACAACCCCACCTGACAATGATTTACCGCAGTAAAACCAGTGTAAACTACACCAGCGATACCAGAGTCTTGATGTTGTGTTACATTTAGGTCTCAACTTGATCTCAGATGTTTCTCAGGAGAAATAAAGACAAATGAGAGCGAAACCCATGAAGGTATAAAATGAATGTAATCTGGATTTGGGTACATTTGATGAGAAATGTTTGAGATCTTCAATAAAATTGAATCTTATGTAATCCATGTAATCTCACCGATGAGATATTAAAGAGATTGGTTACTTATTGCTCAAACGCTATTGCATCCGTGTTCAAGAAAGTTCTTCTTTCTTGATGCTCTTAAGTTTCACGGTCATTTGCTCTTTCTCCTCTCGTGTGATTGGCTGACATTTGCTGATGGGACATCAGTCTGACCATCATGTGTCCCCGCCCTCCGTGTCCGAACCTCATATCTGGCTCATCATCTATGGGTGACATCGATGTAAACCCAACAGGTCTCTGTGACCGCTCGACTGCGACTCCCCTGCATGTGCGAGATAAACAGCAAATCTCCTAAAATCCCTCAAAGTTTTCGCTCGCATTCTCTACAGACTCGACAGGTTGGGTGATGATTGTGTCCTGTTTTGTCTATGAATATGTCTACCAATAACTATATAATTACTTTTTTGAAAGCGACCCGAGAGAACGGCGGGCGGTAAAAGTGTGGGACTGTTTACACTTGACAATCGGGGGTTAAAGCGTGTGCTCCTCTGTGGCTTGTGTTAAAAGCTAAAGAGAAAAACAGAATGACCAGTTTACTCATCTGATAGCCAATTTAACCGAGGCGAGAGAGAGAGCTGAATTCAGAGCAGCTCCATGTTTACCCAATTACTTTCCAAAACCACCTGCGAGCGACTCGCCAGAATCTCTATCAAAACCTTTTGTTCATTGGCCTCTTGTTAAACTCTGAACATCACGGATGCACAAACCCGGAGCCTCACGCCGCATCACACGATGCTCTCTGCATAAACACAGTAGTACACTTCATGAAGACAAGAACCAAAAAAGAAACCATGAGTTGATATCCAAACCCAAAGTGTATGCATGACGGTAGTATCATGCACTAAAATGGTCTTTGTGCATTTATAGTTGTGTGTGTTTTACCTCTAAAGATGCGGTGAGAGCTTGTTCAGCGGCTGGAGGACAGGAACCCAATCCAGATATAACCTGACAACACAAACAGCTGAAAATCAACATACAACAATAACTGTCCTTCACACTCCTGCCTCTTAAAAAAAACAATCCTGCTGAAACAAGCACCAGTGAAACTTTCATCACCTTCAGTTTAAATATTTCATCGTAGAGCAATCTCATTTTATTACTTTATTAATCACAGCGGTGAGAGAAAGCCGGCATGTTTTTTTAATGGGGGAGATTGGAAACTCCATCAAGCGGTGCTAAAAGCCATCTGTGAAATACAGACGCTCGTATTGTACGGTGTAGACGGATGATGAGTCTGCGGTTTTCCGGGATTCTCTCCTGAGCAAAGACAGCAGACGTGTGCGCTTTATATACTCACACATATAGCACTACAAGACTCAAACTAATACTGCAAACGCTTTACAAACTTGGTCTTGAGCTGAAGTCATGTATATCATTTTAACAAGGAGAGCGAGCGAACAAAAAATAGCATTTTTCGGCTCGTTCCTTCAAAAGCCGCCATTTCGTACTTTGGCAACAGCCTGCTGTAAGCGGAACAGCGAGTTCACCACAGCGACGTTCCTCCTCTGACCCTCCGTCAGGGGCCCGATCACCTGACTGGCATCACCCTGCGTACACAGCTGGAGAGAGAGAGACACAAATGAGAATAAAGCGAGATTAAACAACATTTAGAATCAAAACAAAAAAGGCCGAGGTAAATAATCAGCAGAAGCGAGGCCGCCGCTAACAATCCCAGCATTCGTCTGAGTCAGTAGCGCTTCCCTCGGCGGTGGCACAGCGGTCAGCGTGCTGGGACGTGAGCGTCGTCATGGAGCTCAGACGGCAGCGCCAGCTGGCACTGTGGGTAGGTGAGCGAGCGGTGGGGAGAGGAGGATTTGCCCGGCGTCACACCGCAGGAACTAACAAGCCGAGGGCCGTAGCGGTCACGTGCGGACAAATGCACACACCGTGGATACGGACAAAACGAGAAAACATCAAGCCCAGAAAACAACACCAAAAGATCACACATCTCTTCAAAGATGAGGAGATATAAAATTACACACCGTCTGCGAGAAAACGCCACCTATGATAGTGGCAACAAGGAGAGCCATGGCAACGATCTAAAAATGGCACGGCAAGGGTTCATTAACGTTTCTCGTGGCAGGTGTGGAGATGCCGAGCGAGACACGATCTGCTTGTAGGTGGGTTGATCCTTCACACCTGACGGTTAAATAAAGAGTTAGACACCAGTGCGTATCTGTGTGATCTGAGGTCTGCGATAAACACGACTGAAGATCAAAAACATTCGTATGACTTAGCGCTAAGCGGTGCGTTACATCACATTACTGACGTTGTTTAAATTAGCGGTTTTGCGCTCTGTCGCCATCTCTGTTTGAAACATACAATTGCAGGTAAAATTTTACAGATTGCAGCTTTAATGTGTTTTTAAATACAAAATAAAAATGAATATTTAAACATTTGAAAATATATATAAAAATTATTCAAATATTACAAAATATTAATAATAAATAAAATATTATAAATATTTTAAAAGTGTAACACATAAAAATAATAAAGTAAAGCATGTACATGTACCGATGCGACGTGTGCTTCTTCCTTTCATCCTCTTGGTTGTAAAACTATGTGCACAATGCATTGTGGGTAACGTTCGTCCTATATTATTCAATCATTTGCTTCTATAGTTAGGAGATCTCAAGAGGCCATTGCACAAAGCGAAGATCTCATTGGACCGTGATGATGTACGTCATTAGGGATCATATATTAAGCAGACGACTTCTGACATGTAAGCTTTTTCACGTAATGAGGTCATCACGTAATGAGGTCAGCATCTTACTATTACAGTAAAACAGATATAAGAGCTCAATAGAGTTCATTTACATTGTTGAGCTTAACTCAAAACAAACACTGCCATTGAAAAGACGACCGTGAAGACCTCATGAAGTCTGTGACAGCTTACCAGATGCATTACGCAACATGTTACCGTGATATCATCTCGCCCTGAAGCAAGGCCAGAGATGTCAACGTATGACCCTGAATTGAGTTCACATGATTCTGAACGGTCAGCGCGCACACATCTGTACGGCTCGTAACTCATCTGCTCGCTGACATAAGACAGGTAGAGTCAGACACTGGACTAATCCAATCACAAGCTCACCGGCCAGCCGGCATCCATCAAACCCCATCTCAGAGTCAAGTCAGACAACGCTGGATGAAGCTAAACATACAAACGTATCAAAGATGAAAATTCAGGTCAAAATTGAAGCGGTTGGCAGACACTTTTAAATAAAAGGTTCGCCTACCGACCGGCTTTCTAATACAACCTGCTCTTTATCCTCCTCTTCGCCTGATTGGTAGGGCTGCTATTTTTAGTCCGAATCAACTAGCGACTCTAACTAGGTGGACATGGTTCCTCCTTCCTCTCGTTCAGGTCACGGTTCTCAGCAGGTGCTCGGATCCTCTGACGTTCCCGCCCGTCCTCTGCTCTGGTAATGAGCTCGGTCGCTGGCCGTGTGTCACCTCCGCGCCAGGACTGAGGGGCATGAGAGCAGACAGCCTCCTCCTCACACCGCCTCATTATCGCTGTGCGTGTCTTACCAATTGCTCCGACTTGACGCAGAAAAGCTGCACCGTCTTGGCTGCGTTCCTGGCCACCGCCACCGTCAGGCCCGGGTCCACTGATGCGACGTTTAGCTCGCTGATGGCCGACAAAAACACACACAAATCAACTATCGACAAAGTCTTTCAATACAATCATGATGAGCTAGATGCAGTCACGCACATTTGGGTTACAACTTTTGAAAATAGGTATACAAACTGCACATGGAGCCTTATTGAGATCCCCATATCTTTGGGATTGTTCCATATATGGCTTTATAAATGGACATACTATACAACAAGTTTATTAATAATTAGAAAATAAAATGATATTAAGATATCTTTCATATTTATTGAGTTACAGAGAAGCAAACTTTGGAAAAAAAGCACAAAAATGAACCATCGCCATTGGTGTGTAACGCAACAAGGATTGTTAACGTCAACATATTCTACTGAAAAGTCTACCAGTCTGTGTGTAAAAATAAAATAAGGACTAGATAAGGTATTTTTTCAGTCATTTTTCACCCCCTGTAATTTGGTTTAGGTGAAAATTGTCATTTTAAACCCATCTACAAAACAAAGGCTTACTTCGTCCGTACAGGGCATGTCCACGGCATGTCATAATCTGCTTTTCTTTACTATTTAAGTATTTCTTTCTCAAAGAAAAATATAAAAACTAAACTTTTTTAGACAGATGACACATAATGTCAACCAGGTAAGAAGCTCAATGGGTTTTCAGCTGTTAAGAATAAGAGAAATGTACCTGGCAATGGTCTTTATGATGCTGTCGAGCTCATCGTTGGAGGGTGGGTTTCTACCTCCCTGAGGGAACACGAGGTTGATGGGGTCAAAGAGGCGAGAGAGAGACTTGGACAGATACGCGGCTTCATACGGCTGTAGGGAGCTCTTTAGATCCTTCTCTGGACTGGACGAAAACAAGACCAAAAGTTCTTCTATTAGACAAAACTATAACACCTGCTCATATAAATAAATAAAGCATTTAAAACATGACCCTTTAAACATGATGTCAAACCCATCTTAGAAGTACACTTTTGCCAGACGTCTGTGTGTGTGTGTCTAATAAATCACTGACCTAAATGGGTCGTCTTAATCAGAAGCACACCGGTAGAGATCATTACTAATGGAGACTAAATTGAAAATGCGAGCGAGACGCGCAGCGGTACATGAACACAGCATCGTACATAGAGTGCTCATCTCTGCAGGACGTCCAGAGCAAGTGTTTGACATCACTTTACTCTTTAATTACAATCATCTTTCTGTTGCACGTCCATTTTCAAAGCGTATACTGAGAAATACAACATTCACGTTTTAATAACCGTCGCCATTCACATGATCACTTATGGCTTGTTTTTTATATCGTGTAGGTTTTTACATCAATATCCGTCTTCCTGTGCTTTGTTTCTCATTCCTGAAGGCTGTGTTTAAGAGTCATTTGTTTTATTGGTGCCTCTGGTCATGTTCTCATCTCAAGGGTCTGGACGTCTGCGGTCTTTATGGTGTGGTGCGGACTGACAGCTTCAGCCACCGGTCCCAATAATTATAGTATTAATGGGTTAATGTCACAAAGACCTTCTCAAAAATGTCAAATATAGATCTAATGGAGAAAAACACACTTTACTCTTTACATCATGACCACATATCGAAAGCATTTGACGTGACACGTTAATTGTGGTTTTAATTGCGGGTTGGAAGTTGTGTCACGTATCTTGACAAGCTTATGGGTTGAATTATGCCAGGTAGCGTGTAGATAAATAATTTCATTTTATTATATGATTAGAAGAACACAGTAATAGAGAATTGAGGTATTTGTGCATGGCTACATACTGTAGATATGAGACTTACTTTTTAATTTCAAGGTTAGTTGACTCCTAAACGGAAACCATCAGTGAGCTTTAACCAACACGTAAGCAATAAAATAAATACATGTGACAAAGCCAATCGAAAATTAAAAGAACTAAAGATTTATTCTTAAGCTAAAAGTGCCATTGATACTACAACATAATGCTCGTATAAATAGGATGCATATATTCTCTTTTCTTTCCTTTGACTTGTGGTGATATATTGTGATGATACTCACTCGTAGTCTGGTTTGTTGCGAGTGAATAGATCTTCAGTGTCATGTTGCGATGTTGACATCTCAATGTCCAGACCTGCAGTGCTGCTCTCTAGCGCCCCCTGTACACTGCTGCTGTACTGCTGCAGACGCTTCCACAGCTCATTGTAAAGCCTCAGGAGTTTGGGATACTCGCCCTCAAGAGCCTGTTTGAGGAAGGTCGATGCTGAGAAGACATAAGGGAAGAGACTGTGGTTCAGAGACGTTGAGGACGTATTTTAACAATAGCATGTTAAACAATGTTTATCTCGGTCTGTCTACATTATCTGTGTGGATATCTATCTGTGTTCTTCTATCAATCTGTCTTTGTTCATTTCATTATCTGTCTAGTTCTGTCTGTCTTTATGTCTATTCCTTTATCTATAAGTCTTTCTCTCTGTTTGTCATCACATCCATCGATCTATATTCGTCTGTATTCCTTTTTTTATTTGTCTTCCACTCTGTCTGTCTGTCTATTTATTTACCTATCTGGCCGTATATCTATCTGGCTGTTTACTTGATCTATTTTCCAGTAATCCACAAGAGCTCATCTGTAGTAGGTTGAGATTATCATCTTTTTATTGCCAGGCCTATTTCAATAAAAGCACACTATATGTAAGCAGTGAGCCGTGCTTTTGTAGCCATGACAATAGAAAGCCAACAACCAATCCCGTCTTTGCGCCTCGGTGAGCTCAAAACACACAAATCCCTTCATTTCCCATCACTCCGACAATAACATCATTAAATACAGAGAACACGAGTGACAAAACCCGAGTCAAGTGGGTTAGGATGAATCAAAATGAATCTTCATTAATATGATAATAACTCAACTTTACAGGTGATTAACTGCACGTTACAAAATATTATGCAGATTGATTTGATGAATGTATAATCGAGTAGTTCGGTTGAAATCACTTTTCAGCTAAAGTAAAGATGGGCGTCATTGTGCAGTTATTCATTACATAAAACTGCCGTGCAGAAAATGTAAAAACAGCCATGTTCAAACACTGACAGACAGAAAATCTTTCCTCTGAGAAGGAAGTGAGATGCATACAAGATGAGCTGAGAAGATGAAAAAGTAGGAAGGAGAATTCCTTAATTCCTTAATTCAATATAACATAAAACAGAGCTTTGTATTAAAAACCTTTGGAGGTCGAGGGTCTGATAACAAACACATTAATGAAAACTCAAGCTAGTCATTTTATATTTATGCGTGTCCTGTGGGTCCAGGATCTCAACAGAGACCCCACAGAGGCTCTTTGAAAACAAAACAGCTCAGAGAGGAATTCTGGGAAGATGCCGGGAAGCCCTTTAGAAGTCTCACGAACTTTAGGACAAAGAGGGAGAGATAAATCATTCATAAACGCATCTTTCTTTGAAGGCCTATGGAGCGGTGATGTCTGTAAGAATCGAACGAAATCTAAG
The DNA here is from genome assembly GCA_026939265.1 of Oreonectes daqikongensis. NCBI lineage: Eukaryota > Metazoa > Chordata > Actinopteri > Cypriniformes > Nemacheilidae > Oreonectes > Oreonectes daqikongensis. Next base: position 1,336,106 of record JAOTQM010000449.1, on the reverse strand, counting down.
ATGTTCCCTGGCGAACTTTGGGAGCATCAAAGGTTGGCATCTAAAGTGCATCGGAGCATTTTGGCGAACGTCCCTCGATAGATGTGCATAAATAAGAGCCCTGGGGTCAGACGTGGATTGAGAGTTTTTAAATCAGGCTGAGAAGAGGAGTAATGCACAAGCATTCGGGTAATGAAAGTGATGCAGAGAAGGTCCTATTTGCTTTCTATCGATCAGGACAAGCGAAGCACACGGCATTATTAGCTCGTGATAACACAGACAGAGATCAATAGAGAGTCTTGCCTTCAGGCCTGAGATCTAAATAACGGCATCTCTGATGTGATGCCTGCGATCTAAAGATGGGGGGCAGAGATAATGCGGGAAAGGGTTAAAGACGCCTCTCAAAAGCAGAGCCAGAACAGCGTTACGTGGGTAATAGAGTTTGAATGGGATGTAAGAGCGGAGGAGAGCAAAGAGGCGCAGGAGGGGAGGTTGTGTAACTCGCAGAATGAGCTTTTGAGATGCGTGACAGGGCATCGTCTTGAAGAAAACCCCAGACTGAGACTCACCGGCTGTGGCTTTCTGCAGCTCCTCAGACAGCGTCTGAGTGAATGAACTCCAGAACGTGTGCAAGATGTCCGGCTGGCCATCCTGAGGAGAACAAACATCACATATGCATCAATGACAGATGTTGCGCATACGTTATAAATGCATTAACACAAGAGGCAAATGAAGCTTCTTTTAAAACTATTTTTGTGACATTAGTGTCAAGAGTGTCGATAGAGCATTATTAACAAATTACTATAAAGGTTTTTTAATAAAACAAATTCTATATCTCAAATAGCAATGGCGTAAAGACAACGCCCAACAAATGTCAAGTGACAAAAGTTTAGAAGTACCTAAAAGTGACACAAAACTTTTATCCAAATAAATATAAGACATTTAAAAAAAATGTGCATGGGTAGTTGACAAATAAACTGTAAATGATGGTGTGAATTTTTTTAACATTAATATTTATATTTATAATATAAATTAAATTTAGCTTTATTTATTTTTTTAATGTCACACCATACGACACATTTGGTTTATTTGTCAACAACCTGTATGCATGTTGTGTAGTAAGATCATAAGTGGGTTTGGCAAAGAACAATAAAACAAAGTTAAGTTGCTGTAGTCAAAAACACAGAATTAACAAAATATTAATAACTCAATGTTTACATTACTTACTCTTATCTTTTTGTTTTTTATGCATTTATTTGTATATTCGAATAAAATCCCTATTCTCTGATATGATCCATGTATATATATTTTTCTTTTGTTAAAGAATAACTTAACATTCTCTGCATTTTGTACCATAACCCTCATTTTCGAGAGATAATATTGTACAAACATGCCCTCTACACATCACTTTTGGCCACTACTGTACTATATATGATAATAGAAATTGTTTAATTTCAGCCGAAGCAGATCTAAAACATCACACACACACACAATTAAACTTTTCAAGGCGTCTCGAAAGGTACTGCGTACAATAAATGTCATTCTGTAAACTAACTGTAATCCTGATTCAGTCTCTCTCTATCCCTCCTCATCACATCACATGTACTGTACTGTCAGACAGATGAATAAGCATTTGTGTTATGGAAGGACCCGGCAGACACAGCGCCCACCGCATGTGTCACAAATCACCTGCTCTGAATGTCCCTGCAGACTCACCATACATCAGCCTAAAGGTGTTTACAGCCATATAATCATTCTCTTTCATGACTCACACCATTCCCAACACTACAAAACACAACCTAGAAAAAGATGTATGCATCTGGAGGGAGAGTGCAAAAGTCTGCGACCAAACTCAACAATTCACGAGCGAATTATTTGAATTCAGCACACGCACGTGCAACAAATGTACACCCAAGTTTCACATACATTTCACTCCTGAACGTCAGGGAATTGCGTTTTCTCTTATGGATTTCTATTTCACACCTTTGACACCTGCACCAGGGGGCCTTGAGCGAAGACTCGCCCGTGCCAAAAAACCACAAGGTTTGTTTTCCACCCGTAAGCAGAAGGTCTGTTTTACTTGTGTTACTGTTAAATGTGGCGCTTCGGTTTTCCGACGGGTGCGTGTGGGGGGTGTTGTCTTTTTTTCACCGCAAATAAAGGTGTGAGGTTGTGGGAGTTTGATAACAGCTTTGGAAGAGGAGGCAGAGAAAACAAAAAAAACACGCCTCTCACCCACCTTCTCCAATCTCCGGGGAAGCCGACAGCAGCTTTGTGAAGCTTTAACACTGACTCCTGCACAATGTTACTGTCCATGTTCTCACACCCGATATCTGTTTTTTTTTCAAGACTTAAATTCTTAAAGTGCGACACTGAATGATGGACATCCTGTGAAAATAAAACCGTCACTTCTGAGATTCGCAGAAAGCATCAACTGTATGAGCTTTCATTGATATTACAGTCCACACAATTATACTGCATTTCATCAGCACAGATTTTATTCTCCTTGTCATCCTCGAGACATTTATTCTTACATAATCCATCATGACTCTTGCATAAGTCCCATCTCCCAAACACCACGCTCGTCCTCAAATCTAACTTTTCCCCTCTTCTTTCTGTTAACAAAGAGCGCACGGGAAAAGGAGTTGCCATGGAAACGCCCGCCACCCGTTCAGACCTCAATCTTCTGACCGAAAATCTTGATTTCCAAGAGGTGATTATAGAGGTCGCGGAGCTCATCTCCTCCGAAACGGTTTACGGAGTAAAAATGAGACGCATGCCAACAGAGAGAGAAAACAATGCACACGAGCGTCTACGTGCTTTCTGCACGCTATGTACTGTATTATTTCAAAACAGCATGCGTGCATTATTCAGCGCTAAACGTTTCAAATAGTAGTATGTGGTCAGGTGAGCTCATTCTGTTGCATGTTGAAATCTGCAAGCGCCGCTTGGTTATCATCTCTTGGACTTCTGATTGAAGCAGATATTAATAATTTATAGTAATAATAATTAAATAATACAATTATTAATAGGGCCGGACAATATGAACAGATATATATTGAGACTCAAAATATAAATCGCAACATTTTCTATTCTTTATCTCGATATGCACTACCAGTCAAAAGTTTGGAAACACTTAACAAAAATGTTTATCATGATCTTAAAAATCTTTTAATATGAAGGTGTACGTTTCAATGTTTGAAATTACTCGTGTAAACAAAAAATATAATTGTGCCAACATATTAATTTATTTCATTAGGAAACCCAATTTTTATTGAAAAAATATATTCTTGAAATGTATTACTTGAATCAAATAATGAATTAAAAGCAGCCAATAAGAGTGCAGCATAGATGGAAATTCCTTCAATAATGTTTAAAAAGCTTCCCAGGTTGAGATAAAAGTATGATTCTGCAATTCTGCAATTCATGTATGTTGAATGCTTTAAGTCACAATGTAATTCCCACAGTTACAACTGTGTTATTCAATGGTTTTGATGGGTTTACTATTATTCTAAAATGGGGGGGGGAAATAAATAAAGAAAAAGTGTTTCCAAACCTTTGACTGGTAGTGTATAAATATGGCATATACAGTTTCTCACTATGTAGTGCTTCAGACCGGTTCCTTTCATTATACTGCTGTCTGACTTCTTTGAAAAGTCTGGCCCTTCATTTAGCACAAAATAGCAACTAAATTACCGCCTTTAATTCCCCTTATTCGGAGGAACAAAAAGCGACAGATACCGGAGATTCCAAAAGAGAAGCGCATCCCACGTGTCATTGCAAATAATGTCCCTGTCACCGGCACAACACACACTCCTTCATGATCATAAGCTCAGCCGGAGCAGATAAAGTGTTTCATCACTGTCTGGCTGTAATGCTTGACACTGGATATACGCTGTGTGTGTGTGTGTGTGTGTGCGCACGTGCATGTGTGTGTGTGATAACCTTGTCACAGAGGGGCAGCCACCTGCAGACACCAATTAGAATGTCATTTACTGCTAATGTGCCGGCAGCGAGTGAACCAGCAGGGGCCGTGCATGCAGGCCAGCCGGAGGCAAGGACAAAAATCACACACATATAAAATCACTACATATCAAGGACGAGCTCTTTACATGTGGGACGACCCCCGGTGACAAACTTACAAGATGCTGCATGTATGCAATATGTGCACGGTACCCGAAGACATTCATTATAGTGAAAATAAACAGGAAAACATTTTTCAATTTGCAACATTTGTGGGTTTTTTGCAGGGAGGTGAGAACATTCAAAATTCGACCTGCACAGACACCGATACACCACACACGCCTAAAATAAACCGCATACATCATTTAATCTCACCTTGATGATGTCATCAATGAAGCACACGTGGGTAACTGGGTCTCTCTTTTTAATGAGCACCTTTTGCAGATGTTGCACCTGTATGAACACAAAGAGTTATATTCGCTATATATTATTTGTTAAATTAAATAAAACAAATGTCAAAAGACTTACCTGACCACAAGCAGCACATATCTGGTCCATGAGCTTCTCTAAATTTGTCCACAGCGCAGCACGAAACGCAGCCGTGTTTCCTGGAATGGGCATAACGGCTCGACCAGGGGCACCTGGATGCACAAACAACATGCTAAAATCTATACGTACAAATTCAACACGTATTCTCAAGAGATTTCGAGTAAAGACCTCTGGTGTTGGTGGGTTGAGTGAGGACTTTAATGTCCAGGGCGTTAATAACGTTCTCTTGCACAGATGCCCTGTATCCATCCACCACACTTCTGATGGTCTCTCTCAGACTGCCGAGGTTATAAAACACCTGTAGGGCCGTTCCCACCTGAGACGGATTCTGGCGGATGAAGCAATAAAAAATTAACACCACAAACAAGACAGTTCTCAAGGTATGAGGCAGGCTACTTTCACATGAGATTACATTTTACATTATTAAAAAACATGAAGTCACTCGATGATGCTCTTTGATGTGTTGAAATATTGAAACAGGAAGTTTGGTTGGGGCATATCGAAGGGTTCCTAACGTAATAGCCAAAAGGCTTTAATTACATTATAGTCATGATTTTACTTGCTGGTTTATTGGTAAGATTAGAAAGTAATATTCTAGAAAGAATTTGATAGGACAAAAATTGGACATGCTATTTTATTATCTTCTTATCTAAAAACAAATGTATTGTTTATCAACTGAATTATGAAGCAACTTTTGTCTATAAATATTGCCTTTAAAATAAGTAAAATGAAAGAAAAGAAGTCAAATGTGAGTAAAATAAAATAAAATAAAAATGTATAATAAAATTAATTTAAAAATCTGTGGATCATTAAAATGTTTTTGACACATAAATGTGCTGTAAAAAAAAAAAAGTATAAAGAAGGAAACTTTTTTTCAACTAATTATTTTGTTCTTGGCCTATAAATGTGAAAGAAAGAACAAGAAAGAAAAGTTTAGTTCTTGCTCTATAAATGTGCTATATAAAAGAGTAATAAAACAAAAAAATGAACCATGTTGTCATTGATGTTGAAAGTTTTGATGAGGTCAAAGACAAACAGGCATATAAATCTTTTAATAATGCCTGACCTGTTCGACTCTTCACATTCAGATGTCTTATTCTATGAGATTTACACCTGAGACCGCTCTCTTCCGCCTGAGGAGCGTTCACAACAGCGAGAGCCGCCCATTGACGTCAACGGCACGACGTACGTTACAGAAGTAGGTCAGACTCGGATTCTTAAATTCAACCGTCTCTGACTACGGGACATCTGCCTTTAAAAAAAGAGATCCAGTGCTGCATGCAAAGCAGCTTCCACCAGATAGCCCTGCCTTTAATTTAATCTCCCGGATGAAAGCGCCAAGCATTACAACCGTTTCCCAAACTTCAATCTAATCTCGCCGGATCAAAGATGATCAGACCCAGCCGACCTTCCCAAACGCTGCAGGTGAATAGATGTGCATGCAACGAGTATGCGAGACAAAACCAGCGAATCGTCTGGTTGCTCTCGGTGTGCTTGACTAATGCTGAACAGATTGAGTGTAATAGGAAGAAATGGCTGTTTAAGAGTCATTGGTTGTGGGTGAAGTGCTCGCTGGCAATCAGATGTAATCACACAAATGATGGACACACTCATCAAACACACTTGAAGCGCTGTGACCTACTCAGCGATGTCTTCCAGCTTCTACAAAAGTCACAAAGAGATTGAAAGTGTGCAATTAAACGAGTGTTTAAAGAGAAATAACACAGAAACACTTTGCTGTGACATGGAAAGACTCACGGGAGTCTCACACGATGAGAAATCCCCGGTGACCTCATTACGGGTGTGGGGTCGATCTGATTTCTCATACACGGATGACCGGCACCATTTTGTAGCCATTTAAGACTCGAGGAGGTAAAGAAAGAAACGTCCTGCATTTGTTCAAACAACACAATAAAAGTGCAGTTCGTCTTGAAAACCTTTCGATCTGATATTCACTACATGAAAAACATGATATCATAGCGATATCTATAGAAATGGTTTTTAAAAGTATTTAAAACATGATCTGTCATCTTTAATTTTGTCCGTTTTCTCTTTTTGGCCAATGAATCGCACTCAAAATATGAGTAAATTGAGGCGTTTGTGTGGTTCTTAGGTCAACGGTTTAAACTGGTACCAAAATATTTACAATATTATCAATGTCTGCTATTATCAATACCAGTATACAGTGACACATGTAATCCATCCAGAGGCATTTTATTACATTTGTGGACGAAAATATAATATATAATATTCATTACAAAACAAACATTTTATTGCTTTTTTTTTTTTAACTTAATGAAGAAATGCAACCAGCAAAAGCCCATAATAGAGGATTCAGAGTTTTTAATACTATTCAAAAATCATCTCTGCTAAACCATATTATGTATTTATTTCTGATTTTTTTGGTCACTTTTTAAAACACTTCGTTTTATTATTATAGTAATATTAGTCTATTACTATTCATAGATATGTGTTTAGGTAAAATTATTGTTTTTGTTTTATTCTGTGAACTAACAATATTTCTATTTGAAATTTTGGGGAAATTTTGTATTTATTTGCAGAAAATGAAAACTGGAGAAACAGGTCAAAACGACGCTCTGTACCTCAAATACTGCAAATAAAACAAGTTCATATTTATTTTTAAGCAATACAAAGTCATATTTGTACATGTATTTAGGAAAAGCAAATAAAAATAGATTTTTTGTTTTTATGTGTCTTGTCTTCTGCTGTCAGTCTTTCACATTGATGTTGGATGACTTTGTCACTCCTGAGGTTTGATTTTGTTAATGACTGGAATGACCACAATACATCTAGAAATGCTGATTAAATGAAAATTTGGAATGATCTCTTAATTTTTTGGCGTCTGTATATTTATAGGAAAAGGATATAACACCTTATAAAGCACTATGGCCCAGTAATAGATTAGTAAAACATTCACGCACTAAGCATTTATCCTTAACTGAATACGTGGCCCAGCAACGGAAGCGATGGCTTGTCGCTTACGCAACAGTGAAGTGTAGCTGTCAAGGAACAGATGTGAATCACCGGCACAGGAAAACAAAGGAGTGAGACAGAGCTAATTGCTTGCGGCAGGTTGGCTCGCAGCACGTCATCCGCTAGCCCACATTTATGCTTTAACGGGGACATGCACAGTCACCGTGGAGATGGATTCGATCAGCTCAGTGCAAGCCGATGACCCAAGATGGCCAGCCGCCAACCGGCGTGAACGAGGTGTTTTCACAGTACTCGTGTCCGGGCGAGCGCTACGCTTTTGTTCCCAGAATTAGCACTTAGCTGGAACAGGTGGTCAACGATCGCTTCCCTTCCTGGCAAAGGTGGGGGGGGAATAAACATATTTGGACTGAAGCTTTCAGGCTTAAACTTTGGACCAGTTTTTGTTCATCACAAGGAAGGTGAAATGCATCTAAAAATACACCCGACTACATGTTTATTAGATTGACTTGCCAGTCGCGGGCTATTGTTGCAAAGCGAAGGAAATATTATACAGGGCGCCTTCGCGTATTCTGCCCGCGAGATGTGAAATTCATTCTGCCCGACGGATCGTATGAACTTGTGGAAAGTGTAATGCTCTTTCTCGACATGCTTCTTGGGAGAATTGCGTTTCACGATGCAATAAATAGGATTAGATCAAATAACCCCTCAAGTTTAGAACAGTCAAGGTCACGAAAGATGCCCGCTGCGAGGAACACGCTTCACAAAGGCCCAAAATCTCCTTAAATAATTGCTAAAGGCACGTGGCACGCCTGGCGAATCCTACAGATGATATGTACACGGTTAGAAGTTTGAGAGCCAATGTTATTTTTGTCATCTTAAGAGTTAGAGACGGGTTTCTCCAGGGGAACGTAGGAGACAAAAGCATGTGAAAAGCATCTTAATGCTGTCTGTATTTGCTTCTTTATGGCAATAAAAATGTTCACATCCCTTGTTATGAGAAGAGACAATAAACAATGAAATTAAAGTAGCTTGTGTGTTATCGTTGGATAAAATTAAGAAATGCAAGGTTGTCTTGACCCATGAAATATGGGTAAAATACGGATAAACCCAACTGTTGGGTTAAATTAACCTAAAAAACTTGAATAAATGATTTGACCAACACATCATTTTCTAAAAAGTGTGTCACATCACGTCGATGGTATCGACCTCATTACAAATGATGTGTAGGGGTTTGGTTCACTTCACTGCTTGGTAGAATTCAATTCGATCACAAAAAATACAAGAACTGGCTGCAATATTTAGTATGTCACCTTGACATGAAAACATTGAGTTTGGCCATCATGCTAAGCGCTACAGAACAACAACAGCGTCATTTCCAGCCAATTGCTTCTCCTCATAAAAACACCTGGTCACCATTAACTTTTGCCTGTGTTTGTTTGGTCACCATATGGGAAACTCGGATTTCTGCCAAACCAACCAATAGATTGATGACACCAGACGTCTCTGTACACATACTGAACATTTATCTACATTTGGAAAGAAGGAAATTCAGTATAGAGATTCAATAATTTCACTTGCAATGTGCAAAATCAAAGATGAGATCCATATAAAACCTCAATTATTTCTCTTAGACATCAATGAAATCAAAGAGAGAGAAAATGGAAACGTTTGCATCTCAGATATTTCTCTTGAGACAAAAAGCAGAAATCCCACAAATGTCTAGTTACAGAAAAGATGTCAATAACGTCTCAAACTGAGCTCAGATTTGTCAAGTCTGCCATCAAAAGTCTCAATATTATTGAATATGATCTCATCATATTTACTCAAAATCCAGATTATTTTACCTCTACAATCTACATTCACACCTCACACAATTAAATTCTCATTTCTTTCGGTTTAATTTCTCCCCAAGTCGACACTTAAATGAAACGCTCCACGAGCTATAAAAGAGCATCATCTGAGCAATAACATTTTCCAGCATCTTGATCGAGGCCATATGTAAACAACATGAGATAAGTTTCATGTTGGTCCAGTCATGGTTTCTTGACAAAAACAAGCTCAGTGAGAACACAGAGAGTCAGTTCGCTCACACGTATCAAACAGTGAAGTGTCGAGGCCGTGCGAGAGCGCTGCTAAAGAACTGAGAGGGCGAAAGTGAGATTAAAGTGAGACTGTGAGCGTGAGGAAAGAGCGAAAAGATGATGGATCACTTAGACCGCCGTGTTTCCACAGCAACCCGAAAACAAACAGGAGGAAGACCGATTAAAGCCTTTTAAGACGCGCTTGGTAAATGTCAACGCAATGGCAGACAAAGATGAACTCAATTTGGGAGAGAAGTGATGATTACGGATGGGATGAAAGGTGAGAGGTGAGGTGTGCCCAGCATGTCTAATGAGACAAGATCTCCAGTCGAGGAGAAAGTTTGATTTGCTTTGGCATTAATAGAAAATAAACAGAAGTGAAATTAGAGGAGTTTAAGACTGGAGGTCTTGTGCCGATGTCGTTTCATGTCAGGGTGTGAGAAAAATGATAGAAAATCCTTTTTTTAAAGATGGAATAAATACGTGTTTAATGCGTCCTTGTGTTGTGTTGTGTGCGCTGAAGCTACTGAATTAGACTTTAGGTATTCTTTCACCACGGCTCAAAATTAAAAGTTAATTTATTAAATACAAAACATGCACATTTCTACAAGTGGCAATTGAAACATTGATTATTAAGAATCATGCAAAACTCACAACTGTGATTAAAATGATTAAAACATCACAAATGTCTGTTCAATAAAGTCTTGTTTGTGTTCAGGAAAAAAACACGACAAAGAAACAAATTTAGTCAGCTGGCAGAATACAAGAAAGAAAGAAAGAGTTTAAAATAAACGTTTAGAATAAAAAAAAGTTTAAAATAAAATAAATTAAAAAGTCTAAAATAAAATAAAATAGCACATTTTTATGTCGAGAACAAAATATTTTAAAAATGAAAAAAAAAAAAATTGAGATTGTCCTTGAGATATAAATGGGCTATATAAAAAGAAACTAAAGTTAGAAAATAAAAAAGTTTCAAATAAAACGTTGAAAACAAACTTAAATAAAAAAAGTTTAAAATAAAATAAAATGTAAAATATTTTGTTCTTGTAATATAAAAGTGCTAAATACGAATGAAAAAATAAAAATGAAAAAAAAGTTTGGTGCCACTTTATTTTAAGGTGTTCGTGTTACAGTGTACTTATACGTTTAAGTACTGAATAATAATAATAAATAACCACATGTACTTAATATAAGGTTAGGATGAGGGTGTGCTTATAGGTTAGTTGCATGTAATTGTGCTTAATTTATAATAAATACTATAGTAAGTACATGTAACGTATAACAAGGGCACCGTAAAATAAAGTGTTACCAAAAGTTTAAAATATGAAAGTTTAAAATAAAATGTAAAATATTTTTTTGTCCTATAAATGTGCTATATAAAAATGAAAAAAGAAAGGAAAGAAAGCAAGCAAGAGATAAATTACAACATAACATTGTGCTTTTAACCTCTATTTGACACTGGTTGTCTTGGAAGAATAGACACGAGTGATGTTAAAAAGCATATGGTGGTCATGGTACAACAGTAATGTGTGGAGTAGCGTGTCACCGATGGGTACAAGGTGAAAGTCGATGTATGAGAGTGATAATCAGCACACATGAGAGACCGTCGCTAACACCTCTCTGATCCGTAAACACAGTTTCAATCAAATCAAACTATTACACTGCAAAAAATGACTTTCTTACTTACTTATTTTGTCTTGTTTTCCAGTACAAATGTCTAAACATTCTTGAATCAAGATGCATTTTCTTGATGAGCAAAATGACCAAGAAAATAAGACTTGTTTTTAGACCAAATATATTAAATTTAAGTGAATTTGTGCTAAAAACGAGCAACAAAATCTGTCCATGGGGTAAGAAAAAAGAAATTGAAATAAGTTTGACTTTTTTCTTAGTCACTTAAGTCAAGATTATTTTTCTTACCCCATGGACAGATTTTTTTGCTTGTTTTAGGCACAAATTTATTTAAATTTAATATTTTTTGCCTAAAAACAAAACTTATTTTCTTGGTCATTTTGCTCATCACGAAAATGCATCTGGATTCAAGAATTTTTAGACATTTTTACTGGAAAACAGATAAAAATAAAAAGTAAGAAAGCGATTTTTGCAGTGAAATTGCAGTCTTGGATCAGAACAACTCAACCAACTATACATGAGGAATCCGGCTCATCTATATTCAGAGAGACGTAACATAAAGAGAAAGAGAAGGTAAAGGAACCGAGGATATAACGCTTCTGAAAATCTGCTGGACGGGCTGAAAAATCTGAACTCTTGAGAGACTTTGCCTTTCATGTAAAGGTTACTCAAAATGGACGAACCGTGAATATCAGGGGATGACGGCGGGGTAACCTTAAAACTAAATATGATAGGTTGTGTTAAAATAAAAAATGTAGCCAAACACAAGTCACAAACACACACGCGTGAGCTAATAGATCGGCGTGTTCTCGGGATCAAGAACCATCTGCTAGATAAAAATGCAGAGCTTCCTGCTGTTTCCAGCGCAATATTCCACAGATCAGATCATTGAGAAACACACACACACACACTTGATTTTAACCCTGTTAGCTTCAGGAGGCTGAGATGATACAGGGCTCTGAATGACTTACACCATTTCCTCTCATCTCATAGGGCCTGTGTACACAAACCGCTCACATGAGCACAATTTACACAACACCGATGATTTACGAACGGTGAAATCTCTTCCGAGTCCTCGACACAGAAACGCTGCAGCGATAAACTATTTAAACCGTGTTAATACGCAGAGGTTACGTTTGGATTCCAGCAGACCTCTCTTTTAAACAAAAAAGTGTCAGAAAGTCTATTTTAAGACATTCTTAAATGATTTATAGGGTTAATGTTGCTTTTACATCTACTTATTATCTCAAAGATCTCCCCAAAAACTTTGTAGTCAACAGAAATGTTTGATTTATTTTAATAACGTATCAAGATTTAAAGTGATAAGAAAGGCACCAAACACACTGTGTCCTACATTTAAAGTCTTTAGAAATTATACAGAACAGATAAAAATGCATAATTATCTCATCCAGTAGATATAAAATCAACTAAAACCAGCATCGGTGCGATTCTAAAAAATCACTTGATCAACAGATATATTGAATTTTCACAAAATTCACACATTATTAAGGACATGTTGGACAGAGGGACGGTCACGTCTGTAAGTGAGAATACTGTGCATGTGAAACAGGACACTGGTCCCACAAGTACTCGACTTTTCTAGGTCAGAAAGACAGAAGATAACACCAGTCCCTCATTATTATACGCACGTATGCGCACACTTCTGTCTATAATTTACACCAATACTTACAAAAGCCAAAGCGGACACATTTATGTATTTGATATCTTCATGTCTGTCCAAAACAACCTTCAACCCGTTGACCTCCACGACACAAGAAAGCCAAGAGCTAATGTAAATGTGTAAGGTAGCAGAGAATTAAAACAACCGTTAAATAAAACAAGACGAATTAAACATTTAGCAGACGTTTCCTCTTCTGAAACACATGTGATAATATGAGCTAGTTTTATTTTGCTTCCCTGTCTGCCGATGTCTAATTCTGACCTTCAAACACACTTTTCATTTCAAGTGCCCTTCATACAACATCACACAGCTGATGCTTTTTATAACGGTAATGCGATTCAACACCGTGCTTTTCTGTCGTGTACGTTCATGAAATTTACGTAAGTGCTTTTGAAGCTGCACATGAACCTGTGGAGTCTTCTAAGCATTTCGGAAAAAATCTGGTATCTGAATTTGTATGAAAAACGTTCATATTGAGATCTTCAATAATATCGACTTGATTACACTTGACAAGCTCAGTTTGAGACATTGTTGACATCTCTTCTGAAAATGAAGACATTTGTGAGACACAGATGAGACGAAAGCAAAAGTTGCACATATCTGCAGTGTTATATGATCCGTTGTAAGTGTATTACTGTAAACATGATCATTGTTGGTATTGAAAACACATCTCAGATGCTGCCGATAAAGCCTAACCAAAATATTCCTTCAGGAAAAAATATTCAATTATTTGGTGTATCTGCGAAAACTGGTTACAATTCTAAATCCTCATTGAATTGAATCCATTTCTCTTCAGAATAAAAGAACAAAATGAAGAGAGACATCAATCCACATAAGCCGAAGAACGGTGGCTTATGTAACCCACACGATTCTAAATATACTGATGCAGAACCGGCCATGGAGGAGTGGAGTGAACTGCACGATAAGATTGAGAACAACATACACATGGGCAGAGGTCAGGGGGGCTCCTGCATCGCTCGCGTCTATAATGACATGCTAATAAGCCAAGAAAGTGTTGAAGGGGGACGGACAGCACACGGTGAATTATGTTAGACACGCACAGAGAAATGAGATCGCTATCGCCACGTTCGACTGAAGAACACAACACAGAACAATCCCAAACCATATTTTTGCATCGTCTTAGAAAATTGTTTCGATGCTAAACTCGCCGCTATGATGCCAAGGGGATGTGGGTGGTTGCTAGGCAGTTTGGAGGCTGGAGTTTACATGTAGTTGTTGGTCTTACTGGTTGAATTTAAATCTTGCAACAGCATCTACTCAAATCGCAAAATAAAGACTAAATTCTTACGTAAAAACACGAAACACGCTACTTAAAAATGATCGATAGCTTTACGTTCAATAACCTTGAGACTCGTGAAAGACAAGAGGCCAACCATCACCGAATCAACAATTCCTGCTTCTAAACAAACACGAGCCGTGGAGTTTCTTTTAACAAGCCATCAATGAAAGTCATGCGAAACCTTGACCAAACACTGACAGCTCTCTCCTGGCCAGACCCGAGCAGCGATGACCTCGAGGTAAGAGCCGCTCGTGTTTTCAAAGACACTCGCGTGCCCACGAGAAAACCCCGGTATGAAGCCATCAATTATTAACCCCGTCTGTATTTCAACAGAGCGGACGTCTTCGACTGGAGACCAGACATCCATTCGCTCTATAACGTGAGTGGAAAAATTAAAACAATTTTCAGCGAGCAAAACGTAAAGAGCCGTGACACCGCGTTCTTATGTGATATCTGAGATATTTAGGTTTGCCTTTGCAAGCGGTCATTTATGGCTAAATGGAATATGTTTTCAGGCCGGCTTCATGTGGCGGATGAATATGTGAGATGCGAGTGGACAGTTCAGTGTGTCTAGAGAGAGGGGAGAAAAGGCCAGAGCATCCCATCTGCTGTGTGTGAGAGAGAGCGTTACAGAAAATCATGCTGAGAAATGAAGAACAGACAGAGAGATAGAGAAAGAGAAAGAGAGAGAGGAGGAATGCCTATGTTGGTGATGGACTCCAATCTGCAAAATAAATAATAATTGTTTGTGTGTTGTTACCTGAATTTCCATGCCTTGCTCCAGTAAGCGTTTGGCTTGGTTCTCCACCTCCAGACGGGCTCGACTGATGAACAGCAAGTCATTCTCTATCACATCGATACCTGACAGATCCACACCTTGGGACAGGTAATCTGTAAGACAAAATATATTTTTTTACCAACGGTCCTCAAGTTGAACTGCATTAAAACAATTATTTTCTACTGGCAAAATTATAACGAACACAACCCAGACACACCAGACCTCCATCCTTCGAAATCCCCGGCATCTGAATCTGAATGTCTAAATGCTGACCCCGGCCCATCATCACAGCGGGGCCGTGGAAACGAGACTTGTTTTTGTGAAAACACATCAAAAATCTGTCATGCTGGAGTGATGTGCAATGGCAAGGCTTGCAAAAATACAAACAATGCCAATGTAAGTAACCTTTAACTTGCTTCGGGATAAATAAACTTCTCAAATATAGCTTCAGCATGCTGGGACAGACGGATTGAGGTTGTTCGGCTGTGCCTTCAAGTCAACATAAATTGTGATTTGCAACCCGTTTTATATTTTCAAGATATGTATCGTAGAGCTAAAGTGATATTTTTTATAAAATGTCTGTTTAACCCTATTGGTTGAGCTTGCATCACATGACCTGTGCCAACATATATATTGTTTAAATATTTGTGCCTTTACTGCTTTATGAAGTTCTCTTATAGCTTTCCTTTGTCTACTATCCATCCAAACCGAACCTTGAGCGTTATCAATTCTTTAACAACTGTCAAGTGTTAGTGTTTTGTAAATAAATCTTCTAATTACCTTTAATTTATCATTATAATGATTTTATTTATTTTTCTATTACTTTTTAATTGAAATTGTTCAATGAAGATAATATCAAATTGTAAGCCGCTAGAAAAGTTCTGCACATCCCAAGAAGTAAATGATAGGAAGAGAAAGTCTGTAAACACAGGATGCCATATTGAACAGGCCTCTGAACAGACCGCACATGAGTCAGATGCAGTGGCACTGGGCAGAACAATGTCACTACATAGATCCACTCATTAGCGCCTTCTGTAACAGCGGACTCCATTCGCTGACTGCTAACAAAGATATCAAAAACACGCTGAGAAAGTGACTCCATACTGTAGCATCATCCAGACGCTCAGACGCGACCTTGAGTTTGCGCTCCAAAGAACAGGTGGCCTTTACGAAGGGTGGAGGGATCTCATCTGGCTCCTGTTGGTACAGGTAGGACCAGAGCCAGAATGAAACCCAGCATCCCTGCCAGAAGCCTCAGAGTTTAATTTCACCTCATTTTCACCCTCACAACATTTTCTTCTTTGCCCTGCCAACACGGGATGATTTTACCATCTTAATAGACGGCAACAACACTGATCTAAGAGGACAAACAAATGTCAAGATGATCGTATATATCGTCGCTGTCCTTCCAAAACCTCAGATGTCCAAATTCACCGCATCAGGAAATACTTTTTAAATGCACTATTTGGAAAAAACGTTTTTGAAGCTTTGCATACAGACGGCAAGAATTAGAAAACAACTAATACATGTTTATACATGTTACTGTAAAGAAACATGCCAGTCCACCGACGCAACAACCCGTGTATACCTATAGACTGAACACGTAATACACGTGACATCTCCATTTTCACAAATTCACGCTACACAAGGTTTCATAAACGTATATTGTAAAATTGCAACAAAGTACAATCAAAGTACTTTAACAAGCCATTTCAACTTGCTATTTTACATTTTGACCAGTGTGAAATTGCTTATTTCGATAATACAAAGTGATGTAGAAACATCAAAAGTGTAATAGTAAGTTGAAATGACTTGTAAAGCCAATTTAATTGTACATACAAATTTACGCAGCAAAATAGTTTGCATTTTCAGGACTCAATACACCGAGTTCATTTATAAACCGCGTCATAAAAACGTCCCCTAAACTCACAATTAAAATCCTTGTAAAATACTATCACACTTCATGCTTTAAATAAAAAAAGTTCACAGTACATCTGGACTCGGTATTTTGTTCAGTTTATGCAATGTGTTTATAATTTCATAATAAATACTTTTTACATTACCTTAAAAGTGAGCACTAGGCAGTACATAAAAAATGCTGCACATAATGCAGTGAGCACTAGACTAGTGTTTTATTTTGGCCACAAACACAGATTGAAGATTGTGTGTTCTGGGGTCACAGAGGTTGAAGTGGATGGACACAGGTGCTCTTTCGATAACTGCTATTGAAACAGAATAAAAACACTCACACACGGTTGTGTTGGCTACCTGCACAGGTCCTTCTTTTTTGTAGAGGCACTAAAGGACAGTTTGCCGAGCATCAATCACAGTTATTACCTGCATTTATCTGGATTGAGCACAGCATTCACTCCGGAGAGAGAAGGTGCGGCGTGCAATACAGACTAAAACTAGTCTAACTGTGACCTTGAAAATGCAATTTTTCCCATTACGTTTTATAAAAAAAAGAGGAGGCCGATAAGAAACATTAGTGCAAATTCAATATGGGGTTTGTCTGAAGAGAATTGAAACGGTGATTCCCGCTAAGCGAGGCACTCAATTCGTTCGAGATTAAAACGAAACCGAAAAAAGGTAAATGCTGTTTGCGCAGACAGAAACGTCGCTGAAATTACCAGGAAAACATGTAATATCAGGTTTAACATGTTAAATTCAAAAACTCGACAGCAACATCCTTCCTCAAAACCAATCGATAAAAAGAAATGTTTTTGGTTAAAGCAGTGGAAAATCTCACTAGGAGCATGAAATGGTTTCTATTTTGAAGAAGACTGTACCAATCGGCGGAGGAGGAAACGGATAAAATGGCCAATAATTTCAGACCTGCTCACAGATCTACCAGCTCAGCACATGACAAGACAATGGTCATAAGAACGGCCTATAGATATTTCTGGAGTCACATGCCTTCAAAAAGCACATGCTTCAGCTTCAAAGCAAGCTTAGATCAGTTCTATACCGAATGACTTCTTATTCTCTCAGCAGACGTCTCCTCTGACCTGTGTGACGGGTGAAAGATACACTAACAATTCAGCTTGTCAGACAAGATGGTGAATACAGCTCTGGTGGCTTTATTAGATCAATCATTTCTTACTGCTTACACACTCAAATCGCATCCAGAGGTCAGACATTATTCTCACACGACTGAAGGATTTTCAAGCTGCAGAAAGAATTAAAGTGATACTAAAATTAAACTACAATACGAGGGAAACATCTTGCTTGCTTTTCATTCATATTATATTACCATGCATTTTAATAACCCTCCAATGTCACATTATTGCAAGAGCATATTTATAGAGTATATCTATTATTTATCGGGCAGATTATTTTGTGAGGCGTTCTCCGAAATGTGCCAGACACAGCACAAGTCGAAAAATGAGACGTATTAAAGTGTCTCTTAAGAAAGATGCTAAAACTGTAGAAAATGTAGTCATGAGACTTTTCATATCAATTACAACTGTAAGTAAAAAAATCCTATAAATCAATAAACACTGTAGGGCTGCATGACGTTAAAAATGTGATAACTTGCTAAATTGTGATATACAATATGCAATACGATAACACCTTTATTTCGTAAAATCTATATAAATGATATTCCTAAATGATATTATATGACTAAAAATCATATAACCATCATATGTTTTATGAAAGCATGGCCAGAAAAAAGCATCATTACAGCTTCTGAAAGTGAACATCCATGTTTTAATTGTGTTTATCCATGTTTTGCTCATTTTAACCAACAACGTAAACCGATGAACAATTCTGGTTTAATTGGCATGAGACCGGCATCAGCAGATAAAAGAGATTCTGTCCTTGAATGTGAGCAGATTGTAAGCAGGAGGATGGCTTGAGCTTTCCGAAGGTCAGCCCCTCTCATAACGGACGGCTTTTTCCCATGCCTCCCCTCCCCCTGTCCGACAAAACACATAACATCACAGCCCTCTGGACCACGACAGGAAGTGGATGAACCTTAGACGGCTTTGCTGGAATTGGTCGGAATCCCAGCGGGATTCGGGTTGAAGCTGGACTAACAAAGTTCAACGTCGGGGTGTCCTCGCTAATCTGCTGCTGCGAAAACTCAATACGTGGTATTCAAGCTCGCATCAACGGAGTGACCGCGCGTCACGGATTGACGTGTCAGCCCGACGGAGGCTGAGGGGATGTGACACTGTTTACACAACTAAATCCTCTGGAATCTGCTCAATACGGGCCGCTCTTATTTCCCACAACGACAATCGTAGAAAAAACCAGGATAGCACTGCGCATTATCAATCTGAAAGGTGATATAAACACAAAGCGCTCAGCGTACACTATTTTTAGTTTAACCAATGGTTGCTAGAGAGCCTTAAAAGCGTCCAAACTCTGCATTTGTTTGCCTTATTTGCATTTGACATTTCCAAGCTGTGAATATACGTTTGATAAGATAAACCAATTCAAAGTCAGTACAGACATGAACTCAAATCCCTTCCATCTGAAGTGAGCTGGTTATCCCACTTCTTCACGTCCTAAACAGATGTGCCGTTATAACGCTGAGGCAACACGGAACAGCTGGAGGTCTTATGGGACCATCAAGTGCCAGAGGCGACTATGACCATTGGCTCTGTCATCTGCACTTGGTCCGTCTCTCATCCACATGCAAGAGAGCCCCGTGGGACACTGGGAACGTGACCAAGAACAGCTTCCGTAGTGTCCGTGGTCTCTGAACCGAGCCAAAAAACATAACACTACAGGCCGTCCGAATTTCCTGTTTGGCTTCGGTTTCACGTAGCCATTTTTCATAGTCTTCAAGGCTCTGGTGAAACACGCAAAACAAAGTTAGCAACATGTACCGACAGAAATTGAAGAACTGCCTAGGGATAGCAAATCTCTCTCTGATAAAACCGCACGGCCTGTCATACCTGCTACATGGTTCTCGATGAGACGCAATAGTGCCAGATAGTACAGAGAAACATGAAAACAAAGCCAGAAAGAGAGATGACCCACAGTCCCCTATCATCTGACATGCTGGCTCTATAGTCTCTAATTTGCTTTATTATTAAAAATACTGTAAGAAAAACAACATACAGTAATGCACAAAGATGGCAAAACAACAGAAAGACGATAAATCGCATGAAAACCGCAAGGCCAGATCCCCGAGGCATCACGCCTCAGCTCAATGCTCAGAGGATACTCTGAAGACCAGATTTTCCACAATGACTCCCTCACGGTTCTCCCTGCGAGCCGGCACCTGCTGTCTCACCTTCCGGTCCGGAGACCTGTGGTTGCCAAGCGTGAGTTAACTCGCAAAGGGATGCTGGCGTTCTGCTTCCACTCAATAAGCAACAATCACAGCGA
Organism: Oreonectes daqikongensis; assembly: GCA_026939265.1. NCBI lineage: Eukaryota > Metazoa > Chordata > Actinopteri > Cypriniformes > Nemacheilidae > Oreonectes > Oreonectes daqikongensis. The sequence goes on along the minus strand of JAOTQM010000449.1, from coordinate 1,315,845 downwards.
CATTATCAAGCTAACGGCACACAAACACACTCGATACCACAGTTGAGACAGCGGGAGAGCCGTAACGGTGTAATGAGAGCGGTCATTACAGACAGACACTTGAGATGTCTCAATCGAGAGAAACAGAGATTTAAAATTGACTTAAAATAAAAATGTGCACTTAAGACTAATGCACTTTAGCATAGAAGAATAAAAACAAACATACTGTATATATGAAATGACATGAAGGAATGAATATATAAATCATACAAATAGAGCTACAGAAAAATTTAAGATACCTTTTCTCTTTTTTTTACCTAAACTTTTTGTATAGGTAAAATGATCGTTTTTGTTTCATTTTGTGAACTACTAACAATATTGCTCCCAAAATGCAAATTAAAAAATTTATATTTGCATTTATTTGCAGAAAATGAGACAGGGTCAAAATAACAGAAAATATTTGTATTTCTTCAGACCTTAAAATACTGCAAAGAAAACAAGTTTATATTTACTTTTAAGCAATACAACAGTAATATTTGTACATGTATTTAGGGAAAGTTAAAAGATTATTTTATTTTTATGTGATAACCTTGATTTTTATCACAGTTTTTATGCGTTTTGTCATGCTGTAAGTCGTTTACATTGATGTTGAATGACTTGGTCACTCCTGAGGTTTGATTTTGTTGAAATTCAACAGACACTGGACTGGAATGACCACAATACATCTAGAAATGCTGATTAAATAAAATTTGAATGGTGTCTTAATTTTTTTCCATGACTGTACATATGAAAATTCTATATAATTTATTATACCTATATCGCTTTTGAAAGTTTTGCATTGTTCTAAAGGAGCTTAATGAAAATGCATTTTAGCAGTAGAGATATAAAATAATTAACAGTATTTAAAAAGAGAGAAAAGGAAATTGTACATTTATAATTTACATGGTAAAAGACATATGGTATTTTTGCGAATAAACTTGAAAAATGTGATGTTCCATAATTAGCTGTGTCTTTCTCTACAGCATCAGTGTGCAAAACACCCACACATGCACAGCTGAAAGCACTGAATCTGTGTGTCATGTTTGCAATGCGAAGATTCAGATGGAGTCGTCGTTTTGCGTGCAAACTCATCCACCGTATTTTTATTGACATATTCCAATAGTTCCATCACGATCTTGGGAATTCGTAATTATTTTACAAGGTGTAATTTGCATAAATTCATTGTACAAAAATGTAAAATTGTTACAAAAAAAGTACATTGAAACCCCACTCCTAGCTGTGCGTACACACCGCCAGCGACTCGGTCTCTAGCTACGAGGTTGTTAGAAGGCGTTCCTAGATTTGGTAGCTCTAGTAAAAGTTATAAACAAACCCTGCTGTAACTGATGAGAGATGGATGACGTGAGCTCAGCTGCTTTACTCCTATTGGTAGTCGCTCCTAAAAGTCGCTGGTCATTTGCATAAAGTCGAGCGATTGATTCGCTCTTGTCGGCGGAAGTCGCCGGCTCTCCATTGAAATGAATGACGCTTTGTCACTAGGTGTCGATGTCGGTGTGCACTGGGTTTTAGATCATACTCAAATGTACGAATGACATTATACGAATTAAAATAGTTAAAAATTCCTGTAATATTGTGTTGTCTAAACTGTTGCTCAACATTTTCATAAAGGCATAAAAAGCGTCTTCCAAGATCAAAACATCACCTCTGAATCAAGAGCAAAATGCACCTGTGGAGGAAATCTTCTGTGCAAGAAAGGCTTACAACTATTACAGGAGACCAATCAGCAACCAGGAGTGTTATAAACCACAGCGGAGAGAGAGAGGGAACAAGGGGGAGGGGGAGCGAGAGTGTGTTAGAAGATAGGTGGGAGGGGAGAGAGAGAGAGAGAGAGAGAGAGAGAGAGAGAGAGAGAGCGAAAGAGAGGAGGAGGAGGAGGAGAGAGATGAGTAGGTAGGGCATTTTGAAAGCGGCGAGCGTATTGATGGTGAGAGAGAAAAGACAGAGGAAAAGAAGACACAGTCTCTAAACAAGATGCAGGGCACTAAAACCAACAACATCTGAATTCCCTGCACCAGGCAAAGGAGAGAGGAGAGATTCATTCATCCACATGGGATGTCTTCTGTGACCTGTCCTAGCATGGCTTTACACAAACTGGGAAATATATGGGCTTCCAGGTCACTCACTTATACGGCGGCACAGCAAGGTAAAAGCTTCAGGTTTCTTGCAGCATCTGTTGAGTAGAATGCATGCTAGCCACATGCTATTTCATGCAAACTTGAAAAACGTAATGCAGTGTTTCACAGCAACATTTAGAGCAGCTTGCTATATTAACACTGTGAATGCATTGAACTGAACAGTTTGTTTGTTATATTAATGTTTTAAAGACATTGCATTAAGATTAATAATTAATTGATCAATAATTGAAATAATTCAATAACTCCATTTGAGTATGTTGAAATAGCATCTATACCATTTATATTATCCTCTTAAAGGGAAGATGATGTGAGCACTCTCACCCCTATTACAGCTTCTGTCTAAATGCTGTTATCTTGCTCTGAAAATGGAGAGAACGAGTGAGCGAGGTCCATTTCTGCTATACGAAATACAGCCCATGTAGTTCACAAGTGTGGTGTGGGAGTACTGCAAACCTGCTTTGCAAATGAACACTCGCGAGCGCTGTAGGAATCCATTAAAGCGAAGGAACATTAGTTTAATGAGTTGTTAGCAGACTTAAGGCTATTCGACAAACAAATTACACCGGCGACACGTTCTCTGAGCAACCAGAACCCATTAGTGACCAGTGAAATTGTGTAAAAACAACAGCTTATATGAACACTTGAAATATTTATATAGGTTATACATGCCTCAAGTGACAAGCTGAACAATTCTAACTCTGAATTTCTTGTATTCATCACCAGCCGGTGTGAGACACCACTGAGAATGGAGCTGCTCTTCTGGTTGTGAATAAAAGAAGGTAAAAACAAACCACGCAGTGCACAGAAAACCTACATCTACCGGCCTGACAACCGTCCTCCCTCTGAAAAGCTGTGACCTTGATGTGATTACTGTGTACTTTGGTCTACCTGCCTGTTGTGCCGCATCAGGTGGGAGTCTCTTTCGCTCAGGTGGAATACAAGCGAGGTGAATAATATTGAGGGTCCGTGACTCCTTCGAACTTGTGATCAATGGCACTTGTTGACATTGAGGAGAGAATGCCCGTCTTGACCAGTCACGCCAATGGAAATGCATTTCTTGTCTTGGAATACCCACTGAAACGCGAGGATGGGACGTGCCGCTGTCCCTGATCGATTTTGCGAGATCTGTTTGGCCAACACAAAGGACAAAAGGCTGAAAACAACACAGCTTTCATGTCAAGACCACGTGGATGTTACAATGCACAAACCCTTCCCACGCTCTGAAAAGGAAAAGCAGAGAGCGTTTCCATCTCCCACAACCTCCCACAGAAATCGAAGGATGCGAGGCGATGAGTTATGAGACATTTGGACGCCGCTGAATCGACCCTACAGAGAGGTGTTTAAGGAAACGGGGGCATCCTCGCTTAACGGGACTGTACCATGCCAAGGCTGAGGTCTGATGCGTTTGTGCACTTTTAACTAAAATCACAGCAAATTAAATAAACATAAAAAGCCCACAAGAGAGGAGATACATAACGGAATGTGTACATGGGGTAAAGGACACTGTTGAGATAAAGAGATGTTAGAGTATGGTTGGTGCTTATGAAATCCTGCCAACACAACAGCGCTTCGGACGCAGTTGCTAAAGGAGCTCCTACTGACGACGGTGAAGACGAGGGAGGGGTGAGTTTCTTTGGTCTACGCTGAGAAATGATGTGCATGTCAAATGTAAATAAGTGTTAATGGCATCTCTTTAAAAAATAAGGGGTTGGCCAAATATGGACAAACCCAACTGTTGGGTTTACATTAACCAATTAGAGTTGTTTTAAGCCATGGTTGTGTCAAATATAGACAATGCCAACTGTTGGTGTAACAAAATATTTAACCCAACTATGGGTGAAACAAGCCAACATAGGTTAATTCAATTTAGCGTGTTGACAAAATGTCTCATGCTCTCCTACTCGATTTGGATAAAAGCATCTGCCAAAAGAATAAATCTAAACCTATCGGTTGGGTTTGTCCATATTCGACCCAACCATGGATTGAAAACAACTTAGCATTCTTTAGTGTACAGTTTAAAATGCTGCTTAGAAAAAAATCAGGTAACTAACTAGAAACCACAGCCATCATGTTGTTTATTATTGTGTAGGAGAATGCATACTCCTCCTGTGCTGGGATTCCAGGCCATCATGAGCAACGTCACTGTCCTCGATAACGTAGAACACTTTGACTTCGACATGGACCTGGAGACTCCATACCCTGTCAGTTTTCAGGTGTCTTTAACCGGTTTCCTAATGCTGGAGATCGTGCTGGGTCTCAGCAGCAACCTGACTGTTCTGGCTCTCTACTGCATGAAGTCCAACCTGGTGAGCTCCGTCAGCAACATCGTAACCATGAATCTGCATGTGTTGGATGTGTTGGTGTGCGTGGGCTGCATACCGCTGACGATTGTTGTGGTGTTGTTGCCACTGGAAGGCAACAATGCGCTTATCTGCTGCTTCCATGAGGCCTGCGTGTCCTTCGCTAGCGTTGCCACCGCTGCCAACGTCCTGGCCATCACATTAGATCGCTACGACATCTCCGTACGGCCGGCTAATCGAGTACTCACGATGGGACGGGCGGTGGCCATGCTTGGGTCCATTTGGGCTCTTTCGTTCCTAAGCTTTCTGGTGCCCTTCATAGAAGAGGGTTTCTTTAGCCAGACAGGTAATGACAGGAACCAGACAGAGGGTGAAGAACCTTCAAACCAATACTACACTGAACTAGGCCTTTACTATCACCTGCTGGCACAGATTCCCATCTTTTTCTTTACCGCTGTGGTCATGTTGGTTACCTACTACAAGATTCTGCAGGCCCTCAACATCCGCATTGGTACACGTTTCCATGCGGCACCCAAGAAAAAGCCAAGAAAGAAAAAGACCATCTCAATGACTTCCACTCAGCCAGAGTCCACAGATGCCTCCCAAAGCAGCGCAGGCCGCAATCCACCGTTGGCCATGCGTACATCTGTGTCCGTGATCATTGCTCTCCGCAGGGCAGTTAAACGGCACAGGGAGCGCCGCGAGCGACAGAAGAGGGTCTTCCGAATGTCTCTTCTCATCATCTCCACATTCCTGCTCTGTTGGACACCTATCACTGTGCTCAATACGGTCATCCTGAGCACAGGGCCGAGCGATTTCACAGTACGCCTCAGACTGGGCTTCCTGGTCATGGCTTACGGAACCACCATCTTTCACCCGCTACTGTATGCCTTCACACGACAGAAATTTCAGAAGGTTCTCAAGAGCAAAATGAAGAAGCGTGTTGTGTCGGTAGTAGAGGCTGACCCCATGCCCAATAACGTGGTCATCCACAACTCATGGATTGACCCGAAAAGGAACAAAAAGGTGACCTTTGAGGAGACAGAAGTCAGGCAAAAATGCCTTTCGTCAGAGGATATAGAATGAGCTTCTCTGGCGACGTAAGGCAAATATCCTCATCAGGTACCAAACCATGAAAAAGGGAAACCACTAATCCAAAGCAGTAATGATTTTAAGTGTATTAATTGTACAGTATGTCAAGAGAAATAATTTATTACTATTTATTGTGAAAGTGATTTGGTGTCGTAGACGGTAAGGTGTAAATACTGCATGTGTTTAGTTAACGTAGTCCTGGACATTGTACATATCTGAGTAAAGTATAAACCTCAAGTGTACAGAACTAGATGCTTCTGGTTTTGTTCATTTCTATTAAAAACCCTTTAAATGACTGAAGAGCTCTTCTACGGTCAACACAACCCAGACTCAATTGTTTAACCATCACACATTACAATTTTTTCTTAATGTCTGTCGATTCAGTGATTCAACCACACCTCTCACCAGAGGAAAATAACATCATTGCAATGTTAAGAAACTCAAATGATGTGACCCATTAAGTAGATATCTACTATCCGCTCTCGACCCTGAAACAGAAGGTACAGGGTAGCTATATTACTACTCAGGTCAACAAGTCGCAGGATAGAGTTGTTGAAACAAAATCTGGTTCCCTTCAAAATCACGCTCCCAATATAATCATATCTGTAAAGAGGTGAGAGAGGTGGTTCACATCATGTCCAATAATATTGCTGGGGTCTGAAGTGGTTATGCACCGTCAATGAGAGGGTGTTGACTCTAAATACTTGACCTTATGAGACTCATTGAGCTAATGGGGTTTGATTATAGCTCTTTCTGTAACATGTGGTAAAAAATAATCACCTTGTGCACTCCAACAACGGAAGGTCACATGCCGAGACCATGCCAAGACTGTCAAGCTACTGCACACAGGAAATAAAGAATCCAAAGTTATGAAAAACTGATTTCATGGGTTGGTTCATGCTTGAATTGAAGAACAGATGATCGCTTTCTAATCAAAAACGTGTTTGTGTTTTTCATTATTCACTGCTCATCTTGGTATGAAATACCACTGCCAAAACTGATAAAATGTCACTAGACCCCACAACGTTATGATAAGTATACAATGTTAGAAATATATAGACAGATATATCTCAAGGATATCTGCAAGGTCATGTGACCTTCAACGTTAAAAATAACACACCTTTTAGCTCATATCAAGTGACGTTTCTAAATTAACGTTATGGATTCATGTACAGATACTATCTGCGCAAAACCAAGCAAGTATTCATTTCTAGGTGTCTTTTTTTTAAAACGGTGAGCTACTCTGATAAAAACAAATTCGTCCAAAACACCACAAGCACACTAGAACCAACGGCTAACCTGATGCGCTGCGTTTTATCATTTAGTGTGAAATTTACAAAGCACCTCCCAAACAACTTTACAGTGCTGTAAGGCGATGGTCTGCTCAAATTGAACCCATCACACATAGGCCTACGCAGCTGTTGCCCTGTGATGACTCCACCGGGGGGTTCAGGGTTGCTTATGAACGGGGGCTTTATTGTTTTTGTTGTAAACAAGCCGTGCAGATTTCTCAGTGCACGATGGATGCCTTGCAAATAAAACAGATTCTGCTTACAGGTGCTCCGGGTCTGAAAACATACAAATAAATAGGAATAAAAGATATTGCCAAATAAATACAGATTAATTTGCTTGCCTTGTTTCATAAACCACAATCTTAATCCTTTTATAGAAGATTATCAAACCTCGAGCATAAGACCCAAGAATCTAATGTTCTCTCAGACGGCCTCCTTATAGCTTCCTGTTATAAACACAGAATCAAACCCTGAAAAGGATTTTATCACCTCCACGTGTTAAAAAGCTGGTTAATAACCTCTCCACTGTTTGATTTCAAAGACCTCATCCGTCTCTTTTATCTCTACTCTTGACATCCACATGTCACTCATACCGTCCCAAAGGAACGTGCCACCGAGCGCCGGGTTCTGTGATTGACAATCCATCATCGGTTGATAGACAGCTGAAGTTTAGGCGATGTGGAAAACAAACAGACTCCCCGGGGTAAACCTGTACATGTTGGGTTCGAATAAGAGTTGGCTGTGATATTTTTGTCTTTCATCATCACACAGTTCATTTTAGGTTGAGGTTAAATTTAAAATGAAAGCTCTTAATATAGAATAAATATTCATGATTTAAAAATAATTACTCACATGAGAGGCCTTGTTATCTTGATTTACTGAAACTCTTTAATTCTCCAAGACTACTTTAACATAAGACATGAACACAGGGTTGAATCTCAGTCCTACCACCTTTTCCCCTCTTTTTCTCCTCCCGGTGCAGAGAGCAGCACTTTAATCCTCCGCTCTTGACATCTATCTGACTTTGAATTCCTCTCCTCAATCACGGCATCCTCGCCTCGTTCATGTTCCTCCACTCCAATCATCACATTACGGATAACAGCAGTTACACGCGTGTCCTCAACCTAACAAAACACCTTCACCTCCCTCCAATGCTCGAGTCAATTCCCATATAAGCCATTTAGAGTTTTCCGTCATCCATCCATACACCCGTCAATCTGTCCGTAACTTACATTCCTCAATGACATCAGGCAGACAGCATTTAAAGATGTTTAGTGTATACAAAAAAGTGATCAGAAAAAACAACAAATGCCCTGTAAAGTTACAGAATAATAGTAAAGTGTCACTTCTTGTTAATTTAATCATAGCTTAGGCATTTAATTTAATTAATATTAATTACATTTTTGAGTGACATTTTTTATGTTAAATTATAATTATTTACACTGGATGGTTAATGAAAAACTGTTTATATTTTAATAGAATACAATTTAATAGTTTAACCAGAAACAGATTTGACAAATTCTTGTGCTACTATGGTGGTAAGAAACTTCAGTACTCGATAGAGGTACCATTAAATGTCCAAATTAAACTAGATGTGATTTTTTTAACACTGTGTTCAAGACACCTTGGATTTAGGATATTTCCCATCTCAAGTTTCTGGAACTGCGCTGTTTTAATCTTAACAAATACTATATTACTAAATAATAAATCAATACTATATTACTAAATCATTACCAAATCATTGGCAATATTAATGTTTTATTGTTACTAAATCCATTTAATTTTACTAAATGCAGATGTTATTTCCAGGTTTGTGGTGAGAAGTATCCTAAATCCGAGGTGTCTTGAATCCAGTACATGTGCACCTGGGAAACTTGTACCTCTGACATTCATTATTAGGACGTGTAATTGTATTTCCAACAACTTAGTGTATGTATAGTTATATAACTATAAAGTGCAAAGATTACAAAAGTGCCTAATGTAAAAAAAAATCATGTTTACATTTGTATTGAATAAAATATTTCGTTTTCATAAGCTGTTCCACACATCGCACCTTTTATTATTGAAATGCACGATGCAAAATTAAAATTACATGCTAAATCAAATATTACCTTTAACTACAGGCTTGCTTTCCATCATCGACATGCCCGGTGGACATCACAACTCATGTATCACCAAGAATTCAGTTTCCCACTCGTAATTATGATATTTACAACCCCACTTAAAGACCGCAATATACAGGTAGCAAGCTATAAACACACTTATTTTTAACTTAGACAACAAGATTATGTTTCACCATGAGAGTCAAACGAGAAATCTTATTGCAACGATAGATAGTTTATGCAATATCCTCTACAATGCTTCTTGTGCTTCGAACACATTTTTACCATTGCACGGTTTGAATCTGCCAGCTCGACACAGAAACTGACTGCTCATACGGCTATGCCACATGGTAAACAGGAAAGTGGCAATTAAATCTTCAAGCATCCATTATCATTTACTGATTGCCTTGTTTACAATCCAATAACATGATGCTATCAGCGCTTCTAGAAACACTCGGGTTCCTTCAAATCACTGGCCAACTGCACTTCATCCAAACTGATGTCATCTTCCAGTAACTCCATCAGAAACTTCAAAACAAAATGCACTGAATGTGGCATCTATGTATATATATCGAGTCTGCAAAATATTGTGCTTTTGCAAAGACAGCAGTAGACAGTCTGAGCCGTTTACAGTTACCTACGGGGAAATCTGCGAGCCGGTGTGCATGTTGAATGGCAGAGAGCCATAGAAATGTGCAAACACAGGTAATGATATCACGAGACCCTGGCTGTTCATGTTATGCATTGACAGGTGGAGGGACGGCATAAGAGCCGAGCATCCCATGAAAGAAGGACGGGTGCTGTTAGAGTCTAATTGTCTCGCCCCGGTTGTTGACGTTAATGCAGAGACGTCTGCAATCCATTAGCAGGGAGAACCAAATCCAAACATGACTCTCACTTTGACATGATAAATAATTCAATAGGTAAAAACATTTTACTGAATCACAACATGTCACAAAGAATTTCCTAGAAAACCTTGCTGCCTCGCTGGCGGATTTTTAGGCGGCATCCTAACCGAGACGCAATCCCATACGTGATAGATGAATATAAATATGCAAGCGGTGAATGCAAAAATCAGCCTGCCATCCCAAATACACAACAGAAAATTACCGTCCGCCAGCATCCATTTAGTTTCACTCGAGAACAATATGCAAATAGAAAACGAGAAACGGCACCTCGCTGATATTCACTGGAATCTGTCCTACAGGGGACGGGAGATAATAATACAAACATGCGCTGGAAAACAGCGCCCTGAATTTGCATCGTGCTGTTTATCTGTCCGCATGACAGCCGGACAAATATAAAACACTGAGGTCAACGGAGCATGGGTCAATATGAATCTAATATTACAGCCATTAAAACCAGAACTCAAAACAAGTTTTGCATTTCAGTTAATGTCCACAATCCTATGAATACCAGACAGGAATATAGTATTTTTCTAAAATTACAGGGCAACTTTCAGTACTACACCCTTAAAGTCAATATGAAACCGTGTTTGCGACATATTTCACTTTTGTTCAATAACTTATTCAATAAATAGGAGACTTTCCTATTAGGGGTTGAATCGGTTCCTTTTTGATGGAATTCATGAATCTTGGACAGCAACGTGTGTTAAAGGAAGAGTTCACCCCAAAATAAAAATGCATAATTTATTCACGCTCAAAACCTGTGTGACTTTCTTTCGTCTACGGAAGACAAAAGAAGATATTTGAGATATCTCATTATATTTACCATTTTTTGGGGGGTGAACTATCCCTTTAATACATTGTGTCAATTCAGATTTGACTTGAGATTAAAATAATGTTCTCAGGTCACTATCAGCAGGTCATTTGTAAATGTTATTGAGGTCAGACATGAATCAAAAGAACACAACCTAAAATATCTCCAGACCGGAATCTGTTTGCCACCTGCTTCAAACTCAGCAAAAACATTTAGGCCACATGAACGAATGAGGCTGACCTGGAAAGAACTCAAGACTCTATTACCACCACTTACAAGACTGCAAAGTATACACACTTCACAGTTCACATACAAGAAACATTTAATCGCTCCTAGTCCCAAAACGACAAATAAAAAATGCAACACTGTCTATTGTGAAAAGCAGATAACAACAGTTTGTATTCTGATCAGGGAAGTGATATAACCTCATAAACACAGAGGAGGTAAAGTGCAGGCACTCGTGCGGAGTGCTTCATTGTTATTGAATGTTTTGAAGGACGGGTGAGTGGTGTGAAGTGGTGGATGCTCGTGATCGGTCGCTCACCCAACTCATTGAGGCTCTGGGCAGCTTTGGTGATTTCTCTACTGCCCCCCTGCAGTTGCCCCTGTAATCGCTTGCTCAGGTACAGAATCCGAATGATCCTTCTAAGCAGGTCACACGCCACCTACCAGAAAGAATAAGATGAAAGGGTTCTTCATGACGTTGCATTTAACATCCTACATTTGTATTATGCAATACATGTTTTTCTTTTACTGTTGTACGTAAAAACGTAAAAAGTACATCAATTAAACACAGCATAGACAAATTCAACCACAATGTATAAATGTTTTTCTAAAATTACATGGAAAAAAATTGAAAAGCAATACTACACTTTTATAAACGACTTGAAGTGATAGTTCACCCAGGTCAAACAGGTTTGGAAAATTTTCATTGATGATATTCAGGAATTTTCAGGATCCATCCTTTTAAGGATTATGCCAGCAATTGTTTCTGTGCAAACATCTTTAATATGGACCTATGGGTCTGAAATAAAGATTTTATATAATCAAGTATAAACATATCCATCATCTCGTTGGGTTCTTTTAGGACATCTTGCATATTCTATTAGTTAAGTATCAAGACTTCTTGTCATTCACACTCGCTAAAAACGAATGAAAGAGCGTTCAACAGTTACTGTGTTAAAAGAAGTGAGAAACCCACTTAAGCCAGTATATTTGTCTTGCTAAACCTCACGTATAAGTATAGTGTGACAATGAAAGCCTGTGGGCAGACAGCAGCCGGATGAAGGACTCCAGAGAGGTCAGTCTTTTTTGGGTTTCAGTGAATAGGTGCAGCAAATGTACGAGAATCTGTGACTGTGTGTCTGATGGATGTTTCCTGAGGTGACAGAACGTCAGATACTGTGACAGAAAGATTTCAAAAGGAACACAGAAAGACAATCTGACGTGTTCTTGTCATGAGCGCTGCTCATGTTCGTAAAGGGAATATAAAGAAATTAAAATGTGTTGCTGAGGGCAAGGACGCATATGAGACAGAGAAAACACGAGATGATTTAAACGTGCGACATCAAATATAATCAAACGCAAATATAAACTTTATAATAAATAGCAGAGCCTGGGGCTGAAGTTAGATCTCAGCAGCTATAAGATTTTGAGTCCAATTACATTAGGGTTTCTTTCTCGTTGGGTTTGGCTAATCTATGGTGGTTTCAAGCTAGTTCACATCTGTTTCGCATTTAGACATTCTTATGATTTCTATCCTCCACACCAAATATTGTCATACATTAAAGCCAAAGATCAACTATATAAAAATGTCTCCCAGTACAAATGTATTATCTAACACTGTATGCAAAACTCACTGACAGAGCATACATGTTTTGTCATAGTGCTTTGATAAGCAAATGTGAACAGGCAAATGTGTTTCTATGCCAAAATAAATCCAAATGGTGTTCAAAAAGGAGCAAAGGACATTTTCAAAACCACTGTGACCTTTCCATGACGGTATTTCATTCATATTTAATAACAGTTCCCCTAAGCCACTAACAACACAGACCAGATAACCTGTAAATCTACAGGACGTGTCGTGCCGGACACCAGCGTTCACCTGACTGATGGAGAGTAAGAGAGACAGACTCGTCCTTTCCGGGCCAGATTGACTTTTATTGATTTTTTTCTTCGGCAGGATTGAAGCTTTACTCACGATGGCATCATGTGAACCCAAGTCAGGATGTGAACATGATAAAAGCCGCATTTTGCTCGGTTGGGTAGCCCTAATGCAGCACTCAGATAATAACAGAGAGAAGCACAATGCAGGTATTATTATCCCACAGGTGCAGTTTACAGAGATACAGCAAGACCGGAACGCAAAGTTCCCATTATGTTTTGTATTCAAGATTTTAAAACGCAAGGTTACCGTACATCGATATTGAAAAAACTCTATTCTGGCATAAAGATTTTTTGTGGGCATTTCTTTTTTTACCCATTCTGACTGCATTAGGAAATCTCTCTCTATCTATCACAGATGTCGAGCCAATAAACATGGAAATCAGGTCCCTGAACAAAAGCACACCGTGTTTGAAAAACAAGACAATCAAAAAGTAATAGTTCGGCAGAAAGCCAATCTCTTCTCTCTGCAGGAATATCCAGGCATAGATACACACAAAGTGACAGGACAGATTTTTACATAACAGCAAAAACAAAGATACCTGTAAGCGGGCCAGCTGGGATGTCCGTGCCACAATCTTATTGTAAGGGTCAACAATTTTGGTCCTTATCCTGAGAGAAACATGTATCAGAGACGTAAATACATAGTATGTGAATATTGATATTCAGAGCAGTTTACATAGCACAATATGTAGAAACATATACAAAAACAATCTATTTGCAGGGTCAGGTAACATCTGGGAACCTATATGTCATCATCCACATCTTATATAACAGTAATGCATTTAATGGTTATTAATAGAGTCATTAACCTGTCCACAGCACTCTGCAGAGCCGCAATTCTGGTCTGCATCATCTGTAAGACACCTGTGTGTGAACATAATATAAATCTTCATTCCTGTTGCACAAGAGAAAAGCCAAATGCACTGTGGTAGATGTGACAAGTCATCCCTCTGCTGGGAAGTGGTAAAATTGCAGACAAATTTGCTTCAGCACTGTTTAAGCTACTGATGTGTGCAAGCCCACCATGTCCACTTCTGATATAACCTTATGTAACATTGTGTAATGGTACAAGTATGAAGCAATACTTGTTTGTGATAAGAATATTTTACTAATTTTATTATTGATATGCCTGTACGAAATGGTGCTTTCATGTCATCCAAATGTTATTTCAAGTACACAATCCAAGCACAGCATTGAAATTAACTTATGAACCAAAATCAAATGACGACAAAACATTACGTGAAGTAAGTAATGAAAAATTACCTTCAAGAGACTCAATCCCTGTTGCCTGAGCCAGAAGATCTTCATGTCTAGCCACAACCTGCATTCACAAAAAACACATTTAAATGAGACACAATACATGTACCTATGAACCATACACTTCCAACTTACTCTTTCTTCTATGTGGTCTCATTGCCTCAATAAAAGATTTTTAAAGAGTTAATGTTGAACACAACAAAATAGAATTAAGTGGAACAGAATACAGTAGAATAGATCAGAGCAGAGCAGAACACAACAGAATAGAACAGTATAGAGTATTCAATTTTATTTATATAGCGCTTTTCACAATGTGCATTGTTCCAAAGTAGCTTTACAGGGGGAAAAAAAAGAGAGAAAAATACCCACAGAAAAAGGTAGAATACAGTACAGTTGCATGGTATTTTAGAACAAGCAAGATCATACTAATAAAGAAATGATAATAGAATTTACCAAACCTTAATCTAATATAATATAATAGAAGCAGTCTCCCGATGAGCAAGCCAACTTGGCCCTGTGGTGAAGAAACCCAAACTCCAATGATAAATGGAAAAACGTATTGTTAGCACTTACTGTATTATTGCCCCTGTATCGCTTTATTGCTTCCTAATCGCTCTGTAAGTCGCTTTGGATAAAAGTGTCTGCTAAACGACCAAATGTAAATGTAAAAATCTCGGGAGAGACCAGTCTCAGTTGGGAGGGAGGGCCAGGTCTCCTCTGACGTGTCATAGCTGAACTCAGTAACTTTGATTAAAAGGTTACTGAGTAAATGTAACAGTGAGAAGTAATTTGATTGTGATTTAGGAAAAATTACATTTGTTGAAACTGTTTGGGTGTAATTTTGCCAATATCAGACAACAGAGGATTGTTTTAAGCAGGGAAAATAGAAGTGGCATGAGAGAGTGGCATAGAGTAGAAGAGAATACAACAGAATAGAATATAGCAGAGTAGAATAGAATAAAAGAAAATAAAACAGAACCAAATGTAAACTTGGACTGCACTGCACAGGAGTCACACTGTAGAAGATCCACAATGTACATGCAACTTTTCAAAACTGCATCACACACACCTAAGAGATGTACAATGTACACTACCCAAAATCTTACCACACTTGGGCATTGAAACACTGATGTTTGCTTTGACAGCTGTGACTGACCTGACAGTGCAGCTCTTTATCCAGCTGACTGATGCCCTCTGCCAGCTTTGCCAGCTGTTCTGCAATGACTGCATGATGAATCGCTTGCGCTGTGTACGTTTTCACATCGAACTCTTCTTTCAGGAAATCAGCATAGCACTCTGAAAGATAATTGACCAACATAACAGCCGAATCACATTCAGACTCACAGATCCACGTACAATGTAAACAGTAGATGGTCACTGAGGCTGCAGTGTTATTGTGATATTATGTCAGATAAAGGTTTCAAATGAGCTTTTTAATCTGTCCGACTGTCATAAAACACACGGTTTATGTATATAAACAGATAAAAACGAGAATACGAGTATTTAAAAATTACTAACCATCTTTCAAGATTGAATTCGTTGTTAATTCCTGACTCGACTCCATCGCTGCCACTTCATCAGTGACGTACTATTCCTGCGTCATGGTGCGCCGCCAATGGCAAGGTCAGCTCATGAATAATAATTAGATGAGCTGACGTGGCTTGAACAACAAGTTAGTAAAGCTGGCGCTTTTTATCAAAATACTGTTTTTAACAGTTTTTAAATATGTATTTTAAAGTGATTCAGTCCTTGTATATCATAAAAAAAACAATTCCCCCAAAAATATTAACAGCGTTTCCAGAAGTCAAATGTTAAACACACCCACTGGGAACCGGAAAGCGAATGAGCATGCGTGTGAGTATCGTTGGACCGGTGCAATATCAAAACATGTGTTTTAGTTTAATAATTTGACGAGTTTATTGTTGTTTATTATTGTTCTGAAGTGCGTTTAATGTTTGCAATGAGCTTTGTTCTTAAGCTGACTGAAAATGGAAAAGCTGTAATGCGGAACATAATATTGCGTGATTGTACGGTTTACGCTTCGCGAAGACATCAACACAGCATGTCATTAATATAACAGCCGGAATTGTTGACACATATCTTATAATATAATAGTAGTAATGCATAGTGGAAATGTCATGGACTTGTTTAACGGAGGAACCCCAGTCAAAGTCTGTGCACCTATGGTCCGATACTCAAAGTAAGTGCAACAATATTTAAATGATAAAACCGCGGTTGAATTGTTTTGGTTCTTAGTACTAATAGCATGTTATTACTTTTCAGGCTGGCTTTTAGATCTTTGGTGAGGAAATATGACTGTGATATGTGTTTCACCCCTATGATCATTGCAGAAGACTTCATGCGCTCTGCTAAAGCCAGAGACAGTGAATTCACCACTAACAAGAGTAAGATAGACTTTTACTATTAGGGTGAATGGGGTATAGAAATTACTGGATGCCACAACTCATCCATTGACCCATGTAACCCCATTCTTTTCTCCACAATAATAAATTATAATATGCACTTGTTTTCTGGGTGTTGGTTTGTGGTTAATTTCCTTGTACTAAGTGTATTTTACTTTGTATAAAAGTTTCTGCTTAATGCCTTTTCACTTATTCATTTATATTTGTGTATCGTTCAGGTGATCGACCCTTAATTGTTCAGTTTGCTGCCAAGAATGCACAAACGCTGGCAGATGCGGCATGTGTGGTGTCACCTTTTTCAGACGGAGTGGATCTCAACTGTGGCTGTCCGCAAAGGTAATATAATCTGAGATTCAGAATATACCCATCTAGCACATGTACGTCTGTAAGACGTCTGCTATAGATCTGTTGATCTGGAAAACATCTGCTAAACATCTTAGAAAGAGCAGTTTTACATTCATTCGAAATAGGGCTGGCACAATTATTAAATAATCGTCTCCTCGCAATTATTTGACATCATCGCAATTATTTCAGATAACAGCAATTATTGTGAATCCTTAGAAAACAAGGGTGATCTGCGGCAGTTTACATCCATTGTCCTTGATCTGCACTTACTGTTACACTCAAATAACATTTCTCCATCATTTGTGTTATATTAGTTTTAAGAGAAATATCCATATTGACAACGTTATTAACGATAATGTCTAACTTCCATTATCCCTCGGCTGCTCATGTTGTTCTGGCAAATGACGCAGGCATGTCGTAAGTTTCGGTGACGAACGCCACATTATTCGATTTGTTTGGCTGATTCCAGTCATTTGCAGGAACAACATGTGTAGCCAAGGGATAATGGAAGTTTGGATAATGGATATTTCTCTTAAACAAACGCCTCGATTCGCTTCAGAAGACCTTTGTTAAGACGACAGAGCCGTGTCGAGCAGTTCTTTGATCGATGGACCTTTTGGAGCTTCAGAAAAACTTTACCATTCACTCCCATTCTACCGCTTGGAAGAAAAAGGATAAATGGTATTATAACCAGTGTTGCCAACTTGGCGACTTTGTCGCTAGTTTTAGCGACTTTTCAGACCCCTTTAGAGACTTATTTTTCAAAAAGCGACTAGCGACAAATTAGCTACTTTCTGAATAAGCCTTGGCGACTTAGCAAAACATTCTGCTTCACTTCTACTGCCCCGCGAGAGCGAGTTTTTGCTTTACCAGCGCAGCACCGCCTCTCTCTTTCTGTTTACTCTGTTCACATTCGGTTCAGACCGCACTGACGTTTGAATTATATACGCAAGTACAAACAGCGTTTCAGAGAATTAATCACTTATTTGCCTTGTTTGAGCATTTATGATTTAAAACGAGATGACTTTACAGTATGGACGCATAAAGATGAACACACATGGATTTTAGCTGTTTAACGAAAGTTACTGCTGGTGTGTAGTTTTAAGTGGCTTACTATTACATACGTTTTTGCTGTCTTTCAACAGAAACAGAAAAATAAGTAAATAAGAACCTATTTATTGTGCATTTGGGTGTATTATTTTAATATAATACTGTGTACGACAGCTCAGAAAGTAGATATATGAAGCAGACTTGATGCACTTAGCGTGTCAGCTACATGATGACGTCACTGATATGCAAATTAGCGTGTGACGTCATCTGGCGACATTTAGCGACTTTTCGGGCAGGCTTTAGCTACTTTCCATTAAAAATAGTTGGCAACACTGATTATAACTCTGACTGTATTCATCTGAAAGAACAAAGTCATATACACCTAGGATGCTTTAAAGAGTACATTCCACAAGATCATAAACATTACATTTCATGCAGTGTGTAATGTTGCCGCGTTTAAAAGTAAGCAGTCTGCCAAAGTTGTAAATCCGAAGGTGAACGAATAACAACGTTATTAGCTTGTAAAAATGGGAGTCGACTCTGAATCACACGAACGAGTCGTGACCTGTCCGAATCTTTAACCGCAGTCTATCTGCATACATAGAAATAGTCCCCACCTGCTCGCGAAAACTTGAACACACGCGCTAAACCAATCACAGCAGACTAGACCATCTGACCAATCACATCAGACTACGCTAGTGAAAAGGCGGAGATTAGACCGATGAATCGCGGAACGAATCATTTGAGAGTCAGTCAAGAAGTAAGGTAATAAAAACGGCTTATTATTACAAAATAATAGTGTTTTTACACCATGTTTGTACATAAACCTGTTGTTGAACACTCCACAAACCAAAGTAGACCCTTAAAAAACAGATGCTATTTACTCTTTAAGAGTGAGTAAAACATGGTGTAATTTAGTTTGCCTCTGAAATATTCCTTTAAGGCTAGTCCCAGACAAAATGAATGTTTGTGAAAACATATTTTATCTAACCACATAAAAAATGTGTCATTTTATGCCAAATATTTTTTTTTAAAGCCAAATAGATCTTGTCACATTTTGACACCGGTGGTGCGGATGTGTTTGTTGCAGGTGGGCTGTGTCTGAAGGTTACGGAGCATGTCTGATCAACAAACCCGAGCTGGTCAGGGACATGGTGAGACTCGTTCGAAACCAAATAGACAACCCCAACTACGCAGTCTCCATTAAAATAAGGTGAGCATGTGGTGGGGCAGCAATATGAGTCTTTTGGGTTGGTGTTTCGAATCCAGTCATGCATGCATTTTGTACTTGTGCATAAATTGTGCAGTTTGAGTTTGTTCTTGCCTATTCTTTGCGATCTGTCCCTTTTTCACGCATGTTCTGTCTCTGCCTTTTTTTCTCTCGCGGCTCTGTGCCGGTGTGGCACTGCACTGTGCTGCATCTGCTGGGCTTGGCCCCGTGGTGCTGCTTGCAGCTCTTGTTTATTAGTTATTTTTGAAATAAATTTATGTCATTATCTTTCTGCTTAAATCAGAATTTAGATTTTTTTATTATGTAAAAGTGTCTTATTCAGTTATATGTTACATAATGAATCTCATAA
The DNA here is from genome assembly GCA_026939265.1 of Oreonectes daqikongensis. Taxonomy (NCBI): domain Eukaryota; kingdom Metazoa; phylum Chordata; class Actinopteri; order Cypriniformes; family Nemacheilidae; genus Oreonectes; species Oreonectes daqikongensis. Next base: position 1,296,345 of record JAOTQM010000449.1, on the reverse strand, counting down.
AAGATTAGATTAGATTCAACTTTATTGTGATTACACATGTGCAAGTAAAAGGCAACGAAATGCAGTTTAGGTCTAACCAGAAGTGCAATAGCAGCAAGTGCAGGATATACAGTGGTTGCATAAATTACATAAATAAATATTACAGAAATAATTTACAGATGGAAATGTACTATGACCATGATTCACAGATGTCTCTAACTATAGACAGAAATTAACAGATGGATATATACTATGAACATAATATACAGATGTCTATTACTATAAACAGAGATTTACAGATGGATATATACTATGAACATAATATACAGATGTCTATTACTATAAACAGAGATTTACAGATGGATATGTATTATGAACATAATGTACAGATGGCTCTTACTATAAACAGAAATTTACAGGTGGATGTATACAATAAGTTAGGCTATGGTGAGCAGCAGTGCGATGGATATAGAAAATAAAATGTATCACAGGTGATATTCTTGCTGAAAGTATTATATTTGTGACCAGTATTGTTTTTGTGTAATCCTCAGAATCCATAAGGATATCAGGAAGACAGTGGACCTGTGTCAGAAGGTGGAGGCAGCAGGTGTATCGTGGATTACGGTTCACGGTCGTACAGCTGATGAGAGGCACCAGCCCGTTCACTACGATGCCATTAAAACCATCAAGAGCAGCCTGTCCATCCCCATCATTGCCAACGGAGACATTAAGAACATGCAGGACGTGGAGTCTGCCCGTGACCTCACAGGCGTGGATGGTGCGTGTGCGGTGATTGATGTCTGATGTAGGTCTTTCTCATCTGATGTGCTTTTGTTTGAACTCTTGCAGGTGTGATGGCTGCTCGTGGGTTGCTGGCCAATCCTGCAATGTTCGCGGGGTTTGAGGAGACCCCGCTTCAGTGTGTGTGGGACTGGGTAGATGTTGCTTTAGAACACGGGACGCCGTTTACTTGTTTTCACCATCACTTGATTTACATGCTAGAGCGCATCACCTCTCAGCCTGAGAGGAGAGTGTTCAATAATCTATCCAGTACTTCTGCGGTCATCGACTACCTCCACAATACCTATGGCTCCTCATAGTTTGTTTTTAATGAATGTAGATTTTAAATGAAAATAAAGGCAGAAATGCAGGGTTTTTTTTATACTTGCCTGAAAACTTGCAGTTTTTATGACTAATATATATATATATATATATATATATATATATATATATCAAAGTCAGCTTTATTGTCAATTCTGCCACAAGTACAGTACATACAGATGGAGGATTGAAATTGCGTTACCTCAGACCCCAGGTGCTTACAGATAACATAGAATAAACATATATCAAAAATACAGATAAATACAGTTCTATATATACACAATACAACTTTACAAGCAGGGAAATATAACGAGATAAATGTGCAAACCAGTGAAATGAACAACAGTGCAGATAATATATATATATATATATATATAATAGTATGCAGTATCTGTAGTGCCTTATCGTTTTATTTAGAATAACCAGTGTGTCTCTAAAGCCAATGTACTGTTGGTTTGAAAATGAACATTAATGCATTTAGCAGGTGCTTTTATCCAACAGTTTGTGTTTACATTTAATAATTTAGCAGATGCTGACTTACAAATGAGAACGTGTTTAACATTTTATCAGTAGTATTTATGTAAGTGAAAGGCCAAAAACCTGAGGGTCCTGGGTTCAAGTCTCAGGTAAGAGTAAAGGCCATGCGACACGGAGCGTAAGCGCTATGATTGATCTGCTTCAACCCATCTCTCTGGTTAAAAAAAGTCTGTGATAGCGTCATGTTTACTTATACATATTTCCAAATGAATCATCAAACTAAATGATTAGTTCTTCTGTATTTAACAACTCAAGCTGCAACAAAAGTGACTTCCTGCTGCTATCACTGCTAATGCTCCTCTGACAGTGTACACCACAAGCTGCTTCTTCATCTCCTGTCTTGGTTACACAAGCAACAGACCTGTGGATACTGACTAATAGTGGTCACTCATTGGCGTAGGTCCGACGCACAATTTCTTTCCTGAGTTGATGTTTTGAATCGCCTATGTCATATTCTGTCCATTAGGTTAAAGACTTGGCAACCAAACAAAGAGGTGTTAACATGAGTGGTTGGTAGCTCAGTGAGTTGGGTGTTGGTCAATAGATCAGAGAGTTCTGGGTTTGATCCCAGCTGGAGCACCCAAGTCAAATTGTTGACATATCTTATGTGTTTCAGGTTTCAATAAAAAGGATAAAATTACCAGGAGAACTATCTCAAGCATGTATTGTCCAGTGGCTCAGAGGTAAGGAACACTATCCCTAGATTAAGAGGTCTGGGGTTTGAGCCCAGGTATTGGCATGCATGTGAATGGTGATAGCAGGAGAAGATGACGATGACGATGACGATGACGATGACCAGCAGACGCAGACGCAGACGCAGACGCAGATGAGGACAGTAGGTGAAGACCCCCTGAATATTCAGGGGGTCTTGTTGATGCTTGAAATGTGTTGTTTTAGGGCATGCTGGGAGCCAGTTTGAAGGAACTCTTAAGTCAGAGGCAAAATTATTGGTATCTGTTTCATAACCCCTTTTGTATGTGCTCCTGCTTCTCGGGGGGAGACACACTCCAACATCTCCCCCCTTTCATGGTTTGGGTATCTTTGGTTTTCACGTGTTGTATCTCCTGTCCTCCTCCTGGTGTTTCTTCTCCACTTGTGCCTCTGATGTCTCCTGCCACTCTTGTTGCATGCTCACACATGCTCAACCTGGTTGCACCCTCTGCTTCTGTGTGCAGGACATGCCACCACCTGGCTTTGAACCCTGGACCTACTGATCCAGATTCAATGCTCATACCACTGAGCCACTGGGTCCTGCACACTTGTGACAGATCTCCGGGCGTGTTTATCTTTTTTTCTTTAAGTCAGGTCTTCATAAGAGAGTTAATTGGACACTTAAACTCTCAGAGCCTGGGTTTGAACCCTAGACTGCTTGCACCAGTGTCAGTGCGCATACCACTGAGCCACAGGGCCCTGCACACTTGTGACAGATCTCCAGGCGTATTTGGCTTTTATTCTTAAATCTTTTATTCTTCCATTTTGTTTTTTGGTAGAGGTTCTTGGATTTAATTTGATTAAAGAATGTAAAAACAGGAGATTTGAACAAGGAGATCATATCTTGAGCAAATTAATTTGGCAGCGGTTTTTAGTAGAGGTAGAGTTTATTTGCTTGAAGAAACTTATAGGTCAAGGGATTCGAACCGGAACTTTCACGATTGAGCACGAGAGTTCAACCTCTGAGCCATTGAGGCTCTGCAGCTTTTGGTCATTATTTTTTTGGTGGAGGTAGTGTTTCTTTGTTTCATTTGTTGGAAAAAAGTCATAAATGACATATATATTTCGTACTTGAAATTCACACCCAACCGAACCACTTCAATGCTTATACTCCTGAGCCACTGTGTCCTGCATACTACAGACAGTTCTCGTATATTTGAGTTAATATCTGGGGTCAAAAAGTGAATTTGTTATAGAGAACACAACGCTCTGGACTTGAACTCTGAGTCAGTGTTCATATCTCTTACACCACTGGAACCGGCAGATGGTTTCAAAGATTTTATCAATCAGCATGAATAAGAAATACAAGTCTGAAATCTACTTTTCTCAAAGCGACATGTGTCTATATTGAAATAATGGCAACATTGACGTGCACATCACAGAAACAGAGCACAAACAAACGTAATCCTGATTAAGAAGTGTTTGTTTTATTTCTTTTAGGGCACATAAAGGCAAAGCAGACATTTTGCATGTTTGTGTTTGTGTAGCAGTACATGTGAGTACATGTAACTCAAAGCCACTCAGGTCAGGGTGACCTGCATTCTCAAAGTGTCTTGTGTACAGCTGGACACGACTAAATATATCCTTGAGAACCTTTAAAAACAAACTCAGTCTGTTTGCAGTCTGTGCTGCATTTATCAAGACAAAACTTTCTCACAGATATCTACAGACAACTGGAAATACGTATATGCCAAACACAAGCCTGAAGAGTTTTATTTTCACGTTCTTGTATCCTCTGAAACACAATGGAGGACATTGACCAGATGGATGAAGATCAGCTGGTTGAGTATGCCATTCAGATGAGTCTTCAAGATTCAAACAGTTGCTTTGGTTTAAAGGAACCATTAAGGTACACACAAAATCGTCTGTGTTCAATGTTTAAATATGATTTATTATCATATAAAAGCAATGTTTACACCCGTTTAATTCTCTCGTGCAGCACTTTAGAAACAGCCAGTGATGAAAATCTGAAGATTTTATCAGCCATAGATCAAGGTTAATATCTCTTTATTTAAACAGCTCTACTGTGTTATGAAAGTTGTCCCATCATTTGACATTTCTCTTGTGCTGTAATGGTGTGCAGGTGATATGTACGAACTGAGGAAAATGCACAAATACAGTGACGCCTTTAAAGAAAGAGACAGCAGAGGTTGGCTTCCTTTGCACAGAGCATCTGTCCAGCCGGATGCCGAGGTGCTGGATACCGTCCTCATGGGTGAGCGGGTCCACACACCTGCGTTAACACAACAAATTAAAATGTGACAATTATTTTAATATGCATGTTTCTTTCTGGACAGCATCCTACGAGCTTACCTTGGAGGAGACAACGGGCGCCGGAGAGACCCCTCTGACTTTGGCTTGTGAAGCGGGACATGTGGAGAACGTGAAGGTTTTACTCCAACACGGAGCGTCTCCGCACAACGCCAACAGCAAGAATGAGACTCCGCTTCTGCTTGGTATGAGAGCGAAAATATCACTAAATCACATCAGCAGCAGGTGTCTTGATTCACCAATGTCATCATTTATTCACTCTTATATTATTCAGAACCTGTATGTGACTGTTCACACGAAGCAGATATTTTGAGAAATGCTTCAGTGGTTTTGTGTTCATACAGTGGAAGTCAATGGGGTTCAGTGTTGCATTCTTATTTTCATACAGGTTTGGTCTTGTTTTGCATTAAGTCTCTCATTTTCCATCTCTGTCTATTTTCCAGCTGTGAGGAGAGGCTCTTATGAGATGGTTAACACACTGATAATGGGCGGAGCATTCGTGGAACAGCTGTGTCTGAAGAAATGGACGGCCACCCATGAGGCAGCGAAGGTGGGTTGTGCCGACATTATGATGCTGCTGCTGAGACACGGAGGAAAGGTCATGGGTTGCGACGGGCACGGTGTCACGCCGATGGGCATCGCTGCTGAGTACAGCCAACCTGAAGTACTGGACATCCTTATTCAAAATGGTAAGTCATGTGCATGCAAAAAATTATCACAGTAAACCCAGTAAAAAAATGACTTTACTACAGTAACCATAGTTTACTATTATGGTATTTGTTGTGAAACTGTGGTTATTTTTTCAGGGTAGCTTTTATGTGGTTATATTGTGTTGATTGTTGTGGATTTTTTTACTGTATTGTTGTTGTTTTTTGTAAAGCAGTAATGTACACATGAAAAAAATGCAGTATATTACAGTATTACTAAAATACCTAAATGCTACATTACTTTTGAACCTTACAGAAACGATCCATAAAAATAGGGCGTAATGTACAACTTTGTATAGACTGACATGTAAAGCTTTTTAACATGGATAGAAAAGATCATCAAATGCATATTTTCTTTTTAATAATACATGAAATTGTGTTTTATGTTAACTTAAAACAGTCTCCTATATTAATGACTTTTTGCTCCATTATAATGAATGTTTCTCGGTCCTCTAGGGGGCGATGCAAGCACACAAGCCACAAATGGAGACAGTGTTTTATATGATGCTGCCGGCTCTGGGAACCTGGACTGTATTCATCTTCTCTTACAGCACGGCGCCAGCCCCAACGTAGCAAGTCTTTGCTTTCAATTGCCCATTCACCGTGCAGCCTACGAAGGGCACTTCCTGTGAGAACACTACTTATCAATCACGTCCCCTACAGTTCTGCTTTTCCATAATAAAAACTCTGTCTCTTTAAACTGATAGGGCCTTAAGGACCCTCATTCCCATCACCACCAAGAGGGCCATCCGTTTTTCCGGAATGAGTCCGGTCCATTCGGCGGCAGACGGGGGCCACATCGACTGTCTAGAGCTGCTGATCGAGAGGGGCTTCGACATCAACCCCATCCTAAACCTCCACATCTCGGCGAACTACGGCGACATGAGGAAGACGCCGCTGTATTTTGCCGTCTGTAATGGTGATGTCACCTGCACCGAGGCGCTCCTGAACTCGGGTGCCAAGACAGAGCTGGACCCGCTGCGCTGCCTCCTGGTGGCGGTCCGAGCTGGAAAATACGAGCTGGTGCGGCTGCTTCTGGCACACGGGGCAGATGTCAACTGCGTCTTTAATGTCGTGAGCGACACGATATTTCCCACGGCCTTACAGTACTGCCTCAAGGATGAAATGATGCTGCGGCTGCTCCTTAACAACGGTTACCACGCAGAGAGCTGTTTCGAATGTTACCACGACAACCCCGTGACAAGCTACACGTGGGTGGAGTTTCACAGCCTGTCGTCCAAAATCAAAAGCAAACCCAACAAAGTCACGGTAAGCAAAGTCGCAAAGTGTCACATGTAGAATGTATCTGCCGTCTACTTACTCTCTGTTTTGTGTTTTTTAGTTTTGCGAGTTCATAAGCGTGATGTGGATGGCACACCTGGCAGGGAGGCTCGTCCGGACTCTCCTGGATTACGTGAGTCATGTGCACATGTGCAGCACCCTGCAGCAGATCCTGGAGAAACAGGAAGAGTGGAATGACATCTGTGACATTCTCAGTAAGACAGTAAACCCCAAAATTGAGCAAATTATTCCATGAAATATGTGACCCTGGTGATCACAAAGATTTTTACATCATCTAAAAGCTGAATGAATAAATAAGCTTTTTGTTGATTTATGGTTTGTTGGGAAAATATTTGACAGAGATACAACTATTTAAAACTCAGGAATCTGAGGGTGCAAAAAATCAAAATATTGAGAAAATCACCTTTAAAGTTGTGCAAATGAAGTCTTTAGCATAGCATATTACTCACAAAAATAAAGTTTTGATATATTTACGGTAGGAAATTGACAAAATATCTTATAGAACATGATCTTAACTTCATATCCTAATGATTTTTGGCATAAAAGAAAAATGGCTAATTTTCACCCATACGATGTATTTTTGGCTTTTACTACAAATGTTTTCGTGCTACTTATGACTGGTTTTGTGATCAAGGGTCACATATGTTCTTTACGTTCATTATGTTTATGTGATACCAGGAAATCCACGTCAGCTGAAGCATCTGGCCAGGCTGGTCATCAGGAGACAGATGATGCTGAGAAGACTGAATGATCCAGAGTTCATGAGCAAGGTTTCTTTTCCACCAGCACTGAAGAACATCCTGCTTTACAAAGAATATAATATATATGGACAACTAGATTCTAAACAAAGGATGTAAATATTATTTATTTCGTTTTAAATTGTTTTATCTGAAACTATTTGTTACATTTGTCTTCATGTTAAAAGGGTTTGTTTTTAAACAATATCATGTCAACAAATAAATAAATCCAGTTTTCTTTTAATCCAAAAATGTTTACTGACATTTATTTGAACCATAAAAATTTGGCATTGATGTGCAAAGTTCACATTAAGACCCACCGATGAGATCTCTGTAATATCTCAATTATTTCTCTTAGACATCAATGAGATTAAATGGAGAGTAAAGGGAATCTTCTGCTTAAGTCTCATGCAGAGGATTTCTCAGAAATCTCACAAATGTCTGTTTCAGAAAAGATGTCAACAATGTGTCAAGTCTGCATTCAAAGTCAATATTATTGAAGATGTCAGTATGAAACATTTCTCATCAAATGTACTCAAATCCAGATTATATCACCTCTACAATCTACATTCATTTACACCTCCATACTCTTTGTGTTTCAACAATTGCACTTTCATTTGTTTCCTAAACAAACATCAGAAAACCTCAAATCTCCTGAGCAAACATCCGAGCAATAACGTTCTGTTCAGTCCTGTCCCTGAAGCACCAATCTGTAGGATTTAGCGGAAGTTGATGTTGCTAGAGACTCGTGTTATAAAACCAACAACATTCTTGTACTGTCGACGCTGGGCGGCGTCTCCGGAGATACAGCGGACATTGTGTTCCTGTCATAAACACAGATCAACACACAGCTTATTTAACCATGTCATCCTCACACCAAAACTGATCTGAGAATTTGTGTTTTATAAAATCCATAAATACCTCTACCACATCTTAAAATTCAGATTTAACACTTTCCAGGCACGCTGGATTTGAAAGTATGACTTGCGTGCAGATAAATGCATTAATAAAGCTAATTTTAATCCTGATGACATCAAAAGCGAGACGAGACACGATTTTTCCAATCCTCACGCTGGTTCATGTCAGGCTGATAACAGCTCTTGAAATAATCTGTCCCTCACTATCATCCTTGTGACGTGTTCTGTTAGCTCTGTGGTATTTTTGGCACGTATGCAAAAAAGTGAAAGCACCAAAATGCATTATGGGTAGTCAAATTCTAACATACCACACGTAGCGAGTATATATTAACATTTTAATGCCTCATATTGATGTGAGATTATACAGATCTACCCATATGTGTTATTTTGTTACCTTAAGATAATTTATTGACATTAAAGAAAGCAATAACGACTCTACAGTAAGTTCTTCTCAAATAAACATTTCAGATTCTTGAGTTTGGATATTGTAAAGGCATGACTGTTCCTCTCTCTATCTTATTTTGGACATGAACAAATGCAGTTGGGATCTGCTGACAGGCCTCGCTGATGTGTCCATGTTGTGAGCTCACAAGCTTTTTCAGGCTCTGCCCGATTGACTCCCGCCTCCCAAAAAAGAAACGGCATCATGGGAAGGGCTTTGTCCCGCTCCCCTTTGATCCAGCTCTTAAGACCCCTCCAGCTGCCCACTCCACAGATCCTGAGATCCTCTCGGATGTGCCAGTACTCACAGGACTCCTAACACACCGAGCAGACCACCTGGAGGACATGAGCACGTTCGGCTACCGGAGAGAATTGAGTAAATATGAAGATCTGGATGAAGATGAGCTGTTGGCCTCGCTGACAGCCGAGGAGCTCCAGGAGCTGGAGAAGGAACTGGCTGATATCGATCCTGACGGTAATGTTCCCATAGGATTGAGACAGAGAGATCAGACCGTCAAGACTCCAACCGGGACGTTCAGCAGAGAGGCTCTGATGAAATATTGGGAAAATGAGACCAGAAAACTGCTGGAGGAGGAAAGGATCGGATCCACAAGCCCTGGACAGGTGAGTGATCTACAAACTCAAATCATATGGCTTAAATTTAAAGGTAATATATTCGAACATTTTAGAAGAATTAAAACATTTGCTAAAAGAGCAAAGTGATAAAGTAAACCTTAAAAATGGGAAGAAGGACTGACCTTAAAAAGAAACAAACTCCCAGAAAACCTATTGTAAGACTATAAAGTTGATCAAACTATTAAAAAACATATAAGGATAAAATAAGCGTTAGCTTTAAAGTAAGGTCTCTCATTATTAAAATTATTATGAATTATTTTATAATTGTTATTGAAAACTAAAACTATTAAAACATTTGTGTGAAAATTACAAATTGTGCTTTAGCACTACAACGTATTGACATGATAACATAGAAATAAATGTAAAAATAAAAACTACCCTAAACCTAACAATGAATTAAACCTATATAATAATTAAAAAAGCACAGAATTGTTAAAAACAACTAACATGAAAAAACCCCATTGATTACCATTCACACCAATGTTTTTCCTAACAATGATGTCATTATTCTAGAAAGATGAAGACAGCAAAGAAGAAGGTGAAGAAGATGAACAGATAACTGATGCTGAAGAATCTGAAGACGAAAAAGAAGAGGCGGAAGAAAATGAGAAAGACAACCAGAACTATCATGAAGCTGAAGAACAAGAGGAGGAAGAGGCAGAAAGTGAACTTGAAGAGCCAGTGACAGAAGACGAAGAAGAGGAGGATGAAGATGAAGAAGAAGAGAGCAGTTCTCCATTAGATTGTCCTCCTCAACATCAACAGTGTTTATCTTCCAACACTCAATCTAATCTGAGACCGACAGAACCTGTGAAGCGATTCTCTCCACTCATGTGTCAACCAAAAGTCCAATCTCAAGAGCCCAGCCGCATGTCAGGAAACCCTACGGTGGTGGACGAGGTTCTGGAGAAGATCCTCAACAATGACTCTGAAACCATCGAGGTCAACCTCAACAACATTGAAAACATCTCTCAAGAAACTCTCATCCGCTTTTCCGAGGCCCTGCGTTCCAACACGCACGTGCGGTTCTTCAGTCTCGCCAACACGCATGCGGATGACCAGGTGGCTTTCGCCATCGCCAAGATGCTGAGGGAGAACTGCCACATCACAAACCTTAACATCGAGTCCAACTTCATAACAGGAAAAGGCGTCCTGGCGCTGGTGCAAGCCACGACCCGAAACGGAGCTCTCACGGAGCTTCGATTTCACAACCAGCGGCACATTTGCGGAGGTCAGGTAGAGATGGAGATCGTGAAGTTACTCAGGGAGAACACCACGCTCATAAAGCTCGGCTACCAGTTCGACCTCCCCGGCCCTCGTATAAGCATGACGACGATTCTGACCCGCAACCAGGACCTTCGGAGACAGAAGAGAATGCAAGAGCAAAGGCAGCAGGGCGGCTCAGCGGCGCCCGTGAACCCACGAACCGCCACGCTCCAGAAGAGCAGCGCTACGGTTTCCCCGTACGGCACTCCTCGGAGTTCACCGTGGTCATCTCCCAAGTTGTCACATGTTGACATGTCCAAAAAGAACGCTCCACCACCACCGCCGCCGCCACCACCACCGCCAGCGCCTCCATCCAAAGCCTCCGAAAAGAAGGCTCCGACCAGGACGATAGCAGAGCTTATCAAACATCAAGAGGAGACCAAGAAACAGCCGGGTTCCACCAAACCCAAAGCAAAAAAGGGCAAAAAAGGCCCGGGGAAGAAGACAGAGACTGACAGGGTACTGAAGGAGCTGAAGAACGCTTTGAGACCCATTGGAGACCGAGAGAACTCCAGACCATCCACACCACAACGCTGCGCTCATGATGAACTCATGGCCTCCATCAGAGGAAGCAGCATGAGAAACCTCAGGAAGGTGAGTAGAACTCTTAAAGGGATAGCGCACCCAAATTCAGTCATCCTTTATTCACCCTCATGTGATTCAAAAGAAACTCGAATAAAAAAGTTAAAAGAAGTGAAAGCAAAACCTTTTGGTTTTCAATGGAAACAAAAGCAACTCTTGAGCAACAAGCGTTTATACATAAATGAGGTATTTACTCTCTTGAATTGCGAGTGATGTCACAGCATACCTGTCATTGTATAGCCGCACCTGAGCGTAACAGGTGACGGGATGTTGAGGTAAGTCAGATGCAAACTCGAGTTTTCATTCACTGCTGCAATGGAAAATTCAGCCCGAGTCACCCTGAGCCCTCAAATTCTTCACACTTCATGCCGCTATAAATAGACGCCATTATGTGTGTCCTGATAAGACAGATGCCCTGAGTCTGTGTAGCACTGTAAACATGAGGAGTAACAACATTGATATTAACATACCTGACTTGTTTTTCTTATATAACCGATCGTTTCTTTACAGATTTACTGAGTGACACAAGTGAAGGGATGTATTCTTGTCATTCTTCACAGGTGGAGGTTCCAAAGCATCTTCGGTAACTGGACTAAGACTCCCAAGAAAAATCCAGGTTATAAATCGGTGTATATAAATCTCACTTTAATGATACAAACAAAACAAATCTGATTCCTGAGTGCATTGGAGAAATTCAGACAATGTTTTTGATATTTGCACTGTATGTTTCTTCTTGGCTTTACTTGCAGTTTCTATTATTGAAGTGATTGTACTTGATTTCAAATATAAACCCTTTGTATCGTTTTTTATAAATGCAAATATATTTGACTTGATTTCAAAAAATAAATGTCGACTCCATCAATGCTCTGTATGTTAAATGGGGGGAAAATGTCCGTAGTAATTTAAATAAATTCACAAATCAATTCCTGATCTATTAAACGCTGGGTTTCTGTACATATCTGTTTGCTTTAAGGCCATCTAGATTCTAGCGTTCTCTTCATTTAAAATAAGTAAATAAAAGCCAAAACGATAGACGTGAGGCATGCAAATGTTGTACACATCTAACAGCAGCATGACAAACATTACTTAAAAACTGCTTAAGAAACTTGAAATATATATTATAAAATATGTAATCATAAATGACCATTTATACTTCAGTATTTATTTTAGTAAACTGTAGTACAATTACTAGATACTTGAGAATTATACAATGTTTTTCAAACTTCACTTCACTATATTACTACAAAGTACTATATACGCTTTATTACAGTTTACTATAGTAAATACTTAAGTATACTACAGTATTTTTTATTAGAGAGCACAATCACTTCTGCCATATGATCCGTGTTACTTAACACAACTTACCCAAATAGTAGAAAAGGTCAACAGACGACCAAAAGCGGAGCACAGAAGACTTACTGACAAAGAAGAGTATAAGCTTGATATCAGATTCTCTTAATCCGTGTGTTTTGGAAAAGTTCCCTGGATCTAAAGTCACTTACAGTACGTCTTCGCAACAATCCCATATCAATATTTTAATTCTCTGCATACGTAATGAACATTTAAAAAGGATAACTTACTGTGGCTCTCGAGCAGAGAAATAAAAAGCACGTCTTTAGGTTGTCTTGATCTGAACTGACATCTTGTCATGCGTTGTTGCATTAATAACTAAACACATCAACATATGACAAGAAAATGACAAATGAAATTTAACTTTCAGAGGCTAAAATTAAAAGTCAAATGAATAAAACAATCAACAATATCAGGGTTCTGTAAATATTAACATTTATTTATTTGATTGTACATTTTTAACCATTTTTTTTGTTCAAGCTCATTTCAAGGTTTCGAGTTGCAAAGAAACCCTTGAATGAAAAAAAAGTAGATATCAGATCTTAAACAGCTGTATTTGAGTGTCACGTTGGCTTTTCTGTGATTTAGTACAGCGTCACATTGTTATTAGTAAAAGACTGAGAGCGAATGAATCATGAGCTTCAGGTGTGTTAAGATGTTTAAAATAGCACACATGAACGTTATTTCTAAACGTGAACCGTATCAGTTCTCTGAATGACAGACAAAACACATGAGACGTTGTCGTTTAGCCAGCACGAACGCAAACTGGCACAAACACAGACACATTATTTCTGACTGTAGTGTTATATTGGGGAACACAACGTGTAAACAAAACCGTGGTATTGCGTTCATATCCCCATCATTTAGTCTTTATATCGTTGTTCGGTTCGTGCAAAAATATAAACCGAGTCTCTGAGCAAATTTACAAATCAGAAATGGAACGAAATATGCATTTTCATTACGAAAATAATAGTGCTTAACTAGGATCTGATTAAAAAGTATGAAAATAGTGTTCTCGTCACATTATCAACATTACAGACTCGCTTTTCTTGTTCCTCAAAGTAGATTTCCCTTTATCGAATGTTGAAAAAAGACCCGAAAATATTCAACTCTACAAATCAAGAAGACTTGATGCAAAATTGCACGTGAGGAAAGGAAAACTTTACAGAATAAATGAGGTATTGCACAGATGAGTAGAAAAAAAGGGACGAAGGCAACAAAAATGTACAGCAAATCGGTCATTTACGTTATAATGCATTAAGATTTATAAGACAACATCACTGTAGTGTCTTCCTTGTTTTTGTTGGCCCTGGTCAATGGAATGGTGTTTATCAAGCTGCATCTCAAATCGCGCACTTATGCACTATTCTACGCCATTTTGTAGTATAAGTAGTGTGAATAGTGCGTTCACATTGAAAATTCTCAAAAAAGAAGTGCACTTCAAGTACCTGGATGATGCACTTTTTTAACCGGTTAATATAAAACCATTTAAAATTCCATTTGGGACAATACTACCTTCTTAAAATCATACACTAGATGGTTGAGTGCATAGTGTACAGTATTACATAGTCATTTAAGACACAGCTTCACTCTTCCTACTCGTCTTCATCTTCAAAATCTTCTACAGCCGGGTTGGGCTGGTGGCGGGGGAGCCGACCCATGTCCTCTGCTGGGTGGAGGCGGCAGTGCACCCATACCTGGTCGGGAGGCCGGAGCTCCACGGCGCCTGGAGGGAGGAGGAGGAGGAGGTCCTAAACTGTGGAGACGTGGTGGTGGTAGTGGACCTGCTTTTGGAGGTGGAGGTGCTGAAGAGAGAAAACGAGAAGCATGTTATCGCGCAGACAGAGGTCAATATGAATACATACAACCTCTCAGACTCACCATGACGTCGAAATTCATCTTTTACAGCCTCCACTCCTCCTTTCTGCTCAATAAAGTCATAGATGACTTTTGATGTCTCTTTGTCTTTCAGCTGAGCCTCCGAGATGCCGCACATGTCAAAGAGCTTCTTCAGGTCCGGGTCCAAGTTATTCAGCTGAGAAAAGAGAGAAAGTGTTACAATCTTATGATACATTTACTGACATAATGTATCACTTTAGTGTAACACTGATGATATATTAACTGACATAATGTATCACTTTAGTGTAACACTGATGATATATTAACTGACATAATGTATCACTTTAGTGTAACACTGATGATATATTAACTGACATAATTTATCACTTTAGTGTAACACTGATGATACATTAACTGACACAATGTATCACTTTAGTGTAACACTGATGATATATTAACTGACATAATTTATCACTTTAGTGTAACACTGATGATATATTAACTGACATAATGTATCACTTTAGTGTAACACTGATGATACATTAACTGACACAATGTATCACTTTAGTGTAACACTGATGATATATTTACTGACATAATGTATCACTTTAGTGTAACACTGATGATATATTAACTGACATAATGTATCACTTTAGTGTAACACTGATGATACATTAACTGACACAATGTATCACTTTAGTGTAACACTGATGATATATTAACTGACACAATGTATCACTTTAGTGTAACACTGATGATATATTAACTGACATAATGTATCACTTTAGTGTAACACTGATGATATATTAACTGACATAATGTATCACTTTAGTGTAACACTGATGATATATTAACTGACATAATGTATCACTCCAGTGTAACACTGATGATATATTAACTGACACAATGTATCACTTTAGTGTAACACTGATGATATATTAACTGACATAATGTATCACTCCAGTGTAACACTGATGATATATTAACTGACATAATGTATCACTTTAGTGTAACACTGATGATATATTAACTGACACAATGTATCACTTTAGTGTAACACTGATGATATATTAACTGACATAATGTATCACTTTAGTGTAACACTGATGATATATTAACTGACACAATGTATCACTTTAGTGTAACACTGATGATATATTAACTGACACAATGTATCACTCCAGTGTAACACTGATGATATATTAACTGACACAATGTATCACTTTAGTGTAACACTGATGATATATTAACTGACATAATGTATCACTTTAGTGTAACACTGATGATATATTAACTGACACAATGTATCACTTTAGTGTAACACTGATGATATATTAACTGACATAATGTATCACTTTAGTGTAACACTGATGATATATTAACTGACACAATGTATCACTTTAGTGTAACACTGATGATATATTAACTGACACAATGTATCACTTTAGTGTAACACTGATGATACATTTACTGACACAATGTATCACTTTAGTGTAACATTTTGTGAGGGAACATCAATGTGTTACATTACTTTGAGACATTTAAGCTATTGTAACGTCACACATGTATTACTGGACTAAACATCACTTACAGAGAACTGGCAAAGAAATCAAGCAAATGCTTGAGAACTTCAAAAAACACAGTAGATTTACACGTATTACTAAACATTTTCTTTTTTTTTTAAACATTTCTTTAGTTCTGGAAATACTTTTCTCAGTCCGCTTACATTTTTAAGCTGACTGCCCTGTCGCATTTGATCTAAGAGTGCGTCACGGCCTCCGCTGGATGCGTGTTTGTTATTTTGCTCCACCCTCTTGAACGCTGCTCGTTCTTGAATCTGATCAAGGGGTGCCAATTTACCCCCCAGAGGTTCTCCAAAATCCACGCCTGGTAGCGGAGGGGGCGGCGGTCCCGGTGGTGGAGGCAGTGCTGCGCCCATTGAAGGAGGAGGCGCTGGAGAGAGAAAACGAGAAGCATGTTATCGCGCAGACAGAGATCAATATGAATACATAAAACCTCTCAGACTCACCATGACGTCGAAATTCATCTTTTACAGCCTCCACTCCTCCTTTCTGCTCAATAAAGTCATAGATGACTTTTGATGTCTCTTTGTCTTTCAGCTGAGCCTCTGAGATGCCGCACATGTCAAAGAGCTTCTTCAGGTCCGGGTCCAAGTTATTCAGCTGAGAAAAGAGAGAAAGTGTTACAATCTTATGATACATTTACTGACATAATGTATCACTTTAGTGTAACACTGATGATATATTAACTGACATAATGTATCACTTTAGTGTAACACTGATGATATATTAACTGACATAATGTATCACTTTAGTGTAACACTGATGATATATTAACTGACATAATGTATCACTTTAGTGTAACACTGATGATACATTAACTGACACAATGTATCACTTTAGTGTAACACTGATGATATATTAACTGACACAATGTATCACTTTAGTGTAACACTGATGATATATTAACTGACACAATGTATCACTTTAGTGTAACACTGATGATATATTAACTGACATAATGTATCACTTTAGTGTAACACTGATGATATATTAACTGACACAATGTATCACTTTAGTGTAACACTGATGATATATTAACTGACATAATGTATCACTCCAGTGTAACACTGATGATATATTAACTGACATAATGTATCACTTTAGTGTAACACTGATGATATATTAACTGACACAATGTATCACTTTAGTGTAACACTGATGATATATTAACTGACATAATGTATCACTTTAGTGTAACACTGATGATATATTAACTGACACAATGTATCACTTTAGTGTAACACTGATGATATATTAACTGACATAATGTATCACTTTAGTGTAACACTGATGATATATTAACTGACACAATGTATCACTTTAGTGTAACACTGATGATATATTAACTGACACAATGTATCACTCCAGTGTAACACTGATGATATATTAACTGACATAATGTATCACTTTAGTGTAACACTGATGATATATTAACTGACATAATGTATCACTTTAGTGTAACACTGATGATATATTAACTGACACAATGTATCACTTTAGTGTAACACTGATGATATATTAACTGACATAATGTATCACTTTAGTGTAACACTGATGATATATTAACTGACACAATGTATCACTTTAGTGTAACACTGATGATATATTAACTGACACAATGTATCACTCCAGTGTAACACTGATGATATATTAACTGACACAATGTATCACTTTAGTGTAACACTGATGATATATTAACTGACACAATGTATCACTCCAGTGTAACACTGATGATATATTAACTGACACAATGTATCACTTTAGTGTAACACTGATGATACATTTACTGACACAATGTATCACTTTAGTGTAACATTTTGTGAGGGAACATCAATGTGTTACATTACTTTGAGACATTTAAGCTATTGTAACGTCACACATGTATTACTGGACTAAACATCACTTACAGAGAACTGGCAAAGAAATCAAGCAAATGCTTGAGAACTTCAAAAAACACAGTAGATTTACACGTATTACTAAACATTTTCTTTTTTTTTTTAAACATTTCTTTAGTTCTGGAAATACTTTTCTCAGTCCGCTTACATTTTTAAGCTGACTGCCCTGTCGCATTTGATCTAAGAGTGCGTCACGGCCTCCGCTGGATGCGTGTTTGTTATTTTGCTCCACCCTCTTGAACGCTGCTCGTTCTTGAATCTGATCAAGGGGTGCCAATTTACCCCCCAGAGGTTCTCCAAAATCCACGCCTGGTAGCGGAGGGGGCGGCGGTCCCGGTGGTGGAGGCAGTGCTGCGCCCATTGAAGGAGGAGGCGCTGGAGAGAGAAAACGAGAAGCATGTTATCGCGCAGACAGAGATCAATATGAATACATAAAACCTCTCAGACTCACCATGACGTCGAAATTCATCTTTTACAGCCTCCACTCCTCCTTTCTGCTCAATAAAGTCATAGATGACTTTTGATGTCTCTTTGTCTTTCAGCTGAGCCTCCGAGATGCCGCACATGTCAAAGAGCTTCTTCAGGTCCGGGTCCAAGTTATTCAGCTGAGAAAAGAGAGAAAGTGTTACAATCTTATGATACATTTACTGACATAATGTATCACTTTAGTGTAACACTGATGATATATTAACTGACATAATGTATCACTTTAGTGTAACACTGATGATATATTAACTGACATAATGTATCACTTTAGTGTAACACTGATGATATATTAACTGACATAATGTATCACTTTAGTGTAACACTGATGATATATTAACTGACACAATGTATCACTTTAGTGTAACACTGATGATATATTAACTGACATAATGTATCACTCCAGTGTAACACTGATGATATATTAACTGACATAATGTATCACTTTAGTGTAACACTGATGATATATTAACTGACACAATGTATCACTTTAGTGTAACACTGATGATATATTAACTGACATAATGTATCACTTTAGTGTAACACTGATGATATATTAACTGACACAATGTATCACTTTAGTGTAACACTGATGATATATTAACTGACATAATGTATCACTTTAGTGTAACACTGATGATATATTAACTGACACAATGTATCACTTTAGTGTAACACTGATGATATATTAACTGACACAATGTATCACTCCAGTGTAACACTGATGATATATTAACTGACACAATGTATCACTTTAGTGTAACACTGATGATACATTTACTGACACAATGTATCACTTTAGTGTAACATTTTGTGAGGGAACATCAATGTGTTACATTACTTTGAGACATTTAAGCTATTGTAACGTCACACATGTATTACTGGACTAAACATCACTTACAGAGAACTGGCAAAGAAATCAAGCAAATGCTTGAGAACTTCAAAAAACACAGTAGATTTACACGTATTACTAAACATTTTCTTTTTTTTTTTAAACATTTCTTTAGTTCTGGAAATACTTTTCTCAGTCCGCTTACATTTTTAAGCTGACTGCCCTGTCGCATTTGATCTAAGAGTGCGTCACGGCCTCCGCTGGATGCGTGTTTGTTATTTTGCTCCACCCTCTTGAACGCTGCTCGTTCTTGAATCTGATCAAGGGGTGCCAATTTACCCCCCAGAGGTTCTCCAAAATCCACGCCTGGTAGCGGAGGGGGCGGCGGTCCCGGTGGTGGAGGCAGTGCTGCGCCCATTGAAGGAGGAGGCGCTGGAGAGAGAAAACGAGAAGCATGTTATCGCGCAGACAGAGATCAATATGAATACATAAAACCTCTCAGACTCACCATGACGTCGAAATTCATCTTTTACAGCCTCCACTCCTCCTTTCTGCTCAATAAAGTCATAGATGACTTTTGATGTCTCTTTGTCTTTCAGCTGAGCCTCCGAGATGCCGCACATGTCAAAGAGCTTCTTCAGGTCCGGGTCCAAGTTATTCAGCTGAGAAAAGAGAGAAAGTGTTACAATCTTATGATACATTTACTGACATAATGTATCACTTTAGTGTAACACTGATGATATATTAACTGACATAATGTATCACTTTAGTGTAACACTGATGATATATTAACTGACATAATGTATCACTTTAGTGTAACACTGATGATATATTAACTGACATAATGTATCACTTTAGTGTAACACTGATGATACATTAACTGACACAATGTATCACTTTAGTGTAACACTGATGATATATTAACTGACACAATGTATCACTTTAGTGTAACACTGATGATATATTAACTGACACAATGTATCACTTTAGTGTAACACTGATGATATATTAACTGACATAATGTATCACTCCAGTGTAACACTGATGATATATTAACTGACACAATGTATCACTTTAGTGTAACACTGATGATATATTAACTGACATAATGTATCACTCCAGTGTAACACTGATGATATATTAACTGACATAATGTATCACTTTAGTGTAACACTGATGATATATTAACTGACACAATGTATCACTTTAGTGTAACACTGATGATATATTAACTGACATAATGTATCACTTTAGTGTAACACTGATGATATATTAACTGACACAATGTATCACTTTAGTGTAACACTGATGATATATTAACTGACACAATGTATCACTCCAGTGTAACACTGATGATATATTAACTGACACAATGTATCACTTTAGTGTAACACTGATGATATATTAACTGACATAATGTATCACTTTAGTGTAACACTGATGATATATTAACTGACACAATGTATCACTTTAGTGTAACACTGATGATATATTAACTGACACAATGTATCACTTTAGTGTAACACTGATGATATATTAACTGACACAATGTATCACTTTAGTGTAACACTGATGATACATTTACTGACACAATGTATCACTTTAGTGTAACATTTTGTGAGGGAACATCAATGTGTTACATTACTTTGAGACATTTAAGCTATTGTAACGTCACACATGTATTACTGGACTAAACATCACTTACAGAGAACTGGCAAAGAAATCAAGCAAATGCTTGAGAACTTCAAAAAACACAGTAGATTTACACGTATTACTAAACATTTTCTTTTTTTTTTAAACATTTCTTTAGTTCTGGAAATACTTTTCTCAGTCCGCTTACATTTTTAAGCTGACTGCCCTGTCGCATTTGATCTAAGAGTGCGTCACGGCCTCCGCTGGATGCGTGTTTGTTATTTTGCTCCACCCTCTTGAACGCTGCTCGTTCTTGAATCTGATCAAGGGGTGCCAATTTACCCCCCAGAGGTTCTCCAAAATCCACGCCTGGTAGCGGAGGGGGCGGCGGTCCCGGTGGTGGAGGCAGTGCTGCGCCCATTGAAGGAGGAGGCGCTGGAGAGAGAAAACGAGAAGCATGTTATCGCGCAGACAGAGATCAATATGAATACATAAAACCTCTCAGACTCACCATGACGTCGAAATTCATCTTTTACAGCCTCCACTCCTCCTTTCTGCTCAATAAAGTCATAGATGACTTTTGATGTCTCTTTGTCTTTCAGCTGAGCCTCCGAGATGCCGCACATGTCAAAGAGCTTCTTCAGGTCCGGGTCCAAGTTATTCAGCTGAGAAAAGAGAGAAAGTGTTACAATCTTATGATACATTTACTGACATAATGTATCACTTTAGTGTAACACTGATGATATATTAACTGACATAATGTATCACTTTAGTGTAACACTGATGATATATTAACTGACACAATGTATCACTTTAGTGTAACACTGATGATATATTAACTGACACAATGTATCACTCCAGTGTAACACTGATGATATATTAACTGACATAATGTATCACTTTAGTGTAACACTGATGATATATTAACTGACACAATGTATCACTTTAGTGTAACACTGATGATATATTAACTGACATAATGTATCACTTTAGTGTAACACTGATGATATATTAACTGACACAATGTATCACTTTAGTGTAACACTGATGATATATTAACTGACACAATGTATCACTCCAGTGTAACACTGATGATATATTAACTGACATAATGTATCACTTTAGTGTAACACTGATGATACATTTACTGACACAATGTATCACTTTAGTGTAACATTTTGTGAGGGAACATCAATGTGTTACATTACTTTGAGACATTTAAGCTATTGTAACGTCACACATGTATTACTGGACTAAACATCACTTACAGAGAACTGGCAAAGAAATCAAGCAAATGCTTGAGAACTTCAAAAAAACAAAAAACACAGTAGATTTACACGTATTACTAAACATTTTCTTTTTTTTTTTTAAACATTTCTTTAGTTCTGGAAATACTTTTCTCAGTCCGCTTACATTTTTAAGCTGACTGCCCTGTCGCATTTGATCTAAGAGTGCGTCACGGCCTCCGCTGGATGCGTGTTTGTTATTTTGCTCCACCCTCTTGAACGCTGCTCGTTCTTGAATCTGATCAAGGGGTGCCAATTTACCCCCCAGAGGTTCTCCAAAATCCACGCCTGGTAGCGGAGGGGGCGGCGGTCCCGGTGGTGGAGGCAGTGCTGCGCCCATTGAAGGAGGAGGCGCTGGAGAGAGAAAACGAGAAGCATGTTATCGCGCAGACAGAGATCAATATGAATACATAAAACCTCTCAGACTCACCATGACGTCGAAATTCATCTTTTACAGCCTCCACTCCTCCTTTCTGCTCAATAAAGTCATAGATGACTTTTGATGTCTCTTTGTCTTTCAGCTGAGCCTCCGAGATGCCGCACATGTCAAAGAGCTTCTTCAGGTCCGGGTCCAAGTTATTCAGCTGAGAAAAGAGAGAAAGTGTTACAATCTTATGATACATTTACTGACATAATGTATCACTTTAGTGTAACACTGATGATATATTAACTGACATAATGTATCACTTTAGTGTAACACTGATGATATATTAACTGACACAATGTATCACTTTAGTGTAACACTGATGATATATTAACTGACACAATGTATCACTCCAGTGTAACACTGATGATATATTAACTGACATAATGTATCACTTTAGTGTAACACTGATGATATATTAACTGACACAATGTATCACTTTAGTGTAACACTGATGATATATTAACTGACATAATGTATCACTTTAGTGTAACACTGATGATATATTAACTGACACAATGTATCACTTTAGTGTAACACTGATGATATATTAACTGACACAATGTATCACTCCAGTGTAACACTGATGATATATTAACTGACATAATGTATCACTTTAGTGTAACACTGATGATACATTTACTGACACAATGTATCACTTTAGTGTAACATTTTGTGAGGGAACATCAATGTGTTACATTACTTTGAGACATTTAAGCTATTGTAACGTCACACATGTATTACTGGACTAAACATCACTTACAGAGAACTGGCAAAGAAATCAAGCAAATGCTTGAGAACTTCAAAAAAACAAAAAACACAGTAGATTTACACGTATTACTAAACATTTTCTTTTTTTTTTTTAAACATTTCTTTAGTTCTGGAAATACTTTTCTCAGTCCGCTTACATTTTTAAGCTGACTGCCCTGTCGCATTTGATCTAAGAGTGCGTCACGGCCTCCGCTGGATGCGTGTTTGTTATTTTGCTCCACCCTCTTGAACGCTGCTCGTTCTTGAATCTGATCAAGGGGTGCCAATTTACCCCCCAGAGGTTCTCCAAAATCCACGCCTGGTAGCGGAGGGGGCGGCGGTCCCGGTGGTGGAGGCAGTGCTGCGCCCATTGAAGGAGGAGGCGCTGGAGAGAGAAAACGAGAAGCATGTTATCGCGCAGACAGAGATCAATATGAATACATAAAACCTCTCAGACTCACCATGACGTCGAAATTCATCTTTTACAGCCTCCACTCCTCCTTTCTGCTCAATAAATTCATAGATGACTTTTGATGTCTCTTTGTCTTTCAGCTGAGCCTCCGAGATGCCGCACATGTCAAAGAGCTTCTTCAGGTCCGGGTCCAAGTTATTCAGCTGAGAAAAGAGAGAAAGTGTTACAACTTATGATACATTTACTGACATAATGTATCACTTTAGTGTAACACTGATGATATATTAACTGACATAATGTATCACTTTAGTGTAACACTGATGATATATTAACTGACATAATGTATCACTTTAGTGTAACACTGATGATATATTAACTGACATAATGTATCACTTTAGTGTAACACTGATGATATATGTAACTGACATTAACTGACACAATGTATCACTTTAGTGTAACACTGATGATATATTAACTGACATAATGTATCACTTTAGTGTAACACTGATGATATATTAACTGACACAATGTATCACTCCAGTGTAACACTGATGATATATTAACTGACACAATGTATCACTCCAGTGTAACACTGATGATATATTAACTGACATAATGTATCACTTTAGTGTAACACTGATGATATATTAACTGACACAATGTATCACTTTAGTGTAACACTGATGATACATTAACTGACACAATGTATCACTTTAGTGTAACACTGATGATACATTTACTGACACAATGTATCACTTTAGTGTAACACTGATGATACATTAACTGACACAATGTATCACTTTAGTGTAACACTGATGATACATTTACTGACACAATGTATCACTTTAGTGTAACACTGATGATACATTAACTGACACAATGTATCACTTTAGTGTAACACTGATGATACATTTACTGACACAATGTATCACTTTAGTGTAACACTGATGATACATTTACTGACACAATGTATCACTTTAGTGTAACACTGATGATACATTTACTGACACAATGTATCACTTTAGTGTAAAACTGATGACACATTAACTGACATAATGTATCACTTTAGTGTAACATTTTGTGAGTGAACATCAATGTGTGTTACATTACTTTGAGACATTTACGCTAAAGCCAGACATTACTGGACTAAACATCACTTAGAGAGAGCTGGCAAAGAAATCAAGCAAACGCTTGTGAACTTACGGTGCATTTCCTGCCTATTTGGTTGAAAAGCACTTCGTTTTCTTGTTGGGTGAGCAGAATTGAGCCAATGTTGCCCGCATGCAGCCTGTTTGGAGCTGGACCGCTCATGTTTGACAATCCGATGGTGTAAAGTGGTGATCAGGAAGTGTTAAACAGAAAATATGTTCATTGATCTCCGATCACAGCAGCCTGTATCCAGAGCCTCTCATTTCCACACCTGTGTTTGTGTTGACTGGGAATGGATCCAGAACGCGTAACAGTCCTGGATGTGTGAAATAAAACGCGATCTTTAATGTCCGGATGAGTCCGCAGTCGTCCCGAGACTCTAAACTTTCATCTGAACTCGTTCGAAGTAAGCGAAAGTCAGGGCGAGGGCGTGGCTAAATATTAATTACTTTACGTAAACGGACGCTTCAGGAAGGTTACCAGGCAACTTCAGCGCGAGCTAATGGTAATGAGAGGTTGTCGTAGCAGGATAAAGATCGTATTTATTATCGTACGCCTACTTTAATTATATTGTGCAACACAATTATAAATGTAATAGGTAAATAAATAAGCTAAATAAATACAGGTAAAACTGTACAGGTTTTACAGGTTGAGCTGTGAGGTTGAGCTGTGAGGTAAACAGAGAGGAAACCTGAAAAACCTGTCAGATGAGAGAGAGAGAGAGAGAGAGAGAGAGAGAGAGAGAGAGAGAGAGAGAGAGAGAGATGGGCCAATACTGGACAGTTTATTACATATACATGGCATCTATCATAAAAAAGGATGTAATCTCTTATCTATACTTTAATCTGAAATCACATGACCCTTTCACATATAGATTTTTTACAACTGGCAGGTGTAAAACTAGAGTGTGTCTTGACGTCTTGTGATAAGGACATTAGCAATGACTTTCACTATACCTTTGCCCTTTTTTGTTATTGTGAAGACCAAGTTGGACTAACACAATATTTGCTTTTCAGTGTTACGCTGACGGCGAACCATCTTGGCCGGAGAAAGCTAAACTTAATTTGCTAAAACTTTAAAAAAATCTAAGATACACCAAAGTTAGATTATGCAGCAAGTATGCTTGTAAAGCATATGTTCTGTTCACAAAGCTAACACAAAAGTAAGTTAAAAATGTATTTTGAACATCAAGCCTAATAACTCAGAATGAACTGGTCCTATGAGATTTAACATGCAATTTTTTTTTGCATGTGCATGGCTTCCTGGAAGCAGTACAAGTACAAGAGAAGTTTTTTTTGTGCCCTGATTTGCTGTAAATACACAATAAAAAGAGGCAAATTTAGGCTATGTATTGTGTATTGAATCACCGGATGTCCCTTGAGTAAACCATCTAATATTTCAGTTCAATCAAAGTGTTTTCATCACCTGTGTAAATACGGATGTCACATCCAGAAAGAAGACAGCTTTGGCAGCACAACTTTATCCCACACAGCTGACATCAGCACTGACTAAATATTGTCTTAATGAAGAAACTTAAAGGTCAAGGGATTAGAACCCGGACTTTCACGACTGAGCACGAGAGTTCAACCACTGACTTTTTGGTGGAAGTTCTTTTTTTATTTTTTGGGGTTAGTTTACTGAGAATTCTGTGCATTGCATAAGGATAAGGGTATTCATATCTGTCCATGTGCTATATGCACTCTGCACTATGTATGTTTTCATGCATGACATATACATTAAATTACTATCAAATATTTCTCTTCGTTTAAATATAAGTAAATAAAAACCAAAATTATAGACGTGAGGCATGCAAATGATGTACAAAACTAACAGCTGACAAATGACTTAAAAACTGCTTAAGAAACATTAAATATATATCATGAGATATTTAATCATACAAATGACTTTATTATACTTCAGTATTTACTTTAGTACACTATAGTACAATTACTAGATACTTGAGAATTATACGTTTTTCAACCTTCACTTCACTATATTACTACAGAGTACTATATACGCTTTATTACAGTTTACTATAGTAAATACTTAAGTATACTACAGTATTTTTTATTAGAGAGCACAATCACTTCTGCCATATGATCCGTGTTACTTAACACAACTTACCCAAATAGTAGAAAAGGTCAACAGACGACCAAAAGCGGAGCACAGAAGACTTACTGACAAAGAAGAGTATAAGCTTGATATCAGATTCTCTTAATCCGTGTGTTTTGGAAAAGTTCCCTGGATCTAAAGTCACTTACAGTACGTCTTCGCAACAATCCCATATCAATATTTTAATTCTCTGCATACGTAATGAACATTTAAAAAGGATAACTTACTGTGGCTCTCGAGCAGAGAAATAAAAAGCACGTCTTTAGGTTGTCTTGATCTGAACTGACATCTTGTCATGCGTTGTTGCATTAATAACTAAACACATCAACATATGACAAGAAAATGACAAATGAAATTTAACTTTCAGAGGCTAAAATTAAAAGTCAAATGAATAAAACAATCAACAATATCAGGGTTCTGTAAATATTAACATTTATTTATTTGATTGTACATTTTTAACCATTTTTTTTGTTCAAGCTCATTTCAAGGTTTCGAGTTGCAAAGAAACCCTTGAATGAAAAAAAGTAGATATCAGATCTTAAACAGCTGTATTTGAGTGTCACGTTGGCTTTTCTGTGATTTAGTACAGCGTCACATTGTTATTAGTAAAAGACTGAGAGCGAATGAATCATGAGCTTCAGGTGTGTTAAGATGTTTAAAATAGCACACATGAACGTTATTTCTAAACGTGAACCGTATCAGTTCTCTGAATGACAGACAAAACACATGAGACGTTGTCGTTTAGCCAGCACGAACGCAAACTGGCACAAACACAGACACATTATTTCTGACTGTAGTGTTATATTGGGGAACACAACGTGTAAACAAAACCGTGGTATTGCGTTCATATCCCCATCATTTAGTCTTTATATCGTTGTTCGGTTCGTGCAAAAATATAAACCGAGTCTCTGAGCAAATTTACAAATCAGAAATGGAACGAAATATGCATTTTCATTACGAAAATAATAGTGCTTAACTAGGATCTGATTAAAAAGTATGAAAATAGTGTTCTTGTCACATTATCAACATTACAGACTCGCTTTTCTTGTTCCTCAAAGTAGATTTCCCTTTATCGAATGTTGAAAAAAGACCCGAAAATATTCAACTCTACAAATCAAGAAGACTTGATGCAAAATTGCACGTGAGGAAAGGAAAACTTTACAGAATAAATGAGGTATTGCACAGATGAGTAGAAAAAAAGGGACGAAGGCAACAAAAATGTACAGCAAATCGGTCATTTACGTTATAATGCATTAAGATTTATAAAGACAACATCACTGTAGTGTCTTCCTTGTTTTTGTTGGCCCTGGTCAATGGAATGGTGTTTATCAGTCTTCCCACTCGTCTTCATCTTCAAAATCTTCTACATCATCATCGTCCTCGTCGTCATCTGAAAAACAACAGATTGAAAATGAAGTTCCTAAATAAAGTCATGTAGTTGTTAAGAATATCTAAGTTAAACAGTAGTCCACACACCTGATGAATGAATGGCTTTGCTTCTCTTCTCCATCACATGCATCAATGCCCCCACGATATCACCTGAGGGGCCTGAAGTGGGCGTGGCAGAGTCTGTATTATCTGGTACCTGAAAATGTCACATGATCAGAAAAATGTTACTGCTCATCAACGTTTTGCAAAGCCGTCGCTGGTGCAGAAATAAATAAATAAATGCATGTGTGAAAAAGCTAAAGGTAAAAGGGAGATTTATTTTAATTGAACAATTCATATTAATGTAATTATTTCAAATAATGTACATTTTAATTTAATAAATCAACATAATAATATTAATTGAACAAATACTAATTTAAATTAACAATCCAATGTAATAATAACTTTATTTAACAATTTAATGGAATATTTTATATTAACAATTTAATAGAATCATTTAATTTCACAATTTAATAGAATATTTTAACGTAACTATTAATTGTTATACACCGTCATTTATTTCGATTATTTAATTTATTTTAATTGAATTTTCACATTGAAGACATCATTGTTCACTAATTTGACGTTCGCTTCAATCTCAGCACAATGTAATGAAATGCATTTAAATAAAACATACAGTAGATTTACACTCATTACTGCACATTTTTCTTTAGTTCTGGAAATACTTTCATCGGTCCGCTTACATTTTTAAGCTGAATGCCCTGTCGGATTTGGTCTAAGAGTGCGCCACGGCCTCCGCTGGACGTAGACTTGATATTCTGCTCCACCCTCTTGAGCGCCGCTCCTTCTCGAATCTGATCAAGGAGTGCGGATTTACCCCCCAGAGGTTCTCCGGAATCCACGCCTGGTAGCGGAGGTGGCGCAGGGGGCGGCGGACCCGGAGGTGGAGGCAGTGACGCGCCCATCGGAGGAGGAGGTGGAGGAGCCGAAGGAGAGAAGAAGCCGGGTTGGGCCGGTGGAGGAGGCGGAGGAGCTGACCCGTGCCCTCTGCTGGGTGGAGGCGGCGGTGCACCCATACCTGGACGGGAGGGCGGAGGTGGAGGGGGTGCTGTGTTGGGTGCTCTTGAGGGTGGAGGTGGGGGCGGTGCTCCAAGGCCCCTGGAGGGAGGCGGAGGAGGACCTGAGCTGTGGACAGGCGGTGGTGGTGGCGGCGGCGGCCCTCCTTTTGGAGGTGGAGGTGCTGAAGAGAAAAAACGAGACACGTGTTATCACGCAGACAGAGGTCAATATAAATACATACAACCTCTCAGACTCACCATGACGTCGAAATTCATCTTTCACAGCCTCCACTCCTCCTTTCTGCTCAATAAATTCATAGATGACTTTCGACGTCTCTTTGTCTTTCAGCTGAGCTTCAGAGATGCCGCACATGTCGAAGAGCTTCTTCAGGTCCGGGTCCAAATTATTCAGCTGAGAAAAGAGAGAACAAGTGTCAATTGAAGAAAACATTATATGTTGGCAGCTCAATCATCATATAAAAATCACACCATGATATATATCAATACACTCTTAGCATGTATGTTATGTTATGTATTCAGTATACATAAGCAATATTTAAGACTTTGATATTAAAAAAATGGACTCTGCCCTCAAATACACTTATTTTTTGTTATATAATCTCTCATTCAATGCATCAAAAATGATCCAAAGCACACAGAACATTTTTAATGACTCAATGACTAAAATATGATCCCTCAGTTTGATGACAATGATTGTTTTGGATTATTGTTTTGGATACACCCCCAAATCCTATTGTGTAAGAGATGAATGCAGCATCCATCGGTAACAACATGACAAAGAGAAACATGACTTACGTCAAATCCTGTGTTGGGATCCCAGCCTACATGTCCAATGTGTCTGGAACACGAAACAAGAGACACGCTTTAATATACACACACTCATGTCACGTACAAACATTACAGTGACTATCAGGAACTGCTGTAAGCAAATGAAGATCAACTGGAGATGAAAAGAAAATCTGGACACTATCAACAATAAACGTGGCTTTTCGCTCACACCATATCCTGAAATCAACCTCCGGATTATCACTCATGTTCAATGATATATTACATGAGATTAGAACGCATGTGTCCATCCGATTGAGCTTCCCAACCACAACAATCTCCACAAACCTCCAGGAATCCAAATGAAAAACAAACTAAAATGAAGTTCAAGTAAGAAAAGGCATTTGAAAACCTCACCGAAAATTGCTCGGGGTGCCAATCTCAGATTTGGATATCTTCTTTTTCTTGTTGTTGTTTTTTCCCTTGTCTTTCTTCTTGAAGTTACTGTGAATGTTGATGTTGTTCATCTGTGAGTTATTGTGATAACGCGGACTGTTGATCTCTGGGTTCTTTATGTCCACCGTCGCCATCGGCAAAACCAGTCCTGAGGGTCCTGGAGGTCCTAAACATTCACAATTCAATATGACAAATGTGAAGATTCTTTAGAAAATGATCTTAAACAACATTTCTGAATTCGCACAAACGTTTCTTTTAAAAACACTAAACTCATGCATCGAGTAGAAACATACCGGCCCAGACATCGTCTTCTCAAGTCAATGACATCACAACCTACCTGCAGTCTCACGCTCTCTACACCTGAACACAGGTGAGGGTGAAACATCTCGACCCCCTAAACCCACATCCATAAAGATTTGACCCATCACCACGCTGTGCCGCAGGTCAGCCCCGGCGTCTGAGAAGGGAGCGTACAGCTCGTCTTGTGGGAGTATGAGGCAGTGCAGGGGAGCCAGGCAACCTCCCGCATCCGAAGCGCCGTCCAGGAGCTCATCGGATGGGGCAGAGAGGAAAGTGGTGCAGAACATCATCTCTGAAGTCTACGCTCCACCGGAAACGCTATCAAAGGCTGGAAGCGCACATGCAGGTGCGTTCTCTCCCCCTCTGTCAGCATTTGAAGACAGCAAAGGCCGCCCGCCCCTTTTAATCCGAGCAAATGATACGGCACCGCTGGATTTTACATAACCGTTAAAGCCGGCAATAATCTGCTGTAAATCTCCGGGGGCACGCGGAGCACAACAAGGGTTCGTGATGAGGACACGGTACATTTGAGCAAAAATAAGAAGCTTATTACGATTTCTGTAGCATTACAGAGATGATATGTTTGTGGTCATAAAACTGTAAAATGGCTTTCATTATTTTTGAAATTTTTGTCAGGGGTACAGCATGTTTTGTTTTGTTTCATGAGATTTACCAATGAAAATTCTGCTCAGAACACACGAGGGAAGACACACAGGTGCCAGACTAAACCTTAATAATGGGAAGAAGTACTGACCTTAAAAATGAGAAAAGAAACAAACTCCCAGAAAACCTATTGTAAGACTATAAAGTTGATCAAATATAAAACTATTAAAAAACATATAAAGATAAAATAAGCGTTAGCTTTAAAGTAAGGTCTCTCATTATTAAAATTATTATGAATTATTTTATAATTGTTATTGAAAACTAAAACTATCAAAACATTTGTGTGAAAATTACAAATTGTGCTTTAGCACTACAACGTATTGACATGATAACATAGAAATAAATGTAAAAATAAAAACTACCCTAAACCTAACAATGAATTAAACCTATATAATAATTAAAAAAGCACAGAATTGTTAAAAACAACTAAACGTGTCCTCATCATTTATTTCCCCTCATGTTGTTCAAAACCTGTAAATGACTCTTTCTTCAGGGGAACACAAAAGCAGATATTTTGAGAAATGCCTCAGTGGTTTTGTGTTCATACAATGGATGTCAATGGGGTTCAGTGGTTACCAACATTCTTCAAAATGTCGTCTTTTGTTGTGCTGAAGAAACATCAGGTTTGAAATGAACTATCCCTTTAACATTAAACAAGCGGTGTCGCCTGTGGGGTGGATGATGCAGAAACATTGGTGCAGGGCCTCCGTCAGCGTTGTCGCGGACATTCTCATAAAATGTGTCTTTATATGCGTGTATGAGGTGTATATGAAAATCACATTTCGAATTAAAACTGTGCACATTATCGTAACACATTTTGCTTCAATATTGTACAGCACTTCTGACAATTCATCTCTTTTAAGTTAAAGTAGTGAACAACCTACCATTAATGGGCTCTCGTCTTTTCTCTGCAAGACAAAATTAAAACAGCCATTACTACTACACTGACCACTTTAAATGTTTAGTAGTGAAAAAGAGAGATTTGAGGTCAGTCTGTGTCATACAGAAGATCAGAGAGACGTCTGATGTTAGTTTGTCGGCAGAGCACAGAGAAGTGAATGTCGGAGAGCCACACAATTCATTCATTGTCCCTGCAGAAGCAGGCGAGTCAGCAGAGATACACGGCGGCGGAAGAGGATGTGGTTAAAAGAGCAAAGCTAATCAGAACCAGACCTACACGAGCGGACCCCCGAGGGTCCCGCAGACGTGAAAGAGCAGAACATTACAGTAAGAGACGGGAGCAAACACACAGAGATGTACACCAGCAGTCTCTCTTAAGAAGAGAAGATCAGGAAAGAAAGATAGATTCGAGACAACATGCCAGTTGTCGGATGATAAAGGTTTGAGAACACACACAGGTTTAGTTACCGGTTTTTCTCTGTCTTTTGCCCAGATGATCATTAATAGCTGATCTGAAATGCTTGGCTTCCTCCTCATTGGCAAAATTGAGTCCGATCTGACACGTCTGTAGCACAAAACAAAGATAGTTTACATTTGCTTGTGCTACACAAAGTCATGAATTAAACTTCATCCAAACAGAAAGCACCTTTAGTGCATCTTAAAGGAAATGAGAAGATGAAAAGAAACATTGTATGGACCCTTTATATCTATAACAGAAGTCCGAGGTACTTACGTCTCCAGCAAACGTGGCAAAGTAAGACTTGGAGTAGTTTAATGTAAAGCTGTTGTAAAGCTCTTGATCAAACAAGATTTTTCCATCCTGTAACACAAAAAAAGTTTTTAATGCGTTAAACTGAATTCAAGTGGATGAAAAGTGTGTTCACTTACTTTCATATCGAACACTCTGATAAAATAAGATCTCTGTGGATTGTCTTTCACCAGACAGGCCACCCCACAGCATTTCTTCATCCATGAGTTCCTGTCGGCTCCATAGACCTGCACTACAGCTGAACACAAGCTCTGTGGACATCAGAGAGAAAACATTCAGATGAATCATATTCATATTTATGTTGCACACGTTTACAGGCCTCATGAACACATGAAGCTTTCAATTCCATGTGCGTGAACTCTTACTTGGTATTACTATGGTACAGTATTCCTTAATATCGGACATGTTCACCTCAACACATTTCATTCAGAGGATCATTTTTGCAATAAGTTTCAAAAGCAGAATGGAGCGTTCAGCGGTGCATTCACCCACCCAACACCTTGTGATGTATGAGTGAGAATGACAGACCCGTGCCAGAAGCAAAACACTCCCGGAGCGTTCGCAGTCTCCTCACGTACCTGACGCTCAAAGATCCGAACACACACGGGCTAATAATGCTGAGAATGAGCACGGCATATGAACTTCTTTATATTATACATGATGTGGAATAAATGATGATTAAATGTTTTATTTTTGATCTTTAGATTCACGAGTCTGAAACAGGACCACCGCACACATGTGGGTCTAGACACCAAGCGTTTGTCCTGAGATGAACCAGCTCTTGGAACAAAAGAGCCACTGAATTTCTCACAAAGCACAAGACTGTGACCTACAGACTTCCCCACACTTTTTAAGAAGAGTTGCAACGTGCCACATCCGAGCCAAAGAGACACTTTAGGGAATGAATGATCAGCGTCTATTCTACAGACAGGACAAATGATTTATGTAAGAGAAAGTCAGACGGCCACGCCAGGAATGCAACCACGCCACATGTCTTAACAACCCGCCGAATCGCTAGCTATTACAAACGCACTCAAAGACTCTTTAAAAAAGAAAAATGAAGTGAACGTACACGCATGAGACACAGAACGAGGCCATGCTCTGCTCTCTCATTGGTCGACTGAAGCTGTCACTCATAATTTCTCTGTTTTAGTGGGATGCCGTCATCTGAATGAACGGCGGATATTCATGACTTCATACAGGACGAGGAAATGCGATCTCACGGTTAAGCGCTCATCATTGGATGGCGTTAGCGTAAATGCCCTCTGGAAATGCCATCTGTAATCTAGATGTACTCATGCGTGCGCTGATGACATCATTGATAACATATCAAAGCCGCGAGATATTATTCGCTGCAAATGATTCTGCTATTGCGCTGAATATTCTGTTAAATCAATTAAATATAAGAAATATGACCTTTTTTGCATTAACATGTTGAATCTTGCTTTATTCACAAGTTATATTGACCTTGATCTACTTTTCTTGAAATGTTTTATGTTTTATATCAAGCGTGCTTCTCATTGACACATACGACCTAAGACGCCTGTGACAAAACAAAAAAGTGGAAAAATCACAGATGTGATTAGCATCTGTCTCTTTGGGCAGCTATACGTTAATTCTGCCATATTAAAGCGGTCAAAGCCGGTCCAGCAGGAACAACTTGAGAGAACTGGTTCTCCCACCCTCGGGTTCTCGAGCTGATATTGTGTGAATATGACAGCAGTGCGTTCTTAGGAATGCGAAGCATCCTCAAGGACTGTCATGCAAAGGAGAAAAGCACAATCTTTTGCGTGAGCAGTCTGAGGATTCAGGCCTCTCGTCATACACAGGTTATGTGAGTTTTCATAACAAGAGGAAGCCTCGTTTCTGCTTTCTGAACACCACAAGTTTAATCTTGTAGGAACAGAGCAGGTAACACAGAGGAATGAGGAACAGTGATGTCCTACATGACAGTTTAAGAACAAACAAGCAAACCTGACCAGAACTTTACCCATAATAAAATGCCTAGCAGATGTTAAGAATCAACACTTGAAACAAAATCGTGGAGGGAAATCAGATTACACGGTTTATAAAACATACGAGAATGAAAAACGGACTCTGTAATATTCCATTAACAGGTACAACAGCTTCAATAAATGATGTACAAGTTGAAACTTACTGTATTTTTGTTAAGATAAGCGATAGAATATTAGCCTCATCAATACTTACTATGCATACTTGTACTGTACACAATCTTAAATAGGCATGGGCCGAATACCGGTTTCAATGTATACTGTGGTTTGAAAAATCCACTGATATTAAAAAACCTGTGACATTTTGGCTTAAGGTTAACACACCGTCAGAATCTCAAATATTTGCTTTCAACCCTAAACAAGCACATTAATACCAATAGTTTCTTCATATGACACATAGTTTAAATGCCTGTATGGTTGTTGTGTGTAACAGTATCAGGAATGTTTTAAAAGTTGAATATTGTCAAAGGGAAACAGAAGAAGAGTTTTATGAGTTACAGGTCATTGAGCTGTGAGTGGAATAAAAAGATAAGTGTCAATATGACATGCACGACTTAATTTCTTTATGAAGATGTTTGATAAAACCACGACCTCCTGTTATTCATTTACAATTTGCTGCAATTATTTTTTTATTTGATGATATATTAACTGACACAATACATCACTCCAGTGTAAACACAATATATCACTCCAGTGTAAACACAATATATCACTCCAGTGTAACACTGATTATATTAAATTAACTGACACAATATATCACTCCAGTGTAACACTGATTATATTAAATTAACTGACACAATATATCACTCCAGTGTAACACTGATTATATTAAATTAACTGACACAATATATCACTCCAGTGTAACACTGATAATGCATTAACTGACACAATGTATCACTCCAGAAGTCTGTTGATCTATTAACTGACACAATGTATCACTCCAGTGTAACACTGATAATATATTAACTGACACAATGTATCACTTTAGTGTAACACTGATGATACATTAACTGACACAATGTATCACTCCAGAAGTCTGTTGATCTATTAACTGACACAATGTATCACTCCAGTGTAACACTGATAATATATTAACTGACACAATGTATCACTTTAGTGTAACACTGATGATATATTAACTGACACAATGTATCACTTTAGTGTAACACTGATGATATATTAACTGACACAATGTATCACTCCAGTGTAACACTGATGATATATTAACTGACACAATGTATCACTTTAGTGTAACACTGATGATATATTAACTGACACAATGTATCACTTTAGTGTAACACTGATGATATATTAACTGACACAATGTATCACTCCAGTGTAACACTGATGATATATTAACTGACACAATGTATCACTTTAGTGTAACACTGATTATATATTAACTGACACAATGTATCACTCCAGTGTAACACTGATGATATATTAACTGACACAATGTATCACTTTAGTGTAACACTGATGATATATTAACTGACACAATGTATCACTTTAGTGTAACACTGAGGATATATTAACTGACACAATGTATCACTTTAGTGTAACACTGATTATATATTAACTGACACAATGTATCACTCCTGTGTAACACTATTGATATATTAACTGACACAATGTATCACTTTAGTGTAACACTGATGATATATTAACTGACACAATGTATCACTTTAGTGTAACACTGAGGATATATTAACTGACACAATGTATCACTTTAGTGTAACACTGATGATATATTAACTGACACAATGTATCACTCCAGAAGTCTTTTGATCTATTAACTGACACAATGTATCACTTTAGTGTAACATTTTGTTAAGGAACATCAATGTGTTACATTACTTTGAGACATTTACGCCACATTGTAACGTCAGACATGTATTACTGGACTAAACATCACTTAGATGAAATCAAGCAAACGCTTGTGAACTTACGGTGCATTTCCTGCCCATATAGTTGAAAAGCACTTCGTTTTCTTGTTGGGTGAGCAGAATTGAGCCAATGTTGCCCGCATGCAGCCTGTTTGGAGCTGGACCGCTCATGTTTGACAATCCGATGGTGTAAAGTGGTGATCAGGAAGTGTTAAACAGAAAATATGTTCATTGATCTCCGATCACAGCAGCCTGTATCCAGAGCCTCTCATTTCCACACCTGTGTTTGTGTTGACTGGGAATGGATCCAGAACGCGTAACAGTCCTGGATGTGTGAAATAAAACGCGATCTTTAATATCCGGATGAGTCCGCAGTCGTCCCGAGACTCTAAACTTTCATCTGAACTCGTTTTGGATCCAACATGGCAGTGCCAGAGTTGCGCATGACAGCGAGGGAAGCGGCGTATTTGCTAATCCTGCTCATGAATATTAATAACGCACCGTGACGCTGTCTCCTGAATGGCTGGAAAGTCAGCTGACGATACAACTGCGGCGAGGGCGTGGCTAAATATTAATTACTTTACGTAAACGGACGCTTCAGGAAGGTTACCAGGCAACTTCAGCGCGAGCTAATGGTAATGAGAGTTTGTCGTAGCAGGATAAAGATCGTATTTATTATCGTACGCCTACTTTAATTATATTGTGTAACACAATTATAAATGTAATAGGTAAATAAATAAGCTAAATAAATACAGGTAAAAGTAGTTGTTGGAGAGGAATGCGGTGTAGGCGTGGTCACGGATGGAGGTCATGGATGTCACGTTAAGATGAAGAATGTAGGACATGCATTATGAGAACATTTATTATAAAAAATATCTACATCTTTTTCTACCTATTATTCCTGTTTATTGACCAAAACTGGCAATGGTTTATGTTGGGTGCTTGATGATGTCATTTAGTTTGAAAACGAGGCACCAAAACAACATACTTGGCATTGAAAAATATTTCCCATATATGGGTTTATAATCTGTAAACATTCCTCCTGGGTTATATTTTACATCAGCAGACTATGATGAATAATTGTAACTTTTTGTTTATAGTTTTGCGATTCCTGTAAGGGAAGTATTTGTGTTTGAGGTCTGAAATATGAAGAAATATCCACCGACGACAACACAAGTGTAATTCCAGTCCTGGCTTGATGTTGGCCACTCCCAAACATGGTTGAGCTGTGAGGTAAACAGAGAGGAAACCTGAAAAACCTGTCAGATGAGAGAGAGAGAGAGATGGGCCAATACTGGACAGTTTATTACATATACATGGCATCTATCATAAAAAAGGATGTAATCTCTTATCTATACTTTAATCTGAAATCACATGACCCTTTCACATATAGATTTTTTACAACTTGCAGGTGTAAAACTAGAGTGTGTCTTGACATCTTGTGATAAGGACATTAGCAATGACTTTCACTATACCTTTGCCCTTTTTTGTTATTGTGAAGACCAAGTTGGACTAACACAATATTTGCTTTTCAGTGTTACGCTGACGGCGAACCATCTTGGCCGGAGAAAGCTAAACTTAATTTGCTAAAACTTAAAAAAAATCTAAGATACACCAAAGTTAGATTATGCAGCAAGTATGCTTGTAAAGCATATGTTCTGTTCACAAAGCTAACACAAAAGTAAGTTAAAAATGTATTTTGAACATCAAGCCTAATAACTCAGAATGAACTGGTCCTATGAGATTTAACATGCAATTTTTTTTTGCATGTGCATGGCTTCCTGGAAGCAGTACAAGTACAAGAGAAGTTTTTTTTGTGCCCTGATTTGCTGTAAATACACAATAAAAGGAGGCAAATTTAGGCTATGTATTGTGTATTGAATCACCGGATGTCACTTGAGTAAACCATCTAATATTTCAGTTCAATCAAAGCGTTTTCATCACCTGTGTAAATACGGATGTCACATCCAGAAAGAAGACAGCTTTGGCAGCACAACTTTATCCCACACAGCTGACATCAGCACTGACTAAATATTGTCTTAATGAAGTCAGCAAATCCTTTTCCACACTGTTTATTTGACGCTTGTGCTCCAGAAATCCAAACTCAGCGGTTATATTCATGTTGACCGCTGGGCGGCACTCTACACCACAAAATAATATTGACCTAAAACACTAGAGCAGTGGATCTCAGTACTAAAGTCTCTTGATTTTTAGTTATTTGCTTATTTTGTTTTATTTCAAATAATTTGCAGCCATCTTGAGGCCCATGGTTGAAATGAACATATTCATAGGCCTATCTGTACGTCTGACACAGCAAACCAGACCAATAATCTCAAATGTTCAGTTTCATTGATGATAACAGCATTTCTCTCAGCATAAATACATAAATGTGAGCATAGCGACTCATAGAAAACACCTAAAATCAAACAACATGGTCAAAAGTTGTCTAAAAACGGTGTTGCGCCCCCTTTTGGTACATCACAGGAAACATCTCTGTTCGTCAGTCTTCTGCAGGAGCAAACTTGTTTGTTTAGACTTTAAACTTACACAAATATCAAACACACAAGATGCCAATGAAAGGTGAGGAGAAATCATATGGCTTATATATGGTTTTGTTTTTCAGCACGATTGAAACTGAGGTTATAGAACCGTGTGTGTGAGAGGATTTGGTTTCAGGTTGTAATATAATACTGGTGTTGGATCTTTGTCCAGCTTCTGTGTTGATCTGTGAGAGATGTGGTCAGCATCACGGGGGACCGGAGCTGGATGGGGTCAGACAGACGATGACAAACACCGAAACTGAATCAGACTGACAGCGGCACAAATGACAATAGGACTTTGCTTAGAAAAGCTAAGGTTTGCATCACGTCTCAAATCTCCAACATTCACGAGACTAGAGACATGCTTCAATAAAACTAAGTGGTATTATAAAGACAGTAGCTCAAATTTTAGTCTACAAAACGTGCAAATATGTTTTGTATAAACCAAATTTAAGTAGGCTACATTTATATAGTGAATTACTGCTCAGCTATAAACAAAATCGCTTTGGATCAAATCTTCTGATGAATAATGTTTGCTGTGATGTTTGGTGTTTGGTAAACATCATTCTGAGAGACAAAGGCGGTGTTTTTGCACTTGTCATTTGACTCTTTATGTAAATATTGTGTTTGAGGGTTGAAAGTGCAAATCTTCCCTTTAAAAACATCAATTGTAAAGTTAAAATTATTATTTATAAGTGAAGACAATGTGACATAAATACAGCTTATTCTTTAACCAGCGACAAAACCCTGTTAAATATTAAAGCAGATTAAAGTTGCTTCATCCTCATTTGTGGCAAGAAAATGACTAGACAACCTTTGAACAGTTGCCATTGTTTGTAGGTCTTAAGACAAATAATGAAACCTTGAACTGAGGTTTGAAAATGCATCTTTTCTTATGCATTTCAAGAGTATAGATACAATCAGATCTGTTTCTTGTGAGTCTAAAGGGAGGAAAACCACATGGGACGTCGTCTATGTAAATGAGATGTTTTGTTTCTTAACGTCTGAATGGAAATCGGTCCCTTCAGTAACAGCCAAATCTCTTTTGTCATGATGCCGTCACCATGATAACATTCCATACATGAAACACATCAAAGATATGATAGCGTTCACACATGTGAATGTTAACAGATGTCAGAGTGGGTCGTCATGTTTGCTTGTGGGATTTATTTAAAGGGACAGTTCTTTTATTTATGCTCATGTCTTTCTAAACATGCATGACTTTGTTTCTTCATCTCAGCACAACACAAAAGAAGATATTTTGAAGAATGTTGGTAACCAAACAACACTGAAGCCCATTGACGTCCATTGCACGAACACAAAACCGCTGAGACATTTCTCAAAATATCTTCTGTTGTGTCAAAGACAAAGTGCGTGTGTAGACGGTTTCAGACCAAATGAATACAGCAAAAAAGATATCAAAGAAATTCAGAAATGGTCGACTCGACAGTCATATTTTTTTATAAATATAATGAGTGCATAGTCAGAAATGAGACAAAACCATCATGACACCAAAGTTATTGTGAATGAAAGAAGAACATTAAATAAAATCTATATTAGAATAACATCAATTCTATTTGCAGTACTAATTACCACCCGTTCCTATATATCAAATGTTTGATATATTAAAAGTGAATTTGCGCAGACACATCCATAGCTGCCGACTGCGACCACATGCAAGAAATATTTAAAACTTTATAAATCGTAGAAAGCCTGTCTCAAAATATAAATTGTGTTTTGAAGCTTAAAGATGAACTATAGAGGAAGCTTTGGCAGTTTCTCTTTTAAACAAATCTTTTGGAAAGTTTACACACAGTATGAGCTCACAGTACTGTATAGTTAGTTTTCACAGTGTGTGGTGCTTATACATTTGAGAAACACAGACAAAATCTATTGATCTCCAATAAACTTCAGCTGCCAAACAGTAAATATTAAACTTGATCAAGAGGGAATGAGAGTTCTGTCTGAACTTGTTTTCATACAAATGTAAAACTCAAGTGTAAATAAAGGCACTAACTTCCTTCATATCTAAAGCTTCCAGTCACATTTGATCTCTCTCTGGCTACAGTCTGAACATGCAAAATCCTGACACATGCAGTTACCACGCATGCAATACAACTCCTGATGTCTGTCTGTCTGTCTGTCTGCACGTCTTTGGATTTAAAAGCAAATGTTAAAACTGGAGGAAATGTTTCTCTGAGGGCTTTTAAGCTGGTACTGATATTCTCCTGAGAACCAGCCGTTCTGCTTTTTCTGTTAATATCTCTGAGAACAAACACGGCACTATAGTTAAAAAAGCACATCCCTGGACTTTACACTCATACCAAATGTTTGGTGGTTTGAAGATTTATAGTACTTGCAAACTGTAGTAAAATTCCTACTATAGTGCTTTTAAATATTACCATCGTAATAAATGCTACGGTATTTACAGCAGTCGATCATCCTAAAGTACACTACAGTATTTTCCACATGGGATGTTTTTAAAATGGTATCATTTGGTCTATTCATTTAATTTAGATTTGATAGAAAAAGTGGAGAGAGTGTTGTCAACGTTTGCTACATTTCATTGCCTACTGGATACGGTTGTGTGTCAAATTGCCATTAACACAAATAATTTGTAATAATTTTGTTTGCCGAGTGGTCATGACAGGCGCATTCTGCCTGTGTCAAGCTCGTCTTTTGGCACCAGCTGTCCATCGGCACCATTGCCTGTCATCTCCTCCTCATCTTTATCATTGCACACAACCCTCAACAGAATGTTCGACAAGACGTCCTGATACAAACTCAAACAAACCCATCCCGGCAGATACAACAATGTCACCAGGCCCATGAAGTTGAGAGGATAGTGCGAGTAGTCCCACGAACACGCGTCGTAGTGTCTGAGCGCGAAGCCCCAGCTGAACTCCCACACGTAAATGAAGCAGATGTAGATGGGCAGCCGTCTCCAGGTTCCCCAACCGCGTCTGAAGTGCAGATGGAGGTAGAGCTTCTCCACGACGAAACTGCAGCTTCCGTACATGAAGAAGGACCACAGGGACGTGTGTCCCCTCAGGTCCGCTTTCTCAAACAAGCTAAACGCTGACGTGAAGAGCACCTCGTCCAGAAATCCGTGCATGCCGAAGAACGCAAAGCGCAGGACGCCCGGTAACCCGTTTCGGCACCGGCGCACTAACACCCCGTTGTTCTGATACTGCAGGCGCATGAACCCTTTATGAAATATATTCGTGAAATATAACGCAAGGATGTAATGCACGACGAGCTGGGTGACTGACACCACTCGCAAATTGTCCGTCCTGGTCACAACGGTCCCGATTAAAATCTGCAAGCAGATATACAGCGACGGATAGAAGACGAGATGGAAAATGACGGGTCTCCCGCGGAAGCATCTCTTCTGCAGGTAGATCTTCTCCAAAAGCAGATGCGTTATGCAGTGGACGACGCACAGATACGGCGAGGAGAATCCCAACAGTTTAAAGTCATTATCGTCCAGAAACCTGCGCACGGACGACAGCAGGATGTCCAAGGTGATGCCGTGCATGCCATAGAAATACATGCGCATCCACTGCGGCAAAGCGCGCATGGAGTCCTGCCGGCGTTTATTCAGCGCCTTCGGGCCATCTCTGTGGCCGTCTGCCCGTCGGATCGTCATGATAGCTCTGCTGAAAGAGACCTAGATAGCGATGCGTGTTTGTTTGATGGGCATTTTACGATGCGCCCTCACGAAGCCGCAGATCTCGCCGAGCGCATTTTCTACATGCTCTGTTATTCTAAAGAGAGACATGAACAGGAAAGAAACAAGAAATGTTATCAAACACACCGGCAGATGGCGCGCTGCACTACTCCTGCAACCTAAAGTCTCCATATGTGTCTGTCTGTAAGGAAACTCTACTACTGTAATGAAAATCTTCACTCATTCCATAAGGGATGTGTTCATGATGATATTAATAATATCATTAATACGCCCTTTCTTTACTTTGGTATTATATAGTTAACTCGCCAATGGATGTTGATTTCTTTTGCTAAAGAGAATAAAGGCCCCGCAATTTACCCTGCATGTCTGCAATGCATTTGAATGCATTTGGCAGATATTCATTTCATCACTATGTGTGTTATACTACAAAAGCACAACGTTTTTAAATAATATTATGTCATGACATAATTTAAGAGAGAGTTTTAGCTCACTGTAGGACTAAAATATCACATGTGTGTTATCTCAGTGACTCGGTTTCTCTGCTGTTAGTGGAGGTGTCAGATAACTCCAAGCATCCACAAAAACACTTATCTGTGAGAGCCACAAGGGGAAGACAGACAGAGAAAGTGTTTCCCAATGAGAATATAACAGTGTCATATTGTCCACCAGCACTGTCAAT
Organism: Oreonectes daqikongensis; assembly: GCA_026939265.1. Lineage (NCBI taxonomy): Eukaryota > Metazoa > Chordata > Actinopteri > Cypriniformes > Nemacheilidae > Oreonectes > Oreonectes daqikongensis. Next base: position 1,252,282 of record JAOTQM010000449.1, on the reverse strand, counting down.
AAACACACTATTTACAGCCAGATGTAGTCAAAAACAAAAAAACACAATATTTATAATTATACCGTTTTTACTGTTAATAACAAAATAACATCAATTTAACAAATATTGCGCATTTCTCAAATTTGAGCAGCTGCGGCGATGCTGCACTTATTAAAATCGGCCACTAGAGGGCGCAAAAGCAAACGTTTATTTTGACACGTCTCAGTCTGAATCCATCAGCGTTATTCTCACAAACCCTTTCGGAAAAAACGAGTCATTGTAAGTTAATGAAAAATCTAAAATTCTATAGGATACATTACACTATTGTAGTTTTTTTGTCGTTTTAGTTGATTGTCATCGTCTCATCATTACGCTCCACTTCAACAAACAAACAATAAAATAAAATAAACAAAAAGACATGGAAAGTTAAATGCTTTACACAATCATACTTGATTTCTTCACCAAAAAAACAGGCGAAATATTCATTCAATTTTTACGTCTTCATAAACACATTTGAATGAAAACACAGAAATCTTCAGTTCACACTTGGATGATACTTGACTAATAACATCAATCTGTTTTGGGACTTTGCTCCATCGAAAGATGAACTCACTGTATATGTGCTGCACGTGGATTTCTAAAAATGTAATTTTAGATCTCATTTCCTCCAATTTGCTGCTCGTATTGGTTTGGTCTCATCTGGTTGGCGGATGCGGGGTCACAAGGGGCCGTACTAGTGAAACCCTAAAGTCCCACCAGAGGATTCCCTCTTGTTTACCGTTTCTACACTTTATTAGGTATTCCCTCCACTTCCTGGTCTTTAACCCACACCTCCTTCATCTTACATTTTTAATAAGCTCTCTTTATCAAGATTTCTGTGCTGCTCCATCAGAGCGCTCTGAAAAACTGCCCACATAACAGCCAATGCATCCTAATAACACACCGCAGTCACATACACGTGAGCACAATATCTTTTCCGAGGTTACACTCGGAGGCTGTTAAAGCAGGGCAAGGTCATCGCCATGGAGACAAGCATCTTTCCCCGCACATGTGGTCATTTACAGCAGAGACATGGACTGAGCTAATCTTTAAGAGGAGGTGAAAGGGAGGTAAACCTGTGTTATCGGATGTGTTTTCACAGATGCCGACGGTCCTCAGCACGTCCTTGCATCTCGCCAAAAAAAATGACACCCGAATGCATCATCAACCATCACAGCAAAACACTTTCCAGCCGGGTTTTGATGCAGAAACACACCTGCGTGATAAATAAAGATTAATAAGCTCACATGGTAACCTGAGTATCAGAAGGAAACTATGTTCCAGCGTTTGATGTGAATGTCAGGTCGAAAGAACATCACAAGCTTTTATTTCTTAGACTAGATACATGCTGTAATTTGCCTTTATTTTTGAAATGTCCTTAACCACGTTTTGTGTTTTTTCTATTATGTACAATATCTAACCTGATGTGGCATTAAAAGCAAATATGACATCACTATGACATCACATTTGGCCAGTGGCATAAAATCCACATGCTGGCTCATGTCAACACGATTCTCTCTCTCAGGTGTTCTGGTTACTCGAGATGTAATACAGTAAGGACACTTTAACTAGCAGACGATGAACATCATTATCAATGCTTAGTGTTGGCTTACAGCGAGAGGTCACAGGGGCAGGATGTGATGTCATCAGCAATTGAATGATGTACAGGATATGGCCACTTAGTGATAGCTGAGAGGACCCTGGATATTCTCCAGCAAATCCAGTTACGGCTCTTAAATTGCTTGAAGAAGGTCAATTATTTTCATACATTTCATCCCAACAGCGTTTATGTTTTAATAAATCCGGTATGCGCATAGAAAGAATTGTGCTCAATAACCATTTTGTGCATATGCATGGATGTTACAACAAACCGTCAAAATATAATATATGTATGTGATTTAACACAATATTTTGTTTTCTCCTTTTTTTGTTTATTCAAACCCTTCAAACGTAAAGCACAGACAAAATCTTTAATACATAGTCAAAAAAATTCACTTTAGGCCACGGCTGTTTGGAAAAACGGCATGCCTAAACATTTGAGACATATATTAATGTATGCATTCGTGCAAATATGAGGAAAAACGCTGTTTGTTAAAATGCAAAGCAGCACTTAGAACGTGTTCCAGTCATCATATTACATTGCAGCAAACACACAATGGTTGAATAATGGCAAGTATGAATATTCACACGTGAAGGGATTGGTCATATAAACTAACAGAGGTCTGACTGAATAAAGGTCAGGACTGACAGGGAGTTTGTTCATCCTGCCCTACAGAACGCAATTATTATTCACAACATCATTCATGATAAATGCACAAATTTCTCAGTTGAAATGCCAGCAGAATGTCACACTAATGTCAGCAATTAGACCCGATTCACAATCTGCATCAAACCCGCAGCATCCGTCAGATGAGGAAAACACATCTCGCTTATATAGAGTCTGAGTTTCCCAAAGCTTTTCTCTCTGCTGTTTGTCATTCATTGTTTTAGCAAGAGAATTCCATAATTAAACACTTCACGATAAGCACGTGGTGAGAGATTAGCACTCGAAGTCTCTTAAATCCAATTCCAGCTTCCGTTTCACCAGAGACAAACAGCCAATACTGACAAAACCGATCCGACACGCACTTACAAACCGCACACGAGAAAAAGTTACGATGAGGTTTCAATGCACTAAATGTTTATGAAATATTTCTTATCGTGTGAGGATTGATGTGTTGACTCGAGCGTGAGGCGTGTTCTTCCATCCCCGAATCCCAAATGTCCCATCCAGAATGATTGACAGCTGAGAGGCCGATCGCTCATCACCCACCCGGCTTCATGTTAATCCATTAAAAATCATTCTGTCAAAGCCGCTAGAAGTAAATTATTAACGCATTCAACAAAGCAATACTGCGGGTCTGAAAACGTATTCACCGATATCTTTCATAGCTGGATATTTCAGATGTTCTGCTCTAACAACTACATTACCATTCTGCTCACAGAGAGCAGGGGATGCTGGGTAATGTCACGGAGCGCCGGGGTCACTGGGCCGAAGTGAATCTGAACAGTTCAATTAGGATTTGCATAAATAAAGACGAACACCCACGAACAGAAGCGGATCTCTGTGGGTTACAGCCTGTGACGTGCCTGCAACCTGCAGAACAAACACACGAGAGAAAAACTGACACGCAAGACACATGTTCATCTGCTTTAATCTCCTGTTAGAAACAAAAGTGACAAGAAGTTTAGTGACATACGATGTAATAATAATAATAATAAGGCTCGATTTTCTTCATGCATAACCTAAAGGTAAAACTAAATAAATATTTAATATCGTTTATTCCTTTCATTTTGGGAGGAAAATGTCATCTGGATGTGTAAGATTTATTCTAATATATCCACATCATTTACATGAACGTGTTTTGTGACCTTTGTTCCCTAATCCAACATCCCTACAAAAACAAAAGACAAACAGTACAGCATTTCCATCACTGATGCCCCAAAGCATGCTGGGTAAACTCTCTGACCCACTGACAAACATCTTATACCCCAAACATCCATCTGCTCCCGAGTCTCAACGGGAGACACAGCGCCAACATCCCTAAATCACAGGAGGGAGCGTCACGCACGCACAAAAACAATAAAATGTTTATTGTTGTCTCTATGTACACACTATAACAAAGCTTTTATATTTTCTTTTCTTTTTTGATGTTGTGAACATGTTTTAATCAAAAGTTATTGACTAATTTATTGCTAATCAATACAACCAACATTTTTCTTTGCTTCTGCAAACAAAGATAAATTCTTTATTATGACATTAAAGCATATTACCTTTCAAAAAACATCTCAAATACATATTTGCATGTTTGTTTCGCCTGGTATGGTTTCCAAGCTGTGCTATAAACATGAAATAATGATCAACAAACAGCTTAAGATCTTAAAAAGTGCATTCTTTCTCATAAAGACGACTATCATGAGTGTTTTAGATGATAATGTGATGTGAAATGTTGAACTATTGAGTTATGTGATGATACAGATCTCTAACTGTTAGCATGATACCTCACTCATAAGGATCGATTTCTCATCAGTGTCTCAGTTTTCCTCACTGACTTCACGGCTCGGACGACAAATTCTCTTCAGCTTTTACTTTAACACTTTGACCTGTAGTTTAAACCACCACAAGATCAAATATTCAAAGTAATTATGAACCAATTCTGATCCCGTTATCTACAGTATACATTATAATAGACTGCGAGTACGCAGCCGGCGCAAATATTATGCAAATAAGCGTCTACGGAGAGAATCGATTGGAACTAATAACTTAATGAGCGGCACTAATCTGAGATAACGTGCTGTCGGTCATGTGCTACCGGATGTGACATCACCATCACGCTCCCAGTTCTCCCAGACCGACTCGATCACATGTGCAGGATCCGACTGGAATGTGTTTGTGAGCCGCAGGTGTAAATGATGATATCAGATAAGATTAATCACACAAACCCGGTTTGTGCTGGGATGACGTATGGAGATTTATACACACAGAGACGTTTTGCTCCTTCTTCACGACTGCAGGAATAGAAAAAGGAAATAGATCGAGAAGTCAAAGTAATGTGACATGCATTATATTCTTCACAGATTTATAAGAGGTTCAAAGTCTCTCTTCTGGATGTCTCTGAAGTGCACGTCACACAAAATATCATCTAGGCTACGTCACAATGAAATCTCTTTACTTTTTTATTCTGGGCAAAAACAAAATGCTTTAATGCAACGATTATTGAATAAATTAAAGGCATATTTACCACCCATAATATGTGAATACAATTGTTAATATAAAACATGTAAATACAATGTTTTTTATTATATTATTGATATTGAGAATTACAGTAAAACGTTTAATTTGTTAAAACATTTTTTTTTTTTTTACAGTTTTTAGTACTAAAACATACAAACTATTTTTTTATTTGGACATTAAATATGACCCTGACATGCTCTGGAAAGGTTTTGTGAGATTTTTACTTTTTCTCTCTCTCTCTCTCTCTCTCTCTCACACACACACACACACACACACGCACGCACGCACACGCACGCACGCACGCACACACACACACACACACACACACACACGTAGCAAGGTTCTGTGAGGTGTGATGAATCATCTCAGTGGGCGAGTAAAGTCTCCGTCCTCCTCCAGACAAAACCTTACTTTCTGCATTTTACAACCATCCTTCTTACTTTTCTCATTTTTCTTATTCTACCTTTAATGTTTTTTCCTTATTAAATCTGTCTATACCGTTTATACTGTAATACCACAACAACACATTCTCCCTCGTTCACCCGGCAACAAGCATCCATCTCTCCAGGTACCCAGTGCCCACCTCAGGATCACGTCTCCCAGCTTTTCTTCGTAGACATTTGATGATCTCCAGCGCTCGCATTTCAATGAGAAAAGACACCCGACACGGCAAAGTCAAGGGGAGATGCTGTGGTTACTATGGCAATGGCCAGAAATGAATGGATCGTGTCCTTCGGAAGAACAGAGGGGCGAGCAGAAAATTTCCATTGGCGAGCAATTACGGAGATGGTTTGGGAACGCACCCGGGAGGCCGCGAAACCTCTCCAGAGAGAGAGAGAGAGAGAGAGAGAGAGAGAGAGAGAGAGAGAGAGAGAGAGAGAGAGAGAGAGAGAGAGAGAGAGAGAGAGAGAGAGAGAGAGAGAGAGAGAGAGCACTTTAACACTTTATCATAAATGGAGAGCCTCCCGTTCCTATTTCAAATTGAGCAGAAAATAACCACGAACAATAACGCTTGAATAACCTCCTCGTGTCTCTTTTATTTAATGTATATCCTGTATAATTCGACGAGAAATGTTCGAGTTCATTTTGAGATCTTTAATAATATTGGTAACACTTTACAATAAGGTGCTATTAGTTAACAATAATGAACTATTTAGTTTTTTAGCATTGATTAATTCTTGTTAATGTTAGTTTATGTCAATACAGTTATTCATGTTAGTTCATGGTGCATTAACTAATGTTAATAGTGACAACATTTGATTTTATTAAATAACATGAACTAAGCTTAATAAATGGTTCAATTTTCTCAATTTATGTTTGTTAAACAAACATGATTTTTATATGTTAAAGTTCTATATTTTCATTTCACATTCTCAACATAAATATTTCCATGCTACATAACATTTTCATTTATCTAACAAGGAGATAATACGTAAACAGATCTTAACAAAAATTCACATTATAAAATTGTAACCCCTCACTACTAAACCATAGGCAACGCTTTTCTGAACAATGGTAACCACAGAACTCAAAAATCCTCAAAATCTCAAAGATAAATGAACATTAAACATTAACAAATGTTTCTCTTGACTGAAAAACAACACTTACTTAAGAAAATACCTCTCAAAATACAGTCTCATGCAAATCCTCTTCCCAGTTGTAAAATGGATGTTAACGCAACACAAATCATTCATGTAGTCCTAACATGAATGGATTAAGTTACATAACTGAAAATAAATAAAATCATGTTTTTCCCCAAATTGTGTTGATTTAACTTAGATTGGACAAGCAGCAAAAGTCCTTTTCTCAGTGTTTTTTGTAGTTTCTGTTAGCTAATGCATGAACTAATTGTTAACAATTGTAAAGTTTGAACAATCTGAGCTCAGTTGAGACATTGTTGAGATCTTTGCTGAAACTCTAAAGGAAACATTTCTGACTCTTTTCTCTGGAGAAATATCTGAGACACAGATGAGACTTCAGCAAAAGATCTCATCAGATTTCTTTCGCTCGTAAGCTTCTTGTTTTCTTCAGTTGTGCTCATCCAGCGGTCATTTCCTCCTCATCTGACCTCCGTCGGCACAACACTGCTGTGTGTGTTTGTGATCACTGAAACAAGAGGTGATGTTCTCTAACACATCCCACCCGAGCACAGAGACACAGTGGGCATTGTTTCACATCTGGCACATGACTTCAACTGTGACGCACGTTTGCCACCTTTGTTTGTTCCAGCTTCTGAAGCACGAGTCTGAGATGTTTGGAGGGATAACAAATGGCACGGAAGCGAAGAAACGAACACAGACGACTGGCGTCGCGACCGGAGCTTCAGATGAGTTTCGTGTCGCACAAATGCTTGTACAGTCGGGAAACAATGAGCGCTCTGTGGACGGCTCCATTGTGCTTTATCTCTCACTTTTCCTCGTTCCGTGTCGTTCTCTCGTGTCACAGCGGGCCTCCGGGAGGAGGTCAGATGATGTCCAGAGCTCCGATCAGAAGGATGGGAAGCACGTGACGGGATCTAGTGGGCCGACGCTCAGCACGAGCGGATATTTGAGTGGGAAGTAAAGCTCGGATGAGACGATGAACGTTGACTTTGCGAGTCGATATTTTATTCACTCTGCAGAACACAAAAGAAGATTTGTTGATAACCAAACAACACTGAACCCCATCGACTTCCATCATATGAACACATTTCTCAAAATATCTTCCACAGGTTTACAACCACATGAAGGTGAATCTATAGACACGATCGCAATCCAATGTGTCCCGCTCTTCATCTTATCTTCGTTGTCTTTAGGAACAGATTTTTTCACGTTTGCTTCATTCTTCGACTTTATTGACAACAGCGAGACGGTCAATAAATAACTTACTATTAATAACCATCACAATATTCTTCTTCAGAGTAATATATTATCCTCATCTAAGGTTGCCAAGCAACGTGCTGCCTAAATCCAGAATGAAATTGATGTGCGGTCTCTCGTGTGGCTATCGATCGACAGAAGCGCTGGACGCGACTCATCCGATCACATTCTGTTATGTTATTGTATGACATTAATCTTTACAGAAAACCGACTTGCACGTGTAAATGCAAATGTACGATATTTTACATTTTCAAAGAGAACTGACCGTTTTATCATATTACTGAAGCTTTTATAGGAAATGACCGGGATGGTTATCATCAAACGCGCACACGCACGCACGCACGCACGCACGCACACACACACACACACACACACACTGATGTGTTTACAGCATCGACCCCGGGGAGGGGGTTCTTGGAAGTGTGTGTGTGTGCGTGCGTGCGTGTGTGTGCGTGCGTGAGGTAATTCATCACAGGGGGCTTTAGATGCAGTTTCCATTAACACCTGGTTGCCTTCAGACAGATCCTGCTCGACTCTTCACAACATATACTAGCTCAGAGAATAATCCTCATTAAATATGAATAAGCAGGATTTTTCTCCGGCATGTGCGCTATTCGTGTGCGCGGAGAAACGTGAAACGTCGCCCAATTTATCCGAATCTCAGGTATCGCGTCTGGAGTGAAAATCAGCTAAATTTAGAACAAACGGATGAAACAAAAAACAAGACCGCCGATGAGGTGAAACTTTTTCTATATATATATGAAATATATGATATATATATATATGATTTTCATCTTGATTTTGAAAGGGACGTGAAACACAATGGAAACTAAATGTATTACATCCCGGCCTCCGCTTCAGAAGGTTGTCTTGGAAACAGCGGTAAGATAAGTTCTCTGTCAGGAATAAAGTTGACTGTAATTTTAGTGCTTTAAGCAGAGAGAAATGCTTTGGGTTATGAAATCTCACACTGACTGCCATTCGATACGCTGACATTTTACAGAAATCTTTGGGTGACATTTCTAAGCAGAGATATACTGTAGATACATCAGCCCATGTCGGAAATACTCTGGAAACAGTCAAATATAAATATACAGAATGAGCAAGAACATAAGAATCAAAGGATGCGACTAGACGTAAGAGAAGCAACTAAATTAAGCAGACAGGAACCAAACAAATGATCCTCGAGACGTCCAAAAGATTACAAATCATTTATCTAAATGACATTTAACATCCAATAACATTCAAAGTCAGCTGTCACCTGCCCCATGTGATTTTGAAAAGAGAAAATAGTCGGCAGATGTCGTCTGTTACGTCATTAATAAAATCTATTCTACCTTTAAAAAAGCATCAGTTGCAGAATATAAAACAATAATAACATAACAAGATGGAAAAATAAGAAGCATGTGCAGTCACTCTTCATTCATTTCTGTCAAACACAGTGATATTCATGACAAACATGTCGTGATCAGACACAACAACACACATAAAATATACATGACAATAATAAACAAATAATAAAAGAAACTTCTTTTCTTTAAACAATGACCTTTATAGTGAACGAACTTTTCTACACCTAAACCAGAAAACGTGTTGTTTAGTTTGATTTACCAGCTGATTTTCCTCATAGAGAGAACGGCTGCTGTTGTATTACACATGAATATGAGGTCTGGATTTGAGCCAATTCATCACTAAATCACATTCAGAAGTAAAAATAGCATGATGGCGTCATTGATACTGAATAAACGGATTGGAAAATGCGATACGAGAGCTTCGCTTTTTCTTACCTTGATCTCCTTAATATCTCGAGTATTTCTCGTCAATGCGATTAAACGGAGAGCAAGTGTCATATGCGTCTCGGAAATCTCACACACACATGTCTCAAACTGCAACCAAAAGTCAATATTATTCTCAATAAATCTCAATATGGGTCAGCAAATGCATCCAGATTATTTCACCTCTACAATCTACATTTATTTACACCTCCATACTCTTCGTGGATTCTCACTCACAGTCTCTTTGCGTTTCTCCTGCGCTATTGTGGAGAAACATCCGAGACAAAGATGATACTTAAATCTGGTGAGCTAAGAACGAGCATCATATGAGAAATCCTCCGGGTTTGGCAGCTCTATAAAGTGGTCCTGATGATAGTATTGTGCCATCACCAAGGTAACAGGTGTTTGGAGTTGCCATGGCAACAGGGTCCGGCCCCCCCGTGAGTAGTTGCTGTAGATTAGAGCGACAATGTAAAAGCAACACAATGAACGTGTGTGATGGACATTTTAACACAACATTAGTGCTTCACATGGATTTCAACAAAACATGAACTTTGTGCAGCTCGACCCACAAACAAGCGATCCAATGCGGTAGACCTACATCTGTCCTATTGACCAGATCAACACAAACACATGACCTCCAGGAAAGAATCTGACGCCATGGAGATTCCCACTGCTCATCAGGACCGCGACGACAGCAGGTGTTTTTCATCAGAAACCATCCGACGTCTGGTGACTCCACCGGAGAGCCTGTGGCAAAGAAAGCCATCCGACATCACACACGTCACCTATGAGCCAAAACTCAAAACAGACACGAGCGTGTTATGAACGCCTCAGATGTCTAGTAGATCCCATGGGATCAAATGTTCTTTAGGCCTGTGAGTAATAGTGTTTTTGGGTCATTACCGCGGTATTTTTATGCACCGGGGAGACGGGGGCTATTTGTTACTACGTGATAAATATCAGTAAGCGTACAATAGAAGCCAAAAGATTTCTTTATCCTTGCTAACAGGAAACAGTCAGAAAACCGTTCTGTAAAGAAGTTGTAAAAACGTTTCTTTAAGCGCTAATGCTGTGGCTTTGCTAAACGTTCTAAAAACGTTGGTATTAAAACATTATTCTTAAATTGTGTTTAGAAATAATGTTTTTTTGTTAGCTGGGTTCATTATTATGAAGTCTATTATTTTATTTAAAATAGATATTCATGTGTAAATGCATTGTTTATTATTTTACTATTTAAATTGCGCTGAAAAGTTTACAGTAAGTTGTTCTGTTGTGACAACTTACCCCATATACAGATATTACACAAACATGTATTTAAAGAGCATTGACCAAACATTCATTTTTTCCATACGACATGTACAAATTCATTGCTTTTCATCAGGGAAAAAAACATTTATGCTTCAATTCATCCCCTTTCTAGTTTAAATTCTCTTGGATCCACCTTCTAAATGGGTTTTCACCTTTCAAGCTTATAAAAGCAAACAAAGGACAAGTGGTTTTAGTTTAATTGAATGTCAAGCTGAGGACCAGGCGGCGTGCCCTTTCATCTCTTTAATCCACAGCTCCAGCCACGAGAGAAGGTGTTTGCTCTCCGTGATGCCCAATCGTGCCAAAAAGCACGGCTAGAGAGCGAGGGCACCGAGCCAAGCTAACAAGACCCGAGATCCATGAATCAGCAGGACCCGATGTGTGGAGAACGCCCAGAGTTTCATATCCTTAACGGAGGGATTCGGAAAAAACAAGACCAACAGCAGTGGAGACGCTGGATGCAAAAGCAGCGCTGGTGAGGGATGTTTTATACTTGCACTTATTCAAGCGTTCAATTCCAGCAATGACCCAGAAATCTGCTCATTCCCCAGGGAAGACTTTCATACAGCTACTGTATCTCGAATCGAGTAATAATGTCGAATAAACCTATAAGAACCCTGCAATGAAAAATAAAACTCACGTCTCTTTAAATGAATAGCAAAAATCCTTCGACACATTCACAGACTTTGTGGGGGTTTGGATTCATTGGATCAGATCTTATAAATAAACATGGAAAAACGGACTCCCTCCTCCACAGAGCTCCGTCACATGCCAGCACCCACACATCCCAGATATATTCATTCCTGCAACTTCTTTCACTTCGACAATAATCTGGCTTTTGTGACTTTGCGTTCTTCTCACTGTGAAACTGGACTTTTGTGCATTGAACGCGAAATGACAAGTTTATGAATGAACCCTGACCAATGGTGAGATTCATGACCTGTCAGTCACAGATCACATCTTTTTAATATCGATTAAATAGAGAGCAAATGAATTGATTTCGCTTGTGTCTCACAGATTTTTCTCCTGAGAAAAGCGAAAGCTCACAAAAGTTTGAGAAATGTCTCAAACTGAGCTCAAGTCTCAATATTATTGAAGATCTCAATATGAAGATTTACCCAAATCCACATTATTTGACCTCTACAATCTACATTCATTTACACCTCCATAGTCTTCATGTGTTTAACAATCACATTTGAGTATTTTTATTTCAATTTGATAAGAAAGACTAAGTTAAAACACAGCTGATAACTCCAATCCCCTGAGCTACAAAAGAGCAGTAAAAGTGATCAAATAATCCCGTGTTTAGACATTTTATCGGATTTTTAAACTGCGATGTAGTTTTAACGTCCCAAGAACTGACTTTATTTCAGCTTTATTTCCACTAAAAACACCAATAAAAATGGTGTGTTTCTGCACTCGGGTCTAGTGTGTGTGATTCTGTATGAGATCCGGTAAATCCGGTCTTGACAGTGATGGGAAGAGAATAGCTCTGTTTCCGGCTGAATAACTATCTGTGCACTCATCTTCTACAGCGAGGACACAACCTCACCAACTTAACAAGGTCTGCGGGCAAGTCACTTGTTCCTCAAACCTAACCTCATTAAAATAGACAAAACACACCTGTTTCTGCTGGAATAAAGCCACGACGAGCCCTGGAAAAATACAGCAACGGTACCGTACTGCTGCTTCTATTACAGGAGGAATCTAAAAAGAGAGACCAGGTTCCCGGTTAATGGGTTTGTATAATAGCCAGTGACCGCTGTGGGGAAGACCGAGCGAGCGTCTGTAATGATGGACAACCTACTGTTCCTGAACAACTACTACTGAAATACTGCACATCCATCACGAGCACCAAATCATCGAAAGAAAATCACACGAGGACAAAGAGGGCGAATCTCACACACGGACATTATTTTACGACTCACACGAATTCGTACGATGTGAATAAAAGGCCTAGATAAAAACACACGATTATTAGGAAAAAACCCTCCCCTAAAAAAACGAAAGCAAATTGTACTAAAACGTACAAATAAGACAGGACGACTAGTAAAAATGAGATCGTGTTTAATAAACCGTTTGTTGCATAAAGGAAATGATGCACATTTTTACAATATTGTGTCAAATTCCAATGCAATCTCGTAATTTATGCTTTGGTGCCAGTGACGGTTAGGATTAAGGATAGATTTAAGTATTAAACTTCTGTTTTTGTACACATCACTTCATACTCTTTCATTCAAAACAGTCAAGACGTAAAATAGGTTCAAATTTCCATGAGATGAAGACGAAAATTCTCATCACAATGTGATAACAGTGATGTAATCGTTGTAATGTTTGCTGGTCAAGATTTTTGAGGGATTGTTTTTCAAGATCTGTTATTTCAATAGTTTAACACTTTTGGAATAGCCGAAATATACAACATAAATAAAACCTCATACATATAATAAAACATGTTGGAGATTAAAATGATACTAGAATGCAAAATGCATCAACTTCTGTTCATTTTTTAGACTGATTTCGGTCTGAACACATTCAAAGCCTCCAAAAATCTTCTCTCTGCAGTGAAGATTGAGATGGAAATGCAGTATGTGACAATATTTGTGCGCGTCTGTGACTAATGTAATGCGTGACATTCCCTGCGAAACGAGTTCATACGGAGATCGCTGGGAGAAATGTTCCTATCTGTCACACAAAGTCCTACAGTATCTTCCCACAAAGCGTCCCAAAAATAGCCGACTGCTCTGTGTCTGACACCTCAAATGCAGAAGATGTGTTTGAAATATAAAAGATCTCATCTGGACGTGTTCAATGAGCATCCTGACAGCTAAAGCCTTTATGTGGATAAACTCGGACACATCAGGAGCGAAGCGGGATCGCTGCTTTTGAATAATGCAAAGGCTGCTGAAACAAACATTGGAAATCATTCTCGCTATCCGTAACGTTTGAACACAAGAATGAAAGCATTTTAATATTTTCGTTTGCCATTCTCTAGCAAACACCTTCTGTTTATTAAAGAGACATTTCGTGATGGTTATATAAAAACGGTTAGAAAGTGTTAAGCATCGCGTGGGCAGGTTTAAGACACAAACAGATGGGACGGGTGAGTTACCCACACATCTGCTCTACAGACTTCAAGAACGATTCACAAGAATCAAACTTCATCGAGAGAAAGAGTCACGGCACGCAACACGCAGAAACATTAAAGAAATGTTACGTTCCATAAATGCAGAAATGCGACAGAAAGGAGCCGTTCGTACAGAACGTGATCTCGCGTTGGCTAGCTGTATGTACATGTGCATCGGACAGACATCTCTTGGGTTTTAAACATCGGCACATCTCGTGTGAAGGCCTCGGTGAAGTCACAAGGGTGGAGAGAAAGCTAAAGTGCAAAACAAACGTCGACTCGAACGCCGTCACTACTTCAGTGAGTATATATATATTTTAAAGACGATTTAAAAATGCAATGACGTGACTTCAGTCTACGTTACTTTCATATCACTTGTGGTATTTACACGAGAGCAACAGTGCGACTCAGCAGTGAGATCCGGTCGCCGTGTAGTTGGACATCTCTCGGCGTATGGTGCTGAACGGCGACAGCTCCAGCTCCGTGGTGCACTCGTGTTCGTTGTCGTCGCTGGCCGTGGCCGAAGAGTGCGCCGCTATCCCGCACGCGTCCGCGCAACAGCAGCAGCAGCACTCCAGGAAGGCCCGGCCGAACGGGCGGCACAAGCAGAGCAGCAGGACGGGCGTGACGGCCGCCCGCAGGAACAGCAGCAGCTGGCTGAGCAGATGCAACAGCGCCATGGTGCTCTGCGGCACCCCGGCCGCCATGTACGCCGACACCATGTTGCAGACGTTCTCGGGGACCACGCACGCTCCGTACACGATGGCAAGCGCCACCACGGTGCAGTTCATTTGGCTTTCCAGTCGAATCTGCTTCTTGTTGCCCCTGGCGCAGCCGCGCTCGGCACGTCGGATCCTGCGGGCGGTCGCCACCGAGCTGCCGATGGTGAAGAGCGTGGGCAGACAGAAATAGCAGCCGAAGCACCACCACAGACGGGCGCCCTCGTACGTCAGGCCCAGCACGTACAGCGTGTCGGGGAGGGTCGTGGAAATGCGGATCAGGCAGCGTTCCGAAGCGGGATCATCGTCGCCGTTTTCGGACACCAGCTGGCGGATGAGCAGCTCGGGCAGAGCGAGGAGTAAGGCGCCGATCCAGATGACGCCTAGCTTGGCGGCGGTGGAGGTGCAGTTCTCGATCATCTCGTAGTACATCTGGACGTTGGTGGCGGCGCGGAATCGATCGATGCAGAGGGCGCAGAGGGTGAAGGTGGTCACGCCTAAGGATGCCACCTGAAAACAAACAAAAACTGGGTTTTAAAAGTGAATATATATATTCATTTAGCCTCTAAACATAACTATCATTGGAGCGAAAGCAGATCATCCAAAAAAAAGTATAACTCTAGTATATATTGGTTTGTTTGGGTCAAATATGAACATTTTCTAGTTTCATTGAACCCAATGGTCGTCTATATTCTACCCATGGTTTGAAACAAGCCAGCATTTGTTTAGTGAACAGAAAACAGCTGTTGTATGTCAGTACACGTCATTGTATAGTGTTACTCGTGTAAACTGTCAAAACCAACGAATTATATGTGGCATCCATCTGACAGCCATATACAGTCTGATGCATATTATCAGGTTTGCAGAACGTGAAACAAATATCCGCTGTGTCACTGTGACAAAAGTCAAACTCAAAGCCCTTAAACTCTTCCCGTCGTGAAACGAAACGCTCGCCGCTGCCGCGTTGAATTGGTTGATATGAAAGAGAATTAACGGAGGCGAGACAAAGATTCGACTATAATGAGAGAAAGACAACAGGACGGATTCTTGGCCGCATCCTAGCAGCTGCGTCTCAGCGGATGACAAACCCAAATGAAAGAGGAAACTTAGTGTTTGTCTCCATTAGCATAATTACAGAGCAATGAAGCACATCAGCATCAAGGAGGAGACAATTAAAGAAACCACGCCGTGCGCTGCTGTTCCCCCAACCAAAACCGGCCTACATCCTTCATCTGTGAACGGGGAACGGTTTGATCATTTAAACAATAAACGCTGTTCACAATCCATTACGGACCATTGCGTCCATTAAGACTCTGTAATGGCGCAACATTACTTTCAAAGGTGTGGAACGCATCCATCCTCCTTCATTAGACAAAAACATTCAAATTGTACGAAGAAAGTTCATAGTCAATGTAAACGATTTGCTTAATCTGTGATCAAGAAATGCTGTAGAATCATAATTTTCACATTTTTCGTATGATTTTAGTATAAAATATGCCCCAGAGATATATTAGATGATTGGACTCCATTATATATTTATATTGGAAAAAAATAAATATTAAGTATCTATTCACATCCCTAAAAATGCATCTAAAGAAAAATCACAGATGGGATCTTTAATATCAATTATTGCGTCTAGATCTTAGAACAATTTCCTTACGTCTCATGCTTGTCTCAGAAAAATAGAAATCTCTTAAATGTCTCCGTCATAAGTTTCAAACTGAGCTCAAATTTGTCAAGTCTGCGATCAAAAGTCAATCAGATCTCAAACATTTCTCATCAAATGTACACAAATCCACATTATTTTACCTCTACAGTCATTTACACCTCCATATTCTGTGCTTTACAATTACACATTTGTGTCTGTTTTAAGCAATTTTAGGAGAAACATCTGAGACACAACTGAGCTACGAAAGAGCAATACGATTTTCAAACACTACACGTATTTCAAGACTTTTTATAGAGGTACACTGTTACATATCTATAAAAAAAACTCAAAATCTTTCACCTGAGTGGGAGAGATTAAAGAATGCCACATGACCTTCATCTGCAAAAAACAGCCGTAAAGCCGAGACCACCGGCTGCATAATAACCAACTAATGCTCATGTGGTTTGAAGCTCACGCTCTGCCAAACAGTCCTGAAACTCGCAGGGATAGCATGTCATGGTGTTCAGGATCTCACAGGCTTTGTTGGTCTTTACTAAGAGCTCATTAATTCTGTGCTTAAGAGTCTCTTCTGAAGGATGGAGGTGCTGGTTATTAATCTGGTTTTAACAGATGCTTTCAGACCGCTTGACTTCAGGCCATTGGGCTACGGCCAGCAGGGAAGGTAATAACTCTCACATATTGACAAATGAGAACGAGAGCACCGCTATTACAATAATAACTTTATACATGATGAACCATCAGTCTCCATTAACATCAGTGTTGAGTTATTAAAGGGACGGTACACCATTCATCTGGACTAAATGGAGCACAAAAGAAGATATTTTGAGTGGTTTGGAGTTCATACAATCTTCAAAATAAACTCATACGTGCTTGGTAAGTCGTACCTGACTTTCTTTCAGCCGCAAAGAAACTGTTCAATAATAATTGACAGATATGAAACGAACTGGAATTATATTTGTTCTGTATGAAAGCCGAGCTGTCAGATCCGCCTCCACTCGCAGGCACAGAGTCTGCAAATCTGCGTGTTGTGACTCGGAAAAGTTAAAGGCCGGTCATAACACAAGTCCACCTCTGCCGGTTAAAATCCAGCGCCTGACACGGCAAACACAACTGACATCCGAACTCCTCGCAACAAAACATATTTCTCCAGAAGTCTCATGATTATAAACCATATCTCTCCATGTCATATGCAGCATCGATGCTGTCTCTAGTCACAGCCGGGCATACGCATGTGTGTGTGCGATGAATAATGAATCCCGAGGCGTTTACTCCCCGCACAACATTCTCTCACAATTTGCCCCAAGACCGACTACTACTGCCGATCGGCATTCAAAAGCTGCATTGCAGCCGGAGGGAAGCGCGCACACATCCGTGACACGAGCGTGCATGCAAAGTGGCTTGTTTCCATTCAACCTCACCATTGTCAGGCTGGGCCTCTCGGCTCTTTTCGGCCGTCCTGTGCCAACTGCGTGCCACCGGGAGGCCACATTTATCCCGAACTCCATCCAAACCCCCCCAATTACACACATTCACAAAGGAAGCCTGATATTCGCTTGCTCCCACACTACAGTATCAGCTTCTCCCCGGACAACCAACATGAAAAATACAGTTAAGTATTTACTAGAGTAAACTGTAGTACACTCTACTTTGTTAATGTATATGAAAGCATTCTGCAGTATTACAGTAACTACAAAGCTAAAGTAAACACCGTTGTATACTTTACTAAAGTAAAGTATGGTACACTGTAGTATTACTTTGTCACATTATACTATAGTTTTTACAGTATTAACTATAAAGAAGTAAATACTGCAGTATACTTTAGTATTTACTGTAGAAAGTATAGTATACTACAGTATTACCTTGTTAATGTATACTGTAGGTTTCTGCAGTATTAACTATATACAGCAAAGCTATAGTAAGTACCGCAGTATGCTTTAATATTTACTATAGTACACTGTAGTATATTACAGTATTTGTTTATGCATACGATGTATACTACAAGTTTCTGCAGTATTAACTATATTGAAGCAAAATGGTAGTAAATACTGTAGTATTCCTATATTTAATACAGCACACTACAGTATAATGGCTTTAAATGTTACTACAGTTTACTATAGTAAACACTTAAGTACACTACACAATTTTTTCATGTGAGAACATAGAGATCAATCTCTCCATATTTCACCTGCACATCTAAAATGAGAGATTATATCTTGCTTAAAGGAAATGAATGCATTTTTAGGATCATTACGATTTTCGACATTGACATTAATACTTTCACATATTTACACACCCACCTCGAATAAGAAAAATAAAGATGTATTATTTATATTATGATGCATTCATGTATCATGGTAGTATCGCCTGTAACGGATGCCGGGGTCAAGTTCGAAAATCCCTGTTTTACAGTAATGAGAATACGAGAGGAAATGTGCTGATTTGTGAAAAGAGCAGATAAGAGAGACAGTCGCTGTGTTAGTGAAAGCGATCCGAGTTTGGGTGTGGTGAGGACATTATAACTCTGTGTCTACACGTTTCATGGGAAATTGCACCATACAGTAATGTGACAGAAGTGGGACAGAGGTCAGCGCAGACGGTCGTGCAGGTGTCCTGAGGGCAGGGCGGCTGCTCTCACGTTACATAAAAACACACCTGCACATCCACACTGAAACTCTATGCAAGAAAATGTAAGTGATGGTTGCCCATCCATGATGCTAGGGTGGGGGCCAAGGTGTTGCTATGCAGTTTACGTGAGTTTAATCCAGAACATGTGCGTTGCGTGTGGTGTCAATTACCTCAATATACGGTACGACTTTACAGGTGAACTGGCCCAGCAGCCAGGTCTTGGTCAGTTCGTGAAACACCACGAGAGGGAGGCAAAACAAAAGCAGCGCAAAGTCCCAGATGGCCAGGTTGGCCAGAAGAGCATTGGAGATGCTCCTCATGTAATAATTATGGCACACCACACACATTATTGCAATGTTTCCAGTGATTCCCACTGCAAAAATAAGAGCAGAGACGACCGAGATGGCATACGCTCCGTACGTCTCGCTGGTAACGGGGTAGAAAGGGTTGGGGAACAGTTCACTTTCCTCGTCCTCGGCATACGGAGGGGTCATCGGCGTGGCGTCCCACGGGTCATCTACCTGCTTGGTGTGGAATTCAGTGTAGCGGGTGAGATCGAAGGGAAAGTCGGTGGCGGTGAGAGCTAGAGGTTTGGGCATCGCTTCCCAAAGGGTTAAAGAGGATGCCAAGGCATTGTAATAAGTTTGGGATGGCGTAAGAGGGACGGCGCTTTTCTTCTGGCCCCTTTTCACACCCTTAAACGCTTTCTTGTGGTGCTCCTTTGTGCCCCTTCTGCGCCTGTGGTTTCTCTTGTGTTCTCCTCTCAACGAATACGGCTTTGAGTTATTGTGTCCACCTGCCGTTCCCATGGCAGCGGGCATCTCACCATTCAACTCCTTTTTATGTGGCTGCAAGCGCTTGCGTGGGTTCGCGCCACCCCGCCGGACCGCGCGCGTCCCGTTTGACACGAGATGTCCGTATCCGTGCCGTTTACTCCTGCTGTCTGAAACCAGCCAGAGATGAGAGCAAACTTAATGTGGTTCTCTGAAGTCTGCTTGATGTCAAAGGCAGGTGTACCTGTGGCTTGATGCTTGGCAGTCGCTTTTGGCTCATAAGGAGTAACGTCCCCCGTTTCTTTGGTGTGCGTACTGTCATTTCTTTCGTGCAATATGACATATGGACATCCAGCTATGAAAAATATCGTTCTTAAAAGCAGCACCTGCATCTTGAATAAGTCAGTGTGACAGTGGGTTTAAAGAAGTCACTCCAGTTTTATGCATCGCAAAGAAAACACATTTTCCGTTGTCGGAGGAAAAGTTCACACTTGAATGATTATTAATGCACAGTTAACTCGCGCAAAATCCCATTCAAACGACCCGTTACACCGCTGCAGATGCAAGAAAATCTCCTCTTAGCAAAGAAAGGCGCTATTCCCTCCAAACGCGCTCGTTTCACTATCCGTTGCGGTTGTGTTTACGAAGCGCATCGCGTCCAGTCCGGCAGAGAGAGTCGGTCGCATCTCGTGTTTTGGGCGCGGCAACCTGGATTCGTCCTGGATTATCGGAGCGCCTCTGCCGTGATCCTCAATGTGGAGACGCGGAGTCAGGCGGACGCGCTCTTACGGCGCGGGCGGGGAGCTGCTGCGCCCTGCGCTCCGACAGCTTCTCCTGTTTGTGAGGAGCGGCTGAAGAAAATGGACGGACTCTCCCCTGGCGGATAACCTTGTTCTGTCAAACCGGATCCATCAGCATCAGCCCCCTGGACCACCGCAACTGGAGGCGACCACGCCCCGCTCGTGCGTAATGCATTAACATTTATGCGTAATTACGCATGTCAACAGAATCATAATCCGATCTGCCTCGGGGTTGTACGAGTCACAATATAACCTGTAGGATGCAGGAATGGTACATTATTTACATTGCAACGATAGTACAGGACACAGCCTGCAACCATGAATACAGCTCAAATAAAGCAGAATCGTTCTATATTTGCATTAATATAATTTACTGTGTGAGACTATGCATTTAACCAGGTACCACAAAACCCCACCTAAAGCATTTGCAAACCACATACACTGGGCGTAAGTCAGATTGAATTTTATTTACGCTTTGGAAATGACCAGAATCTTAGTATTTGAAACAATGAAAACCTACGAGATGAAAGGATGAAGATGCAATTCAGGTGCTGGGACATAAACATGCAAATATTCATTTAATTCAACTTAGCACTCTATTTATACTGCTAACATTATTTGGAACAAAAAGCTAACAAACACACGAAAGTTTAATTCAAAGTGACTTTTAGATAAGTCTAAATGACACAACTTGAGTATCTAAAACAAAATTCACCCCTGAATGCACTTTAGTGTATTTGTATGTTGAACAGGTTTTCTCCCCAATGGCAATGACACAACAGAACGGAAGGGCAAGATCTGACTCGCTCAAAGGTTTGTTTCCTGCTGGACAGAAACTTGGGCTCGGAGACATTTGCAGAAACACAGCCAACAACTTTTCATTGCCTCGTGAAACATCAGCAGTTATGTGCAGAGCCTCCATATTTAGCTCAAACATGCATTAGTTCCTTTGTTCGGCTGAGTCCAAAGGTTTGCCTCGAAGTCCTGCTGGTTAGCTGAGCTTGGCAGAAACTAAAGTGCAAAACAGGAATAAGCTACTGGAGTTGGCACGTCCGTTGGCAGCTTGTTATAATGATGCCAAATGTAAGCATGGGGTTCCAAACATTAAAAAACAGGAAGAGCATGAAGGTCAAAAACTCAAGACTGACTTTAGTTATCTGATCAGAACTGATGCATGTTTTGTATGATGCTTTTAAAACAAACACAGATGTTCTCTGGAAGAATGGCATGGATGTAACTGGTAAAATAGATCAATATTTCTCTTTATTCTAAGGAAAGAAGAAATACGTCTATATAATGATTTATATAAATATGCCATCTGTTTTAATGATGCTGATTTAGCCATCCACATCTCAGGACATGACAGGCATCCTTATAAAAGCATGATGAACACAGATGTTCTTATCACTAAGCAACAGGATGAGTTATGAGGATGAGAGCACATGTTGGAACAGTCTAGGACTCCACCTGGTGGTCAGAAGCGGAACTGCAGGAGGCATTAAACATGGTGGACAGACAATTACAGAAGGTAAGACAGGTTTACGATCACACTCATTACAGCATCCAGGTGAAGTGAGGTGTGTCTTTAAGAGAGAAGAGCTGGAATACCCCAGCAACAGCACATTTCTGCCATCCATCACCCTGCTGTCCACATGAGAACGAGATGAATGAACCTCTGGAACTCTAAAGAAGAGGAGAGATTACCAACTCCATAAATTGATCAATGTTATACAAACCAGCAGCTTATCATACAACATAAGCCAAAAGAAATGATTGCAAACAAAGTCATCTCTAAAGGACTAATATATAATATATTGTACATACATATATAAACCCATTTTCTTAATGCATAATACACAGTATACAGATGTTCACATTAAATCCACATCACACAAAAATAATCTAGTTCAAAATATTACATATAGGCATGATTAATAATAATTATGATACCTTCAAGATTGCATAATACTATCTTTAAGATTGCATTGTTCCTTTAGAGCATCAGCTTGCATCTTATAATGATAATAGTTGTGTATGAATATATCTTACTGAAGTCCAGAGGACATTTTAATGGCACAGATCAAATAAGAGACTCAACTATCACACAACACTAAAACAGACAAGTAACTAAACGTGTATATGCACTTCTGAACTGGTAAATTCAGTTATTAGTGTGTGCGAACTATATATAAACATGTGATATAGTAAAAAAGTGATCCAAAATTAAAACGTGTATCTAAACTCGCATATTATTATTGCCCCTGTATGACATCGCTTTATTGTTTCCTAAACTCTTGGATAAATGCACCTGCTAAATGACTAAATGTAAATGTGCATATATATTATTTATTAATATTTTATTGTATATAAACCATGTCGGAAGACGTAAAAAAATCTGGTCCAGAAGAACTTCCGGTTTCAGCACCTGAACATTAATCACCGAATCAAACTATGAAATAAAATAAGTGCTTATGGGCCAGTGTTTACATCTCATGAAGTCCAAATATTATATAGATCAGCTTCATGAAGACGAGTAAAAGCCACTTAATTCTCCACACACTGAATCATGGGATCTTATATGAGAATGGGGTGATAACAGCGGTTTAGTGAGTGAATGGAAGAGGCCGGTCAGTAATGGGCTCTTTAGATCAGTCTGGATGAACACAACTGAGAAATACATACACAGAGACTCAAGTAACTCAATGACATATTCATTTCAATTGTTCATCAAGCTCAAAAAGTGATGTTAGGGTGATCATTTGGTGACTAAACCCAGACAAATTGTGAACAAAAACAATAATACGTTTTTGGTGGAATGATCTGCCTGCTGCTACAAGATCAGCAGATTCTGCAGCCATCTTTAAAAATCGCTTGAAAACACATCTCTTCTGTCAACACCTGACCGATTAACACTGACTTCTATCTCTTTCTCAAAAAAATTTTTTTTAGCTAAAGCTATTCCTTAGCTTTATATACTGTGCTAGGCTTTATCAGACCAGTTTTTACCGCACTTATGCATTTTGTTATTTATGTTGTTCCAATTGCTTCCATTGTTTGCCTCATTCGTAAATCGCTTTGGATAAAAGCGTCTGCTAAATGACTAAATGTAAATGAACAGCATGCAATGATTCTGAAGTAGTGAAAATAAGATTAGCTATATATATATATATATAAACACAAGTAAACACAAGTTTTGTTTCTCTTTCAGCAGCAAGACGTCTCAATCAGGTATGTCAGAAACTATCTGTCAGAAAATATTCAATCTTGAGCTGAAACCGTGTGTTTGACATGCACACAATTTCGCATTAAAACAGCTGCCTGCTCCTCTCTGCTTCCTCAAGGGCAATTCCTTTAACATTTGACACACTTGCACACATTGGCAATAGACAAAGGAAAGTGAAACACACTCCCCGTTATTCTTTCTCTCTCTCTCTCACACACACACATGCACGCACACGCACGCACACACAAACACACACACACACACACACACACACACATACAAACACACACACACGCACACCATTTGGAGCACAGCCCACAACTTTGTACTGGATGTCAAGAAATAAAGAGCTATTGTTCTTCAATCAGGCAGCTGATTTATAAACCAAGGCCTAAAGCTTCTCTAAACAATCTCAACCGCATTCAAATACAGCCTTCATCAAAGCCAAGACCCGCTCGAGATGCTTTTATAGGGACACACTACATACACAGACTGAAATTCATCAACTTGTAATAATAATAATCCTTCACACATCACAAAGACTGATAATCTGCAATGAATATCTGAAATAAACCCACGAATAACAGATCACAGGTTTATATGTTGATATGTATAAATAGAGTGAGGTAAAACATATTTGGACACCATAATGTGCTTGCATGGAATATAAAGAAAATATCAATGGCAAAAATTATTTAAGAAAAAACCCATCTTTGGCATCTTGATATATACTAATCCAATGCAATGACTTTACACAATGATTTTAGTGTTTTAGCATCCAAACACATTTATTCACTTAGCAGAAGCTTTTATTCAAAGTGATTTACATGAATACAATAGATTCATCTTAAGGCGGCGAAGAATAATACAACGTTTCAGTCACAATGTTCACGAGGACAGTATTCAGTTTTTGTGACATGTCGATGAGTTTAATGCACAAACTCTATAGTTGCTCATGACCGATGTCACTGGATATAAGACTAAAGTCACAAGAATAAGACGAGGTGGATAAGGAAATATATCTATACAGAGACCTTTACTGTCCACTTTTATCCACTACATACATAACACAGTCAAAGCCTTTGTGTTAAACAACAGCACTGAGACGTGGATAAGCCGTCCAGCTCTTTTATATCTCTGACCGGTTACTGACCCACAAACACTTTGTTTATGATGCTGGAATGAGGTTTTAACCTCAGTCACAAAATACACACTTACTATCTGATGCGGACTGCACGCTAGGAGTCTGGTACACATCCCTGCTTATTCTGGAAATAAACCGATCACTGTGACAGAAAGAGACAATATGATCAACACGAAGTCGAGACATCTTACTGTTAGACAAACGACGATACGAGTCTACACACAATTTTGTGTCACTTCTTAAAATAGCCAGAATAATCTGCAGAGTTGACCAGACACCACTTATCTATAGTCATGACATGATATTATTATTTCTATTTTATGTATATTGATGCATTTGATGTATTTTCCGACGTGGCCACACGATGGCGCCAGTTGGTCAAGTTTGATTTTCAAACCTCAATAAACTCACGCTCCTCCAAGACAGCAATTGTATTTTATAATCTTATCATCGTGGCTGACTGTAGGACTCTTTAAAGAAGAGAAGAGACAGAATCGTCTCTATTACAGTGCTAAAATTGAGGGCTGAATGTGAGCCAGGACGGGGAGAGCGTGTTGGCAGATGTACAGAAAGCTGCTATCATCAGGTCTGCAGGCTGGATTCAGACAGACGCTGGATGATGATACACGTGCTGATACCACGAAGACAGACAGGCAGCACTTTAGAGGAAATAGTGTCTCGATCGGACAGACTGTACATCATTTCTCTCTCGTATTTGTACGAGCACAGGCATGATAATGATCAACAATCTATGTTAAACCAGATCACATTTTACAGTCGAAAGTATATAAAATAAGCATATCTCAAATATTGAGTGTTAGGTTGACCCCAGCTACCTTGAGAATGCTCAATACATGTGCATTGTGGATATGAATGAGGTTTAATTCATCTCTAACATGAACAACAACTTCCCAGAGAACAAAACTATCCTGGAAAAAATGAAAGAATCCAAAAGAGGGAAAGACTGATACTGTATATACCAAACTACACTGAAATATTCTCTCCACAACACAATTCATATCCATACAAGATTTCAAAAGCCGTAGCCCACAAACAATTCATCACAGCTGCGGAAAAAAATTCATCATGTTTGAAAGAAGAGTAATAAAAAGAAAACAAAAACAATCGCGAATGAAAAGGGCAGCATATTACAATAGCCTATATAAAAAAAGAACGGTTATATGAATCATACATCTCTCTCCGGAAAGCCTTGCTTTCATATTTCATAAAAGTGACAAGCAACAAAAACAGGACACATTGAGAGTCGGGTGAAATGAAGAAATGAAAATGAGATGGATGGGGACAAACAGGAAGTGATGTCATTACACTTTGCCTCTAAAAAGCTCATTTTACCAGCCAATTACACAAATTAAGTTTTCCAGCGGTGTGACCAGAGACAGCGACAGGACGCTTCTGTTTGCTCTGCCGGGCCGATTGAAGTCGTGAGTTTAAACAGCGGCTCATTAAAAGTCTCCCGTCTCCGCATCTCTAAACCACAGGATTAAGAAACTGATCCAGTGCAAGAGTCAAGAGAGCCATAAATATTTAAACAAATCTAAAGCCACTGTTTGAAATTCATGTAACTAAAGTCCTTGAACAAAGTGATACAACCATTTTCTTTCTTCTGCAGAACCCAAAAGAAGATATTTTTGAACACTGTATGAACACAAAGACATTTCTCAAAATATCTTCTGTGATGTTCTACACAGTCAAATGTAGATTGTGAACCACACGAGATTGAATACATGATGACTTTTTTGTGGTCTGTCCATGAGAAATACGGCGCACACCTTACCAATAACTCCGACAACATTTGTTCATCTAGATGACTTGTAATCTTAGGCCTACGTGCCAATCAGTCTCAAAGCCTTTCCGGTGGGATTCTCAGTTGGGATTATGGGATACAGGATTGGATGGGCGCTGACCCAAAGCCCTGCTGAGCCTGCAACGCATCTGTCCAATTTAAACTCTGATCCAGAGCTCAGAGCGAGTTTCTCCGTACATAATTCAATACCTCGCACATTGATTGAATTATAAATTCCAGCATTACCCAAAAATGGCATGACAAACGGTTCCAGACTCGTCAGCACATTTTAAAACGAAGTTACGCCGGACCAAAAAAGGCCATTTGTCACGACCACCGGTCTTCGCTTATATTACGAGTAAAACGGCTGGTCGTTTTTGGGAAGGTTCATGACTCAAGCTGTCAGCAGATGGCACTGTGGCCCCAGTGACAGATGCGCAGTCATTACGGGTATGAGAGCGAACGCAATTACGGCTGCTGAGGGAAACAATTAAGTGAAGGCACTACTAGAGCTCGAGTCTGAAAGCGCCCACTCCTGCTCTTCTCGGCTTTACTGCCCGCAGGCGAGGACGAGGATGAGGCAGAGATAGAGAGAGACCCTCTGGCAGCGGTACTGTGCTAGCCACTAATAGGCAGCAGCGTGCTTCTGCAGGACTGTGTCTGATAGCACATATGTCAGGAGTTGTGTGCATGCATGTGAAAAAACTGCTGGCGAGCAAGAACAGATTGTGCTTGACTGTGCAATACTGATAGGATGCTGGGGATGGTTGCTAGGGTGTTGCTAGATGGTTGCATACTCAAAGTCTAACCCCAATTTTTATAGTTCGTTCCCTGTATGAAGTCTTTCCTTTAAACTAGCTTGATGCAATGTAATCTTTTATATTTCTTTTGTTAGACTGTTTGTCCTAACCATGGACGACGACATACAGTAGTGGTTTGATCGCTCGGTTCACCGTGAGATCTCATTGGTCCACACATGCACGGTACTTATACTCCATCACATGGAGGTGCGATTTCACGTTCAATGTGGACAGACAAATAATTTCTAACGCGCACGGCATGCAGCAGTGATTTTTGCTTATTTTAAAGTCTGCCAGGTGAAACCTGTAAGTCTGAGTATTCAGAAATGTTACAGCACAACAATCTGTATCTGATCTATCATTCGGATCTGTAGCACAAATGTTTTAAGATGAAACGTTTAATATTTCAGGTCCGTGTTCAACTTCTTGTGGCACAGTAATAGTGATGTTCCCCACCGACAAATGCACAAATGTGTGCTAGTGATGTTTAAGCATGCAAAGGTAATGACTTTAAAAACGGTGACAGAGAGAGAAAGCGATTTGGAAAGTATTGTGCGGGGGTGTGTGTGGGCAGAAGAAAGTCGTCACATTGTGAATGTGTTTATACCGGGTTGTTAGTGCTTATTTTGTGTGTGTGACAGCGACTGCAGTGTGTGTGTGTGTGTGTGTGTGTGTGTGTGTGTGTGTGTGTTTGCGCTGTGCCCCACTGCATCATTAATCTCGCTATTGTGAAACACACACACACACACACACACACACACACACACACACACACACACACACACACACACACACACACGCACGGAGTCCTACTCACAATTTCATAACTTGCCATAAAACCTTGACAATCATTCTTTCTCCTCCAGCAGTAAATACAGCTTGTTTCTGGAGTCGGTTGTGTTGTGTCCTGAACAGGTGCCATGCGATTTAATTTGTCTGTCCACAATGAAAGCGAAAATACTGCGCCATGCAAACAGGTGTAAAAAAACCCTAAGAAAGTTGTTTGCATTTCTATACATGGTCGTAAAGGTGGTAAAATAAGACACCATCCTAATGTGTCCGGTTAGCACCCGTGATCTATTATTTTTCAGTAACCCAAGGTCAAAAGTACCCGAGTGTTGTACTCCAGTTCACTTTAGTCTTGTGTTTCTCCATCACCAACACACCATTAGACTTCCCACAGCCCGAGGTTGATTTCACAGATGGAAAAACATCTTTCAGCATCTGTTTCGAGCCGCCGTGAAACATTAGATCAAGGTAACAGGTTTGAGCAGGGCAAGAAGAACGAGCTGGAAGTGTGTCCAGTAAGAGCGTGATTAAACACCGCGGTTATATTCCTGCAATTCCTGCTCACAGCTGTTTGTAAAAGTCACTCTGAACGGGGGGAGGCAATAACGCTCGGAGACATTGAGTGCTGCTGTAACAAATCCATTTGTGTTCATTGCCCTGAGTTCAATTCATTGTGCAATTATGACAGTGTAAATAGACTCGGGAATAATGCGGCAAACACTCGATGCAAAATACTGCAATGCACATTAACATGCATGAGACGCATGCAAAGTGAACATATTTTATATATGAATCTCACAAATCGATGTCTCTGCGGTTTTGTGTTCAATGGAAGTCAAGAGGGTCAGTGTTGGTTATCAACATTCCTCAAAACGATCACTTTAAGTCTCATAAAATGTCACAATGCATCAAATCAAATACCTATCCCAAGTATAAAGTCTTATTTTTTTCTTCTAGTTTTCAGGTGATATGTAAGTTTTCATCCACATGCTCAGAGAGAGCGAGAGAGAGAGAGAGAGAGAGAGAGAGGGAGAGAGAGAGAGAGAGAGAGAGAGAGAGAGAGAGAGAGAGAGAGAGAGAGAGAGAGAGAGAGAGAGAGAGAGAGAGAGAGAGAGACACGACACGACACGACAGTGATTTAAGTAAGAGTGACTCACCAGCTTCTCTTTGCCGTCATCCCTCTGTAACAGAGACCGACACCAACCACTTCTGCTCCCCTGCAATCATCTCACCTAACACATGCACACAAACACAAAGAGATCTTTAGACACCGCCACTCCACACCTGACACGGCCTGCAATGCATCATGGGAGGGAGGCGACAGACCAACACTATTATCTCAAACTATGAAAACAACTGTTAATTAAAAGGCAGTTGTGCTGTTGACTGCAGGAGCTGGTGAAGCACCGCCGGTGTCTGTGGAGGAAGACAGAGTGACAGATTTCATCTGATGGCAAGGAGACAGTCAGTAACACCTGTCCAATCTCTCAAACACATCAGCTGTCACGGGTGCACAAACTCCAGACATGTTGAACCTGGAGGAGATAAAAGAAATAGATGATAATTATCAACAATTAAACCCAAAACCTTCAGATCCTATTCCCAATTGTGTTTCACTGAAGTGCCCTAAAAACAGTTTTGGAGAAACAAATGAGATGATTGTTAAAGCACATGAAGAGTATAGAGGTGTAAAATGAGTATTGTACAGGTTCATATTGAGATCTTCAATAATATTGACTTTTGGTTGCTCAGTTTGAGACATTGTTGACATCTCTTCTGAAACTCTAATTAGATTAGATTAGATTAGATTCAACTTTATTGTCAATCTAATCTAATTAGAGTTTCAGAAGAGATGTCAACAATGTCTCAAACTGACATTGTAACAATGGAGATATTTGTGAGATTTCTATCCGAGCAAAGTTTCCAATTGCGCTCTATTTAACCTCATTGATGTCAAAAAACAACTGAAGACCCACCTCTCCGTGAGCACTTAACTGTCTCATAAAAAAAAAAAAAAAAAAACTTTTTTCCTTTTCTAATGTTCTCTATATACTTGCTTATACTATCTTGAGGTTGTATCTGAAACTTTGTATCACTAGCACTTCTCATGAATATTGCTTACTTAGACAAATCGCTTGCTGTTTTCCTCAATTGTAAGTCGCTTTGGATAAAAGCGTCTGCCAAATGAATAAATGTAAATGTCTAGGAGAAATAGCAGATATATTAAAAAGCTTGTTCTTTGCATGATGTCACCAAGAACACACATTTGTTCGTGCTAACATAACCTACAGAAAGTCACACATTGAGATAAACAGATTTAAAACATTGAAGTTACTAGACAAAAAGACCAAAGCTAATTCATAAGCCACACCACCCACACCGATTCAAATGCGTAACGTTTATCAGAACATGATAACATCCACCATCAAGCTGTTCTCACTTCTGGACTACACGCCGACAAATTCAGATTCATCACGCGCCTGCGTTATGCTAAACTATTAACACCAGAAAACAGTTAAATGCCACAGGTGTCTTCTCTCTGCCGGCGCTTTGGTCTGATGCTGATATTAATGGAGGTGTCAAAGAGAGCGAGAGAGAGAGAGAAAGAGAGAGAGAGAGAGAGAGAGAGAGAAGGTGAGTGCAGTCTCAGCAGTGTATCAGGTGGTTGCTGCTTCGATATCCGACGCTCCGCAGGGAGAGGACAGGAGAAAATGAGAGCGACGGAGAGGCCAGATGGCAAGACTTCGCTACACTGAGCTGATTCAGGATTTATCAGACGATATCTATGCAGAATACCGCAGTGGAGTTCATTAATATTCACATATATATTTGTGTTTGTAGTGCTTTGTGTAATTCAATTTCTCCTTGATAGATTGAATTATGTGCTTTGATTACTAACATTCCCCAAAATGCTATAATTCTGACAAATGTTGCCTAACATTTCATCACATTTGGTAATAATAAAGTTACGTCTTTCCTATCTGTGAAATCACAATTTGTCATGATGATCATTATGGTGGTGTCATGGTTTTTGGTGTGAAGTGGGGAAAGACATTACTAATGTCTTGAAGATACAGCTGACACGACGGTTTTGGACACGACTGTTCCTTCCTTTTCTTCTATGTGCTGGTTTGGAAAACAGACTTTATCATAAAATAACATTGAATCTAAAAGCGTGGTTTGCAGCGTTATATAATAATCTGTCCGAAATGCTAAACTGTTTTGAGATTGCTTTTGTATTTTGCCAGGGCTTTATAGACAACAAGATCTGTAAGTTTGTTTTGTTTTGTCACAATGCTTTTAATATGATCAGAAACCATTTTTATATATAGAGATCAAGTTTATGATTGTATATCATTTTTAAGAATCCCATGGCAAGCTTATGGGCAAATCTCAAATAGTTTGGTAGGGTGTATTGATTTCAACATTTGTCATTGCCTTCGGGACAAAAATTCAATTTTGGTTTGTCAATGTTTACACATTCCAAACAAACATGTGAGTCCATTACGGACAGTCAACAATTCTGTACACTTTATCTACTTTACAAAAATTTTTTGTTTTATACCACATATAGCACACTATAGTGCCAACGGCTGCGCACGTACACAAGAGCTCAACCGTATCACACACAATCACGCCAGCCTTTCTGTGTGTATGTTAAGAGTGACAAGTGCCATTCACTTACCAGACTGTGTGACGGTGATGAATGACCTGTCAATCAAAGACACACACAAAGAAAACATATATCAGGAAACTTTGTTTTCGCAAACCTGAACATCATCAGTATAAACTGTATCGGAGCGTGCCGCACAAACCTGTCATCCACTGTGTTCGCTTTCCCAGAAGACATCAAATCATTTCATACATGAAGACACACGGGATCCTTCAAATTGCTCTGGAAGCACAAACTTTCCCTTCAAATATTTACGGAGGTGGATTTCTGGGCCGGACGACTGGAGCGTTGAAGTATGAGACCATTTCTAAACAAGTCATCTCAGATGCTCTTTAGGGATGCACTCAACTCCCCGTGTCAGCTAGAAAATATGAGGAACATCACCAGCCCGCTGGCCTCGATAAGACGAAAAACTGAAGAACGGGAAAATCTGTTACATGCATCTGTTGCTTTAGACCCCATTCTGAGAAACAAGAGATAACAAAATAACCAAACAAAAAACTTTACGAGCATCATTTATCATCACATGCTCAAACACGTGCTTCTGTTTTAATGCCATTGTGTGATTTATAAACAGAACTGTCACAGATAAAGGTCAGAAACACTCTCTAGGCCAGTACTCAAGGTGCTGTTATGCAAGTAGATCAACAAACATGCAGAAATGTCCGAAAGTAAAAACAGCAAACACAAAAATGACGGCAACTAAAGATGATTTGAAAGGAGGACGACATCTATTGTTCACTGTGTGGTCTGCCTGTTGTTCTCGCAAGCATTGTGCACACGCTGGAAGGGCCGCGCGGAGGCGTCCGAGCGCATTAGAGACTGAATTGATGATGCGTCTTAAGCTTTGCATCATCACACATCAAAACCTGATCACACAGATGAATTAATGCTTCCACGAGCGGCACAATAATTTATCATCATCCGCTTCGCTGAGGGCCAGAACGGGAAAAATAAAGAGAAAGAACGAAGAAAACATAAAGAGGACGGAGGATGCAGATTAGAAGAGAGAAAATGGCAAAGTATTAGCTCATGAAACATATTTATGAGAAAGAAGGATGAAGATTTACACAGACAGCAGGGATAAAAAACTAAACGAAATCTTATATAGGTGCAAAATAAAAAGGTTTTCTCCATTTAATACAAGAAATTTTCAATGGAATCATGCATCTTTGGATAAACATACAAGCACAAAATTTAAGGAGAAGCAGGTCACAGTGGATCCAGATGGGTGGCTGTTGGGTTAAAACACTGTAAATGCAACAGAAGTAAAATGCCACATGAAATGAACATGAATCAGGTGAGCAAATATGAATGAGATATGCGTACATACCAATATTTATGCTTATGAGATGTAATAACTCAGAAAATGACCAGAAAGTCAACATGAATGCAATTGAATTCACTATAATGTGACACATTGTCAAACACCGATGAATCGTACACAATAATGCTAAGGATGTATTAAGAGTCACTTTTGAGTTCATGTTGGATTTTATTAGTCGAAATGAATAACAAAGATCTGTTTTGGATAAATAAATCCTGTTAAAGCAACACGCATCATTTTAGTAGCTGGCCGGCGGATCAATAAGCTAATTGAGTATCTAGCGGTCCATCGCTCTCCCTCCATCTCATTTCAGCTGGCTTTAGCGGTCACGAATTTACCTCGAATCACACAATCAAAGGGTTTTCTCCCATCCCCACACGAAATCACTCCCAGCACTCCGTCTTAATGTCGAGCCATTCCTTAATAAGGCAGAGGATTGCTCTGTTAAATATACTGCAGATAACAAAACCCCCCGTTCCCCGACCTCTTGTCAATTATATGAGTCATTCCCGGCAGGAGCCATTTTCTGAGCCCTGTGTTTCCTTTCAATCAAGACCTTCATGTTCAAAGGATAATTTAGTCCGACGGCGACTCCTCATCTGTCTATACAGTTTTGTGGCTCTCAGATGAAAGGAAAAACAGGGTGCTGCGTAAGAATATCGAGTGAATGAGGGCGGGTGTGTTTACAGCCTTTAAATGAGTTTGTACAGAGAGAAAAATCAATAATATATGTCACATTTAAAAAAAAAAAAGAAACTAGTGGACGTAGAAGGAGCTCAGCCTTGAGCTGAGACATTTAGACATCGGCCTTCTTATACTCCACAACTTGAAATGTAATGCACTCCGCTCTATAAAATAAATAATCAATATTAATATCCCCAAAACAGATTTTTAATACAAGCGTGCTGTTTAATGGCAAGCACTTTTTCTTAGAAAATATTAAATAGTATTTTAAAGAAAACGCAGCAAAGCCATGGCTTTATATAATTGCGCATGACCTCCACCATAAAGTAAAAACCTCTAGAGGCCTGGAAGCCAACATTTTAAACTTTTATCTTGCCTTTAACAGGCTTTTCTTGCTCTGATGGAAAGATGTACTAAGAATAGAGCTCCTTTTAGTGTTAGACTGACACAGAGACATTAAGCCCTGCCGCGGTCTGTTGGCCGTCCAGAGATTCAACACGGCGGTCTGTCGGCCCACCAGCACAGGCACTTAAAGGGACGCCTTACAGCGGGCCTCA
The DNA here is from genome assembly GCA_026939265.1 of Oreonectes daqikongensis. NCBI lineage: Eukaryota > Metazoa > Chordata > Actinopteri > Cypriniformes > Nemacheilidae > Oreonectes > Oreonectes daqikongensis. Next base: position 1,217,835 of record JAOTQM010000449.1, on the reverse strand, counting down.
CTGATGGACAGTTCTCTCTGTACCTTGCAGACGGTCTAATGCATGCGGTACTTCAATCATTCTTCATTCAAAACCTGACGGTGGAACACAAAGATATTTCGAGAAAATGGTTTTGTGTCCATACAACGGAAGATAATGGGGTTCAGTGTTGTTTGGTGACCAGCGTTCTTCAAAATATCTAAGAAACTTTGGAATGACACGAAGATATTTCATTTTGGGTAAACTATGTCCAATGTATAATGTCAAGGTATATTTACTTGACAAAAAAAGTGACCGTAGATATTAAATCTTGTTATCTAAAGTTAGAACCAGTATTTGTAACAAAAATCAAGTACTTACTGCAATTTTTTGATGCTTTACTTTCATATTTTCTTTCAGAGAACAAGATTTAATATCTTAGATCACTTTCTTGGTCAAGTCAATGTATCTTGATTTAACAATTTCTAGATATTTGTGCTGCAAAATACTAAGTTCATTTTTTGCAGTGTACAAAACTTATGGCTTCAGACCTGACTGAACAGACATTTTCACTTGAAACCAAATTTCCCTGCATGTAAAAAATGTGTGGTGAATGCATTGATTTGTTTAATAGGCTTCCCATATTTCTCTCTGACGTTTGGACCCAAGGTGGAGCGCTTAAAGATGGGGATGTCTGGGCTAATACTGTAGGGCTGCTTAATATTTAAGAGCTCTGCGCTTTTTGTGAGTTATAAGTAACATTCATTATATTGTTCTCATTTCTCTTCATCTTTTTCCAGGCAGGCAATATTTACAGCACCTCGGGGGTCCCATGAATGTGTTTCAGATCTTGCTACGGCAAAGAATTTATACCACTTCCTCTCTGTGTATCTTACGGGCCCGGCGTCGATTACGATCTGTCAGAAAATTCACTGCCGCGTGAAGAGATTTCGCAGGAAGGCGAACCCGTGACTCGAAGAAAGTCTCGCAAATCAAAGACAGCCAAAAGTACCCGCAACAAGCATCAGCCTCCATTTTACCGTCTCTCAGCTGACACCGGTTCCTGGGTGGCTTTCTATTGATCCTTTGAATTATTTTGAATCACCTCACAAAAGCTTCTGATTAAAACTGGAGGAGAGAAGCCGAAGAGACTCCCTGCAAAACCCGGTCAAACATTCTTCAACCCCAGCGGGTGGAATAAAAATTGATCTGCGCGTCACTCCTGCACCGTGACCGAGCGGCGATCGATGATTTAAACGTGTTAAGGTGCAGATAATCATGTGACGTGCGCTGTGGCGCGAAGGCGGGCCGTGATCGGGTGGGTGGAAAGGTTACGCTAACCCCCAATTTACTATGATTGATCCGGCAGGATTTAGGAGACGAGAGTGATGCGTTTCATGAGCAATGACAAACACGCCGCATCTTATGGGCACAGAGGGACGGATGGATGTGTGCAGGGTCCAAAATCAAGTAAATTTAGTGTTCTGCTCTGAAATTTGTTTCTTTAAATAAATTGATTGAAGCAATTGATTTCCGATAAGTGCTAGTTTATGTCTTGTATTACTCCACGCTCTCTTAAAACGTCAATTTGTTTAATTTATTTGTATATAAAAAGTGCGTCATTAATGCAAAATAAAACCCTTGAGTTCTTGCATAATCGTAAACTTACCAAAGCCATTTTACTCACATCTGGTGCAAGCGTTTGACGTGTTTCTGACACAGTGCTGGAACCGCTACACAGTTTACACCAGAATCCCACATCTGAAACCTGTTCCAACACATTCATCTCTGCTCTCATGGTGATGCTCACACATTTGCACAGTGCGGCTGCACGTATCGTTCAACAGATGGCGCTGTGGCACCAATATCTGTGACACGTGGCTCTGAAAACAAGAACACATGAAGGAGGAGAGGGGGCTGATCTTATCACCGATAAACGAGATTACAGAGAAAACGAGAAAGATGAGAGCTAGAAAAAGGATACCTCCACTCCACTTTTACATAACCGACACATCCATATATACACATCCATAAACACACACTGCTTTTTCCCATTTTAGTACCTGCAGTAGTAAATCCCTCGAGAGATGGTCATAATTATGTGGTTTATCAGTGCTGCGTTTCAATCCTGTACCCTGCTGAGCGCCTCTGATCGCTTTCTGTCCCTGCGCAGAAATCCACAGGAATGACCGAACGGACGACTGGGGGATTTACCGTGGTCGCCTTGTCCTTGCTCCACGGGCGACGGAGGTCTGCTAATACCCTCCGTTTTCACATCAGCAGCATCTAGAAGAGACATTTGGAGAAAACGAATGTCAGAATACACCGCAGTATAGAGGTTGGCTCTCCCGAAACTTCCTCCGGTAACTGAGCACACAGACCCTGTAGAAATCCAAATGTAATTTCGTTTCCAAGGGCTGCTTGTGTCTGAGGCCTGCAGACGAGGTTAGACATGAAGTCAAATCTGACTCAGCTTGAGGTGGTTGAGCACAGCTAGCCCTATCTTAAAGAACTTAACTTAAACCTTACAAGCTAAATTGTTCACTTTTGTCAACACAATCTCATGGCAATACTGGTGAAAACTAGAAAACTGGTGGCTAATTCGCATTGTGCATTTGTATGTTTGCGAATGACCTGCTTGTGTTTAGCATTTTTTTCTAATAATCATACATTTTTATATGATCTACATCGAACAGATTCAAATGACAATAGCACCTTGTAAAAGCATTACGTTTTCCATAAGGTCAGGTTGGCTTTGTAGAATTTTACAGTATTTCTCTAAAGTGGTCTTGCACCAAACGCAGCTCTCATTTATTTTTTAACCATAACAAAAACCATCTTATCCTTTAAACAAGCTGTTTTTGCGTCTGTGCTTCACGACAAAGTATTTCATACTAAACATAAAATTGCTCAATGTAGTCATTTGTGTTCAAAATCACATGAATGCACGTCACATGCTAATTATTACAAACTGGAAAGAAGAAAAACCCAGAGAAGAATAATCCCTGTGACAGTGGTACTGTAGTCTACACACTGTGTTTTAACTTCATGTAACCGGCTTCTTATCTACAAAGTGCTGCTGTTGTCATATGGAGCGGTAATTAATTTGACTAATCACAAACACACACACACACACACACACACACACACACACACACACACACACACACACACACACACACACACACACAGAGTTAGCTGAGCAGGCAGGGTATCCGTGCAAAGCCGTCTCCAGCACATCCGGGTCAAAGGTCAGTGTGCAAAGACGCCGTCACGCCACGCCAATGAGTCACGGAGGCACAGACTGCAGACATCACCCTCATATAAGCATAAGGTCCTTTAGACTCGCAAACACACACACACAGTCACAAAGAGCTCATTATATTTGAGCGCTGCTGTCTGTGTGCTACTAACAAACTTCAAAGCGATTAACTTGGTGCGTTAAACACGAAGAGTAAATATAAATGTATCAGAACTTATAACGCTGACATGTCTCTCTTAACGCCTCACGGTGTTCTCGTACCTTCGAGTGAGGTGAGAGGGCGTTCTGATCATACTACACAAGGTCGACCGTGTGATCTTTCCTCACGCCTTAGAGGAACATTTTAGTACTCAAAAAAGTATCAAGTCTTCCTCACGCTTCCCTGAAAACACAAAAAAACCCAAATGAGATTATTGTTCATTACAATAGGCTCTTATAGAAATCCGACTGTTGATAGCCAGCTTTAAAGCAATGGGAAAATCAATAGACTAGAGCAAAGGTATCCATTTAATCTCACTGCTGTCTCGGGAGAAACACCTGAGATTAAAGAGATCCCCTTTAGGTTATTCTCTCCTGTGAGACAGCAGGAACAAACACAAACCAGCTCCATTCAGCATCAACCAGTATTCAGCAACACTGAAAACCTTCAAGCCAAAGCAATGAAGAGGAACAGAGACTGATGGAGGTACAGTATTAAAATTCCCCCGTGGCTCTGTTGGTGACGCCAGTGTTCCCTTTGTGGACCATTAGTGCTGCTTTTTGGCTCATGAAGAGCAGCGGCACCCCTACCCAGCATGCACCTGGCTGGCAGGCGGCAGGTAAGTGCAGCAGACAGATCTGTTAAATTGAAAGCAGAAACAGCAGTCAGACGCCGTGAGTGCTTTCCTCTGTAAACCTGGAGCGATGGCAAGCAGAAAAGCACTCGGTTTTGAAACTACCTGCTCGACTGGATCCGTAACAACTGAAACGTCCTCTTTTAAAATGCGTGACGGACCGTGTCTTCAAATAAGAGACAAGAATTGTTAAATCATTGTGATTCGCAGAGAAAACGCTGTACTTAAAGGTGTAGCTGAGGAGAATGAAAGCTCTTTGAATCGATGACATGAGAGTTCACTTAGGGAACGTGTCTCTTCGTGCGGAGGAGAACTTTAATCCATTAAAACATTTAGTATATGAGGACGAGTGACTGTCTAGTACTCCAATACTCTCTACTTATACATTCTAATACTCAAACATGTACAATTTGCTGTGCATATTTTAGACTCTGTTCAGAATGGGAAGAAGCACACGCAAGAATGTCAGCCCACGGCCCTGAGCAGAGATAAGGACTTCCTTTTAACTATGAAACAAACTTCTACCTTGTTCTTCTCCGTTCATGTGAAGCCGTGTGCCGGTTGACAGCATTCCATCTGTCATTATTAAGGGGGAAGCTGCAGACCTGGTCGAGCATCATCCTTCATCCACAGGTAGAGAGGCAGTGGGGGGTGGAGGAAACAGATTCACACCTCAGAGCAACAGAGGAGAGGCAATGAGAGTTGCATTATTCATATAACACGCTAACAGGCCTGTCATGATCTAAAGCTCATCCAATGGTCACGCGTGTGCACGTTTTTCATTGGCAGATTAATCAAGGTTGCGTGTGGAGGCATTTGTCACTTCCTCGTGATGACTGAGATTTCAATTTTTGGGTTTGCACGGTAAGTTTTATGGGTAGATGATGCTCATCTGATGCAAAGGAAAATAGACGGGTATCACTACACCTATGGACCTATAATATATTAAATAAAATGATATTTGCTTTTTCTTTCATCTCATTGGCTTGTCCCTGGTGCTATGGTAGCTTCAATATAAAAGGTTGGATTTAATTTGTGTCCTTAATATCACTTTCCATCTTTTGTCAAATTCTCTGGGAAGTGACGTCATGCACAAACACCAATGGATTTTATGATTTCTGTGTTTTTCATAGTGTTGGTTGGTCTCATAATATGTCATTCTACATGCTGTAACTACAGACATTAGTACGATCATTTCATGACGTGTAAGAAATCAAAATGATGTTCACTCACGTCGACATCCTCGTAGGTTAACGTGATTCCTCTGTGAGCAACAGGTAACTTTCTGACTCATTTGTTTCCATCCTGTTAAGCATCTTGTTAATGTTCTTGCCTTTGTACAAATCATGTTTTAATAAAGTTGCATGAGCTTGACCACAGCATATATTTGAATGTCGCCCGAAGAAATGGTTCAAAAAGTACAACATAATAGGAATGACCAATGGAGCGATAAAAAAAGAGAGAGACCTGGAGTGTGTAGGTAAGTGTGTGATGCTGTTTTATACGATGAGAAATTTCTGGACTGTAGTTAATGGATTCCAGCCATATGCTGTTTTCATCCAATAACCTTAAAGTTCCATATGCTTCCTGCCTCGGTTTTAAGACTGCCATCATAAAACAACAAATATCCCACAAGCGTGCAGCAAGTCAGGCTCATAAACTCTCTGTTAAAGGAATAGTTCGTCCAAAAAAGAAAATACATTTTTGTCTTTTACGTGCACTTGAATTTTTTAAGAAATTCTGGCTGCTTTTACTTTTACATGTACCTCTATATTTTGTGATTTTTCATAGATCATTACTATTGGTCAGCCTTCATGTTTGTCTATGAGCTCTGCAAATATTTAGCCGATGAAACGTATTAAAAAGACCTTGTCAACTTTAACAACAACGTGATAAAATTTTCTAAAAAGTTTTGGACATACAAGGTTTCCATCCAATACTGATAGTAATGACAGTAGATGAGGTGTGAACTGTCACAAAAAAAAACAATACATACAGTAAAGTTACAATATTTCATAAACTTCTGCAATCTGAAAAATGTTCAGTTCCCAGAATAATTTTAATAAAGTTACACAAACCCTCTTCGCTTCTAAAAACAATCGTTTTCCACAATGAAAAGAAGAATCTGTCTCCATGTGACAGATTCTGCTTCTCATTTAAAGTTTATCCTGTGACAGTCAGAAGAAAGGAAGTCAGGGAGAGCAGGAAGGGGGTTGGGAAAGAGAAGAGAGGCAGTGGAAAGCTTTTTCTCACCTCTGCTTGGGGCTTAGCTGTCTGTTGTGTCATATCCTGCCATTACTTCCTGTCAGAGAAGAGAAAAGCAACATCGCTGCAGGTAAACCGGGTAAATTGTGCTCCGAAAACCTTTTAAGCCCACATCAAAATACACAGATGCCTTCAGGGTTAGCACGACAAAAACAGCCGGTCAAAACTGAGTCAAATAAGTCATTGTTATCACTATTTATTCCTAGCAGTCAGTGGTTGACAAGTTCTGATATCTTTCTTTCTGTGAAAAAATATAGAAATGCCAAAAATATATATTTACCATATTCCTTTAGAAGAGTCCTGTTTGATGCAGAGAAATACGTCCCCACCTGTCAGAGAAGACATTACATTTCAATGTATGAACGTGTATTATAATGATTCAAATATATTTTAAATAGCTGAAATAGTAATACTAAATCCTCTTTAAACTAAAACCTTAGTTAATTTTTATTCTTACATAAAATGTCATAATTATATTATAAATGACAATGAACATTACATCGTACAGCATTATCATAAATATTTTACACCAACATGGCTAATACAGTGGTATTCTTTGAAATTTGGTGGTATATTATTTAATACCATAGTATATTAAGGTACAATGGCATTGGCGTCTGATACATTAGTATCTTAGTACTACTGTAAAAGCATGGTAATGTTCTGCAATTTTACATCTCCTTTGTAGTAAATAGTCAATTATTGTGCAAGCAATTATGTTTCCTACAAATGTATTCAGTATTTGCATAACGTAGCCACAAAAAATAACACGCATAAAACAGAAACAAAACTAAAAACAATTCAACCTTTGAGCAAATTAACACTCCTGTGAAAATGGTTTTCTTAGAGCAAGACACTGCAGATTACTATCACAGGGATAGTCTCTCCATTTGCTCATACTTTTACAAATACATCATTACAACACTGGGTAATTCATCAGCTTGACTACATATAGTACATTAAGCTTTAGAAACAGAAATTCTGCTAAGATGATTTATTTTATTTACACCTTTTTGCAGGACTGCCCTTTATTTTACCTTCATGATGATATCAATGGCAACTGGTCTGAAACCACACAGAACCACGGCTTCCTCGAAACTGGTGCCAATATTTGGCAGACACCTGTACCATTCATTCTGATAGAAGCTAGATAAATGTTCAAAAAGCTCTGAACGTCCTTATGGATGCTGTTCTTCACTTAGTAGACTATAAGAACAGCAAGAGTCTCATTTTATTAGGGAATAAAAGTGTTCATTGAACATTCAATCACTGTAATTTTGTCTGGAAGATGAGTTTCCATCAGTTGGGAAATAAACCACAAATAACTAAAAGTGTAATACACAAGACTGACAGTATCCAAAATTAAAAACCACAGTAGAGAAAGACACACTAGTACAGTAGTACAACAAGTGTATGTTGTTGTAAATGGCACTGCTGAAAAGCAGCAAGCGCAACCGGCTGATGTATTTTTTTAATGGTTGTTATTGGGGTGGTAGGAGGAAGATGGTGTGTTTGCAACACATCACCGGGGTTATCTGACAGGGCAGAGACGTCTGCTTGTGTCACCTCAGACAAGCACATCCGTTCACCCGGCCTGAGAAACAGCAACTGGCTTTCATTACCGTCCTGCAGCACATCCCGGCATTACTCTCCCTTAAGCGAAAGCGCTCTTCTGTCTCTCAAGGTTTATGTAATGGGAGTCTCTGTCATGGAATACTTGGATTATCTGGGGTTCAGATAAGCACCTGTGAGCGTTCTGAAAAGAAAAGGACGTAAGTGCCAGCACGCTAGGAATAGATACGTTTGCTAGCGTTCCGCGTAAATGTCTGGCACAAAGAGGAATTACCTGTTCTCTGTCAAGAGAACACAAGTTTTGCTTTCACATGCTGACAAGTCAGTAATTGAACTCTTTGGAAAGCCTAGCGGAACAGAAATGCAGCAATTCTTAAGCGTTTGTGGCGAGCGCAGGGTGCTGACTTGCGTTTAAGCAGTCCTCTGGATAAGTGATATTTATATTCATCTGTACCGTCCAACTATACGTCTAGCCTAGTTTAGTGCCTCTGGGGTGCGTTTGCAGGCTGAAGGAAAGTGTACAGTAGCTGAATTTATTCTTGAAAACACCTTAAGAACCCAACCACACATTACCCACAATGCAAACAAACAAAAAGTTAATAATGGACTTCCGACAGTCAAAGTGAATGACTTTCACGTTAGCGCAAGGGTGAGGATGACTTGTGACAGACGCTGCCCTCATAAAGCTGCCATCACTTAGCATTGAAAGCAACTGAGAAGCAGTCGGCCAGCACTAAAGTGTCAAGAAGCCACAGCAGACGTTTGTCATTACCCTCCAGCTAAATATCTTATTAAATATGGCACCGTGCGAGTTTAGGAAGACCTTTCTTTTACTACCCGCATGACAGCAGTCTGGGGTAATTACCAAACTCCAAGGTTACGGCAATTTACTTCCCAAAAGACTTCTGAAAGATATTACAATCAGCACACCTTCTAAACTCTCAAGGCTTTCTAATCAGAGCGTCGACGGCTTTATGTCAGCCTTTATGACTCGCTCGGCTAGGTCATGACTTTTCTGACCGTATTGAAAATAATTTGGATTGAATTTCACGAGACATGCGCGGTCGCAGCGTTCGGATTTGGAGTTAAAATAAGTGTGTGGTGTTTGTAAATGGTAGCTGATGGTAAATGAGCTCTGTGCTCTGTGGGTTTAATTGCAGAGGAGGCTTTGATGAGAGATTTGTTTAACATGGTGTGTGACAAACATGGAAAAATAGCCTTTTAAAATCCCATTTAGCTCCCCACTCGCAAACAGCTGTGGAGACAAAGAAAACGCCAGCCAGTGGGAAGCAAAACAATGGCCCACACGCCGTATCTTACATATTCCAAACTGGGAATTTGGATGTCAAATAAAATGGATTTTGCACGTTGTGTACAGTGGGTTTCAACAATGTGAAAAAAGATGTTTATATTTGGCCTTTTGATCACACAATAATATTATAAGCAATGAGAGAAAGGTCTATTTCATCATGTCAACTGAACCCTGCAATGCAGTATAATGGAAAAAAGTGAGCTGTCAGGAATTGCACATCACATAAGCGGTACTCTTTCAACCCTTCTGTCTTCATTAAAAATGAGCGTTTCAGCACAGCGCCAAGGCGAACCTCAGCTTAGCTGCGACAGTCCCTCATTACAGCGAGACTCTCTGAGTCACGCTGAGCACAGTTTGAGACTACCGGGTGACCACTGAGTCAGCACAAAAAGAAACTAGACTCTCAAACTCTGCCTTTACTCGATTTCTTTGTCCCCGTTATCTCTTGATGCGTACCCCAAACGTCCAGCAGATAAAGATTTATGAAGCGTTGCTATGATTAAATAACTCGAACACAGAAAGTTTTGCTTGCTGAGCAACTGTCAAGCTCCTGACGTTTGCGAGACGAATGGTCAAGCTCGGTGTTGCAGATAAATATGCATCTGCAGATTCTTACACACTATTAGTGGGTGACTCACATTTGTGAAGTATTTTAAATCCATCTATTTATTATCAAGCAACACCTGGAATAAACCTAGCATGCTGAACTTAAATTATATTTATACATCATTCTGAAGAATGTGCAAGTGCATGCAAAACTTTCCAGTGGTGCAGCAGATAAAACTGCATAAAAAAGAGCAAAGAAAAGCACTATACAATCCAAACCAAACCAGCAGACTGCAGGTTATTAATGGCTGAATACTGTAGTGGTTTCCCTCCTTTTAGTCACATTCTCAATTCTACTGGGAATGGACTCAACCATTATTATATAAGGGGGAAAGTGACGTCTCACACGGCTCCCTGGTGGGTGTTAAATGGAGGAATGAATCCCAGCCTTCCCTCCCTCAGCCTCTCGCAATCACCCCCATTAACAGAGAGCCTTAGCTTTATGGAGTCGATTACATTGTCTTCCTACAACACATATATCACACTGCCGCCTCCGGGCCTCCGAGACGGAGCCGCTTTTATCAAGTTTTCCCGTTATGAATTACATACAGCCCCCAACATGTAGCCAATTCCAGAGCTGATACGGGACTCATTACCAATCCCGAATCATGTCTGGATGGTCACACAGAATGAGGAGAGGACACAAAACCAGCATGCAAATAGTGGTCAGGCTCCGAATGTGCTGTCGGGTTATGACTCACGCTATAAAATGATAGAGCTCACTCTTTCGTGAGCATACGCAACTACGCGGCCGTCGAGGTGCATCGCTCGCCACCCTTCAGCAGCCGCAAGCTGTCAGCCAGGATGTCACTTTTTTTAAAACTCCACCTTTCAAATTTACTCCCCGCACCGCCTCAGACGAACACAACCCTGCTTTAACTCCCAAGCATTCTGCTGTCGTCCATGTATTTACTGTGCGCTAATTAAAGAATTCGGGGGGGTAAATATAAAAGCAGGCTACCGCATCTGACAAGCTCTCGACGAAGCTCGTAAATGAACGTAAACACACATTCACCTTAACACACACGCACGGACGCGCACACACACACACACACACACACACACACACACACACACACACACAAAGGTATCTGTTTTCTCTTTTCCAGTGTTTGTTTGCCAGTTACCCCGGGGAAAGATGCCGGCACGGCTGACACAGTGTGAATCAAACTAATTAATCCTAAAGAGAAATGCTGGTGCTTAACACACAAACACACACCCGCCGTATGCGGACGCTTCCCTCGCTAAAGACAACGGGGCAGGGTCATTATCTCCGTTACACTCGCAATGAAATTAAATGTTGAAATACAGCAGGTGGTCTGCATCAAAAGGAGACAGCTCTAGGATTTCAAAAGCACTCCATCTTCTGGAGCTCGCAAGAAAACATGGACCCCCCCACCGCACGGCTTGTATAGGGTAAATGCGGCGGGTCTCATTTTCTCTACGGGCCACATTAGGACCGAGCCGCAATATCAATCTGCAGCTAATTAATTTAGTCTTGTCTTGGCGAGGGACACACAAATGAAGTCAATTTTTGGATGCCGGCACTGGAACGTTCTCCACCGTGCTGTCAGTCTAAATAAAACTCATTATTTAGATTCAAGCTACTTTGACGTAGGCAACTCGACTGTGATTCTTCTGTATGAGACACGAGAAGCTCAAATGCATCCCATGGGCACCTCGGAGGCATTTTTGAATAGCTCTGTGAACCAGGTTGGTGTGAACACCATTTAAAACGTAAAGAGCGTTGTAAAAAAGTGGTGAAAAACTAAAGCAGGGTATATGACCGTAAGAATGAGGTAAAAACACAGGGGTTTAAAACAAACAAGCGTGTACTCGTGCACTTACCGGGAGGGCAAGCAAATGAAGAGCTAAGTGATAGTATTTCAGAAAGCTCCGCCACAGCAGAAGGTAATGTCAGAGATTAAATATACAAAAGCTGCAAGCAGGCGAAAATGCCCGGGGGTATTACAATAATTCCCTGGCACACGGAAACTCCCATTCTATCAAGCTGCATAAACATATGTGGCCTTTGAAGATAATACACGGTGTTCCTCTGAACGCTATTTCGAGGTTTAAACAGTGTCAAAGGATTTTACATTTATAAAATGTCCTCCTAGTCTTCACATTTCTGTAACTACAGTATGCAAAACCATTGGCTGTGATTTATTTTATTGTGATAGGGAAAGAATGATAGTAATTTGTGTGTTTGTGTACATCAGAAGCGCCTCATTAGGATTAGCTGCTGCAGTAAAAACACAATGGCAGCATGTGTGTGTTTTATAGTAACTCATGGATATTGGCTGTCGGAGTCAGGGTTGGTCCATTGGGTTGTTATTAGCCGCTGAAGGTGGTTCATTACCTTGATGTAAAATGGCGGTTATTTCCATTTATATCACACGATCGATGCAGATCGCTGGAAGTGGGGCACTACCACATTGAAGAAAAACTCACAATCGTTCCATCCTTCACACGTGCACGGCCTCTGGGAAAATCAAAAATTTTATATTTGAAGTCATTAGTTCAATACAAACTTTGTGTCATAAACAGAACAACATCAACACAGTTATTCACTTTGACATCTATACTTGATTAAATAAAAACATTTCTACGAATCCTTGGAAAAGGATGACTACACTACAGAAGCTAAAATATAACAAAATGTGGGGAAAAATATGAATAAAAATTGAACAAATGATTAATCCAGTAGTACAGTAATACAAAAAGAATTGACCAGAGGAAATATGACATTTCAAATCAGATCATGCCTCTGTGATGTCTGGTTTAATGTACTTTCCATTAGCCATTCAAACTGTTAAGAAGTCGCCCAGAAACGAGAGATTAAAGAGTCCCCACTCGATCTGCTCCGACTTAATTACGGGATGAAATATTCAAGTCTTTTCCAGGGGTAATTCACCGGAAATTAACGGACGAGACAATCTTTCTCCTGGGGGTGATGGATTTAAATTTGACCATTGTGATCCGACGGACTCTCGAGACGCTCCATCCTGGAGGTACGCCAAAATCTGTCAGTCCAATAAAATGGGCCGCTGACAACGCTGGCAAGACTAAAGGGAACAAGGCACAAGGAACATGGAGAAAAGATTCAGCTGAAAAACTTCTCACGGCTGTCTGAATTGAGGACCTCACATTAGAAATAATGAACATCACTATTTCATTGGGATCATAAAGCGGTGCGAGACCACGATTATCAAGGAACCTTTAAAGAGACGGCGTTACCTTTCTCCACACTTGCTATTTCAGCCCTGCAGTAGCTTATTTAGGGTCATAAATCAGAAAGATTGTCTTTAACAGTCCTGTGGAAGAAATGAAAAGAAATACATCACAAATAAAACTTTCTGAAGCATGCATGCATAATGTATACATATAATATGTTTGTACAAAAGCAGTGATGCTAGAACGAGAGGTTGCTATGCAGTTGCTAAGGTGTGCTTTATGATGTACTGAGTGACAGATGTGGGTGCTTACTGATCCGAATCAAAGGAGTCCCTCCCTCAGTCTTTATTATATTCTGGTCCCTAGATATGGCTGAGGTGCATCCTTCAATGGAATTGTTTTGCATCTCCAATCGCAAACCTCTCCTTCACTAGTCACATGATCTGATTTATGTCTGCATCACAGTCACAATCTTCAAGTTGAATACCAAGCATCAGTTATGATTTCTATCGCACACCTGAAGCTCTGTTATGTGGAGCATATTTCTCTTCCACTCTCCTGGATTTTGCTTTCCAATGACGTACGGCGTCACCTCTACTCAGCGTTCCAGCCCTAGGGCCTTTTTACATCAATGTAATTGCTCTTATTTAATAAGATTGTAGTGTGACTTGAAGGCATGCTGGAGTCTCCTGATACAGTATATTAACCTCGCCTGATATGTTGGGCGGGTGGGGAGAGATCCTGGACTCCTGAATCATCCGGGGAGCGATTATTTCTATACGGCAATCGTGGAAGAGGCTCCAAGGCAGAGCGTGGATAACTTATCACCTTGTGGCAAGAGCCCTGAACGACGTAAAGTCCAGAAGTTCTCGCTCATGTCTGACAGCGGCGAGAGGTTTGTGCTCTCTCGGGCTGAGGGATGACACGCCGCAGGCGACGCGGAAAGGTTATGAGAACAGTCACGCCGCCAAATTCTCCTGCTGAAGAGAGGACGAGGGCACGGTTGATTTATGCGGCCAGACAGTGATAAAACACAGACAAACAAAAGCAGATAGTGGCAGAAATATCTGAGGGAATAATGCTCTCTTTCTTCGACTTCCTCTTTCCATCTCGCCCTCCCGGTCCTTTAATTTCCTCATCAAACAGAAGGGGCTGGAGAAGAGCTGGTTTGTTTGTCAAAAAGAGAGAAAAGACAAACAAACAGGCATAATCTGAAAAGTCCTCTCCTGATTCAAAGGCTGGAACGGGGAAGAGAGAAAGCCAGAGTTCCAGCACGTCTTTTTATCTGCTCATCAAAGGCTGTCCTGAGCACTTCACCAGCACTCAGCTCTGCTTCAACATGACTTGCTGACCACGGATCTGTGTTCAAAACCCCGTCCATTCACTGTGAACAGTCAAATCTGTCTTTATGCTCAACATCACAATACTGAAACCAACAGTGTACATCTATAGAAACGCGCGCATAATGCATTAAGCAAATAAACAGGGAGAGAAAAAATGCAGTTCCCTTTTCTGTTCTTTAGAGAAAAGACATGCATGATTATTTTTACCGTGACAATATTGTTTGTTCGCCGGCTGCGCGTTAGCCGCACACATCTGCAGTTCTAACTAAACGCAGCCCTGTGGGGAGCCTGCAGCGAAAGCAAAGCAAAACGCTTTGGGGCGAAGACTGTACAGAACGAGCTTTAATACTTCATGAAGCGTGGTAAGGATGTGCATACATCTGCGATCGTGAATGCATGCATCTGTCTTCAAATATCGTGACATGTTTCCTTGGGGAGCGGCGATGGAAACGGATGATTGCGGATTACAAAACAACACCTTCCATTGTGCTTTTCATGAACTAGGATTCTGAGGAGAACCTGCAAGAGCAGCAGAAATAAATGTTGATATCAGTTGCATTTCTATGTTTATATTATGATAAAAAACAATGAAAAGAAAGAGGTTTTAATATGGAGGCTACAGTATCTTTAGCACAAAAGTTATATTTGGAAAAATAATGTTGGATAATGTAGTTTTAATAATATTAGAGTATTGGAATATTGTAAAAATGTAATTTGGTGCATTATTGAAACTGGTTTGTGTTTTCTTTAGCGTGACAACACAATTGTTAGAATTAAAATGAATAATAAAATCATTTAGTTCAATGAGGGAGAGATTCTCACTAGAGGCCGTGGCACTTTCAAAGACGCAAAGTGAAACTCTCTCTGTGCATTCAAATGCTTTCTATGCAGATGTGCATTCTTTTCAAAGCAAAACAAACCGAGTTCAGCAATTGTTTAAGCACTAAAAGGTACAACGGCACCCACGAGAGCTGTAATTTCCATTCAGTTTACACTAAACTACAAGGCAAAGGCATTAATAGTTAAGATCTAGCTATGATGAATATTGCAGAAAGCATGTCTCAGGCTACTCTACTGTATATTCTATTTATCCACTACTATATTTGGGACTGCTTGTCTTCTGTGCAGGAGCCAACGTATGGTTCATATCAGGTTGAAAGAGAAATTCCTTCAAGCTCAGAGCAGGCTTGAGGTTCCTTGACCTAGAAACGCACGCACCTTCTTCCATACATCATGTTTGATCCTCTTCAAAATCACTAGGTCTTTGAAGTGATAGAATTAATGAGTTTCATGAAAGTGCTCGTGTTCTTTCAAGCTGTAGAAATACCACATGCACACCCATCAAGAGAAATCATTTGAATCACCTGGAATGTTTTTGTGCAAGATGGGACCTTGGAGATCTTGAAATCTTGCCTTTCTTACATTTGTTTCTTCGGGCGCAACCCCTGTACATAAGAGCCCTCCGCCTCAAAAAACCTGTAGAATTACAGAGCAGAGGTGTGGATGGAGTTAAGCTAAAGCCTCAGAGCAAAGCAAGTGCACGATCTTTTAACAAAAAACGCACAAAATGAATCTGTCCGAGGTCTTTAGCCTATTCAACCCTTTGAGTGGCTTTACAGTAGCCATGTGAAGGTTTTAAAAGGCTACATAAATAATCGCTTATAAAAACCTTCCTTCCTTTCCTTCTGCTGAAAAGACTGTGTGGGTGTGGAGAAAAGCTTAAAACAGCACCGTATTGGCTGTAAAACAGGGTGTGTATTGAGGAGACGTGGCTCCTTCATTGGCGGGCCCGAGGCGAAGTGGCAACGGAGAGGAGCATCTTGTCAGCATGTAAGCCGTCCACACTGTGTTTACACCAACACGTTCAGAGCGTTCCAGGACAAGTGTGACTGCCTCATCAGCATAATCTCTGTCAAAAGAAACAAAAGCTTTCTAAAAATAGGCAGCGAAAGAGTCACAGGCTGCAGGAGACGGATGGGGGTCTTAGAGGTCCGTGAAACCGAGAACGAAAACATTATTATTTTATATAAAGAAAAGAACAAAATGAAGAAATGGGTCATGCAGGATTTTACATTCAGTCAAATGTGTGATTGTCTAGGTGCAGGGGTCAAAAAGAACAAGGGGGTCTGATTCAAAATTACAATCTTCAAT
The DNA here is from genome assembly GCA_026939265.1 of Oreonectes daqikongensis. Taxonomy (NCBI): domain Eukaryota; kingdom Metazoa; phylum Chordata; class Actinopteri; order Cypriniformes; family Nemacheilidae; genus Oreonectes; species Oreonectes daqikongensis. Next base: position 1,201,356 of record JAOTQM010000449.1, on the reverse strand, counting down.
GCATCCTTCAGTATAATCTTTATGATTGTCTGAAAGTGCAATTACCCACCAGCAGAACGTGATTGCTCAGTTTTCTTCTGATGATGTGGATCCGTCCGGACCCTCAGTCCCTTTCTAAACCACGGCAGGGCAAGCACTCACAGTCTCCTCTCAACATTCCACCGATGTGTCACAATAAACCCTCTCCGCAGAATCCAGTCAATGTTTCCTGGAAAAATAAGCTATTATCTTTTACCAAATGCCACTTTTTCTCTCAGAGCTCAAGGCGATGTGATAAATGATTGCAAGGGACAGGTTAAGACACTTAAATTTCTGGCTTACCCCCAATCATGCAGTCTGCCAGCATTTCAAAGAAATGTGTTCTCCACCCATCCTCAAATCATGGATGATTTATTTATCTATAAACAGATGCTTTTGTGTAACCTGGCAAAAAAGAAACATTAAATGCTCTAGAATTGGCAGGACTTTATTGTGTATATTTGAGAGAAATTACCTTATCTGTCCTAAAACTCAGTCAACTTCAAGATTAAGAATAAATTTGTAATGCAATAAATTAGTAAGTTAAAGCAAATCGTGTACATTTTTTTTTTTTTTGCAGTTGTGGATAATTTCTGTGGAAATGTTTGTTCGCATAAAAGAAAAACATTTACACACATTTTTCATGGTACAGTACCTCATTGATTAAGACTGATGCTAGCACTCTTAATGCTACACTCTTAACGGAAAATGTAGATATAAAGAGATAGCGTAACCCAATACGTGTTATTGTGCAAAGTTTCTCACCTTTTTCCTCTTATTTGATACTGAAATTTAAGATCTGCGAGTTCATCAGGTTGCGTGCTGGCGAGCAGATGAAAATAAAAAGAGATTGGAGGCAGACCTTACACGCCACGCTCTCATATCAAATCTGTAGCAACACACATATGGGTTTGATGAAAAGAAACGATAGCAAAGCACGAGTACATTCCTAGCTGCAAGTAGAACGGCCCTGGTCTCTCTCTCGGGTCCAGGTGGGAACACGAGGTCAACTTTAATAATATGATAACCTGAACTGAGAAATTCACAAGAGTGATATCACTGATGCACCTCACGGGAGAGATGGCCAGCGATGTGGCCAATGGACTTTATAGCTCAAGGGCTTGTGCACAACAAATGTCTCCTTGAATGAAGCAAATGGTATGTTTTAACGGTTTACTCACCAATTGTTGTATTTTTCAGTCGTCTACCTGAAATATCCCATCAAACCTGCACTTCGATTCCTGTGATATCAAAGTAAAAGCAAACAAAAAAGCCAAATAACACAATTAATAAAACGTTCATTTTGCCAAAGCTCAAATACTACCTGAATGTGAGATT